>CM027864.1:12962435-14162435 GCA_016097605.1 Eucalyptus guilfoylei | reverse complement strand
CATCCATGCTCTTGACCCTTCCGCCTCAAGCTCCGGGTTCTTCACACTAAGGACCTGAAAAGATAAGCCCACGACGGGTTGAGACAATATCTCAGCAAGTTCATCCCCTAAACTCCAATTAGTACACCAACTCAACTCAAGGCATCTCTTTAGAACCACCCCACAAACAAATCACGATTAACAACCACAATCAACAAATTAATTCGCATGCAACCTTACCCGGTATGTCATTCCCAACATGTTGAATCTCAGCACAATACACGCAATGTACATGGCTATTAGATGATGTAGTTCATCAATCATATACAAGTCACGTCACAAGCGATCTCACCTAGTCATTGCCACACCTTGTATGTTATCTATTCGTTCGTGCGTGCCATAAACAATGTGATCAACTCATGCATATCCGGAACCAATGATGACATGATTCTCCTACGCTTTTGCACTTTAGTGCTCCACTTATCATGTATCAATCGATCACACGGGTTCCGATTGTAAGGTAAAATCGTTATGACACGTCCCATACCATGCCACACAATTTTACCTCATAATAAGGCCCAACCATCTCAACACTCACGCGTGTTCCAGTTATTAATGACCTCCTAGCCATTACCAACTTTTCAGTCAGCGATCATCGACCTCAACACTCATACGTGCTCCAGTTATTAATGACCTCTCGACCATGGCTAACTTTCTAGTCAGCGATCATCCGACTCTCGCCAGGCTACCGATAAATATCAAGCTCCGTCCCACCCCATCAAGCATAGCTACATCTAGAACTCTCGTTTAGACGGTTTTCCAAAAACGGACATTGGTCTAGAATCTATTGCGAACGGGTTCCAACTCACGCCAGGTATTACCCCCAAACTTCCGTTGGGTGACGGTTCAACTTTTGATCACGCAAACATACCACCAAAACTCACCACGCATCGCCCCCAAACTCCTGTTGGGTGACGGATTCCACTTCTTGATCACGCAAGCACACCACTTAGACTCCCTTTTTATCTTTGAGCATTTAACCAATGCACAATGCTTGCAAATACAATTTCAAATCATTTTCCCCTAAAGGCGATCTGTTTCGGTGTCCCTTGGACAAACCATTTTTCCCCTTTTTGTGAAAATCACTCGATTCATGTGGATGCCCATGCATTTACACATCCATTCACTTCATAGAATTAACACACATAAGTTTAGACAACTTTTCACTCTTGGGTGAAAAGTGCACGTGAACAGTGCAAGTGAATAGTACTTTTGTGAATAGTGCACGTGGATAGTGTTTCGTGAAAAATGTTTGTGTTAACAGTGAATTTCTAGAATTAAATAACTAATAAATTAAATCCAAAAGTCATTAGAAACACTAATTAAAGTAAGCAATTAATCAATTAAAGATAAACAAGCTTAATTAAGCACATAAGCATCATTACGGACTTCTTGGAAAATATTTTTGAAAATTTGTTGTATTTTCTGCAAAACAAATTAAGCTTCAGTCTATACAAGTGTAAAGCAAAGACTCAAGAAAAAGAGAAAAGAGATAAGGTGTAACATAAAAGTAAAAAAAAAAAAAAGGGAAGGGAAGAAAAGAAAAGAAAAAAACAAAGGTAAGAAGAAAAACAAAAAACAAAAAACAAAAGATAAAATTTAGTAATTTAAATAAAAGAGGGTCATCTTTTGAAAAGTTATCCAGATTAGATAACTAATCATGACCCGTAGGATGGCTAGCAATGAGTAAATCAGTCTTAAACTTTTTAATTTTCACCAATTGAGTCATAAAATTTTTATGATTTGCTAATTAAGTCAACCAATTTTAGCCGAAAATCGCTAATGTGAACGATGACTGTCTTATATAGCACCACTGGCATTAACATGAACAATTTTTAATAATATATAATATTTTTCGTATTTTTGTTAATTTTTAATTTCTTGAGGGTTATAGGAGGTCTAACTCAAATCTTACATGGGAATGCATATGCATGTTAGGAATTAAATCACTAAGGATCCTTTCCTTTAGAAGTTCATATGCGTAAAGTAATTTATTTAGCGTGCGTCTCTATATAGCATGTTAAATCTGCATATTTGCATTTCCTTTAATGATTTAGTCTATCTCAGAAAATTTGTATGGACGGTGCCCTGTCCTTAAGGATTATAATAGGTCTTAATCAATTCTTACATGGAAATGCATATGCATGTTAGGAATTAAATCACTAAGGATCCTTTCCTTTAGAAGCTCCTTTGAGTAAAGTAATTTATTTAGAGTGCATCTCTGTATAGCATGTTAACTGTGCATATTTATATTTCATTTAAGGAATTAGTTTAGTTTAGAAAATTTGTATGGACGGTGCCCTGTCCTTGAGGATTATAATAGGTCTTAATCGATTCTTATGTGGAAATGCATATGCATGTTAGAAATTAAATCACTAAGGATCCTTTCCTTTAGAAGCTGATTTGAGCAAAGTGATTTATTTAGAGTGCGTCTCGCTATAGCACGTTAAATCTGCATATTTATATTTCCTTCAATGAATTAGTCTATTTTAGAGAATTTGCATGGACGGTGCCCTGTCCTTGACCGTAATAATAGGTCTTATGCATCCAATTCTTCCATGGAAATGCATATGCATATGCGGAAATAAAAAAGACTAATGATTATCCTTTCCTTCTAAAGAAAAAAACTACCTTTGTTCGCTTCTGGAGGGTCATGAGACCAACGCCATTTCTTCATTTTGCTTCTCCTATACATATATGTGCTCCAAGTTCAACTAACTAACACAGAAAATAGAAGCAAAAAGCTTCTCTCTTTCTTTTGCAATTTCGAGATGAAAGACCAGAGATGCAGATTCTCTGCGACCACCTTGACGATTTTCATTCTTGGTCTCATTTGCATTCTAAGCATCTTCCCTGCTAATACTGCCATTGCAGTAGCTGATTCGGGTGGCTCGTTGTCAACTTATATAATCCAAGTACGAAAGCCAAACGGACAAACATTTTGCTACTTCAGAGGATCTGGATGCTTTATACCGGTCATTTTTACCTACCACAGCAACCAGCTCTAACCAAGAGCAAAGAATGGTTCACTCATACCGACATGTGGTATCCGGGTTCGCAGCCAAATTGACCGCCGAGGAAGCTAAAGCCATTCGGAACAGGGACGGTGTTTTGTATGTGCGTCCGGAGAGGGTGCTCTCTCTACACACAACTCGCACCCCCGAGTTCTTGGGATTGCGCCAAGAAGTCGGGCTCTGGAAGGACTCCAACTTCGGCAAGGGCGTGATCATCGGAGTATTGGACTCGGGGATATTTCCCCAGCACTCTTCCTTCAGCGGCAAGGGGTTGCCACCGCCCCCGGCCAAATGGAAGGGCAAGTGCGTCTTCAACGACACATCCTGCAACAACAAGCTCATCGGTGCGAGGTCCTTCACATCCGGCGGGATCTATCCGCCAACTGATGATGTGGGCCATGGCACACACACTGCCAGCACAGCTGCGGGTGCTTTTGTGAAGAATGCCAGCGCACTCGGTAATGGCAAAGGCACGGCCGCAGGCATAGCGCCTCTTGCGCATTTGGCAATCTACCAGGCTTGCGGTATTGGGGGGTGCCTTGACGCCGACATATTAGCTGGGTTCGATGCGGCCATCGAGGATGGTGTCGACGTGATTTCCCTCTCTGTTGGAGGAGATTCCTATCCGTTCTTCCGCGATGTGATTGCAATAGGTTCATTTGCCGCCATCCAAAAGGGCATCTTCGTGAGCAGCTCCGCGGGGAATAGGGGCCCATACAACTACTCATTGTCAAACGAGGCACCGTGGCTTCTCAACGTGGGAGCCAGCACCATAGACCGCCGCATAAAGGCCACGGCGCGGCTGGGGAACGGGAAGGAGTTCGATGGGGAGGCCTTGTACCAACCGCAAGACTTCGATTCGACGCTACTTCCCCTGGTTGATCCAGCACTAAACGGAGAAAAATCCTCGGCCGTTTGCTTTCCCGGATCACTAAAAGACCGCTCGGACCTCAAAGGAAAAGTGGTCGTGTGCTCCGTAGGCAGCGGTGTTACGCGAGTCGACAAAGGTCGAGAGGTCAAGGCTGCAGGTGGTGCGGCCATGATCCTCGTGAACAGTCCTCTGGAGGGAGCCACCACCCTTGCCGATAAGCATGTCCTACCCGCTGTCCATGTGGGATATGACGTGGGGAGAGAGATCAAGAGCTACCTAAACACCACCTCAGCGCCAAACGCCACGATCCTATTCAAAGGCACTGACATCGGGAGATCGGTCGCCCCGGTTGTAGCATACTTCTCTTCCCGTGGCCCCAACTACCAAAGCCAGGGCATCCTCAAACCGGACATCATCGGCCCGGGTGTGAACATTCTCGCCGCCTGGCCAGTTAGTTTAGACAATTCTACGGACGATAAGCACTCATTCAACGTGATCTCCGGGACCTCCATGTCCTGCCCCCACCTCAGTGGTGTGGCGGCACTGCTCAAGAGCGCACACCCCGACCGGTCGCCAGCGGCCATCAAGTCCGCCATCATTACCACTGCCTCCACCTCCAACACGAAGGGCCAACCCATCTTGGACCAGTCGCTCAATCCAGCAGACATCTTCACCACTGGCGCAGGACATGTCAACCCATCAAAGGCTGTTGACCCGGGTCTCATTTACGACATCGAACCGCAAGATTACATTCCTTACCTTTGTGGGCTCAACTACACCGACTCCGAAATCGAGCTCATAGTTAAAGAAAATGTCACATGCTCGAGCACTGGGAGCATACCTGATTACCAGCTCAACTATCCATCGATCAGCTTGAGTTTTGACAGTTCGGTGACGAAGTTTAACGTGACGAGGAAGGTGAGGAACGTCGGACCTGCTAACTCGTCTTACAGGGTGGTTATCGACCCCATCGCGGGTCTCAACTCAATTGGCGTGTACCCGAGTAATCTAGAGTTCACGAAGGTGAACGAGACAGCGAGTTTCAGCGTTGACTTCACAAGGAATAAGACGGCGACCCCGACCCTTGCTCAAGGGGCGATCACGTGGGTATCTGCTAAGCATTCAGTTCGAACCCCTGTCGCCGTTGTCTTTTAGTTATTGCAAGGAGTGTGTGTAATTTCTAGATTTTATTTACATCCATTAATCTTTATTTTCTTTTTGTTTCACTTTTTTTCGGATAATAAATAATAATAATAATAATAATAACGATAATCTGGGCTCCGTCGCTCCGTCTCACACAGACCGCACCAAAACTTGCGGCCGTCCATCTCGCGTGCTCACCGGCCCCGTCCGTCCTTCGTCCGGCGGCCTTGATATCAAGCCTCTTCCTTTTTAGCCAACGAACTCTAGGTGCTCGACGATTTGCTCGAGAGAGTTGGTGGTTGCGGTCGGAGCCTCGGTGACCGGCGGCGATGGTCTGCGGCGACGGTTGGCTGGACGAGACGTTGGTCTGGGTAGGTTGCAGTGGCACCGGAGAAATCGGGCGGCTGGGTTACACCGTTCGTCGCCGCCGTCGAGTCGCGCAGGGGGCCGCGGCGTTAGCGGAGCCGGGTCCGGCGCGGGACACCTCGAGCTAGGGTTTCGCCCGTTCGGGTCGTGAACCGGGTCGGACGTGGGTCGCAAACCGGGTAGTGTTTTTGGGCGTAGCGGGCCGGGTCTAGACCAGCTGATCTTGGGCCGGCCTGTTTTCATTTTGTTCGGGCTTTGTTTTTCTTAAAAAGGGGTATACTGGGCCGCGAGCCCAACCCGGTCCGCCGATTTCAACGAACCGTCCCATATTTTCCTAAAAGGTCCAAAAAAGTAAAAATAAAAAAGCCTAAAAATGATTTATATTTTCAAAAAAAGATCAAAAATCCAAAAAAATGCTTTTTATGTGTAAAAAGAATAGAAAAGACCTAAAAAAGTGCTTTCCCTCCATAAAATGCATGGAAAATCCTTTCAAAATCCAAAAAGTCTTCTGGTAGGAATAATAAGAATCAAAGTCTAGGTTGGCTAGTGAGCCTAGTGATAGGAGACTATCTAGCTTGGTTTGGAGAACAATTGTTGGGTTAAAGATTTTTTTGTTGCTAAATGTTACGGCCTAAATGCTGAACTAGTGACCCTACTTCTTTGGATGAGAGTTCACCCCAAAGTGTTCCCGCACTGCATGCATACATCCGTAAGTAACTTAGTGCAACATGGCATATTTCATTAAGAGGAATCAGCAAAGAAAAGAAAAAGGGTTCCAAACCTATCAACTCGTAACAAGTTGCTGGATCGAAGTAGGACATTCTCCTTTTTTCACTTCGAATCGAATTCGAAACTGGCGTGAGGCTGCTAGACGCTTCTGATCAATAGAACAGGAAGAGGAACCAAAAATCAAAACTAGAAAAATGTTCGTCGATTCTTTCTTTGTCGAATTCTCACCCATCCAACTTCCTTATGATTCTCTTCAAGAAAAAAGTCAGTTCTTCTTGGACGAGGATCTATCGCTCTTCATTCTATTCATACTGCAGTTAAGAGAAAAAAGTCCCCAAGGCAACCACTTGTGTCTCTCTTGGATATGCTCAGTCCGGGTTAAACAAGATTAGGGATTGAAAAAGCATTAGTGATTAACTAGTGTAATTAAGTCCCTAGACTTAGTTTTTTCCGGGTTGCGCAGAGCAAATACTCCTTCCAATATTTCGCATCATTCTCTAATAAAAAATTGTAAATTGTACTAATATACCTAAAATACTAAAATACCTAAAATATATAAAAATATATATGTATATTTATATATTGATTTTTTATTCTAAAATATAATTAATTTCAAATATGTAAATAAAATTAAATTAAAATAACTAAAATGCTATTTTTTAATTTGAATATCTTATATTATAATTCAAATATTATTCATATTAAAATATAATTTTAATTTTGTTAATTAAAAAGTTTGTCATTAAGAAAAAAGTAAAGTTCTTATTATAGATATTATAAATCTTATTCACCTTTATTTCACTTCTCTTATGAGATAATTTTATCCAATTTATATCACTTTCATATCCAATTATTCAAATATTGAGCTGATACCAAATGCAAGATAGGATAAAGTAAAAGAAATATTATCCTAATTACCAAACACAGACAAAGAGCCCAATCCCCAATTTCTTTCAACTTGCATTTCACAAGATAGCAGAAAACTTTCAGGTTCAACCATTAAAAAAAAAAAAAACTTTGAAATGGGAAAAATTCACATTCAAGGGCATCGAGATCTTTTGTTGTGCTTTCATCCATGATCAAAATCATGGTAATCTTAGAATGTGTGGATCACATACGTCCGTACACTCATTCGATTTATGAAGTGATGAACCAGTTTCAAAGCCTCCATTTTTGGGTTTTAATAGAGCATGAGGAGAACCGTGTTCTACGCATCTCATTAAGCAAAAAGCTTTGGAAAATGGGTCTCTCAGCCATAGCTCCGTGCCTCTCTCTCTCTCTAGCCAGGCCCCGGTAAGCTTCCGCCACTACTTTGGCTACATCTCAGTGGACAACGGCCTCAAGAGGGCTCTCTTGTACTGGATCTTTGAGGCGATGAGCCAACCTCTTGTGGCTTAGTGGAGGTATAATGTTGCACATAACTCTCATTACAAAATGAACTTATACGTGAATGCGCCACTTAAAACCAAATTAACGAGTAAATTTTCTACCTATGTTCATTAATCTCCAACATTTAAATTATGTCCTATATTTGCCAGCCAAGGATGCACTTCCATCCCCTGCCAGACCCCAGTAAGCTTCCGCCACTACTTTGGCTATGTCTCAGTGGATGATGGCCCCGAGAAGGCTCTCTTCGAGGCGACGAGCTAATATATTGTTGCCCATAACTCCCATTACAAAATTAACTTTCACGTGAATGTGCCACTTAAAACCAAATTAACGAGCGAATCTTTTACCTATGTTCATTAATCTCCAACATTTATATTACGTCTATGTTTGTAGGCTAAGGATACACTTCGGTTGGGTTAAGTAAGGCCCAAGAACTTGGCCCATTTCTTGTGATAAATGGGTCCGACAGCCCGACCCTAGGATTCAAAAACATACTTGGAACAAAGGCACCTCCGAAATTTCATCACTATTCTAATTAAAGGGAATAAACAACTATGGAAAATATTTTAAAGCCCTCTCTCATGTGCAAATCACGTGCAAACTTGTGAGGTTTTAGCTCACCAGCTCGTAATATCATCATAGATGCAACATACATCAATTTAGGACAAACTAGCATTCACATCATCATCCAATTCCTCTCAATTAAGTTTCGGCCCCTCCAAAATAACAAGGAATCATCATACAACTCATTCAGACAAACTTGAATTAAGAGGAATCCCTAGGGATTTAGCCTATTATGTTCTATGTGAGATGGGAGTCCCACTTGCTCAATGTAATCTCCTTAGATTTGACGATCCATGAGCACCTTATTATCCTAACTGCTCAATGTAATCTCCTTCGGTTTTTCAAGCTCTTTACAAAAGAGGCACTTGGACAGCTTCTTGAGATGTTGGTCCACGGATGTCAATGGTGCACGACACGTCGAGTTAATAGTCTTTGGTGAGCATCCTCATGTCTTCATCCACGCTGACTCCAACAAAAATGTAGTTCACATTGGTGAGGAACATGAGGAGCGACTTGGAAACGTACCTCGAAGATGAGGCACTTGAGGCCAATGCAGAGATGGAGGGTCGTAACCAAGTAAACATTCTTATTAGGCTTAGAATTCACACACCCCTCGGTGTTAAGGTGGACAATCAGTCTACTGAGCCTCCGACGGTGGACTCGCTCAACCTCACGAATCCTGTGGCTAACGACGGGCAAGCTCATTGATGACCTATCATGATTTCATTATCGTAGAAGATAATCAAGTGATTAGAAATATATTACCCTAAAGATTGAGTAAAAGTAGGAGTTTGTAAAAAAGCGATGGAGTTACCATGAAGAGCTCGTAATTTATATATATTATATAAATATATATATATATTCAGTTTTGGTGATAGCCTAGGTAGAGTTAAATTAGGAAATAATCACTTTCTTTGATAAACCTAAGATGAGTTAGAATTTAGAAACTTCAAAGTCAAATTAGGAAATATTTGCATTATGTTTTTTTTTTTTTTTTTTTTAAAAACGACAAAGATTTCTCCATATATTTCAATCAAGAAATAAAGAACAATTTGAATTTTCATTCCATTTGTGGGGTTAATGGGGGTTCAAGTTTCCTAGTGATCTTTCATAACTGGTTCAGTCTAGTTTCTCCCTAGAAACCAAGAATCGATCATGAGAACCAATTAGAGCAAGCCAGTTCGGTTTCGGATTGGATCAGGAGAACCGAACTAGGAGTGATGCACACCCTTAACAGGAATCACCTTCTCTGTGGAGTTGCTATTTCATAGGCTTATATCCATGTAATTGCGAAATTCCCTCCACGTATTTTCATAAACTGATGCTCCAATTCTGCATCATCTTGGCGCTTGAACTTCTCAACGGGTTCATTATCTACATAAGTATCTTGAAAAAATATGGCTCGGTACAATTTCCTCTACTTACGCTTCCATCACTTCTACTACTTACTATAGTGGGACTATTAAGTTTGTATTGTCCATTCAATTCATGTAATTGACCCATACACATCTTCTTTGACTAATAATTTCAAAGAGAAAACACCCCGGTAACGTTGCTTCTTCTGAACCTTTTTCTCAAATTCAAGCTTACTTGGAACTACCCTTACATTTAACACGTCCATCAGAAAATTAATGAAAAGAATTATTTTTCTTCAAACTATTGATATGTCATTGATGTCGATCAACCTAATAAGTTTGGGAGATTTTTCCTTTGAAAAATATTAACAAGTGCCTTAGGGGTACTCATTAAAAATAATTGTACTTTGGAAACATCAAGATATCTATTCAAAACATGTGACATTTTCTTTGGCTTGCCCTATTTACACCCTCTTATTAACTCTTGACACCCCCTATCACATTATCTTGACAATATTAATCCTTATCGATCCCACTTAAGATTATTTCTTACTCTTTTAACCCTTATTGGGCTCCTAACACCCCTCTATTACATTGAATTAACTACATTATCTCTTGCGGGTCATGTCCTTAATTTAATATTATTTATTGCCTTTTCTTCTTCTTCGTCTTTCTCTTTTCAATTTTACTAAAAGAAAAACTTATCCACATCACTTTCAAACAACTTTTTTTTTTCTTTTCACCCTAATAGATTCTTTAACACATGTTATATTTCATTTCATTCATTTTTGTCTTCTTTAGAACTTACTTTCCATTATTATAACATGAGCAGGCACTATTCATATATTGGAGTAGAAAAATGTCAATTTTATATGCAAATTGTCTACTTTATTTATGTAGATTATCTTTGTGATGGTAAATTTTTTTACTTCGAATTTTGGTACAAAAATTAATAGAATTTACTCAAATAATGAATATTGTGGTTGTTGTATGCATTATACACAATTTACTTTAAAAGTATCCTCTTATTTGTGCTTAGATTACTTTTGAATAATTGTTTCCTAATATTAAAAAGAATTATTAAAATCATTAAAAAAATAATTATTTTTTTACCAAAAAAAAATAATTAGGTAGTTATCTATAAGCCATTTAAAAAAAAAAAAAAAGAAGTGTACCAATTTTGTTCCAAATTGAGAAAGAAAAGGAAAAAATCAAAAAAAGAAGAAATGAAGGCAAGTGTTAACCTTAAATCAAGAGTGGGCCCTACATTTAATATTAATAAATATTATTTGAGATGTGCATGAGTAATTTGTCTCTAGTAAAAATGAAACAAATGAAAAAAAGAAAAAAAAAGAAAAGAAATAATCTTAAATCTAGAGTGGAGCTCACAAGGGATAGTATAGTCAATTCAATGTAGAAAATGATGTCGTGAGTTAATAAATGTGTTATATGCACTTTATTTTGTAAACCCATTTATGATGCAATTAGACATAGTTAAGTAAACAAGTTGATAATTTGACGAGTTTAGAATTGATTTGATGCAACTCTTTTAAAATGTAGTGTATTTGTTATGCTACAATTGCATTAAGAAGATATGTAACTTGTGTTTTTGGTAATTGTAAGTTCCAAAGTTGCGTATAGGTGAGGCAACTTCTCAATTACAACTTTGGAGGTATTTGCACAAGATCTTATAAAAGCTGCAGCACCCATTTCACAATAAATATTATTACGGGAAAGTTGCGTCAAATATGTTTAATTCATTTCTCCATATTTGTACATGAGAGCTCTTTTTGTAAAATGTCTTGTCGTATAATAAGCAATTCAAGTTCATGTTTGAGTTCCAACATTATGATGATTAATGAATGAGTTAGGTTTGATCAACTAGAGGAAATTGACAAGAGGATAAAGGTTTCTATAAATAAGAACTCCTCTTTCATATATATACTAGTTCTAAGCTCACGCGACATATGAAAGTTTGCTTTTATCTAGCTTCTAAAGTATTAAATCATATTAACCAACGATTAACTCCTTGGATAAATGGTAAAACAATTGGGATGCACGTTAAGAAGCGAGCAATCTCAAATGCAATTTTTACTATGCGATCAATTGGATTTAGGCGACAAAAAGAGAAGGTAATATCTTGCAAATCGCTATTCTCATCATAGGTTTCATACCTTTCTTCAATTTGGGAAGGCAGATTTAATCTTACCTATAAAGGCTGGATATAGAAAAAGCAAGGCTCCACTTAGCAAGTCGGGCATCAACAAGGTCTAGCGGTGGCTAGTGGAGGTAAAACGAAGAGAACACAAAAAGAAAAAATATATATAATAAAGATTCAAAAAATATTAAAATATTATTAAAAATTGTCATTGTCAACGTCAACCATGTCATGTATGATAGCCAGTGTCCATATTAGTGATTTTTATCCAAATTGGCTGAATAGACTCAATTAACAAAATATAAAAAAAGCTATGCTCAATTAGCAATATTAAAAGGTTTAGTACTAAATTGACAAAAATACAATAAATTTAAGTTTTTTTTAGACAAATTTCCATGACACAAATGCCCCATTCCTGGGATTGCTCTCATCTGGCTCGCCATTGTTGCGGTAACCGCTCTTGTTTCGCTTTTCCCATGGCCTTCATCGCTTAAGTTGCTTCTCTGTACTCTTCTGGACATTTCTCGAGAAATTTCTCACCAGAAAACCTACTTTGCGAGGTATTATAACGTATACCGACCAAATAAAAAGGTATTATAACGTACGTGCGCAAACTTTGTGTAATAAAGTGAATTGGGGGTGGGAATAGCGTAGAGTAATGCGGCTCTTGAATGATTTGTGCAAATTTCTTAAAATGGACTGAGGTGCTTTTTTATTTTTTGAGGTTCTTGGTTTCGATATCCAGACCTATGGCAAAGTTGCTTTGAAGTTATAACAGGTTATAGAGATTTGTCATCTCTCTTCTCAATTTTGGATGAATTTTACGACTTCTCTTTCGCTAGGAGCGATGTATTTGGTGATGATAATAAGATCGCCACGCTATATTTTTATGTGCTTCGCTATTATTCAGGAAAATTATCCAAAAAGTCCTAAACTTATTGTAATTGTGCCAATTCAGTCATAATTTTTTTTGGCCAATTTAGTCCTAAACCTTTTACAATTGTGTTAATTCAGTCCATCCAGCCAAAATTGGCTGGCTGGCATTGACATGGACTCTGGCCGTCCGGCAAACACTAACGTGGCATTTTTTAAATATTTTTTTTCGAAATTTTAAATATCTTTTTTGAATTTTTGAATTCTTTTTTTTTTCTTTTTTTTCCTCATCTTCTCCTTCCCCTAGCCGACTGGCACCGGCCAGAGGCGAGGGTCGGCAAGGGCGAGGCCCCGCTAGATCCAGCGAGCTCAGCCCTTGCCAAATTCGGCAGGGCCTCGCCCAGCTAAGCGAGGTCGACCTCGCCGGTCACTTTTCCAGAAGGCTACCGTGAACTTCAAGCCTCGGTCAAATGTAATCATCACTGGCACTCCATGAAGACGAACAATCTAACACACATACAATTCTACATATCTGTCGAATGCATAGTCCTTTCGTACGGCGATAAAGTGAGCGGACTTTGTTAATCTGTCAACCACAATCCATATGGAATCATTACCCCTCTGGTAAGCCCATCACAAAGTCCATTGTGATGTGTTCCCATTTCCACTCAGGAATCTCGAGAGGTTGTAGAAGTCTTCCCGGCTTACAGTGTTGTGCCTTCACTTGCTGACACGTCAGACATTTGGCGACATGCTTGGCGATGTCTGCCTTCATACCAGTCCACCGATAGTGTTGACGCAAATCTTGATACATCTTCGTACTGCCAGAATGAATGCTATAACTGCTACGATGAGCTTCTGATAAAATCTCATCTTTAAGCTCTGCATCGTCAGGTACACACAATCGTCTTCGAAACGTTAGTGTTTCGTCTTCAGAAATCTGAAAGTTAGCCTTTCTCTTTTCGTTATCTTCTTGCAGGATCTTCTGAATCTTTGAATTTGTCAACTGAAGCATCTTGATTCTAATTTGGACTTATGGTTTAATTCTGAGGGTGGCCATAAGATTTGAAAGGTGGTGTACCTCAAATTTGAAAATCAAATCTCAAGCCCTCTCGAGTAAAATCCACTCCTTAACCATCATATGTGCAATTGAAGACTTCCAACTCAACGCATCTGCGACCTTATTCGCCTTTCCAGAGTGATACAAGATATCACAATCATAATCCTTTAGAAGTTCCATCCAGTGACGCTGTCTCATATTCAACTCTTTATGAGAAAATAGATACTTGAGACTATGATGGTCTGTAAAGATCTGGAATCTTTCTCCACACAAATAATGTCTCAAAATCTTCAGAGCCAAATTAATCGCTGCGAGTTCCAAGTTATGCATTGAGTAATTCAATTCATGAGGTCTCAATTGACGAGACGTGTATGCAACAACCCTGTCATGTTGTATTAACACGCAACCCGGTCCTCTAAACGATGCATCACTATAAATCTCGTACCCTCCAGGATAGATGGTATGGTCAGCACTAGTGCGGTAGTCAGCTTTTGCTTAAACTTTTGAAAACTACATTCGCACTTGTCTGTCCACACAACTTCTCTTACTTTTTCAAAAGTCAAGTCAATGGTAAAGCTAATGCTGAGAATCCTTCTGTAATAACCTGCCAATCCCAAAAAAAAACTTCTTATCTCTGTTACCGTCGTCGGTCTTGGCCAGTTGATCACTGCTTCCATCTTGGTCGAGTCTACAGAGATTCCTTCGCCTGAAATCACGTGACCTGGGAAAGCAACACGAGTAAACCAAAACTCGCACTTGTTGAACTTGGTGTACAGTTCATGGTTCCTCAGAGTCTTGAGTACTATCCTCAAATGCTTTTCGTGCTCTTTTGGACTTCTCGAATACACGAGAATATCGTCGATAAACACTATCATGAACTCAAAGTTATACATAAACAAAAATAGCCAAGTACCACTCTACCAGTGATTTTCCTTTTTACAATTTCATTTCAACAAACTGAAATTCTACAGGCCTAACCAAAGTTCCGGTGTGCCACTCTGATAAAATTATCCCAAAACAAAAACATGCTTCCCCTGATCGGTGCATGGCTCGATTTATTCATGTCCTCTTCACCATCCTAGTAGTGCTCTATCTGAGGTAGTGGTGCCTATGCTCCCCTGGACTTCTGCGGACAATCCTTCATTTGGTGCCTGTGCTGGTTACATCCATAGCACGCTCCCGTCCTACTAGGACACGGGGTTAGTCCATGCTTCCTTTTACATATTTGGCATCTGCCATTCAGGTTGGGTGCCGGCTTTCCGATTCCACCCTTTCGGTTGGGACAAACGAGATACTCTCCTCTAGTCATCGGCCTCTTCCCGAACCGACTACCATTTCTTCTTGACCCGAACCGCGACCCAGATGCGGCGGCTTGTTCATTCAAGTTCCTCTCTAACAACTGGGCCTGTCTATATAGCTCATTATAATCTTTCAAATCGAACGGCACCAACGGATTTCTCAGCTTCGGTCGGAGGCCGTTCTTGAACCTCCTAGCTCTGTCAGCTGGATCCTCTATCAAACTAAGGGCATACTGTGACAGCTCTGCAAATTTGGCCTCGTACTGGTCTACTGTCATTAGACCTTGATGAAGGCGCTGAAATTTCTCCATCTTCTGCTCTCGGGCGCTGTTAGAAAAGTACTTGTCATTAAAGGCTTCGAGAAAGGTGTTCCATACTGGAACCTCGTCTTTTGGGGTCACACTGCCTCTGGTGGCTCTCCACCAAGTACTTGCGTTTCCCTGCAACTGATAGACTACAAGGACAACTTTTTCTGCCTCAGTGCACATCAACACTGCAAAGGCATTCTCTAAGTCTTGAATCCAAAGTGTTGCAGCCTTGGGATCTCCTGCACCAATGAACCTCGGCGGGTTCAGTTTTAGGAATTGCTCCACAAGCTTGTGCATGGGCCTCTCTCTCTCAACAACCACGTTCCCAAGTGGAACTTCGGCAAGTGCGGCAACAGCTGTGGCAACAGCTGTGGCAGCAGCAGCAACATCAATAGCGGCATTGGCAACAATAGTGGCGGTTACGGTAACGGCAGTTGTAGCGATGGCTGAAGTAGTGGCGGCGGCAGCTTGATTCTGGGCCTGCTGCTCGACCACATTTCCAAGCGTCTCTAGCGCCTGAACGATCCCATCTATCCTAGGATCGCCATGGGCTGCTACCCTAGCACTGATTAGAGGCAGTGTACTCCACTTGCGCTGGCTTGAGCCTACGCTCTACCACGACCACCTCGGGTACCGACTCTTGTTGGCATCCTACCTCGAGAAACGAATGCAACAATCCTCTTCCGAGGAGTCCTTTGATTCGAATCACTCATTCTACATGATCTCTACAAAACCTGCCTTCCAATTCCACACGGAATTAGGAGAACTGAGTCACCCACACAAAACAAACTACTAATCAGCTGACCAATCACATGCATCTGCATAAGGAAAAAGCCTTTCCTACTAACTATCCCAAAACCCATCGCACCTTATTACTCCAAACACTAACCTCGCTCTAATACCACTTCGAGCGGGGATGCCACGCCCGAACCTCGAGCACGTGCACATCCCTCGGTGGTCAATAACACTGCGACTCTCTAGGACACGTTGCCGACCCCTTTCTTTTAATTGAACATGCAGAAGTGTATAATAAAATCCCTAGACAACACAAATATGAGATAGAAAAGCAGAATACCATTTTCACCAAAACACTTTTCATAAACAAACTAGTTTATACACAGAGGCCAACTCTAAGGTTTATGTACAGGAGATCTATCTCCAAAAAGAACTATTGAGCCATCCATGCTCCTGACCCTTCCGCCTCAAGCTCCGGGTTCTTCACACTAGGGACCTAAAAAGATAAGCCCACGACGAGGTGAGATAATATCTCAGCAAGTTCACCCCCTAAACTCCAATTAGTACACCAACTCAACTCAAGGCATCTCTTCAGAACCACCCCACAAACAAATCACGATTAACAACCACAATCAACAAATCAATTCGCATGCAACCTTACCCGGTATGCCATTCCCAACACGTTGAATCTCAGCACAATACACACAATGTACATGGCTATTAGATGATGTAGTTCATCAATCATATACAAGTCGCGTCACAAGCGATCTCACCTAGCCATTGCCACACCATGCATGTTATCTATTCATGCATGCGTGCCATAAACAATGTGATCAACTCATGCATAACCGGAACCAATGATGCCATGATTCTCATACGCTTTTGGACTTTAGTGCGCCACTTATCATGTATCAATCGATCACACGAGTCTCGATTATAAGGTAAAATCGTTATGACACGTCCCATACCATGCCACACAATTTAACCTCATAATAAGGCCCAACCATCTCAACACTCATGCGTGTTCCAGTTATTAATGACCTCCTAGCCATTACCAACTTTCCAGTCAGCGATCATCAACCTCAACACTCATACGTGCTCCAGTTATTAATGACCTCTCGACCATGGCTAACTTTCTAGTCAGCGATCATCCGACTCTCGCCAGGCTACCGATAAATATCAAGCTTCGTCCCACCCCATCGGGCATAACTACGTCTAGAACTCTCGTTTAGACGGTTTTCCAAAAAGGGACATTGGTCTAGAATCTACTGCGACCGGCTTCCGACTCACGCCAGGTATTACCCCCAAACTTCCATTGGGTGACGGTTCAACTTTTGATCACACAAACATACCATCAAAACTCACCACGCAAGCACACCACTTAGAATCCCTTTTTATCTTTAAGCATTTAACCAATGCACAATGCTTGCAAATACTATTTCAAATCATTTTCCCCTAAAGGCGATCCGTTTCAGTGTCCCTTGGACAAACCGTTTTTCCCATTTTTGTGAAAATCACTCGATTCATGTGGATGCCCATGCATTTACACATCCATTCACTTCATAGAATTAACACACATAAGTTTAGACAACTTTTCACTCTTGGGTGAACAATGCAAGTGAACAGTGCTTTTGTGAATAGTGCACATGGATAGTGTTTCGTGAACAATGTTTGTGTTAACAGTGAATTTCCAAAATTAAATAACTAATAAATTAAATCCAAAAGTCATTAGAAACACTAATTAAAGTAAGCAATTAATCAATTAAAGATAAACAAGCTTAATTAAGCACATAAGCATCATTACGGACTTCTTGGAAAATATTTTTGAAAATTTGTTGTATTTTCTGCAAAACAAATTAAGCTTCAAAAGTATATACAAGTGTAAAGCAAAGACTCAAGAAAAAGAGAAAAGAGATAAGGTGTAACATAAAAATAAAAATAAAAAAAGGAAGGGAAGAGAAGAAAAGAAAAAAAAACAAAGGTAAGAAGAAAAACAAAAAACAAAAGATAAAATTTAGTAATTTAAATAAAATAGGGTCGTCTTTTGAAAAGTTATCCAGATTAGATAACTAATAATGACCCGTAGGATGGCTAGCGATGAGTAAATCACCACATTAGAAATTTTAAACATGATATCGTTGGGAGGACTTAATTGAATTTTCATGCAAAGGTTGAAAACAACATTGGTTCAATTAAAAAGGGGAAAGCTGTCTAAAAAGTTTTAAATATATTACACTTTTACCAATTCAGTCTTAAACTTTTTAATTTTCACCAATTGAGTCATAAATCTTTTTATGATTTGCTAATTAAGTCAACTAATTTTAGTCGAAAATCGCTAATGTGAACGCATATTTGTCTTATATAGCACCACTTTGGCATTAACATGAATAATTTTTAATAATATATAATATTTTTTGCATTTTTGTTATTTTTTAATTTCTTGAGGGTTATAGGTCTAACTCAAATCTTACATGGAAATGCATATGCATGTTAGGAATTAAATCACTAAGGATCCTTTCCTTTAGAAGTTCATATGAGTAAAGTAATTTATTTAGAGTGCGTCTCTGTATAGCATGTTAAATCTGCATATTTGTATTTCCTTTAATGATTTAGTCTATCTTAGAAAATTTGTATGGACGGTGCCCTGTCCTTAAGGATTATAATAGGTCATAATCAATTCTTACATGGAAATGCATATGCGTGTTAGGAATTAAATCACTAAGGATCCTTTCCTTTAGAAGCTCCTTTGAGTAAAGTAATTTATTTAGAGTGCGTCTCCGTAGCATGTTAAATCTGCATATTTATATTTCCTTTAATGAATTAGTCTATTTTAGAGAATTTGCATGGACGGTGCCCTGTCCTTGACCGTAATAATAGGTCTTATGCATCCAATTCTTCCATGGAAATGCATATGCATATTCAGAAATAAAAAAGACTAATGATTATCCTTTCCTTCGAAAGAAAAAAACTACCATTGTTCGCTTCTGGAGGGTCATGAGACCAACGCCATTTCTTCATTTTGCGTCTCCTATATATATATATATATATATATATATGTGCTCCAAGTTCAACTAACATAGAAAATAGAAGCAAAAAGCTTCTCTCTTTCTTTAGCAATTTCGAGATGAAAGACCAGAGATGCAGATTGTCTGCGACCACCTTGATGATTTTCATTCTTGGTCTCATTTGCATTCTAAGCATCTTCCCTGCTAATACTGCCATTGCAGTAGCTGATTCGGGTGGCTCGTTGTCAACTTATATAATCCAAGTACGAAAGCCAACGGACAAACATTTTGCTACTTCAGAGGATCTGGATGCTTTATACCGGTCATTTTTACCTACCACAGCAACCAGCTCTAACCAAGAGCAAAGAATGGTTCACTCATACCGACATGTGGTATCCGGGTTCGCAGCCAAATTGACCGCCGAGGAAGCTAAAGCCATTCGGAACAGGGACGGTGTTTTGTATGTGCGTCCGGAGAGGGTGCTCTCTCTACACACAACTCGCACCCCCGAGTTCTTGGGATTGCGCCAAGAAGTCGGGCTCTGGAAGGACTCCAACTTCGGCAAGGGCGTGATCATCGGAGTATTGGACTCGGGGATATTTCCCCAGCACTCTTCCTTCAGCGGCAAGGGGTTGCCACCGCTCCCGGCCAAATGGAAGGGCAAGTGCGTCTTCAACGACACATCCTGCAACAACAAGCTCATCGGTGCGAGGTCCTTCCCTAAAGGCGGGATCTATCTGCCAACTGATGATGTGGGCTGATGGTTTTATTAATTATTGTGATAGGCCTAAGTTGGCCCGTCCGCCCATGTTGGGCCTAAAAGCCTGGCCCACAAAATTAGGGCCCATGAATGAAGGAATACGTTGAAGAGTTGTAACTTTTGGGGGACGTATTTTGCTGAAGGGACACGTCCTTCGGAGAGAACGTATTTAAGGGGAAAAGAGAGGGAGGAACGCACCTTTTGGATTTAACGTACGTTCCTCCTCCCTCTCTTCCTTCAAAACACTCCAAAAAGAAAAGTAAGAAAAAAGATGCGACACTCTCTTCCCTTCAAGGCAAATTCATGTCATCGGATCGAACGGGATCAGTTTCTCTTCCTCATATCGGCGTCGGTGTTTAATCTGTGGCTAATAAAGTACGTTCGATTATGTAATGTGCCTTAGGATCGGTGATACATGTGTTTTTCCTGGGCTCGTCTTTCGCACTTGTTTTAGGGGTTCGATTTAATGTCGAATCCGATTTTAGGGAATCAGTAATCCCCAACATGGTTCATGGCACACACACTGCCAGCACAGCTGCGGGTGCTTTTGTGAAGAATGCCAGCGCACTCGGTAATGGCAAAGGCACGGCCGCAGGCATAGCGCCTCTTGCACATTTGGCAATCTACCAGGTTTACGGTATTGGGGGGTGCCTTGACGCCGACATATTAGCTGGGTTCGATGCGGCCATCGAGGATGGTGTCGATGTGATTTCCCTCTCTGTTGGAGGAGATTCCTATCCGTTCTTCCGCGATGCGATTGCAATAGGTTCATTTGCCGCCATCCAAAAGGGCATCTTCGTGAGCAGCTCCGCGGGGAATAGGGGCCCATACAACTATTCATTGTCAAACGAGGCACCGTGGCTTCTCAACGTGGGAGCCAGCACCATAGACCGCCGCATAAAGGCCACGGCGCGGCTGGGGAACGGGAAGGAGTTCGATGGGGAGGCCTTGTACCAACCGCAAGACTTCGATTCGACGCTACTTCCCCTGGTTGATCCAGCACTAAACGGAGAAAAATCCTCGGCCTTTTGCTTTCCCGGATCACTAAAAGACCGCTCGGACCTCAAAGGAAAAGTGGTCGTGTGCTCCGTAGGCAGCGGTGTTACGCGAGTCGACAAAGGTCGAGAGGTCAAGGATGCAGGTGGTGCGGCCATGATCCTCGTGAACAGTCCTCTGGAGGGAGCCACCACCCTTGCCGATAAGCATGTCCTACCCGCTGTCCATGTGGGATATGACGTGGGGAGAGAGATCAAGAGCTACCTAAACACCACCTCAGCGCCAAACGCCACGATCCTATTCAAAGGCACTGACATCGGGAGATCGGTCGCCCCGGTTGTAGCATACTTCTCTTCCCGTGGCCCCAACTACCAAAGCCAGGGCATCCTCAAACCGGACATCATCGGCCCGGGTGTGAACATTCTCGCCGCCTGGCCAGTTAGTTTAGACAATTCTACGGACGATAAGCACTCATTCAACGTGATCTCCGGGACCTCCATGTCCTGCCCCCACCTCAGTGGTGTGGCGGCACTGCTCAAGAGCGCACACCCCGACTGGTCACCAGCGGCCATCAAGTCCGCCATCATTACCACTGCCTCCACCTCCAACACGAAGGGCCAACCCATCTTGGACCAGTCGCTCAATCCAGCAGACATATTCACCACTGGCGCAGGACATGTCAACCCATCAAAGGCTGTTGACCCGGGTCTCATTTACGACATCGAACCGCAAGATTACATTCCTTACCTTTGTGGGCTCAACTACACCGACTCCGAAATCGAGCTCATAGTTAAAGAAAATGTCACATGCTCGAGCACTGGGAGCATACCTGATTACCAGCTCAACTATCCATCGATCAGCTTGAGTTTTGACAGTTCGGTGACGAAGTTTAACGTGACGAGGAAGGTGAGGAACGTCGGACCTGCTAACTCGTCTTACAGGGTGGTTATCGACCCCATCGCGGGTCTCAACTCAATTGGCGTGTACCCGAGTAATCTAGAGTTCACGAAGGTGAACGAGACAGCGAGTTTCAGCGTTGACTTCACAAGGAATAAGACGGCGACCCCGACCCTTGCTCAAGGGGCGATCACGTGGGTATCTGCTAAGCATTCAGTTCGAACCCCTGTCGCCGTTGTCTTTTAGTTATTGCAAGGAGTGTGTGTAATTTCTAGATTCAAAAGGACGGACTGAACCGGCCGGATCATTGAACCAAGAGGGCATTGACACAGTTCACTGCTTGAATTTGCCTTTGAGAACATCGTCATTTATTACCTAGCATTTATCTTGACCGGTGGTTTCATTATTTCTTCGTAAGGTTAACCTAGATTTTCTCTCCGCCGGGAAATTCAATTAAACTTTAATTTATGGTCATTGCAATGGAGAAGTACAAAAAATTTTGGCGGTTATCCTGATTATATAAAAAAATTTAGCATGATTCTTCCGACGTAAAGTTGATAAATTTCAAACACAACAATCTAGTTAAAGAATGTTATGTATAAAATTCATTTTATATGTATTGTAAACGGATAAACTCGTCTACACATGAATAATAAATGTGTTATGTGCACTTTATTTTTTAAACCCATTTATGACACGATTATATATGATTAAGCAAACAGGTTGATATCAACAGAATTTGACGAGTTTAGAGCTAATTGGATGCAACTACAGTTAAAATGTAGTGTATTTGTTATGCTGCAATTGCATTAAGAATATATGCAACTTGTGTGTTTGGCAATTGATAAGTTCTAAAGTTGGTAATACGTAACTCGTGTGTTTGGTAATTGGTAAGTTCTAAAGTTGATATAGGTGAGGCAACTTCTCAACTACAACTTTGGAGGTATTTGTATTGACACCTAAATTTCGCTTAGGTATTTTAAAGTAGGGCTTAGTTCTTATTTACATCCATTAATCTTCATTTTCTTTTTGTTTCACTTTTTTTGGATAATAAATAATAATAATAATAATAATAATAATAATAACCAAGAAAGAAAAATAACAAAAACAAAAAGAAGCAGTAGCCCAAGGGTGGCTGGCCCGGGCTGGGCCTTCGAGCCCAGCCCCTTCCCCTTTTCCTATTTATCCCCGCATGGCCCTTCCCCAGGTCCGGCCCCCTTCTCCTGTTTGTCTTCTTCCTTAGGTTGTCTTCTTCCCCGTTCGGATGAGCAGCACGCGCTGGAGGAGGAGACAGTGACGTACGACGTAGCAAGCGGAGGGGACGCGCCTTCAATGCGAGGTTGTCTAGCTAGAGCCACCTCGACGGATGGGACGCCAGTTCGGCCGGCGGAGGCCGTTCAGTGAGAGAGAGAGGGCTAGATCCGAGAGTGGAGAAGGAAATCGAGGCTGAGCGAGGAGGAGAGCTAGGGCTTCGGAGAGAGAGGGGCGTCCTTAGCGAAGGCTCCCTCGCCGTGCACGGCGCCCCCGCCGCTCCACCACCGACGATGCCGGCTGCTCGCATCGTCACCCCCGTCCGTCGTCCGGCGGCCTTGATATCGAGCCTCTTCCTGTTCTCATTTTGTTCGGGCTTGTTTTTTTTAAAAGGGGTATATTGGGCCGCGAGCCCAACCCAGTTCGCCAATTTCAACGAACCAGGTTGGTCCCAACGCGAGAATCCGACCCGAGGCGTTTTTTAATATAAAACATTATATAATAATAAATAATATTTTAATAATAAAAAATAGTTTATTTTCCAAAATATAAAAAAATAAAAAATATCCCATATTTTCCTAAAAGGTCCAAAAAAAATAAATAAATAACCAAAAAATGATTTATATTTTCAAAAAAAGATCAAAAAATCCAAAAAAATGCTTTTTATGTTAAAAATAAATAGAAAAGACCAAAAAAAGTGCTTTCGCTCCACAAAATGCATGGAAAATCCTTTGAAAATCCAAAAAATCTTAGGGTTTAAACAAGATTAGGGATTGGAAGGACATTAGTAATTAACTAGTGTAATCAAGTCCCTGAACTTAGTATCTCTAGTTGCGCAAGAGCAAATTTCCCTCTTAATATTTCGTTTGGGTTTTTAATCGACCCACCCCAAATTGATTAGTGGTGACTCCTCAACTTATAAGTAAAAAAAAATATTAAACCATTAAGTCATGAATTGATGGGCTTGGGAGTACCCAGGCTAAGGCTAATAGATCTAGCCAAATCATTAACCTCTATAGGCCCGCCCTAATCGGGGGCGCCGAAAAAGAGGTCACGACAATTTGTACTAGATCTTATAAAAGCCACAGCACAT
Organism: Eucalyptus guilfoylei; assembly: GCA_016097605.1. NCBI lineage: Eukaryota > Viridiplantae > Streptophyta > Magnoliopsida > Myrtales > Myrtaceae > Eucalyptus > Eucalyptus guilfoylei. Next base: position 14,138,531 of record CM027864.1, on the reverse strand, counting down.
ATTTTCACAATAAAAGTTATTACGGGAAAGTTGTATCAAATATGTTTAATTCATTTCTCCATATTTATACATGAGAGCTCTTTTGATAAAATGTCTTATTGTACAATAAGCAGTTCAAGTTCATGTTGGAGTCGTTATGATGATTAATGACCAAGTCAGGCTCGATCAACCAGGGGAAATTGACGAAAGAATAAAAGTTTCTATAAATAAGAAGTCCTCTTTCATATATACCAGTTCTAAGCTCACGCCACATATGAACATTTGCCTTTATCTAGCTTCTAAAGTAATCTTAAATAATATCAACCAACAATTAACTCCTTGGATAAATGGTCAAACAATTGGGATGCACATTAAGAAGTGCGAAGTCTCAAATGCGATTTTTACTATGCGATCAATTGGATTTAGGCGACAAAAAGAAAAGGTAATATCTTACGAATCTCTATTCTCAACAGAGGTTGCATACCTTTCTTCAATTTGGGAAGGTGGATTTAGTCTTACCTACAAAGGCTGGATAAAGAAAAAGCAAGGCTCAAACCCAACAAGTTTGGCATCAACAAGGTCTAGTGATGGCCGCCGGGGGAAAAAGAAAATAATAGAAAAGGAAAAAAAAGATTATAAGAATTTCCAAAAATATTCGAATATTATTAAAAGTTGTTCATGTTTATACCAACTATATCATGTAAGATAGCTAGTGTACATATCAATGATTTCTAGCTAAATTGACTGGATAAACTCAATTAAAAAACTATAAAAAAAAGTTTATGATTTAATTAGTAAAATTTAAATATTTAGTATGGAATTATCAAAATAAAGTAAGTTTAGGACTTTTTCGATAATTTTCCCCAGCACAAATGTCCAATTCCTGGGATTGCTCTCATCTGGCTCACCATTGTTGCGGTAACTGCTCTTATTTTTCTTTTCCCATGGCCTTCTCCGCTTAACTTGCTTCTCTGCACTCTTCCTGACACTGCTCGAGAGATTTCTCACCATGAAACCCACCTTGTAAGATATTATAACGTACGTGCACAAATTTTAAGTGTAATAATGTGAACTGGGGTGGGAATAGCGAAGAGTGATGCGGCTCTTGGATGATTTGTGCAAATTTCTTAAAATTGACTTAAGCGCATTATTATTATTTTTTTTAAGGTTTTGGTTTCGATAGCCAGACCTATGGCAAAGTTGTGTTAAAGTCATAACAGGTTATAGAGATTTGTCTTCCCTCTTCTCAATTTTGGATGAATTTTACGATTTCTCTTTAGCTAGAAGCTTTGTATTTGGCGAATAGTGATGCAGCTCTTGGCTGTTATTCTAGCAAATGTCCTAAAAGAGCTATGTCATTATTTGTTTGTACTATGATAGATTAGCATACTTGTGATAGAGATGTGCCATGTCTCGACTTGGATGATTATTTATCCTCTTCTCCTTGAGACAGGTCTGAATCGATCCATAAAATTACATTTGCGAGAAGATGTTGCCCTGGTTAATGGCACAACTACATTTTGACCCAAAAAAAGAAAGGAAAAAAATGGCACAACAACATAAGTGAGATAAGTTCATGCGTATTTCTTTAATTTTTGTCTTTTCGTATTTGAGCATTCGAACTTTCGGTCGATCATCAAGGATATAAAAATCTTGTGATTCATATATCATCGTACTTGAACTTTTCTTTTTCTTTGTATACTATAAAATTATTGAGTTTTGCACGAAAAAACATTTGACTAGCTATTCAAAGTGTCAAAAAAAGAAGAAGTGCTCTCAATCTTCGAGCATACTATCCTCCTTCCACTAATGAAAGCAGTTTGATCGAGGCAAACAGAATCAAGAAGAGCTGCTCCCGATCTTTTAGCTATAATGGAACTAATACGAACCTGCATATTATGTTGCAGCAAGAAAATAGGCCTATAATCACTCATTTTAGTGGGATTAGGCACCTTAAGAAATAACGGGGCACTATCTCCTGTGTATATTAGGTTTAGATTGAGGGCCTCATGTAGGTAATTGCATACCCACTGGTGGGCATTGCAAAACATGACGAGGGAAAATGCAATTTTGGGAAACAAGTCAAAGTATCATGGCTATCTTTTTCTTCTCTATCTAACACCGCCATTGTTGTCATGTATATTGTACATGTAGCATTTGTTGTCCTCTGGATTTGAGCATTGTGTACTGGCGAGAGAGAGAGAGAGAGAGAGGGAGAGAGAGCTGTCAATTAGCGTTGATCCCATTCTAACGCACCCATGAAGTCCCACCGTTCCACCAAGTAAATTCTCCATGTTATCACACTACCCTTTACGAGTTAATGCCTCGAGAAGGTCGCGACATTGGCAACGATTGAACACCATAAGAGAATGAAGAAACGAAGATAATTAGTCGAATCTGTTATTTGTATATAGAAATATCTATGTCGAGGTACATGAAGCACCAGGCAAGAACTCAAAGTCTCCAACCAGCTATCCGCGCACCGAAGAAGAAAAGGTAGAACCTATGAAACCACATCAAAAGCACGGAATCTCATCTTAACATGCCTAATGATGGAGTGCAGGCCGCACTCAACATCAAATGCGTGTATTAGTCAAATTTATCAGTTTCTTTCCAAAACTACCTGTGAAAATGGAAGCTGGAGGAGAAGAATAAAGAGTAAAATGGAATAATAGTTTTTTTTCCTAATTATTCTAATTAAAGGTACTACTCCAAGATTCCTTGCCACGTACAAATCACATGCAAGCCCATAAGGTTTAACTCACCTACTTGTAGATGCAACAAACGTCAAACTAGAACTAACTAGTATTCAAATCATCATCTGATTCATCTCAATCAAGTTTCAGCCACTCTAAAATAGTAAGGAATCATCATATAACTCATTCAATCAAGCTTGAATTAATAGAAACTCCTAGGGATTTTTATATAACATCGCCTAAACTCTTGAAGTCGAGTTCGAAAAAACAATCAAAGATCCAGAATCACATTCAATTTTCTACCTAAGAGGTTGGGATAGCATGTAGAGGTCCAAAGGTTGCGCAAACATGAATTGATGATCACTTTCATTAACTACACCTATATCGGAGTTAAAGGTTGCAGTTCTGGAATTCAACGATTGCGTCGTCAAATATGAAGTTGACCTTGTCATAGAAATCATTCTCTCGATAGAATTGCTAGAAAGATTCCGTGAAGAGTGCGTCTTGGTATGCCTCGAAGTTGCAGCAATGGAACACCAAAATGTCACCCTACCGTGGACAACCATGGCCTGGCCCTTTGTGGCCCAGTTGTGTCCTGGAATATCATATTTTCTGCCACAAAATTCGGTTGCATCACGGCTGCGATATGGTCAATGAAGTCATGAAGTAAATGTTACAATGAAAATGCTATTCGTAATTGACATTTAACAAAGAACAATGCTCCGAACAATGGGTATACTGATTAAATCCTAGTATAACTCTTTATCAAAATGAGGAAGTCTTACCAAATGTCGTATAGTTTGCCGTGTGTTGACTCCGGTTGCTGGTGATCACCATCCGGCTGATGCTGTCTCTAATCATCATGAGAAATCTTGTTCTTAGCAATCAACACATAGTCCTTGTAAACAATGGCAGTCACTTGTACCGGGAAGTTTTGAAAAAAAAAAAGAAAAAAGAGCGCGTATCCAGAAGTATCACTTCATGCTATCGGTATTATTCGAAGCCTTCACGAGCATCACGTTAATGGTTGTGAAGTTCCCTATCACGTCTCAGCTTACCACCACCATGGTCTCTGCTTGAGGCAACAAATAGAAGAATAAGGAGGGGTAGACTGATCATGGTTGGGTTAGTGAGTTTAGAAAGTGAGAGCAACACGGTGTCCTCTTCCTTCTTGTACCTAAAGGCTATGCAAAGAGCATTGAGACCCATTATCAAGTAATGTGAGATAATAGTACAATATCTCATCTTACGTGTGAGTCACGTTCAAGCCACAAGCAAGCTCATGAGGCTTTAGATAGCTTAGATAACATGGAGTCCTCTTCCTTCCATCCCTTCACTTTTTAAAAAAAAAAAAAAAAAAAAAATTAACTTTTCCATTTTCCGTGACAATTAGCTTAATTTAACAACTAATTTTCTCTCTTAATCCTACAAGAACTCGTACATACGTTATCGACATGCTACAATTCATGCATGATGAACCACACCATGACTTACTTTAACCAAACTGACATGCAACAAGCATAGCATGTGAACATCACCCAAATCCCTTGACCATGGATTAAGGGTGTATTTGTTTTACGGAAAATGAATGATTTGAATAATATTTCCTAAGAATGATATATTTATATTGCTTGCAAAATTGAATCAATGATATATTTTCATTGTTCACGAAAATGTTTAAATATAAGTTGTTAATAATAAAAAAAATTATTGACTAATTAATTTAAACTATACAATAGATCATTTTAGGAAAATAGTTTCCAAATAATTTAATTTTTTCTGCGAAACAAACATTTCTCATTTTTCTTGAATATGAGGCTATTATGAAGATACTAATTTTTGCTAATTTCGTCTCAAAAAATTGAGTAAGCCTGGAGGTGAGCAATTCTTGGAAGGACTCGCCTTTTTCAAACCTCCCTATACTGAAGAAACTCATCGGTGGGGGAATTCGCTTGTGGGTCTTCAGGTATTATTGAAGACATATATTAGTTAAATTTAGCATTCATTAATTAAAATTGATTTACAAGTCACAATGGTAATTTTGAGTTTCTCTTGTTTAATCATTCCTTTCGCGATGCAACGGAGACATGGACAAGAGGATCCCAGTGATGTCAACTCGATACCTGCTAAACAAGATCGGCCTTCACATCACAAAAAACTAGACACAGTGGTACAAGGGTAGAGAGATAATTTCCACACCAGTCTCTTAATTAGGATAATCTAATCTGCTGCATCCTTTAAAAATCATGTCATAAATTGCGGATCAAAATCAATGCAAAGGCGGCACTATAAGATAAATCGATTTTTGGAATTTAATAATGTTTATTTTTATTTGTGAGCCTTTTTATTTATTTTTATTTTTTAGTGGTTAAAAATTGGATTTTTTTTTGGGAGGTCGGGGGGTGGACAATAACGGATGAGGGGTTGACTTTTGTGACGGTAAGGGGAGTAGGGAATCAAGTTCCCATTTTTGCCCCTGGGCGCTCTCTTCAGATCATCCGCCACTTCTTGGCCAACCCCAAGCTCCCCTCCAGGTTTGAACTAGTCTCTCTCTCTCTCTCTCTCTCTCTCTCTCTCTTTTGTTGATTTTGTTTGCATTTTATTGTTTTTTTCTTACTTTTACTTCTCTCCCGATTTAAAGCTCTCTTCTTCCAATTTAGTTTGAATTCTTCAGATCTAGTTCTAGATTTTGGTGCTATATTCTCTCAATCTAGATCTATGAGTTTAATAAATATACTTTTATGGATCCAATGCCTCTCTACTATGCTCGTGTACAGGTTCTTTGCCTCCAATTTCAATAATAATCATAAGAATTTTGGCATCTCATTGCATTACGAAAATTTGCTTATTCACATGTTAAATCGGTGTTTGTTTAACCTATTCTGCTTGTCTTCATATAACAATGGTGTAGGAGGATCCCAGTGACGTTGACTCGATATACGCTGAACGACCTCGACCTCAACATCACAGAGAATTGGGCACTGCAATACGAGGGTAGAGAGGTAATTTCATCACTATTCTAACAAAAAGGAATAAACACCTATGGATAATATTTTTATACCCTCTTTCATGTGCAAATCACGTGCAAATCACATGCAAATTACGTGCAAACCCCCCGCCTCCCCCCTTCCAAGTTGGAAGGTTGGCCATTGGGGCAAACCATAGAGGTTACTTAAAACCAAATTAACGAGAGAATCTTTTACCTATGTTCATTAATCTCCAACATTTATATTACGTCTATGTATGCAGGCCAAGGATGCACTTCAGTCGGGTTCAGCGAGGCCCAAGGACTCGGCCTGTTTCTTGTGATAAATGGGTCTAATAGCCCGACCCTAAGATTCAAAAACATACTTGGAACAAAGGCACGTCTGAAATTTCATTTTTGCTCCTTCTTTCCCCAGCTACATTAAAAGGAAGATAAGCAAATTTGTTCAAATTGTCCTAATTGCGACATCATATACTTTTGCAGCTGCAAATTCGTCGTTCGTCAATTCGCGGGTCGGTGTCAGGTTTTCTTACTCCAACGCCACCGTAGAGCACTGCAACAATAGTACATGTTTGTAAATTTAAATTGATTATTAGATATTTAGAGATAACCTCATTTACCGAAAAATGAATCTCGATGTGATTACCAAACAGCAAGAGATGCCCACACATTTCTACCGAATTGGTTCAAAAGGCTTCCATAGTACAGATGGAGTGAGTTCTATATAGTAGGAGAAAGCTATGCGGGTTAGTAATTGTCGACCCTAATTTAACAATTAATATTTTTTCAAGTTACTCAAATATCAATTTCTTTTATTTTTTGAGAGAAAATTTAATTAATTAATTAATGTGGTGAATGGTTTTTTCCTCTCCATTTCAGGGCACTATGCGCACCAACTTGCCGAGGCAATTTACGATGAGAACCGAAATTCAACTACAGACACTTTTACAAATCTTAAAGGCATCATCATGTTTGCCCAAATTCTCAACTAAACTCGACTTTGTTTGATGGTTTTTTTCTTTTTATACCCACTAATGGAAAAATGAAGAGATTAATTGCGAAATTTTTGAAGCACGAGTGGAAAATCCACATATGAATGTCAAGACAGATTTTGAAGGGATGATCAGTTATGCATAGGGCACGCCCAAATTTCGGACGATCGCCTTAGTTCAATTCAATTTGACGAGTATATCAAACTGTATAGGATGATCAACATGAATAGTCTATACTCCTCGACTTGTCCGCTCGATACGCCCTTCCCTGACCATAACTTAAACACGTGAGCTGAAGTGGACACGCCTAATTATCATTGGGTAGGTGCATTTTCTTCCTTAATTTTTTCGACCCTTCACTTTTTCTGTTTTTTTAAAATTGAATGTCCATTTTTGGGTGATGAACAACCTAATTTAATGACTAATCTCTCTTGATTCGACAGGAACCGTTGTGCAAGATATTAGCGGGCTATAATTCATGCCTGATGAACCATGTCACGGCTTACTTTAACCATACAACGTGCAACTTGCCTTGCACGCGACTGAATCCCTCCGCCATGGAGTCTTCGCAGGTAAATGAAATGATAATTTGTTGATTTTCTAGAATATAAGGCTCTTACAAACATATCAATTTTTTCAATTTTTGGGTTAAATACTAATTAAGCTTGGAGGTGCGGCTTTCTTGGAAAGACTCGCCTTCTTTAGTCCTCTTGGTACTGAAGAAACTCATCAGTGGGGGTATTCGCTTGTGGGTCTATTCATAGAAAATTAATTAACCAAATTAGCATTCCTTAATTAATTCCTTAATTAATTCAACTTACATGTTACGATTGTAATTTTGGTTTTTTTTTTTCATTTCATCAATCCTTTCGAGATTCAGTGGACACACAAATGGGAGGATCCTAGCGACGTCGACTTGGTATACGCTGAACGACTTGGACCTCAACATCACAGAGAATTGGACACTGCGATACGAGGGTAGAGAGGTAATTTCATCACTATTCTAACAAAAGGGAATAAACACCTATGGATAATATTTTTATACCCTCTTTCATGTGCAAATCACGTGCAAATCCAGCTTTGAATAATATTTCCTAAGAATGATATATTTATATTGCTTGCAAAAATGAATCAATGATATATTTTCATTGTTCACGAAAATGTTTAAATATAAGTTGTTAATAATAAAAAAAAAAATTATTGACTAATTAATTCAAACTACACAAGAGATCATTTTAGGAAAATAGTTTCCAAATAATTTAATTTTTTCTGCAAAACAAACAATTCTCATTTTTCTGTTGCATTCATCGATGGACAGAAATAATTAGATAAGATGACAAGGCACATGAAGGCCATCCTTAAATGAGTATAAGCTTCCTAGACTCCCTCGAATAGCAGCGAACTTTCGGTTTCAACCATAAAAAGGACCTTTAATTGCGTAACTTAAATGGCAAAAATTCCCTTTCGAGGACATCGAGACCTTTCTCGAACACGTCAATCACATACAAACACTCAATCGATTCATGAATTCATGAAGCAGTTTCGAAGCTCCATATTCGGGTATAGATAGGGCAGATGGGAACCATGTTCTTGGCATCTCATCTCACTCAGCGAAACGCTTTAGAAAATGGGTTCCATAGTCCGCCGCAAAACCTCTCCTCCTGTGGCTTGGTGGAGGTTAACTTTTATGTGAATTTTTTACTTAAAACTAAATTAGCGAGTGATTATTTTTTACCTCAATTCATTGATCTCCACATTTTTATTACGTCCTATGTCAGGCCAAGGCTGCAGTTCTGTTGTTCCTCGATTCACCCGTTGGTGTCGGGTTTTCGTACAACAATGCCACCGTAGAGTATGGCGACGACAATACAGGTTCGTAAAAATTAAATTAATAATTAGATTTTGGGAGATAAGCTCATTTACTGAAAGTGAATTTCTATGCGATTATTAAACAGCTAGAGATGCCCGTGCATTTTCTCCTAAATTGGTTAAGAAGGTTTCCGCAGTACAAAATGAGCGATGTCTACATAGCAGGAGACGGCTATGCAGGTAGTTATCGACCCTAATTTTACAATCAATTTTTTTTTACAGTTTTTTCCAATATCAATTTCTTTAATTTTTGGAGAGAGCATTCAATTAATTAACTGATGCACGTGGTAAACGGTTTTTCCCCTCCATTTCAGGGCACTTGGCACCGCAGCTTGCCGAGGCAATCTACAATGGGAATCAAAACTCAACTCCAGACACCTCTATTAATCTTAAAGGCGTGATCGTGCGTGCCAAATTCTCAACTAAGCTTGATTTTATTCAATGGTTTTTCCATGTTAAATCCACTAACGCAAGAATGAAGTAATTACTTGTGAAATTTCTGACATGCAGGTAGGAAATCCAAACATGAATGTCGAGACGGATTTCATGGGGATGATCGATTATCCATGGGGGCACGCACTGATTTCAGACGATCTCCACAGTTTAATTGAGATCAAATGCGACTTCAGTCACAGATATTTGATCGAAGATTGTTCTATCCTACTTGACGAGTACAACAAACTGTACGAGATGATTAACATGGATAGTTTGTACTCTCCCAGTTGTCCGCTTGATCAACTCTTCGCCGGCAACCACTAGGAGTTCGCCCCAGTAGCCACTCTTCCAACTTGGAAGGAGGAGGTGGGGGGTTCAAATCCCCACCTTCTCATGGGGGATTGGGGTGGGGACGATATCATTTTAGGAGTGGGTTTCAACTCCCACGCCCTGCAAGGAGGCAGGGCAAAAGTCTGAGAGTGAATGTTAGAGTAGGATTAGAGTAGGACCGAACAAAAAAAAAAAAAAAAACTCTTCGCCGGCCATAACGTAGGCTACGACCCATGCCTCATGAAGCACGCCATGGCTTATTTTAGCCTTACCGATGTGCAACATGCGCTGCACGCGAACGTCGCTCAAATCCCTCAACCATGGAGGCCCAATTACATCAATTAAATTAGCATATGCTATGATTGTAATTTTTTCTTCTTCTTTTTTCCTGTTTAATCAATATTTTCGAATTTCAGTGGAGACACAGATGGAAGGATTCCAGTAACTTCCACTCGATACACATTGAACAAGCTTGGCCTCAATATCACGGAGAACTGGACTCCATGGTATGAGGGTAGAGAGGTAAATTGCCAATAGCCTCTAAATTTTTTAGTCACGTCATAAATGCAGACGAAATTCAATGCGAGGGTGGCACTATAAAATAAATCGATATTTTGAATTTAAATTGTTTATTTGTGCTTGTGAGCCTTTTTATTTTTTATTTTTTGGGTTGCTGAAAATTGGATTTTTTTTGTGCGGTTCTAGGTCGGAGGTTGGACTATAACGTACGAGGGCTTGACATTTCTGACGGTGAGGGGAGCGGGGCATCAAGTCCCCACTTTCGCCCCTGAGCGATGACTAGTTCGAGCTTAATGATATTAAATAAAATCTCTTTTATCTATTTACTTCTAGAGTGGAAGTCTACTTCATTTCGCACTTCAATGCCGTGATATTACTTGCAAGGATTGCTGCATGTGACCTATTTTGTTATTAACCAATGATCGTTGATTTCATCGTTGGCGCTTTAAATTAGGCTTTTGAATATTCGATTAATTCTAGCAAAACCTACCAATAATATGTTGATGGTATATGTAATTTTGAGGGATGATGTTTATAAATTTGGAACTCTAAATGATCGAGAAAGGGGCCCCCACTTGAGCTAATATTAAATTCGAATGTCTTTTGATGATAACGCAAATGACATCATGCATAATCCTCTACTCTTCTCGCCTCGTTTTTTGGGCTCCTAATGGGAAATACAAATTAATAACATTGAAGAAAAAAAGAAAAAGTGAATGATACTTTTCCCACATGTTACGAAGAGAAATATCACGTACAATAACAAATAAATATATAAAATAGATGGGTAGCATCCATCATTCAATAAGAGCCATCGCATCATTCAAAAATATCAATTTTTTTCCATAACTTTAATATATCAACTGTTCCGACTTAATCTTAACACACTTAACATTATGTCATTCCATTACAGATGCCCAATCGCCCACTTCTAAAGGATGGCTTGTTGACGAGTGGAGGTAGGCTGAGGATTGGGACAGGCACCCCTGAGCACCAAATCGCCCAAAATGGAGCACCCGTGTCGCTCTCTCAATTCGATTCAATCGAGCGCCCTCGTCTCTCTCTCTCTCTCCAATTTTGGTTTTTTTTTTTTCATTTCATCAATCCTTTCGAGATTCAGTGGACACACAAATGGGAGGATCCCAGTGACGTCGACTCGGTATACGCTGAACAACCTCGACCTCAACATCACAGAGAATTGGACACTGCGATACGAGGGTAGAGATGTAATTTCATCACTATTCTAACAAAAGGGAATAAACACCTATGGATAATATTTTTATACCCTATTCATGTGCAAATCACATGCAAATTACGTGCAAATCCAACTTTGAATAATATTTGCTAAGAATGATATATTTATATTGCTTGCAAAAATGAATCAATGATATATTTTCATTGTTCACGAAAATGTTTAAATATAAGTTGTTAATAATAAAAAAAATTATTGACTAATTAATTCAAACTATACAAGAGATCATTTTAGGAAAATAGTTTCCAAATAATTTAATTTTTTCTGTGAAACAAACATTTCTCATTTTTCTTGAATATGAGGCTATTATGAAGATACTAATTTTTGCTAATTTCGTAAAAAAAAATTGAGTAAGCCTGGAGGTGAGCAATTCTCGGAAGGACTCGCCTTTTTCAAACCTCCCTATACTGAAGAAACTCATCGGTGGGGGAACTCGCTTGTGGGTCTTAGGTATTATTGAAGACATAAATTAGTTAAAATTAGCATTCATTAATTAAAATTGATTTACAAGTCACAATGGTAATTTTGAGTTTCTCTTGTTTAATCATTCCTTTCGCGATGCAACGGAGACATGGACAAGAGGATCCCGGTGACGTCAACTCGATACCTGCTAAACAAGATCGGCCTTGACATCACAAAAAACTAGACACCGTGGTACAAGGGTAGAGAGATAATTTCCTCACCAGTCTCTTAATTAGGATAATTTAATCTGCCGCATCCTTTAAAAATCATGTCATAAACTGCGGATCAAAATCAATGCAAAGGCGGCACTATAAGATAAATCGATTTTTGGAATTTAAAAATTTTTATTTTTATTTGTGAGCCTTTTTATTTATTTTTATTTTTTTAGTGGTTAAAAATTGGATTTTTTTTTGCAAGGTCTAGGTGGGGGGTTGGACAATAACGGATGAGGGGTTGACTTTTGTGACGATAAGGGGTTGGACAATAACGGATGAGGGGTTGACTTTTGTGACGATAAGGGAGTAGGGAATCAAGTTCCCATTTTTGCCCCTGGGCGCTCTCTTCAAATCATCCGCCACTTCTTGGCCAACTCCAAGCTCCCCTCCAGGTTTGAACTAGTCTCACTCTCTCTCTCTCTCTCTCTCTCTCTCTCTCTCTCTCTCTCTCTCTTTGATTTTGTTTGCATTTTATTATTTTTTTCAAACTTTTACTTCTCTCCCGATTTAGATTTAAAGCTCTCTTCTTCCAATTTAGTTTGAATTCTTCAGATCTAGTTCTAGATTTTGGTGCTATATTCTCTCAATCTAGATCTATGAGTTTAATAAATATACTTTTATGGATCCAATGCCTCTCTACTCTGCTCGTGTACAAGTTCTTTGCCTCCAGTTTCAATAATAATCGTAAGAATTTTGGCATCTCATTGCATTACGAAAATTTGCTTATTCACATGTTAAATCGGTGTTTGTTTAACCTATTCTGCTTGTCTCCATATAACAATGGTGTAGGAGGATCCCAGTGACGTCGACTCGGTATACGCTGAACGACCTCGACCTCAACATCACAGAGAATTGGACACTACGATACGAGGGTAGAGAGGTAATTTCATCACTATTCTAACAAAAGGGAATAAACACCTATGGATAATATTTTTATACCCTCTTTCATGTGCAAATCACGTGCAAATCCAGCTTTGTGGGCTCTTTCATTTATGACATTCGACCGCAAGATTACATTCCTTACCTTTGTGGGCTCAACTACACCGACTCCAAAATCCAGCTCATAGTTAAAGAAAAGGTCACATGCTCAAGCATTAGGAGCATACCAGATTAGCAGCTCAACTATCCATCGATCAGCTTGAGGTTCAAGTATTCGGATACGAAGGTGAGTTTGACGAGGACGCTGAGGAACATCGGACCTGCTAGGTCATCTTATAGGGTTGTCATCGACCCCATCACAGGTCTCGACTCAATTGGCGTGTACCCAAGTAGACTAGAGTCTCTGAAGGCGAATCAGACAGCGAGTTTTAGGGTTGACTTCACAAGGAATGCAACAGCGACCCTACTACTTGGGTATCTGCTAAGCATTTAGTTCGAACCCCTGTCGTTATGGTGTTGGAGTGATCGTAGGGATTGTCTGTGAAAGTTCTATATAGCTTTTAATTTTGGTGAACAAATTCATTCCATTAGTAGATCATATGAACGACTTCATTCCACGGGTTCTCAGTTTTAATTTTGGGGAACGAATTCATTCCATGGATATCACAGGGGTATCTACTTTATTTAATCTTAACACCACATAGGAGAGAGAATGTAATTAAAAAAAAAAGTCACATTAGCATTTTTCATTAACCAAATTAGACTAATTTATTAGAAAGACTTGATTGCATCGATTAGACAGGCTTTAAAATTTAATTACGCTTTTTAAAAATTTTATGATTCAATAGTACTTTTATGACAAGTTTTAGGATTTATAGGGTTTTATAGTCTCATTATCAAATGGGTCATTCGAGCGTATCGAAATAGATACTATGTTTACATATGGATCCCTACATCGTTTCATTCCATTTAGGATTAGGAATAGGCATAATTGGACCCGCTTTTTAAATATATCTCCTTATTTGGGACCCTATTCAACTTTTTTAACTTTTATTGAATCGATAAATGGGTTGGATTGTCTATCTTTCTGATTTGATATAATATTAATATTTAAGGCATCCTCTAAATAATTCAAATCAAAGCAATTGGATGTACGAATGGATCTACAAAACTTATCCTTGATATAAAAGATATATTGGGTTGGTGTATTTTCATTTAAGGAGAAGGAGTCCAAATTTGTGCTAACTATTTCCTGAAAAGTTTGGTTTGATTAATGAATATCGGGAAATAAGCTAAGGTGGGCAAAACCGTTCTTTTCTCCCTCTTAAACTGGTCATTAGAAATTAAATTCATGAATGAAAGGAGGGGAAATTCAGATAATATTTCTTTACCTCCGTTTTTTTTTTTTTTTTTTTTTTTTTTGGTTAGTTCTTTACCTCCATTTCACAAGATCTCAAATGAGTCTGGTGAATTCTCTTGACAATTCAGTTGGGATCGTGCTAACACCATTTTTGTATTGACTCCGTCCACACCATAATGAAGTAGAATAACGAAAATAGCCATGCATGAATAAGTTCATCTCCTTCTCTTGTTCTCTAGCTTCTTCCCTATTCATCATTTTTTTTTTTTTTTTGCTTTTAATAAATATTTATAAAAAGTACCTACAAGTTGTGGCTTCTAACATATGCCTTCTGCCATTTCTTCTATTCTAAGCGGAGTTTGAAGTAGCGATGGTCAGAGTTCGTGATTCATTTTACATCACACTTGAACCATATTAAGGAGATTTATATGTAGAAGTGTATCGACTTTTTTAACCCTATCTTTTTGGTCAATCTTAGGTCCATGAGGAAAATTTATAGTCATCTTCAAGAACTATCTTTAGGAAACCCAGATTATCTGCAAGTTCATTTCGACACAAACAAATTCCATCGCCACAATGCCAACCTCCACAGACCCCTCATCACCTTTGAGATCTGCGTGTCAACCATCTTCACTTCGCCAACGTGTTACTTTCACCATCATTCATCACCAGCACTCAAGTTTTCTAATAAGTCTGTCCTCTTCACGGATAACATTCGCAGCATCGCACATGAGAATGTAGAGCCGCCACTTGGATGGGTAGATCTCCCTTACCAACACTATTGCTTCCCGACCAAACGACGAGTTGCTAGTTACCGCCTTCAGATTTTCCATCAATTTCACTTAGACATCACCTAAACTCTTGAAATTGAGATCGTCGAGTATATCCAGGCCTAAAAAGCAAAGTTGTTGACCACCTTACCTCAAATGTCATCTCACATACATCAAACGCATGTTGTAATTCTAGATGCTTCAAACGCTGTAACTCCCTCAAATGTTAGAGTGGATCTTCATTCAATTAACTCCTCTTGAAGATGTGGGGCTTCTAATTTTATTTTTTTTAAACGAGTTAACACTTGTAGAAAATATTTCAATAACCCTCTCATGTGAAAATCACATGCAGCTCACGAGCTTGTAACATCATCATAGAGGCAATATACATCAATCTAGGACTAATCAGTATTCAAATCATCATCCATTTCTTCTTAATCAAGTTTCGGCTACTCCAAAATATTAATGAATCATCATACAACTCATCGGTTAAGCTTTAACTATGATGATAGTACAAGTTTTTGAGCTAAATTTCATGAGCTTGCACAAGAGAGAGGGTATTCAAATATTTTCTGAAGTGTTAACTCTCTTTAAAAAAGAAACTAGAAGCCTACGTCTTCAAGAGGAGTTGATTGAAGGAAGATCCACTCCAACATTCGAGAGAGTTATACTGTCTATAGCATCTAGAACTACAACAAACGTTTGACGTATGTGAGATGACGTTTGAGGCAAGGGATCTACAACTTCGCTTTTTCGGTCTGGATATATTTGACAATTTTTATTTCAAAAGTTTAGGTGATATAATTTGAACAACTTTAGGAATTTATCATAGTTAAAGCTTAACGCATGAGTTGTACAATGATTCCTTACTGTTTTGGAGTGGTCGAAAACTTGATTGAGAGGAATTGGATGATAATTTGAATACTATTTAGTCCTAGATTGACGTATATTGCATCTATGACGATGTTACAAGAACCTCATGAGCTTGCACAAGATTTGCATGTGAGAGGGATATTGAAGTATTTTCTATAAGTGTTAACTCCCTTTAAAAAAAAAAAAAAATAGAAAGCCCACATCTTCAAGAGGAGTTAATTGAATGGAGATCCACTCCAACATTTGAGGGAGTTATAGTATCTGAATCATCTATAATCACAACAAGCGTTTGATGTATGTGAGATGACATTTGAGGCAAAGGGATCAACAACTTCACTTTTTAGGCCTGGATATACTTAAGGATCTTAATTTCAAGAGCTTAGGTAATGTCATTTGAAAAGTCTTAGGAATTCATCTTAGTTCAAGCTTAACCGAATGAGTTGTATGATGATTCCTTATAGTTTCGAAGTTGTCAAAACTTGATTGAGAGGAATCAGATGATGATTTGAACACTAGTTTGTCCTAGATTGACATATGTTGCATCTATGATGATATTACAAACTCTTGAGCTAAACCTCACGAGTTTGCACATGATTTCACCGTGACTTACACATGAGAGAGATATTGAAATATCTTCTGCAAGTGTTAACTCCCTTTAAAAAAAAAAAAACTAGAAGGCCCCATCCTCAAGAGGAGTCAGTTGAATGAAGATCCACTCCAACATTCGAAGGAGTTACAGTGTCTGAAACATCTAGAACTACAACAAGCGTTTAATGATGTGAGATGACGTTTGAGGCAGGGGGTCAACAACTTCGCTTTTTCGGCCTAGATATATTTGACGATCTTGATTTCAATAGTTAATGTGATACAATTTGAACAGTCTTTGGAATTCATCATAGGTAAAGGTTAATCGAATGAGTTATACGATGATTCCTTACTGTTTTGAAATGGTCGAAACTTGATTGAGAGGAATTAGATGATGATGTAATACTAGTTAGTCCTAGATTGACATGGGATTTGATCGAGAAGGACAACTGAGGAATCCAAGTTGAGCTTAAAGAGGTTTTCAAACGCATGAGGAATGACGTCAACTTGAGGAACAGCAAGTATGGATGGGTGCTTATCTTGAATGACGTAGGCAAAGAGCATGTGTTCAGATCTCTTCAGAGTGACTCAGATCAAACTTGTTCAAGCGTGCTCGCCATGACTCGCATCAACAGCCTAGCATCAAAATCAAAAGCTCTCTTGGATTCTCTAGGGGCACGGTTTAACGGTGCTCCTCCTAAAGCCCCCCAACGCTTGTATGGTTTCCACCAGTTCAGACATGTTTTTCTCTCCAAGGATGATTCTCACACTATTTTGCCGGGAGATGTTCTCCAAGGATGCCTAGCCACCTTTTCTAAAAGGTCTTTCTCACGGAATCTTTAAAAAAAATGCGGAGGATTGCCACGTGCGATTCTTGCCACGTCTAACCTTTTGATGGGTATTCGCGGCGGTATTAGTGGCACTCCTTAAAGTGTCGAATGGCAAAAGTTGAGTGGCACACTTGGAGAAGCTTTACAATCCAAAGGGGACACAAGTGACCTAATTAGAAGGATGATAACTCTGCCCATGGACCAACTTCACGATGTCCATGCTTGACTCCTTTACTTGAGCATCTTTCCATGGGATTGTCTCATAAGCTGCTCCACATTGATGCAGCTGTGAATGGCAGAAAAATTTGTCGAGCAGAATGACAGAAACAAGGTCCAAATAATTCTAAAAGAAACCCTTGAAAAAATAGTAGATCATAATATTGTTCGAGAGGGTGAGAACAATATTATTGTCCAAATAATTCTAAAGGAAACCCTTGAAAAAATAGTAGATCATAATATTGTCCAAATAATATTGTCCGCCTCTCGAACAATATTATGATCTACTATTTTTTCAAGTTATGAGAGGGTGAGAACCTGCCACGTTCACAACCTTCTACATCAAATTATTATCTCCAAGTCAAAAGATGATGAGGTCGCGATGATTGTTGCTGACCTAGTAGAAGGATGTCCTGACACTATATGGCGCCTATCCTTACACAGCCAATGGACAGTATAAGAAGTCATACAAGCATTAAAAAAAAAAAATTCGCCCCCTACTTGTCTTCAAAATGGTGTCCCAAAAATGGTTAAAAAAAGCTGCTGGAGCAGGTTAAGAAGCTAAACGTGCTAGACCTTTAAGGTTCTTTGAATTCTTTTCCTAACGAGATTCTCAATTTACTATATCTCAGGTACCCGAGTTTGCAGGATAGCAACATAGATGAAATTCCGAATGGCATAGGAGATCTTGTACATTCGGAGACCTTGGATCTTAAAGGTACCGTTATGGCTGAACTACCTCACGGTATTTTGAGGCTAAAGTCACTTCGCCACCTGTTAGTATAAAGATCCAAAAGAAGTCAAGCTGTTGATGATGACCAAAAGTATGGTGTCAATGATGGAGTCTTGACATCATTGCAAAAGCTATGCTTGATAGAGCAAAACCAAGTCAAGCGGCGTACATTGTTGGAAATCATTCGTGGGGAAAAAGTACAATTGCTAGCAGAACTCGGGAAACTGGAAATTTTACATAGACTAGGTATTTCAAATCTAAGAGGTGAATATGTGGGGTTTCTTCTATTGAGAGGTTGAAAAAACTAGAAGAATTACATTTAATTACTGTGTGGATACAGAGATACTAGATCTTTCAAATGTACATAATAGTAAAATATCCCCATTCCTACAGCGGGTTCACTTAAGGGATCTCGCTTCTCTTTAAGAGTTGGAAGTAATTGGACTCCTTCGCTTAATTTAAGCTTCATGGTCTCCGGCCCATATTGCGTAGCCCTTATTACATGGCCCAATAAAGAAACTTCGAAAGTGTAGAAATTCATGGAAACAGAAATAATGGGTTAAGTGGACCTACAAAGCCCAAAAAAAAAAAGAGGTTGGAAACTATAAATGGGTTGAATTGCTAGAAACATTCTGTCACAGTGTGTCCTAAAATGCCTCGAAATTGCAGCAATAGACCACTGACATGTCACCTCTACCGTAGACAGCCAGGGCTTTGCCCTTCCACGGCCGGGCTGTGTTCTAGAATATCATGTTTACCCCCACAAGATTTGATTGCATCACGACTGTGATAGGGACAATGACGTCGTGAGATAAATTTTACAATGAAAATGCTACTCGTAATTGACATTTGATGAAACATAATGCTCCGATTAATGCATATACGAATTAAATCCAAGTAAAACTCCTTATCCGAATGAGGAAGCCTTAGTGAATGTTGCGCAATTTGTTGTAGTCATCCCATAGGCCACGCTTCAATTGCTAGTGATCACCGTCCAGTCGACAGTGTCCCCAATCATCATAAGATATTTCTTGTTATCAACAATCAACACATTCTCCATGTAAACACTAGCGAACACATATCAAGAAGTTTTAATAATAATAATAATAATAATAATAATAATAATAATAAAGTATCTAGAAGTATCGCTTCATGCCATTGGTATTGTTTAAAGCCTTTACAACCACATCGATAATGGTTGTGAAGTTCCCAATCCCATCTTAACTTACTGCCACCATGGCCCCCGCACAAGACAATTAACAGAAAAGCAAGGAGGAGAGGTAAATCCAGCCATTGTTGGGCTACTCCGCTTAGAAACCAAAAGAGCAACACTCGACATGTACTGATATGTTTCAACAAAAACTGATGTTTCATCCTATTGGACAGTATTTTTTTTAGTTATACCACGCATTATTAGAAACCAGTACATACTGATTAATAAGGCAAATCGATTGACATGGTACGACAAGAATTGCTACCCCAATTCCAATGCAAAGATTGGTTAAAATGAGATGGCCCAAAAGTATTTCCCAAACCCACCCGGGGGGCACACATGATGTCGAGCCCATAAGCACTTCTCAAGTTAGGGTTAAAAGTATATCCACTCAATTGCATGAAAAGCATTCATTAACTTGTTTAGTTTTTTTGCCCAGCGTAGTTTCATCTTATTTGAAGAGAGGGGCACCCATCAAGGTGGTTTTCCGTACAATTTGCTTGTTTCACCAGATGATCAATGATACGAAAAGCATTTTATATAAAGCAATTGTTTTTTAGTTTAGAAAAATTAGTCAACAACAAAAGCTTTTATCGTCACTCGGGAGGACGGTAAATTTACCTTACCATCACACGACCACATATCGCCTACACTATCGATATCTCAAGTCAATTCATGCATCAGCCTAGAAAGACTCGATTTGGAATCTGAACATGTCGCTTGCGATATCTGAGACCCTTAGACAATGTATTCTTCTTTTATCATCTAACCCATAAAAACACTTAACTTACTCCGACTGCAATTGGATCAGCTGTACTATGATGTCATTCTGCCATCCGGTACTGTATTTTTCTCAATTCAAGTCCCCTTTCGTGGAAGAGTAAAAGGCAAACCACATTCTCTCTCGCCTTAGTAGAAGTCAAATATCATACAATAGCCACTACAACCCGCGAAATCACTTGTTTAAGCTTTCTACTAAGGGATCTTGGCATTTCACTGTTGTCTCCTACTCCATTCTACCATAAGTCTATGACAATCAAGCTGCCCAACATATGGCCCCTAATCCAGTTTTTCTCGAGCGCACCAAACATATCAAAATTGATTGCCATATTGCTCCAAAGAAATTATACACTAGCATCGTACATCTTGCCATACCTACCATCAATCAAGTTGCAAATGTGTTTACTAAGGTGCTAAGCAAGATCAAATTTTCTTTCTCTCTAGCCAACTAGGGATTCAAGACCTTCACGTGCCATCTCGAGGGGAAGTAATGTAAAATATTTCGTGATCATGCCAACTCAAGATCGTTTTGTACTATGTATGATATGTATCTTTTATATCTCTTTTCCACATTTTGCATTCTTTCGCAAAATTACACTATTAGTTAAATGAAAAGTGCAAAAATTTTCATCATATGTTTCTACAATCATGACACTTAGGGAAAAGTGTCGAAAAAATCATAAACCTATTACATTTATTCTAATTTAATTCTGAACATTTTAATGTTACTTATTTAATTCTAAACATTTTGACTTGGTAACGATTCAGTCCTAAATCTTTTAATGGTGCCAATTTAGTCCTAAACTTTTTAAATTGTTGTCAATTAAGTCTTAAACTTTTTGACTTAATATCAATTCAATCCTTCTAGCTAATTTGGTTAAATTTTGCTGATGTGGATACTAGCTTACTAATGTGACATTGCCAATGCTGACATAAACAATTTTTAATAATATTTTAATAATTTTTTGATTTTTTATTATTTTTTCTATTTATTATTGTTTTCTGTTTTTTTTTTTTCCTTTCTCTCCTTCCTTTTTCTTCTTTCTTTGGGCATTGGCCGGCCTCCGGCCATGGCCGACCAAGCTAGCCTCACCTGGCCAAGGCAAGGCCGACCCTCATATGGGCGAGGGCAGCCTCCACGAGGGCTCTTGTCACCTAAGCGAAGGCGATTACCGGCGAGATCACCCTAGCCTAGACGAGGGCCAACCTCGCTGGATTTGGCCTGAGTGAGGGCCGACCTCACCAAATCTAGCCTGCCTCACCCCCTTGCCCAAGCTAAGTCCATTGAGGCCAACCCTCACCAAGGCTCAACTTCACCTTGGCCAGGCAAAGCCAGCCCACTCAAGCATGCTTGATGGCCAACCATCGCTTGTCAGCCAACCACCACCCAAAAGAAGAAAAATAATGAAGAAAAATAATAAAAAAATTTTAAAAAATCAAAATATCACTAAAAACTATCCACTTTAGCATCGGCAATGCCACATTAGCCAGCTGAGGTCCACTCGAGCAAAATCCAAACAAAACTAGCCAGAATGACTAAATTGGCACCGGATCAAAAAGTTTTAGGACTAAATTAACACTAATTTAATAGGGTTTAGTAGTAAATTGACATCATTAAAAGATTTAGGACTAAATTGGCATTAAGTCAAAAGGTTTATGATGAAATTGACAATAGTAAAAAGTTTAGGATTTAATTGACACTAATGCAATAGATTTAAGACTTTTCTGATACTTTTCCCCTGACACTTATGTCACGTTCTATTGGCAAGTCTTAAAGACTTCATTTTTCAATAATGAAATGTATTATCGAATAGTAGTCAACTTAATATAACGGGGGATTGTATGATTTCTCTCAAAATAAGGGCATCCTCATTCCACATAATTCTCGTTTTGAGCTTCTAATCTAACATGCTACTGGACATTAGATCCGTAGCAATTGATATTTCCTCCCGGTTTTTAGGCGACACGCTTTTTGCCATAATGGCATTGTAATATTCAGTCTCGATTTAAAGGAAAAAAACTTTCTTTGAGTCACACATCTAGGTTATGACAGAAACCTGTCTTTTTAGTTCTCATTACTTTTGTCCAAAGTGAAAAGAAATAGTAGAAATTTAGAACTTCCAACACTACACCGCACCACGCTTAAAAAAGTCAAAAGTGGACAGAAATAGTTAAAAATTCTATCCTGAAAATCACCCTTGATGACTATGACTATATACAGTAAAGTTGAAGAGCTTTTAACTTCAAAAGATAATGTCGAAAAGACCGTCATTCTTGAAGGCCAGTTTTTCATTTGCTTAACCAGCATGACTTTTCAACCCAAAAAAAAAAAAAAACCAGCAAGACTTGAATGACACTTAAGATAGGAAGGATGACAGCTTCTTCTATGGTTATCATCTCCAACACAATTTATCAAGTTAGGCCCAAGAATAATCACCATTTTGCAATTATTCGACGCAATCATGGTACATATTTTCTAATGAAAGACTTGACCATATGTTAACTTCACAAAAATAGTTATATTATGTGAAAGTTTAAAAGAACTCCATTTTTGCCTATTTTCTGTATTTACTATAATAATTAAATCTTCATGTCATTCCGTGGTACGCGTGGCTTCTATCGCCTTAGCTAACTTGTCGCCAATTGTTAGGAATTAGTAAAATAAGTATTTCCTGAGTTGTCGTATGGTATTAGGTCGATCCATGCCTCTATAATGTTAGGATATTTTTTCAATTTGATATTTGAAATTGGATTATCTAATTATATTTTATTATTAACCCTTCTTTAAATTGAATACGCGATTCCGAAGAGTTGGGTCGCGTGTGTGAGTACGCGCGTTTCTTGCAAATACATTAATCCTAGTGGCAAAAATTAAACGAGGAATCGAATCACCATGATATGCTGTGCAAATCTGAGAAAATAGTCAACTCTTGGGCGGTGGTTTGGTCCTTAAAAAAATGGGAAAATTTCTTGGGCAGTGAGATCATAGTCTATGTGCACATCAATTTGAACATTCATATATAGCAAAAAAAAAAATCATTATTTTAAGAAATGAATTGAAGTTGTCATTCAGTTCAAAATTCTCTTTGCGTATCCTAATTTATAATGTTTAATGCGTTGTCCCAAAGGGAACGTCTCCAATGAGTCCTCCACCATGTGTTGCTTTTTCATTGACTTTCGGATTCTTATTTTTAATGGATTTATATAAGTTACACCGTCTATGTAGAATACTTTTTTACAAAATGAAAGCTCTCACCTACCAAGGAAATGAAATCGTTCACCAAAATTAAAAATTGTATACGTGTCAGCTCCTAAACCCTCCTTGTGTAACTAATTTTTTAATGCTAGTGTACCAAAAGGAAAATATCATGTTTTTGAGTTAACATGTTAAAAGTTAAAACTAGTGAAATTAAAAAAAAAAAAAAAAAAAAAAGATAATGAATGGCTAGTGGTTAATTGGGTCACTTATTTCCCCTATAATGAATTGACGGTGCTAGGTGTTTTTTTTCTTTAACTTTCCGGATTACCGCATTTTTATTTTTATTTTAGTTTTATGTGATTTTACGGTTTAAATGCAACATTTGAACTGATTGTTGCCTAATATAACAGAACCATTGCCATGTAATTATACACAAGCAAACGGAAAAGGTTGCCTTAATTTTTGAAACGTCCGCGAAGGATTGGCCTTTTGGGCATCGGAGTAGATTAGCCATGCATTAGGGTAGATGTTAAGAGTCATAAGTTTTTAATAAACAGTCACCACCCATGATATATGTGCCTATTTATGTGATGTGCTTATTCATTGATATAATCATATGTGTTAGAGTAATTAAATATAATACAACACATTCATCTAATAACTTAAACTTTTAGAATAGTTGGTTGTGACTCCACAAAATTTAATATGATATCAAAACCGGAAGTCCTGAGTTGAATGTTACAGTAATTAACTATAACATAAGGCTTTCATCTAATAGTTTAAGCTTTTAAAATAATCGACAGTAGTCCTATAAAATGTCATATTCAATCACTCTTTTATTTATAACACGTTTTAAATATCTTAAAATTTCCACACTTCGTACTAGGTATAAAATACCACAATATGCATGAGGGGAAGTGTTAGAGTAATTAATACAACGCATTCAACTAATAGCTTAGGCTTTTAAAATAGTTGGCAATACAAAATCTCACAATATGTTAGCCTTATTCAATTGTGGTTATGTTTATAAGACGTGGTTAGATATCATGGATGTCAATGAACATTGTACTAAAATTTGAAATTGAAAGTGCTATTGAGTTAGCTTCATAATATAAAGGGATAAATACAGTAAAAGTCCTAAAACTTATAATAAAAGTACAATTAAATCTCAAAATTTCCAAAAAGTGTGATCAAGTCATTTCATTAACTTTACTAATTTGATCAATGAAAAAATGTTGACTTCTTTTTTTCTGTCTCTTACATAGCTTTAAGGTTAATTAAAGCACTAAAATGACATTTTTTCAACCAAAATCACCATTTCTAACTGAAGACCTAAGCAAGTTCTTAAAAGGATTACAAGTAAATAAAGGGGAGAAGCCTCTAGGGGAGGGTGACCCCTAATGCTCCTACTGCAAAATGATGGGGCTCATCACTATGGTACGAATAAGTATTGCCGTCAGCATTCACTGGAGGTGTCCCCCGGCGTTAAATTAAGGAGATGGAGGCAACTCTCACACCTCGATAGATTTTGTGGTTAGGGATATCCCTATAAGATTAGACATGAGCAAGTCCTAAAACTGCTTCGTCTCGGGCCTCTTGCGAATCTCAGCATCCTTTGGGCGTAAAAACACCAAGAGGGTATTCTCTCCTTTGATACAAGGGGAATTAGGCATGTGAGACATGTGGGCATTGACACATTAAAATAAGGAACACATCAATAGAGGCCATCATTCCCATATGTCAAACAGACAGACCACAGATGCCCTCATAGGAGCAAAAGCTCCCTTTCGTTAAAATTATCAATTTGGACAATGGAAAATGCTAATTTGACTTTTCTTTATTATTTTCTCTTTCTTACATAGCGTTAAGGTTAACTAAAGCACTGAATTGATTTCCTTTTAATCAAAATCACCATTTCTAACGTAAATTTTACTAAATAATATAAAGAAGTAAAAAAGCTAAAAAAAATCAAAAAATCAAAAAATAAATAAAGCGGATGGCCTGGCCCTCCTTCTACGGGTGGTTCATATGTATACACATACTTATAAGCTTTTTTGTGGTTTTTGTGTTTGTCTTTTTTTGTTGATAAAACTTTTGGATTTCTTTAACCTAATTTAATTAAGACCAGGTAAAAATTAGGATTTGGATCAAAATGATATATTTTTAATACTTAATTTAACATTAACGCCACATAACAAAGAGGAAGTAATAAAAATAAA
Source organism: Eucalyptus guilfoylei (assembly GCA_016097605.1). NCBI lineage: Eukaryota > Viridiplantae > Streptophyta > Magnoliopsida > Myrtales > Myrtaceae > Eucalyptus > Eucalyptus guilfoylei. Next base: position 14,113,139 of record CM027864.1, on the reverse strand, counting down.
TCACGTCAACGTTTTCCGTTAACTAAACTAGACAATTGAAAATTTTGATTGTATATATTTCACAAGTTTTAAAACTCGATTACATATTTTGAAAGTTTTAGAGCTCCATAGCACTTTCACAGTAAGTTTTAGGATTTCCATTAAACTTATCCCTAGATGTATTATATATTTAAGGAGAAGGAGTCCAAATTTGTGGTAAGTATTTCCTATAAATATTGGTTTGATTTATTGAATCTTGGAAAATAAGCTAAGGTGGGCAAAACCGTTCTTTTCCCCCTCTTAAACTAGTCATTAGAAATCAAACTCGCAAATGAATGGAGGGGAAATTCTGATAATAATGTTTCTTCACCTCCGTTTCCAAGGCCTCAAATAAGTCTCAAGGATTCTCTTGACATTTCAATTGGGATCGTGCTAATTTCATTCTTGTACTGGCTCCATCCACACCGTAATGAAGTAGAATGATGAAATAGACACGCATGGATAAGTTCATCTTCTTTTTGTTCTCTAGCTTCTTCATTATTTCCTTTTCTTTTGGTAAACATATATAAAAGTATCTACGAGTTGTGGCTTCTGACATAGATTTTCTGCCATTTCTTCAAATTCAAAACAGAGTTTGAACTAGTGATTGGCAAGAGTGCATGAATCAAATTAGTTCATAGTTTTGAAACTATTTTAAGGTGGTTTATATGTAGAATTCGGGCAGCAAATACTAATCTAAAGCCTAGTGTCAGGGCTCCATCAAAATAAGGGGACTTGAGATTCTTGCAAAAGATATGCATGATAAAGAAAGAACCAAATGAGGGGAGAAATCAACAGTTGCTAGAAGACCTCTCATTCACAAAGGATACTTAGCTTTTTTGCTCTTCCATCGAGAAATTGATATTTTAGGAAGCATTGTATTTAGTTGCTGCCCCAGGACAGGAAATACATCTTTCAACTTAAGATTTGGGGCAAGCACTCAAGCGCCTTAGTGGGTTCACTTGAAAAGACATTTGGCAACGTTTTTTTTTTTGGTTGGTAGACATTTGGCAACGTTGCTGAGTGGATACTTTGTTCTAATATTTTGGTCAAATTAGTACTTAAAAAGGAGTCAATTGACGGGAGATGCGCTCCTACGGTTGGAAGAGTTATTACTTTTGAAGCTTCTACAGCTAGAAGAAGCGTTTGACGTAACTATCATGAGGTTTGAGGCAGAGAAGTTTTAAGAACTTCACTAAACTGGATAGTTTTGACAAACTTGAATCCATACAAGTTGATGAATAAGCACTATTGACTCTAGAGAGGTTATTACTCGCTCGATGCAATTCATTGACAATGGTACCATCATTCATCACAAGTCATTCAAAGTTGAAATGCCTCAAACTTTGTATGCTACCCAAAGAATTCGATAGATCGGTGATCCTCGAAGAACTTCTTGAGTGCATGAAGGTTAAATTTATAGAATGGAATGAGCAGGTTATAGAAGTAGCCATAAAGCTCCCTGAGTGGGGCCCCTTGATTCATTGGTACCTTCTATTCAAGAAATAGTTACTTTAATTGAGCATATATTTTTCATATGAGGTCCCATCTACTCAATTTTTTCACCTATGTATAGCTCATGAGCTGTCATAACATAGCCCAAACTTTAAATGAGCAAATGCTAATGGGGAAGCAGCATAGCAACCTTTGCTCATGACAAGGTATTGCTAGCGGTACGTCCATTTGTCCTTTAATTATCTTAAATATCTTATGAGAAACTATAAAATGCTTCTCAAATTCTTGGCTTATCACTAGGAGGCCCTAAATGGACACAAGAGTCATTGCAACTGCACCCGGCAAACATGGCCAACTAACCATCCAAAGGTATGTCTATTTCGAAGTACATCAAAATGTCTATCTTGTCCATTCTACTAAATATCTAAATTACTTGGGGTGAATCACAGCATTTGGTATTTAATGAAGAAGATACTACGCCATTAATCCGGTTGATTCCTGAAAATTCTTGATTCCATCACTTTATTTATAAAAAAACAAAAAAATGGACAATATTTTCAAAACAATCGGCTCAAGGACTTTGTGTAGGGGCAAAAATCGAGTCAATGGAAAGTTGGAGAGAAAAGTTATAATTAGTCAAATTTTGGTCAAATTTGGGAAAAAAATTCTATGAATATCATTTTGCAAAAATTTTCCTAGAAACGAAGTTAATTGACCCTCGCAATCTTGGCCAATTACACTTCGATAGGCAAACCACGATGGAGCAGATGGTAGGCACGACAGAATACCAAAACGGCCTTGCACAAGGTCCTGTTGATCCAAGCGTAGCGGATGTGTTCAAGTTTCTCCAAGGTCATTTAAGTGAAACTCGTCCAAAGCATGCTTGTCACGACTCGGGTTTCTTGGAAAGATATGAGTGTTAGTGAGAAAGATACTAGCACTTTTTCTCATTATTAAATGCTTAGCAAATTTGGGCAAATGGTCTACTCATGGACGGTGTTTGGTCCAAAAAATAATGGGAGAATTCCAATGACAAAGACATCAATTTACATTTGATTTATTAGATATTAGCAGAAAAAAGTCAAATCACATTTTTTTTGGTGCCCTTGTCGGATTACGCCGATTTGAGGTCTCACAGGCCTCTGTGGTGGAGACCCAACAGCGATTATACCTTGGGAGAAACTAGCCCAGCAATCCATCGTCGGAACCCCCCACTTTAATTGCTAACAACACAGGGTTTCGAACCATTGACCTCATTCGTTAGAGGAGAGATCTCAACCAACTACACTGCCCACGATTAGATGCCAAATCACATATTTGTGTGTATAAATGAACAAAAAATAAAGGAAGTGCAATTTAGATTATTTTAAGAAATGAATTGAAATTGTTGTAGGGAGGGAGTATTTAATTTAGAGTTGTAATTAACCGAGGCAGCAATTTTTCAATTTGCCGTGAAGTCTTAAGTTCTTTCACTTTAGAGTTCATTCATGGATTTATTTAAGCTACACTTTTGTGAAAAGTATAAACTACACAAGTAGTCACAAGATAAAAGCTCTTGTCTACTAATAAAATGGATTCATCTGCCAAAATTAAAAAGTGAATACATGTAGTTTCAACGCCACCTATTTAATTATTCATTTACACAACTGGGGTACAAATAAAAGTCATTCTTTTTTTTTTTTAGTCAGAAAGTCATTTTTTATTTAACATGCTAAAAGTTGTGAGATTTCATAGAAAGAAAACAAACGGCTAGTTGTTGCTTAGGTCACTTATATCCCTTTTTAATTAATTGATGTTGCTAGGTTCAACTTTCGAATTTGTCGCATGCCCTTTCTTTTTCAGTTTATAGTTTTGGCAACGTTCTTTGGAGTGTTTTTATGGATTATTAGGCAACATTTTGAATTGATTGCTGCCTAATATTAACGAATTATTTCCGTATGTTTATAGACAAGCAAGCCCATGGAAAAATGTTGCCTAAAATTTCAGAATGCGGAAATGATTATGAAAAGTGTTTTGGGCATCGGATTAGTTTAGTTATGTATTAGTGTCCATGTTATGTATTTATCAATTGATAGAATCATATGTGAGTCTTGTTAATTGTTTATATAATTAACTTTTTTCTATTATTAATTCATCTATGAATTGGATACACAATTCCTGAACAGTCGGACCACATGTACGAGCATGTGCGTTTCTAGGAAAGAAATCAATCTATGTGAGAAAGATATAGCCCTTTTTAAAGATGAATTAAATCACTATTATAGGCATAGCAAATCAAAAAAAAAAAATCACACAATGGTCCTTGAACTTTAGTTTATTGTGCAATATCGTCCTTGAACTTTTAGTTTATTCAATGTTTTCCTTGAACTTTGGTCTAATATTCAATTTAATCCTTAAACCTTTAAAAATTTTCATATAATTTAGGGACTACACTAAGCATTTGTTGATAGCTCGAAAATTATATTAAACAATTTAAAAGTTCAAGGACGACATTACATATTTGACCAATAAATTAAAAGTTAAGGGATGACATTATATATTTGATTAAAGTTCAAAGACTATCCATGCGATTATCCCAGCAAATGAGTAAATGCTCAACTTATGGGCGATGATTTGGTTTAAAATGGAAAATCCCATGGGCAGTGAGATCATAGTCTGCTTGGACATCAATTTGCATATGATTTATTAAATAATAACATAAAAGTCAAATCATATACTTGTGTTCACAAATGAAAAAGGAAAGAAAACTAAAATAAAAGGAAGCACAATTTAGAATTTTTAAAGAATTGAATTGAAATTATAATAGACAGCAGATATTCGATTTAATTTTAGAGTCATAGACTTTGTTTGTTTTAAGGAAAATAAATATTTAGAAAATACTTTCTTCAAAGTGATTGTTTGTATCACTTACAAAAATGAATAAACAATAAATATTGTTATTGTCCACGAAATTTTTTATATTTAAATTGTTGTCAATGGTATAATATTTTCTATTAGATAATTATTTCATGTAATACTAGCGATCATTTTTAAGGAAAATATTTTTTAAATCATTTATTTTCTGTGAACAAACGGAGGCTTAATTACCTTAGAATCCTATTTTTCCATGAAGTCTTAATTCTTTTTGCGTATCCAAATTCGTAATATCTGATGCGTTGTCCCAAGGAAACGTCTCCAAAGACTCCACCATGGGACGCTTTTTCACTGACTATCAATTCTTGCTTTTTTACGAAATTATATAAAATAAACTGTCCGTGTAAAGTATTTTCTACACAAACAGTCACAATATGGAAATCTCATCCACCAATGAAATGAATTTATTCACCAAATTAAGAAATATACACATGTCGGCTTCTAAACCCTGCTTGTGTAAATAATTTTTTTTTTTTTTACACATTTAGTGTACCAAATTAAAGTAATGTTTTTATTAATATGTTGTGAACTCTCATAAAAAAAGAAAAAGAAATGAGTGGCTAGTGGTCATTCCTCTCTGTTTTTTCAGATTTATAGTTTTGGCAATGTTTTTCAGTGTGTTTTTATGGTTTATCAGGCAACATTTGCATTGATTGTTGACTAACACCAAAGAATCGTCGCCATGTGTTTATAGACAAGCAACCCATGAAAAATGCTGTCTAAAACTTTAGAAACGATTGGGATGAATTATGCATCGAATTTTGGGCATCGGATTAGGTTAGCTATGTATCAAGGGAGGTGTTAGACTCTATGCATTGTGTTATCATCAGATAGCAGAGTTTTATGCTTTTTATAAGCGGTCTCTATCTCTAGCACGTGCTTGTGTCTATGTGATGTGTTTAACCATTGCTCGCCCTATTCAGTTACTATTCTATCCTCTCTTTTTTTTTATAATACATGGCTAGAATTCATTGATGTCATTGAACCTTCTGTACCAAAGTTTGAAACTGGAAGTGATGTCGAGTTAGCTACATAATCTAAAAGATATAAGGGGCACTGTATCTTCATTTGGGGAGAAGAGTCCACATTTGTGCTAACTGTTTCCTGAAAAAATGGTTTGATTAATGAATCTAGGAGAGAAACTAAGGTAACCGTTCTTTTTTCCCTCTTAAACTCGACATTAGAAAATAATCTTGCAAATGAAAGGAGGGCAAATTCTCAAAAAGTTTCTCTGCCTCTGTTTTACGAAGTTTCGAAAAGGTCTTACGAATTCTCTTTACATTTTCAATTAGGGCAATGCTAATTCCATCCTTGTATTATATTGGCTCCATCTACACCCGCACGAAGAAGAACAACGAAAATACCCATGCATTGATACGTTCATCTTCTTCTTCTAGTTCTACAGCTTATGCCATGTTCATCATTTTCTTTTTTGGCAAACAATTATAAAAATGTATCAACAGGCTTTGTCTTCTGGCATATGCTTTCTACTATTTCTTCTATTCTAGGTAGAATTTGAACTAATGATGGCCAAGAGTAAGTGGATCATTTTACATCAGACTTGATCTATTTCAATGAGATCTTTCTATAGAAGTTTATCGAATTTATTTTTTTCACCCAATCTTCTTCGTCTATCTTAGATCCACGAGGAAAATTTACAATCCTCTTCAAAAGCCATCTTTTGGAAACCTAAGACTAGCTACGGGTCCACTTCCACACAAGCAAATTCCAACCAACGGCCACAGACCCCTTATCACCATTGAGATTCTCATGGCAATCATCTTCACTTCACCAACACGTTGCCTCCACCATCATTCATCACCAACACTCACGTTCTCTAACAAGTTCGCCCTCTTCGCGGACACCCGCAGCTGTCCACACCACCACACATGCGAATCCAAAGCCACCGCTTCGCTGGGTAGATCACCCTTACCAACCCCATGGCTTCCGGACCAGGCCACGAGTAGCTAGTCACCGCTGTTTAGTTTTCCATCAATCTCAGTTAGTTAACTGTAATTAATAACCTATCTCTCGCTCTCCTCCATTAGTCCTTCTTTATACTTGCACCGCCCTATTCTCATTAACTCACGTTGCCATCAAGACCTCACAATTTCAATCCTAGGTTACTCTGAGGCCGACCACCTAAACAGCCTCAACCCGAGTGATCACAGCGGCATGCAGTTGGAGCTTAAAGCAACGAGGGGTGGCGATCAAGGGCAGAGGCCCTCGCAAGCAATGGGGAGAGTGAGACATATACAAACCAGGTTTAAGGGCGAAGACATGTGCAACGACGGAGGCAGGTGTGGAGTGTCGGATGACAGCGGGAATCAGCAAAGGCCGAGAGGTGAGCCTGAGCAGCCTAAATGATAAATAAAGAAAGGGCTGTAGGACTCACAAGGGTACTTTGTCACCTAATTTTTTTTTTTTTTTTGTGTACATGGAACCTAATTTGATGGTGAGAATAGGGTGACCCTTCAATTAAACCATCTATTTAGAAAGAAAAAAAATAAAAATGGTTGAAACCACCAAAAATGTCAAACCAGTACGCATATGACAATTTTACCCTAAATTAATTGTTAGGTCACAAAAAACTCCAATCGGTATATTTATGATAAATTTACGTTAAACTAATTTTTAAGTCACCAAAAACCTCAAATCGGTACGCCCGTAACAAATATATCCGAGACCGATATGCATTTTCATGTAGACTTGCCAGGTTAGTGGAATTATTATCATATATCATTCAACTCAACAGTTTCATAGTAAAATTTGATAAAAGTTAACAAATAGTAAATATATCACGAGTGTACCAATTTAAGGTTTTTGATGATCCAAAAATTAATTTGAATTAAATTTATTGTGAGTATACCAATTTGAAATTTTTGTTTACCTAAGTTCGAAGTAAATTTATTATATAGATATTTTTTCATTATATTAAAACAAACAAAAGACGCCGATTCCATCGCAATCCATTATTCTGTGATGCAATTTGGTGTCGGCACTCAAAGCGAACCCAAAAGAATCCAAACGATGCAAACTCACCACCATTCCCCCGGTCATGGCATACGCCAATGCGACCGCCACGCGTGGCACCACCACGTTACTTCAGCGACTTGAGCGAAACGTAAAAAGACAAAGAAAATCGAGACCAAGTCAAGGCCAAAAAAGAAAAACACCGGAACGGATCGTTCGACGAGACCCCCACGAACTTTTTCTTTCCTTTGTTGAGATATTTCCAATTCCCATCGCCAAAGCCACAACACAACAGTCTGCAATGGAACTCTACCTCGTCCTCTTCCTCATATCCCTCCTCCTCTTCCTCAAACCCTTCCTCCTCCCATCCAAACCCAGGAACCTCCCCCCCGGCCCGGCCGGCCTTCCCTTCCTCGGCTCGCTCCTCCAGCTCGGCGCCCGGCCCCATGAATCCCTCTTCAACATGGCCAGGCGCCACGGCCAAGTCATGACCCTCCGCCTTGGCTTGGTGACCAGCGTGGTCGTCTCGTCCCCGGAGGCCGCCCGGGAGACCCTCCAGAAGCACGATGAGAACTTCTCCGACCGGGCGGTCCCCGACGTGATCACCGCGCAGCCGAACCCGGAGTTCACCCTCGCATGGGTCCCGGGCGACCAGCGGTGGCGGGCACGGCGCCGCGTGTGCAGCACCCAGATGTTCACCGCCCAGCGCCTGGACGCCCTCCAGCACCTGCGCCACCAGAAGGTCCACCAACTCGTCACCCACATCAAGAAATCCTGCGAGCCGGGCAGAGAGGTCGACATAGGCCAATTGGCCTTCGCCACGACTTTGAACCTCATGTCGAGCACCATGTTCTCGATTGACATCGTCGACCCGGAATTCCAAACGGCTCAGGAGTTCAAGGACCTGGTGTGGAGGATCATGGAGGATGCCGGGAAGCCCAACCCGTCCGACTATTTCCCTGCGGTCAGGCGGTTCGATCTGCTAGGCGTGAAGCGGCACATCCAGCCGGCCTACATGAGGTTGCACGAGATATTCGACGAGATCATCGACAAGCGTTTGAAAGAAAAAGCGACGGGCTCGTCGGAATCATCGAAGAGCGCGGATTTCTTGGATGTGCTTCTGGACCAGTGCGAAGAGGAGGGGTCCGAGTTTACCCGACAAAGCATCAAGCCAGTGATCCTGGTAAGTGAAGATCAAAACTTAGAGAACATGAAGCAGAGATCTTTACTAAAAAGAAGCATGTACTCATCAGAGCTCCCAAACATAATTATTGAAAAGTCAGCTAAAACATTTATTGTCATTTTTCGGAAAATTTTCCATTATTTCTCCATTATAAGAGGGGAAATCGGGGTTTTCCTATGCCTTTAAAAACTCCACCGCAAGACATTACCCATAATTGCTACTTCAATAGACAACGATATTTTGTCAATCTATTACTTACTCCATGCCTTTCTATAAGAGTAAAAATTGTGTTTTCATATGTACGTATGTACATGAACTTTTGTTTCTGGTGACAAGGCAATTTATTGCTAGTGGATTCGAATCCAATTTTGATTTGACACATGATCAAGCTATAGCTACCTTGTATATAGATCATAACCAGTCGTACACTCGATCATATTTTGCTATATCACTAGATTGTTCCACACATTTTGCAAAATAAAGAGAACTTGGTCATTTTTCTTTTTAAACTTGAGGCAATCACTTATTTTCCTATGAATCGTGCAGACTATTTGCCTAAGTGGTCATTTTGTGAAACATGCTTCTTTCTTCAGTTGCTAAACATCTAAATAGCATCGAAACTAGATCACCATAATTCACAGGGACTCTTAAACAATCTTCATTAACATTGTGGTTGGTTAAGCGCATACGGTAAAATTTATGCATGGGGGAGAATCTTCCAAATTTTGCTGTTAGGTTGTGATTGATAATGATAGAATGGCGTGACTGGTTCTAATTCACGAATTTATGTTTTTTTCTATGACGAAGCAAACCCTAAAATTTAGCGTAGGTTTGATGATAATCAACATGGTACCTAAAGCTTTTACACGGTACCAATGCATAAAGCATAGTTTCTATTAATCGCATTTTCCCTGGTTATAATAAACTTTGAGGTGTCGTTTAATATATGATAATACAAAGGAGAAAGCGACACCCATTTAAGAAATAGCAACGTGGCAATCTTCCCGATTGATGTTGTCTCTTTCATTTGTTAATTATAAGATTATAATATTCAACACTAGTATTAAATTAATCGGTTGGTAAGAGTTGCCTGGCATGTCTAATTAAAGTATTAGATATCATTAGATATATTCTTGTTTTATATATTAGGTAAACTGCCAGAGAGACCTTGTATTAGTAAAACTAATTAGACCTAACATCTTTGGAGCCCTTGTTCATGAAAAAGTTATTAGAAACGGACCATATTAGAGTCAATTAGTTGTTAGCACCAACTAATTTCTCATGGCGGATAGAATTTTCAAAGACGGTGAAAATTTAGGATGGATTATCAATGTACTTAACGCAGGATCTATTCATCGCCGGAAGCGACACATCTGCGCTCACAACGGAATGGGCGATGGCGGAACTCCTACACAATCCGAGCCTCCTCCAAAGATCAAGAGATGAACTCACTGCGGCCATTGGCACCGAAAGGCCGGTTCAAGAGTCGGACACTCGCCACCTCCCGTATCTCCAAGCCATCGTCAAGGAGACGCTCCGTCTGCACCCGGCGGTGCCTCTCCTCCTCCCTTACAAATCCAAGAATGACGCGGAAGTGTGCGGGTACGTCATCCCGAAAGGCATGCAAGTCCTGGTGAACGCATGGGCCATAGGGCGGGACCCGAGCTATTGGGAAGACCCATTGTCGTTTACGCCCGAGCGGTTCCTGGGGTCGAACGTGGATTACAAAGGCAGGGATTTCGAGTTTATCCCGTTCGGTGCAGGCCGGAGGATCTGCCCCGGATTGCCGCTCGCTGTCCGGATGGTTCATCTCATGGTGGCTTCGCTGGTTCAATCGTTTGATTGGAAACTTCCTGAGGGAATGGCGCCCGAGAGTTTGGATATGCAAGAGCAATTTGGTGTTACATTGAGAAAGGCCATACCTTTAAGAGCAATTCCTAGTTTGGTTTGAAAAGGAAGTTGTTGTGATCGATCCTTGATGACTTGATTTGGCGTTTCGAAGAGATTTTAAAGGACTGTTTGTGCTTCCAAAGCTTCAATCAACTATGATTCACTTGTTTAAAGTTCATTTGTAGTCTACCATGCCACTTAGTATGTGACGGATTTTACGCCTTCCGTGTTAAGGACGTGCAAACTCCCGAGAGCAAGGTCAAAAACGGTCCAAAATGTGTTTTTGAAGAGGAAATTGAATTGTGGGAAACTTAGCATCGTGGAAAGTAAATGGAAGAAATTAAACAGCAATTACAGGAAATTGAAAGGTGTTTATATACATTCGAGTGGAAACACTAAATGACGCCCTACACGAGTATTCATAAGCAACATTGCAAAAAGAAACTTGGAGCAAAAACTGAAACTGAAATCTATAGACGTGTAAAAACTAAATACGACATGAAATGTAAAAGGACGCATTTGCCAAAAACTGAAAGACAATGAAGTTGGTAGTCTATTCACACCTAGATAAGACATGAAATAACCTTAGAGCTGTCTATAAATGCCTAATTTTGTATATGACCCTGGGACTCACTTTACACACCCAAAAAAAAATTTCCCCCGAACGACCGCTTTGACTTCATCTCCATCTCCAAAGCCCACCTACAAAATTCATCAACCACCTGACTCCTCCCGACCGATCTAGTAAATAGGTTAGTGACGATTTCAAGATAATAACAAAGTAATAATAAAAAATCAAGTCGCAATCAATTGGATTTAAAGGAGTTTGCGCGAAACGAAAACGGCTACCTCGTTAGGAGACTATTTGTGTCCGCCTTGCAATACCTTAGCTCTCTTGAGGTCTCGACTTGAGCCAGTCACAACAGAGTCTTACCATAGGCTGAATGGATCCATGCACTTATACTTTGCTTGGGCAGTTCCATCTTCTTCCAAATGCTTTCACAATCTCCTCCATGCATATGTCACGGGCCAATAATTCCTTAATTATAAACAACCTGTGCGACGCTTAGTGAGACGCGAACACCATTGGGCATGGTATGGTCTGATAACGGAGATACTATTTACCATCCTGTTCTTAGGAACAACTGTAGAAGAAAGTCTGATCTGATGTTCTTGACTCACTAGGCACTGCACAGACTATTCCACAGTTAAGAAACCATCAGCCCGTGACACGTCTGGACTGTTAACTGTTACCACGATCTCCCACTTTGCCCTAAGGTTTTGGCATCGCCTGTCACCATCTCAGCTCATTATGCATATCCTCCGAGACAATACCTCAGCTTGCGACTGCCATGCAAGTCGAGAATTAGTAGGTCTTCGGTTTCTTCCTCCCTCTCCCTTGGTCTGAGTTCCGTTGCTGGTCGAGGATCTTGTTGGGTTGAGTTCTTTGCAAAGCCGAAGGTCATTGGATTGGGCCTTATTCAGTAATACTTACCAAAAATCAAAGGCCCGATGGTCATCCTTAGGGATGATCATGATGATCTGGGCTTGCAATAGGATTGGCCTCTTGCTGTTGTTCGTGCGCGTTAATCCAGCTTAAATTTCAGATTGTTGAAAACAGTTTAATTGTTCAGAAAATGAAAATACTGTTTTCATATGACAATAACATTTGGATGGTGTCACGACCTTACCTCGGGTAAACCACCTAGGTTTTGACTGATAGATTACTAAGCCTAAACTTAATTCACGACTTAGGTTCAAATTCTTAACATGCAAATGATTTTTTTCAATTAGACGTCGCTATTAATCTATTTTTTATGGGTTGATTAAAAACTCAAATAAAGTAATGGGAGAATTTCTTCTCTTCTACAAACCAAAGTTTAAATTAGTTTGGAGACTTGATTACGCTAGATTACTCTAATGCCCTTTCAGTACATTTTCTCTTTTATTTTCAAAAATATTTTGCAGATAGCTTGGGTTGATTTTAACAAGAAAGGTGGCCGGGTATGCAACCATTAATTAACAATTAATAAAGTAAGGAAACAAATAAATTGTAAGCATGGGGAGGGAATACTTAACTTGATGCAACGCAAACATCTATGGAGTTAGTTAGAAAATCACATTTATCAACCTAAATATGATTTCTAATTATCACACAATTTCATTCAAATCTTTTTTCGGGCTTCTTTTATTTAAATGAAAACTAAGCTATATGTCATGCAAATGGCTTAATTCTAATGATGGACAATTTCTAATTAAATGGAGCTAACAACAGTTACTAAATGATGTGCGTTTTATGAACCTAATTCTATATGACACGCAAATGATATTTTTGTATTTTTTACTAAAATTCGTAATTAAAAATACTAAAAAAATAAAAATCTACCTAAAGTAAGATATTATTTATTTTAAGTTAAGAAATATACTAACTTAAATCCTATCTTAACTCAGAAACTTATCTCAACAAGCAATTCAATGTGTTCTGATTAAAAAAAAAAAGTATCTACCTATTCTATCATGCAATCCTATCAGGGAAATCAATGATAATCTACATGATATGCAATGCAATCTTTTTCCTTATTTTATTTTCAAAATGAAGAAAGCAATCAAAGTACTCAAACCACTCACAAAAGGTATCATCCAATCAATTCAAACGTGGAAACAATATCTAATCATCCGAAGCAAAGAGCCAACATTGAGGTGCCACACCTTCCCATGGATGTGAACTCTTGGAGAAGATCAGCCTGTTATCTCTAGAGTAGCTTTTACCTATTGAGCGACGGCCCTTCCACTCGCCGCCGTCGAATCACTAAGGCCGACTTCGTCCCTGCTCGACAGGTAGGTCTTGCAGTCAAGCTCCCTTCTGCCTTTGCACTCAAGGGCCAATCTCCGTCCGACCTAAGGAAACCTTTGCACCCCTCCATTACCTTTTGTGAGGCCTACACCCCATAGAAATTGTCTACCTAAGACTGTCCCTTGGCTCGTAGGTCCTAACACAAGGTTAGAATTCTAACTCTTCCAGAATGGTATCTCACTGATGGCTCAAGCCCCCACGAAAGGAGGCCTTCTTCGCCTTCCACCTAAGCTGCACAGGAAATGCCCAAAGCCAATCCCAGGAATAATAAAGCTTCATAGGATCTTTCTATCCAAGTGCAGTTAGTCCACACCTTCACAAACATATCTATTTTATCGAGTTTCTCTCGAAGTAAGTGCCCAGATCGTTATGCCTTTCGTGCAGGTCAGAACTTACCCTACTAAGAATTTCGCTACCTTAAGACCGTTATAATTATGGCCGCCATTCACCAGGGCTTCGATCGCTGACTCCCCTATCATTAGGTCACCAACTTTCTTGACCTTCCGGCGTTGGGCAAGCAGTGACCGATGAGCTCATGACCGAGGACGATCGCAGCGGGGCTCCTAGTGGGAGGCTTTCGCAACGACCGACGATGGACAAGCCTTGCAATGAAGAAACGGCAAAGTCAAGCCGTGATGGAGAGTTTGGACTCGCGGACTGCAAAGCCGCTCAAACTTGTTGGACAGTAGCTAGACGTGCCACTGTTGACCAAGGATTTGCTGAGTAGTCTAGAAAATACTTGCTCTTCGCCCAAGGAAACCACCCACCTAAGTAGAGTAGCAAGCAAGCACGACCAAGGCAATGACTGCTAGGCAATTCCGAGCATGATTAGAAACACTGGTCCAAGAGTTCGAACGTCGAGTATTGCTGGAAGCTAATTAGGAAAAAGCCACCGGAGCAAATTATAATCGCCGAAGAACCTGCGGAGAGATGGACTGCTGGAATGCCGCTAGTATGGTGAAGGTCGTGCAAGGTGAGCTCCGAGACAGTGAACTTCACAAGTAACTAGGAGGTGCAGCTACAAGGGGAGGCTGTCGCTCGCTTTTGGCGTTGACAACAACCTGTGAAAATAGAAACGCGAGTCACGGGACCATCAAGAAGCAGCAGCGCGAGGCTCGATCAGGCTAGCGACAGCACAATGGAGGATGACCAGGCGTTGCAGCTTGAGCGAGAACAGCGAGCTCTGCGATCAGCAGCAGGAATCGTGGGTGACGGAGCAACCGCCTTGTAGCGTCAGGGACATTCTCGATTTTGCCAGCCACAAAACATGGGTCATCGTTGAGGATGGAGGCTGTAAAACCAGCGCAACAAAACTGGGGTTAACGTCAGGCTCGCATCAGGGGTGCGACGTCGGGTGAAGAGTTTGAGGAGCTTGAGCGTGGCTATGGAGGCGTACGATTGAGGAAAACAACTGTTTCTCTCCCTCTCTCTTCTCTCTCTCTCACCGTTCTTTTTTCCCTTCTCAATCGTGGCTACCGTATTCAATGCTTGTCCTCCTACATGCGTGTAGGACTCACCCTTTTATATGCAAAGGAATGAAGCCAAAATTACTTTCCTCTTTCCGATCACTTCTCCACGGTCAAGATACAATCTCCACAATTTTATTTTAGGGAAAAAGCCACGAAAAACCCTGAACTTTGCCCAAAGTGACACATTTACCCAAAAAAAAATTTTGTGATGCGAAAAACCCCAAACTTTTTAAACCGTGACACATTTACCCCATGAGTGTGAGCAGAAAGGGAGGAAAATAAAATAAAATTGTGGAGATTGTATATGGACGTGTGAGATTTTCCTTGACAGCACACTCTTTCTTGTTTTAAAACAAGAAATCTATCACTCAATACATGACCTTTGTTGACAAATCCTCCCTATATATATATTTTCCTTGCATGAAGAGACAAACTTGCAGATCTTTGTTCTTTTTCCTTTTTCTCCTTTTTTTTCTTTCCCACAACTAAAGGATTCGACCCCCCTTAAATATCATGCACATTTCAAAACTACAAGAAAAATATTTTGACAAAATCTTTGTGCAGATAATCAAAGAAATGGGCTTGGCCAATTCCTTTAGCCACGGGCTTGGTCAACTCGCTAATTTAATGCTCAAAATCATCAATTCAAACCCAATGCAATAATAAACGCTTTTAAATGCAATTTAATATTAATATTTTTGTTTAGGGGTTAAAAATTAATCCATAATTTTCTATGTAATAAATAAGTGATCAGGTCGCCAAAATTTAGGTGTCAACAGATGGCTATGGATAGAATAAGTCAGGTAAAATAGAAAAGCTATATAAACACTTTTGTTTTTCATAATTGATATATCTACTTGTATTTATTTTTGCTTTATTGGACAAAAAAAAAAAGGCGATGCCTGATAATATATATGTCTTCTATTTGAAATCATCTTTTTATCTTATGCTATTGTGAATTTATTAATGCTCGGTCGAGAATGATGGTCTTGTCTTGTATTCAGAAAATTAATTGTGCAGTGTTATCAAGACATGAGTTTTCCTATTAATTTTGTGTTCATTTAATTTATATTTATTTTAACAGGATGGCTTACAAGTGAAAATTACACCTAGCACGAATTACAAGTTTAATTAGTACTTAACTTGCCAAATGTTTTTTGCAAACTGATGTGTAACCAACATTTGTGATTTCGTGTAAGTGAAGATCACTTTTGCTTAGTAAACATTCGGGTAAAGTACACCAACAGTAAAAGAAAATAATAATAATAAATAAATACACGAAGAATGCCAAAACTTGGCTTAGGTGGACATTTTAGTATCAAAAGTTTCAAAAGGTACTCACGAGTATCACTTTTTTCTAAAAGTTGGACACTTCAGTCTCAAGTTTGTCGAGAGTAGCCGGAAATTCGACTTGATATATTTTTTAATAATATATGTGATCTACGTGGCTTACTGGAAGCTAACTCAGCAATGATTTGACAAAAACGACGCCGTTTTGCTCCAAAATTGAATTTTAATATAAATATCAATTAAAATAAATAAATATTAAAAAAAAGGAGAACTACAGTAAGCATTCACTAAGAGTTTTGCACAACCCTCACCACTAATGCCCTACCCTCATCGGGGAGGCTCGGCGACAGTGAAGCGAGTGTTGGCTAAGGTCATAGGGCCCTAGGTAATGGCCAACAACCCTAGCCGCCACAACCAGCAACGGCCGCCACAGCCAACAACGGCCTTTGGCCCCTCCAAGCGAGGACCGACGACCCTCACCGATTCTCGTAGAAGGCCACAACCCTCACCCCCAACCATGGTCACCAGCCACTAGGTAGTGGCCGATGACCCCGGCCAACCTTTGGCGCACCGTCACAAACCATTTCTAGCAACAACGGGAACCACAAGGAGGGCCAACTCTCGCCAAACATGTTCCCCCTTCTTCTTTTTCTTCTTTTTTTTTTGTTTTTTTAATTTATTTTAATTAATATTTATATTAAAATCAATTTTGGGGCCACATCAATGCCAAAATAACGTTGTTTTGCACTTATCTAGCTACATCATCGCTAAAACGACATCATTTTGCACTTATCTCATCAAAAGAATGCCATGTCAATAATTTGGTTGAAATTTCTCACTATTAGCACTTAAGTGTTCCATTTTTCTTCAATTTGGCATTTAAGTGTCCCCCATGCCAAGTTTTGATACTCCCAATGTTTGCGCCTGTAAACATTCAAATGAAAGAAAATACTATAAATTAGTAATGTTCTTTGAGTTAATATCATCCTAAATTGGTACATTCATAGTGCATTTATTTTAAACTAATTTTCATGTCCCTTAAAACCCCGCACCCATGACAAGTCATCCATCCAAGAGCTTTCATCCAATATACCTTTTAAATTGCGGACATGAAAACACACATGGAAATCAACTTATTTGATGTGAAAATTTGTTGACACCTAATTTAAATTTAGTTTTTAGAAATTAAAAATAGAGCATTTGGTTTCGGAAGGAATTGTTGAACAAATCTCCTCATTTTGAATTTAAAAAAAACTCAACAACCGTATGATTTTTGGAGCCATTTTTTGTTGAGAAGATGAGTGAATATCGGAAAATCTTCATCTGCAAAAACAAATTTCGAGTCTTTCTTCTATAAATAAAGGAGGCAAAGCTTCGGTTTACCCCGGGGGGGGGGGGATTCTTTTCGCTCGACCGAAAAAGAAGAAGGTAAAAAAAGTGAAAAGAGAGAGAGAAAGGCAGAAGGTTTTCGGTTCTTTGGGAAGAGAAAGTCAGAAAAGGGGACAGGAGAGAGTGACGTGAGAGAGAAGTGTGTGCAGCAGAAAAACAAGTCAAAAGGAAAAGGGAAAAGGTGGTTAGACTCCTACTGTTCGTCATCTTCTCCATTTTGCCGACTTCGTTTCTGCCTTCCCAGCCACCACCTTCGATTGACGCAGCCGCGCCCAACGCCCTGCAAATCTGCAACCTGCTCGCCTCCACCCAAGCACCTCTGCGACCCGCCACCCACCCTTCGACGAGTCCGGTCCGTTGTCCGCCACCGCCGCCTCGCCGGACTCGCCCTCGCCGCTCAGCAACCTGCGACCTGCAGCGCCCGCGAGCCCCCTCGCTACTCACCCGACGCCCGTGACTGCACCTCCACCGCAGCAATTCGCGCCATCTCTGCCATTTTCCCTGCTCCGACCGTCGATGTGTCTGCCTCGCTTCCTTTCGGCGAACCCACAGCAACACCTCCACGCCTCTGCTCCCCGACGATCGCGCCTGTTGCGCCCACGATCCAGCACCAGCAGCCCACGCCTGCGCCACTCTCTGACCACACCTCTGCCAGACGACCGAAGCTCTGTCCCGCTGGTTGCCATCCGCGAGGCCCGCGAAGCTGCCTCTGTTCTGTCCGGCGAAGCTGCTGCTGCGCAGATCCAAGTCTCACCCGAGTTGCTTCCATCGCTCCAATCTGAACGCTGAGCTAATCTCCACCAGTCGCTGCTGCGCGTCTCCGCCCCCGCTGCTCTGCTCGAGCTCGAACCAGTCACTGATTTTTCTTCCCTGCAGCTCCGAATTGCCGAACCTTGCCGGAGCTCCGCACCTTCGCAACCTCCGATCGTCGGTGACGCCACCGTTACAGCCGCCGCCCCTCACCGGAGCCGGTGACCAGCCGCACGAGCACAAGCCGAGCTTGGGAAGAAAAAGAAGAAAGGAAAAAAACAAAAGAAAAAAAAAGAAAAGGAAATCAGGTAGTTTTATTTTCTTTTCCTATTTGCTTTATTTTATTATTTTTTTAAGTTTAGTTATTTAAATTGGAACCTCAAGAATCTTGTAGGCATTATCCAATGGTTTTGTCCAAAATTATTGTAATTATTAATTTGATCCGAGAGACATCGGATCATTTTTTTAATTATATTAATTTGTAGGTTTTTTGGTAAAATTTCAATTGTTAAATCATAATAATTATTTAATTTGGTCTGTAAGACTTCGGATCAGATTTTTAATTATTTTGATTTCCTTGTTGTGATAATTAAGGTTAAAATAATCGTTAATTTGACCTATGAGACAACAGGTTATTTTTTCGATTATTTTAATCCTTTGTTGGTTGATTATGTTGATTATTTAGATTTAATATTTCATAATTACGCATTTTTAAAAAAAATTAAAAAGAAACAAAATTTTTTAATAAAAAAATCAAAATCTTGCATGAGCATATAAGACATGTAGGTTTAATAGATTAGACACGTAGGTTTAGTAAATTAATTTTTAGGCTTAGTAAATTAGGATCGCATCATGTTGTTATGTTTTAGTAATCCCATCATGTAGTTTTTTTAATTACATCATTATGTTGTTTTCTTTTTTAATAAGAATTATTAAGTAATTTTAAAAAAGAGAAAAAGAAAAAAACACAAAAGGTCATTTATTTGGATAGCTAATAGGTTAGCTCATAATGAACCCCATTTTATGTCATCATTGTTTAGTATAGGTTGCATACATTAAAAAAAGAATCATTAAAAAATATCATAAAAAGAACATGCGTATAGAATTATTATATCATTCATCCCATATCATGAAACGCATGCATATTTAGGGTTATATAAATTAGATCGCATACATATAGTGATAGTTCAAGTTATGCCATATGAATTGCATCTCACATATCATTAAAGTAAAATTCATGCATATCATAGGATTACATTTAATTAGATATCATGTCATTTAGAAAATCATGTTTAGGGCATGCATTTTTATTAGCATTTTTTTGTAAATATTTTTTAGAGATTGGACCTTAATAAGTTGTAGTTTATAATTTCTTATGAATCTAGCATTTCGATTTATTGAATGTTATTTCATTGATTGTGCACCCGCCTGACCACCATTTGCATGTTAGTAGCTTAGGTTAAAATTGATCAATACTGCCTGCAAAATATTTTTTTTAATAAAAGGTACCGAAAGGGCGTTAGACTAATCTAGCGTAATCATGTCCCCGGACTTATTAAATCTCTGGTTCGCAAAAATAAAGTATTCTCCCATACTTTATTTGGGTTTCTAACCAACCCTAATTGGTTAGCGGCGGCTCCAAATTGAGTATAATTGCACATTTAAATGAGTTAATTTTTTTAATATCAAGTCGCGATTGGTAGGACTTGGGAGGGTCCGTGCCAAGTCTTCGGACTTAGTAATCCATTAGCCTTCTTTAGGTAATTCACCCTCGAAAATTAGGTTGCGACAAAATTCAACGTAAATGACCCTCCTAAACAACAGCATTTTGGGAAGCCAAATCTTTAAAAAAAAAAAAAAAGAACTTATTGATCGTGATTGATCAAGTTCATCCTATGGATCCCCATCTAGCAAGGAAGAGAAGATAGTGGAAAGAGTCTTGAAATTCCGGCCACCTCAAGGCGAACATTCAAATCATTGGCAACACATCTCTTTGCAAAATTTGCCATGGAAAATGCGAAGTCCAAATTATAAATATTTCTTGAGTGAAGAATCTACGAAACCTCGCAAATTCCCCCTCACCTTATCTCGATGAACACCCTCTTGATGGCCACAAACACCATTTCCAACAACTTCCCTTCCATACAAGGCTTCTCTCATGTTTTGGAAATATGCTAAAATTCCTTTGCCCTAAGATTTTGGTGATTTGGGTGACACAAAAGGAACAAGACTAATTTTGCCCTAATTCCCAATCTCGTTCACTTTGTTCGTACCCGCCTACCCCACAGCAACAACGTTCAAAGAGCCATTTATGTTGAATTCCCACATCTAATCCACCTCAGACGAGTTGCTTCCCTCATATGCTACCACATCAGCAATTTCCTAGAGATATCTGATGAAAGCTAAAAGAAAATAGATTTGTCACATGCGTAACAATTTAAAAATTTTTTGTAACATAAAAATAAGTTTGGGATGTATGGTAGGATCAACAATGTGTCTTGCACCTTCTGCAGGGAGAGGCCAGATTCCATCGATCACTTGTTTTTTGATTGTCGCATCACTGCCGGCCTTGCCTTCTTTTGGGCAGCTAGGGCAATCTTCCCCGGCATAATAGGTCATGGTCGGTCAATCTCCAGTGGGCTTTGAAGTTCCTTTCAGGCAAATATTTCTACCATTGTATTGACCGGTCCTCTTTTGGTGCACTCTGCCATATTATTTGGAAGAAGAAAAATAGTATTCTTTTTAGAGAGGAAGCTCCGGCAGTTCCGGCCCTGAAAAATCACCTTCTTAAAGTCGTAAGGGACAAGGCCTTGACGTATAGGAGGGTGGAGGATTGCCCAAGAAATAGAAGGTTGCAGCGAAGCTGGGGAATGAAACCCTCCATTTTCTCTCCTGGTTTCCAGTGCCTCCTCCTTAGTCCATGGTGATAGGATTTCGCTGCTGCTGCAGTCGTTTTTGGTCCTCTGCTCGCGATTGGGGAGCCCGTCAGTTTCGTAGGTTGCGTTCGTTGTTTGGTGGTCTCCCACTGGCTGCTATCCAGGTTCCACTCTTCCCTGTGTAGCTGTTGTTCCTTGCTTCGGATTGGCTGGGGATTTCGCTATGCTGGGATTGCGATGCTGCTGCGGTTCACCAAGTTAGAAGTCTTCCTCTGCCTGGTGTGGTTGCTCGCGGGTCCTTCCTTGCTTTGTTGTTGACTAGGTGGTGGCCCGGTTGTTTTGTTTGATTGTGGCTGCTACCTAGCCTTTTCTTCTTTGTCTAGTTTTCTGCCACCTTTCGTGTGGCTATTGTTATTTTACTTCGGCACCCTTCCACTTGTTCTGACTTGTTGTCATTATGAGTGTAAGCTTTTGATGCCGGACCTTTTTGTATAGTTTGATTAAAGCTCAATATATCTTACATTTACCAAAAAAAAAAAAAGTTTGGGATAGATATGTCTTGGGCATACCAGTTTATGATTTTTTGTGGCACAAAAATTAGTTTTAAATAAATGTGTTACGAGGTTTAGATTTATGATTTTCAGTGATATTACCCTTTATATCGAACCCCCAACAGTTAGTTAAAGTCATTGATTTGGACGAGGCCAATGAGCCCATCTCACTCAAAGTAATCTAGAGGCTCAAACCTGCACCCCCTTGAAGTAGAGTCCTATTTGATGCATAGGTTCCATCCTAATTCCGAGATTTGTCAAATTAGGTTCGAATATTAATATTACTTAAGAAGATTCTGAATAGGTATTTCAAACCCAGAAAAGCTCTATGACCTCCTTAAGCTTGCTCAACTACATACAAACGTATGATGTGTGCGTATGTACGAGAGCAATACCAATACATAACACACTAGTGTCTCATATACACATGCTTTGTTGACTCCTCTAGACCATGATGTTCAATTAATTCTCTTTTCTCCTTCACTTTTCTTGCCCATCTCTGGTTGTGGTGTGGCCAATCTTAAAGGTTGTGCTTGCCAATATAACCACCAGAATACTACATTTTCTTTTTCTTTTTCTTTTTTGCTAAAGATAGAATGCTAGAGTTCAGTCATTCCATGCATTCTCTCAATCGAATGAGTACAAAATTTTACCCCAAACCTTTATACCTGTCATAAAGTTATACCAAACTAATTTTTGAGTCAACAAAAACATCAAACCGATATGCCTGTAACAAATTTATCGGAAACTAATGTGCATTTTCATGTAGACTTATCATGTCAATTGAGTTATTGTTATGTATCGTTCAACTCAGCAATTTCATGATAAAATTTGACAAAAGTTAACAAAGGGTAAATATATAACAAATGCATTAATTTTAAGGTTTTTGATAACCCAAAAACTAATTTGAGGTAAATTTGTTATAGGTGTACCGATTTGAGATTTTTTGTTACTTAAGTTCAAAGTAAATTTGTTATATGGATATACAAATTTGAGATTTTTTATTATATTAAACAAACAAAAAACTCTGATTCCATTGCAATCAATTATTCTGTAATGCAATTTGGTGCTGGCACTCAAAGCGAACTCAATAGAATCCAAATTATGCAAACTATATACTAAGTCGGCTAGAAGTGGGCCTGGACTTGCAACTCATTTTGTCAACCCACCACTATGGCCACCAAATGGATTAGTCGGGTTGGGTTTAGGTCGGATTGAAAATGGTCCAACCCATGTCAATCAATTTAATTTGTTTTGACTCATTTTCATGCAATGTAAATTTTTTAACCCATACCTGACCCAACCCATACCCAATCCATACTCGACCTAACTCATATTACTAACATATTTCCATATTTAGCCAAATTTAGGAAAACTTACTCTTGTGATTTTTTTAAAGATTGTATTGCTAAAATACTTCCAAATCTATGAAAGCTTATTTCTTATGATTTTTTTATAAATGATATTGCTAAAACTCTTTCATTAAATACAAATTTAATGGACAATTTTTATAGTTCTTTTTAAAAATTGAGGCTCTCTTTTTTGTGAAAAATATTTTTACGAAGTCATGTTATCAAAACAATAACAATATTTTTCAATATTTACTTGAAATTTGAAAATAAAAAAATCGGATTGCATTCCTTTTAATATATATATTTTATTTTATTTTTTGAAATTGAATTTCTAAATATTTTTATTTTAAAAAATCAATTTTTATATTCTTTTTCTTTTTCCTTTTCCTTCGCCAATCACCGGCCATAGCGACGGCTAGTGAGCCGAACCTCGCTGGCCTTAGGTGAGGCTCCACCTCACTAGATTCGGTGAGGTCAAGCTCGTTGGAGCTCGCCAAAGGCCGGCGAAGCGAGCTCGAGGCTCGCCGAATCAACGAGGCTCGAGCCTCCCTAGTCCTCATCGGGGTCTCAGCCTCGCTAGATCAGTGAGCTCGAGCTTGCCAAGCTTTGCTGGATCGGCGATGCTCAAGCCTCAGCAATCCTTAGCCAAGTCTCGATCTCGTGAAAGCCAGATCAGCGAGGCTCGAGCCTCACCAAATTCGAGCTCGCCGAAGCTCACCCAAGCTCGATTCTCGCTGGATCGACGAGGCTTGAACTTCATGAGTTGTTAGCGAGGTCTTGGCCTCACCCGATTGGCGAGCTCGAGCTCGCCTGGCCGGCTGTCACCGTCACGAGCCACCGGTGAAAGAAATGGAAGAAGAAAGAAAAAAATAAAACGAAAGAAAAGAAGAATAAAAATAACTTCAATTTTTTTAAAATATTTTTATAAGAGGAAGAGAGAGTGTGGATAAACCTAATGGGGTGAGTTAATGGGTTGAAAATGGGTTTAAACTCAACTTTAAGTTCATTTATTTTAGCTTTTCAGTTTATAACTCATTTAAGATAGTGTTTTCAAATTAAGCGGCTCATATATGACCATTCTGACACCCCTAATATACCCCTGATCACCAATCCCGGTCATGGTCAGTAATAACCGACATGCGTGGCACCGCCGCGTTACCCCGGCGACTTGAACGAAACATAAAAGGACAAAGAAAATCGGGACCAAGCCAAGACCAAAAAAGAAAAAACACCGGAACAGGTCGTTCGAGAAGACCCTCACGAATTCTACTTTCCATAATTGAGACATTTCCCTTTCCGGGTCCCTCTAGCATGACGGTACGGTTAGCGAACGGTGGAAGGACCCAACACAAAACTTTTCTTTCTCCGGCACAAGCATGTGGAAACTTGCACAAGCATGGGAAAATGTGTGGTAGAGAGTTCACCGTTTGTTTCATGAGCTAGCGGTACTATTAGCTAATCATTTCCCTTTCCAATTCCCATCACCAAAGCCGCAACACAACAGTCTGCAATGGAACTCTTCCTCTGCCTCTTCCTCTTCCTCATCTCCCTCCTCTTCCTCAAACCCTTCCTCCTCCCATCTAAACCCAGGAACTTCCCCCCCGGCCCGGCCGGCCTCCCCTTCCTTGGCTCGCTCCTCCAGCTTGGTGCCCGGCCCCATGAATC
Organism: Eucalyptus guilfoylei; assembly: GCA_016097605.1. Classification (NCBI taxonomy): domain Eukaryota; kingdom Viridiplantae; phylum Streptophyta; class Magnoliopsida; order Myrtales; family Myrtaceae; genus Eucalyptus; species Eucalyptus guilfoylei. The sequence continues at coordinate 14,088,511 of CM027864.1, read as the reverse complement.
CCTCTTCAACATGGCCAGGCGCCACGGCCCGGTCATGACCCTCCGCCTCGGCTTGGTGACCAGCGTCGTCGTCTCGTCCCCGGAGGCCGCCCGGGAGACCCTCCAGAAGCACGATGAGAACTTCTCTGACCGGGCGGTCCCCGACGTGATCACCGCGCAGCCGAACCCGGAGTTCACCCTCGCATGGGTCCCGGGCAACCAGCGGTGGCGGGCACGGCGCCGCGTGTGCAGCACCCAGATGCTCACCGCCCATCGCCTGGACGCCCTCCAGCACCTGCGCCACCAGAAGGTCCACCAACTCGTCACCCACATCAAGAAATCCTGCGAGCTGGGCAGAGAGGTCGACATAGGCCAATTGGCCTTCGCCACGACTTTGAACCTCATGTCGAGCACCATGTTCTCGATTGACATCGTCGACCCGGAATTCCAAACGGCTCAGGAGTTCAAGGACCTGGTGTGGAGGATCATGGAGGATGCCGGGAAGCCGAACCTGTCGGACTATTTCCCTGCGGTCCGGCGGTTCGATCTGCTAGGCGTGAAGCGACACATCCAGCCGGCCTACTTGAGGTTGCACGAGATATTCGACGAGATCATCGACAAGCGTTTGAAAGAAAGGGCAACGGGCTCGCCGGGATCGTCGAAGAGCGGCGATTTCTTGGATGTGCTTCTGGATCAGTGCGAAGAAGAGGGGTCCGATTTTACCCGGCAAAGCATCAAGCCATTGATCCTGGTAAGCGTAGATCGAAACTTAATAGTTAATGAAGTAGAGATCTTTACTAAATAGAAGTATGTACTCATCAGAGCTCCCAAATCTAATTATCAGAAATTCAGGTAAAACAGGTATCGTCAGTTTTCAAAAAAATTTCCATTATTTCTCCATTATATGAGGCAAATTGGGTTTTACTATGCCTTTAACTCCACCGCAAAACATTAGCCATAATTGCTACTTTAATAGGTAACGATATTTTGTCATCTATTAGCTATTCCATGCCTTTCTCCCTCCATGCTTATTTATCAATCTATATACATAAACTTTTGTTTCTGGTGATGAGATAACTTATTGCTAGTGGATTCGAATCAAATTTTGACTAGATACATGAGCAAGCTATAGTTGCCTCGTATATATATTCTAACCAATCGTACACTCAACTATATTTTGTTATATCACTCACTTACTCAATTTCAACGAATATTGTCCTGCACATTTTGCAAAGTAAAGAGAACTTGGCCATTTTTCTTTTTAAAGTTGAGGTAAGTACTGATTTTCCTATGAATCGCGAGACTAATTGTCCAAGTGGCCATTTTGCGAAATGTGCTTCTCTATTTTCAATTGCTAAACATCTTATTAGCATCGAAACTAGATCACCATGTAAGTACTCTTAAACAATCTCCATCAACATTGAGGTTGGTTAACCGCATGTGGTAATATTTATGCATGGGGAGAATCTTCTAGTTTTTACTTTTGGGTTATGATTGATAATGATAAAACGATGCGACTAGTTCAGATTCATGAATTTAATTTTTTCTATGATGAAGCAAACCCTAAAATTTAGCGTAGGTTAGATGATATCAACATGGTAAATTTTGTTTTAACATAGTACCAATGCCCAAAACATAATTTCTGTTAATTGCATTTTCCCTGGTCATAATAAACTTTGAGTGGTCGTTGAATATCTTATAATGCATACGAGGAAGCGACAACCATTTAAGAAATAGCAGCGTGGCAATCTTCCTGATTCATGTTGCCTCTTTCATCTGTTAATTAATAGATTATGATCTTCAACACTTGTATTAAATTAATCAGGAGGTGAGAGTTGCCTGGCATGTCTAATTACAGTATTAGATATCATTAGATATATTCTTTTTTTTAAATATATATATTAGGTAAACTGCCACGGAGATCTTGTATTAGTAAAACTAATTAGACCTGACATCTTTGAAGCCCTTGTTCATGAAAAAGTTATTAGAAATGGACTATATTAGAGTCAATTAGTTGTTAGCACCAACCAATTTCTCATGGCGGGTAGAATTTTGAAAGACAGTGAGAATTCAAGATGGATTGTCAATGTACTTAACGCAGGATCTATTCATCGCCGGAAGCGACACATCTGCTCTTACGACGGAATGGGCCATGGCGGAACTCCTCCACAATCCGAGCCTCCTCCAAAGATCAAGAGACGAGCTTGTCACTGCCATCGGCATCGAGAGGCCGGTTCAAGAATCGGACACTCCCCACCTCCCGTATCTCCAAGCAATCGTCAAGGAGACGCTCCGTCTCCACCCGGCGGCGCCTCTCCTCCTCCCTTACAGATCCAAGAACGATGCAGAGGTGTGCGGGTACGTCATCCCGAAGGGCATGCAAGTCCTGGTGAACGCATGGGCCATAGGGCGAGACCCGAGCTATTGGGAAGACCCATTGTCGTTTACGCCCGAGCGGTTCCTGGGGTCGAATGTGGATCACAAGGGGAGGGATTTCGAGTTTATCCCATTCGGCGCAGGCCGAAGGATCTGCCCCGGATTGCCGCTCGCTCTCCGGATGGTTCATCTCATGGTAGCTTCGCTGGTTCAATCGTTTAATTGGAAACTTCCTGAGGGAATGGCGCCCGAGAGCTTGGACATGCAAGAGCAATTTGGTGTTACATTGAGAAAGGCCATACCTTTAAGAGCAATTCCTAGTTTGGTTTGGAAAGGAAGTTGTTGTGATTGATCCTTGATGACTTGATTTGGCGTTTCGAAGGGATTTTTAAGAACTGTTTTTTTTTTTTTTCCAAAGCTTCAATCAACTATGATTCACTTGTTTAAAGTTCATTTGTAGTCTACCACGCCACTTAGTATGTTACGGATTTTACGCCTTCCATGTTAAAACGTGAAAACTCCCGAGAGCAAGATCGGAAACGGTGAAAAAAAAAATGTGTTTTTGAAGAGGAAACTGAACTGCGGGAACTTAAAAGGAATGGAAATTAATGTGCGGTAAGCGTAAGCTGCGGGAAGTTAAGCATCGTTGAAAGTAAAAGCAAGAAATCAAACTAGAACCGAGCAGCAGTTGCAGAAAATCGAAAGATGTTTATATACATTCGAGTGGAAACACTAGATAACGCCCTACACGAGTTTTCGCAAGCAACATTGCGAAAAGAAAGCTTGGAACAAAAAATGAAATTGAAATCTATAGACATGTGAAAACCAAAGACGACATGAAATGTAAAAGGATACATTTATCAAAAAGTTATCGAGATTGATAGAGTTTGTTGATACCTAAATAAGACATGAAATAACCATAGAGTTGTTTATAAATTCCTAATTCTCTCTCTCTCCTTGGGACTCACTTTACACACTCGAAAAAGATTTTCTCCCGAGCAGCTATTATGACTTTGTCTCCATCTCTAAAACCACCAAAGCCCACCTACAAAATTTATCAACCACCAGACTCCTAACCAGTCTAGTAAATAGGTTAGTGATGATTCCAAAATAATAAAAATGTATAATAAAAAATCAAGTTGTGATTAGTCAGATTTGAAGGAGTTTGTGCAAAACGAAAAAGCTCATCTCGTTAGGAGACTATTTGTGATTGTGTCCACCCAGCAATCCCTTAGCTATCTCAAGTCCTCAATTTGAGCCGGTCACAACAGAGTCTTATCATAGGCTGAACGGATCCTTATGCTTATACTCTACTTGGGCAATTCCTCCTCCTTCCAACTACTTCCACAATCTCCTCCATGCATGTGTCACGGGCTAGCAATTCCTTAGCTACAAAACAACCTGTGCGGCACCTGGTGAACTGTGAACACCATTGGGTGTGGTACAGTTCAATAATAAATATGCTACTTGCCATCGTGTTCTTAGGAACAACTATAGAAAGAAATCTTACCTGGTGTTCTTCGCTCACCAGTCAAGAAACTGTCAGCCCGTAACACATGTCTGAACTCTAACTATTATCACGATCTTCCCACTTTGCCCTGCGGTTTTGGCATCACCTATCACCATCTCAGCTCATTATGCATATCCTCCGAGACAATACCTCAGCTTGCGACTGCCATGCAAGTTGAGAATGAGTAGGTCTTAGGTTTCTTCCCTCCCCTCTCTTGGTCTTGAGTTTCGTTGCTGTTCGAGGATCTTGCTGGGTTGAGTTCTATGCAAAGCCGAAAGTCATTGGATTGGGCCTTATTCAGTAATACTTACGAAAAATCAAAGGCCCGATGGTCATCCTTGGGGAAGATCATGATGATCTGGGCTTGTAATAGGAATGGCCTATTGCTGTTGCTTATGTGCGTTGATACAGCTTAAATTTCAGATTGCTGAGACAGTATAATTGGTTAGAGAGAGAGAGAGAGATAGAGAGAGAGAGAGAGAGAGAGAGAGAGAACTGCTTTCATATGAAAATAACATTTGGATGGCTATGGATAGAATAAAAAAAGCTATATAAAATTCATTTGTTTCTCGTAATTGATATATCTATGTGCCTTTCTTTTTTCATTATTAGTGAAAAAGGTAGTGCCTGATAATATATATATGTCTTCCATTTGAAATCATCTTCTCTTCTTATGTTAATGTGAAATTCTTGGTCGAGAATGATGGTCTTGTCTTGTATTTAGAAAAATAAAAGTAAAGTGTTATCAAAAAATGAGTTTAATTATTAAGCTTGTGTTTGTTTAATTTATATTCATTTTAACCGGACGAGTTACAAGTGACATTGCACCTAAAACAAATTATAATTATAATTAGTACTTATACTTGCTAGTTGCACATTGATGTTTAACCAATTCTTTGTAATTTAGTGTAAGTGAAGATCACTTTTTGCTTAGTGAACATTTAAATTAAAGAAAAGACTATGAATTATTAATTTTTTTGGGTTAATATCACCCTAAATTAGTACATCCACATTAATCCAAAATTAATTTTCATGTCCCTAAAACCCCGAAACCGATGACAAGTCTACCATCTATTAGCTTCTGTCCAATATACCTTCTAAATTACTGAAGTGGAAATACATGTGATAAGCAACTCATTTGATGTGAAAATGTAGCATAAATGGCTCTCCCAAACAACGGCATTTTGGGAAGCTAGATCTGCACACAGACACACCAAAAAAAAAAAAAAACACTTTATTGACCCTGATTGATCAAGCTCATTTTATGGAGCCCAATTCAGCAAAGAAGAGAAGATCTTGGAAAGTCTTGAAACTTCGGCCATCTCAAGGCGAACGTTCATATCATTGGCAATGTATCTCTTCGCAAAATTTGCCATGGAAAATGCGAAGTCCAAATGATAATTACTCTTGAGTGAAGAACCTATGAAACCTTGCAAATTCCCCCTCATCTTATCTTCATGGACACCCTCTTGATGGCCATAGACACCATTTCCGGCAACTTCCCTTCCAGACAAGACCTCCTTCACGTTTCGGAAATCTATGAAAACTCCTTCACCCTCAATTTGGGGGAGATAAAAGGAAGAAAACTAATTTTTCCCTCCCAATCTCAATTCACTTTCTTCAGATCAGGCTTCCCCACGACAACATTTTTTCAGAGAGCCACTTATGTTGAACTTCTACATTGAATTCACATCAAACAAGTCGCATACCTTGAGTATTGCCACATCAACAATTTCACAGAGATATTTGAAGAAAAGCCAACAAAAAATAGATTATCAAAGATGTACCAGTTTGAGATTATTTTGTGACCCAAAAATATATACAGGATAGATATGTCGTGGGTATACTAATTTGTGACTTTTATTGCACAAAAATTAGTCTTAGATATATGTAACGCGGAATATCGATTTATAATGTTTCTTGATATTATCCCTTATCAATTAGCTAAAAGTGTTCAAATTGGATGAGGCTGATTTCAAGTCGGAATCACATCTCACTCAAAGTAATCTAAAGGCTCAAACCCACTCCACCTTAGTAGAGTCCTATTTGATGCCCTGGATAGGAGGTTTGCTTTTCATCCTCATTCAAAGATTAGTCAAATTAGGGGAAAATTACCCAAAAAGTTCTAAAACTATTACACTTGTATAAATTCAGTTATAAACATTTCAATTATGTCATTCAATCATAAACATTTTGATGATTTATTAATGTACTTTTTCAGTCAATTCTGACCTACAAATGTTAACGTGGTGGCCCAATTAACTTCAATCATCCCATGTAATGTAAGGGCATTAATATGGACAATTTTTGTTAAACTTTTCTGAATTTTTCTTATTTTTCTTATTTTTTTCCTTTCTTTTTTTTCATTTTTCTGTTATTTTCTTCCTTTTAGCCAATGGTTGTTCTCAAGCAATGGTTGGCGACTGGTGATGCCCAAAAAGAGCGTGAAGGGGGGGTCACCCTGACTAGGCAAGGCCGTCCCTTCCCTGTGGCCGGCAACAATAGGCCTCACTAGTTTAGGCAAGGGCAACCCTCGGGTAGCCCTTTCTAGGCATCACTAGTAGCCAATGATCGCCTAAGACCAATGAAAAGGAAAAAAAATGAAAAAAGAAGAAAAGGAAAAAAATTTAAAAATTTTAAAAAATATCAACATCAGCACCGGTACATCACATAGGACAATAGATACTTACTGCACCATCACATCAACATTTTCCAGTCAAACTTTACTGAAATAACTATTTTAATAAATTGTCAAAAGATTTAAAATTAAATTAGCACAATTAAAATGTTTGTGACATTTTTAGTAATTTTTGCATCAAATTAAGTTCGGATGTTAATATTACTAAAGAAAACTCCAAAATAGGAATTTCAAATGCAAAAAAGCTCCCTGACCTCCCTGACCATGCTCAACTGCACTCAAGCATGACGTGTGTGTATGTACAAGAGCATTACCGATACGTAGCACATAGTGTCTCGCATACGTGCTTTGTTCACCCCTCTCGACCATGATGTTCAATTAATTCTCTTTTCTCCTTCCCTTTCTTGCCCATCTCTGGTTGTGGTGTGGCTAAGCTTGAAGTTTGTGCTTTCCAATATAACCACCAGAATACTGCATTTTTTTTTTCTTTTTATTTTTAGCTGGAGATAGAATGCTAGAGTTCAGCCATTCCATACACTCTCGATCGAATGAGTACAAAACTCTCATGGGAGGAAGAGGGCCTCCATAACCTCACGCCATTCCACAACCTTACACTCCTCATCTTGAGTCAGCCAACCGCGTCACGCCATGTGTCCTGCCAAATATCCAAACCGCATCAAATGACCACCAAGCTTTTCCATACCTTTGTATTAATCTCTCTCAGAAATATTCTTCATGAAGGCCATTTCTCAAAATTTAACCCAGAGAAATATCTTGTATAGTAGTAGTTTTACTTTTCAACGATTGTTTCAAAGGGAGTCTATGCAGCCATCTAGGCCACCCATGTTCCTTTCTCCTGCCACCTCAAGATCACCTCCCAAGGTTTTGTCCGAACCAAGGTGTAGCCACAGAAACTCATCCCAAAAGGACACATAAGCCTCCATCCGTCAAGCTGACAGTCTTCATTTTTGTATTCCATCAATAAGACACTGTACCTCACTCTCCATCCAAAATTCACCTCGCTCAGGAACTTGTGTTCCAAATTGGTTCATTAAAACCACAGGCCATTCTATCCAAGAACCTACCTGGTATATACCCACCAACCAAGATCATATAACAACTCTCGCCCTGTTCAAAGACTTAGAATTGCTCTCTAGGCAGAGAGAGGGAGGGAACGAGAATCAACAGAAATGGCGGTTTGTACAGTCTACACAACCCAATCCTTCCACTCGACATGCTCAATCTCCACACCCTCCAAGACCCACTTGGGGTTCAACCAGAAGAAGCAAATCTTGTTCTACAACAGTGGCAAGAAGGTCACCAACAGAGGCATCGCCGCAGTCCCATATGTGATCAGGTGTTCAGGGGACACGCTGGTGATTGGCCTAGCAGCTGACTCAGGCTGTGGCAAGAGCACCTTCATGAGGAGGCTGACCAGCGTCTTCGGGGGCGCCGCCGAGCCGCCGAAGGGAGGCAACCCGGACTCGAACACCCTCATCAGTGACACAACCACCGTGATATGCCTCGACGACTACCATTCCCTGGACAGGACTGGGAGAAAAGAGAAGGGAGTGACTGCACTTGACCCAAGGGCCAACGACTTTGATCTCATGTACGAACAGGTTAAGGCAATGAAGGAAGGCAAGGCTGTGGACAAGCCTATCTATAACCATGTCACTGGCCTCTTGGACCCTCCTGAGCTCATCAAGCCTCCCAAGATCCTGGTCATTGAGGGACTTCACCCAATGTAAGTCCTATCTTCAGATTGCAACTCTCTTCTTTCTTCTCTCTGTTTAGAAGATGGTCTAATAGTCATCTATTATTCTGCACCGTTGAGAAGGATTAATCAAGCTGATGTGTTGTGGATTCTGATTTAGAGTGTAAGTAGAATTATGTAGGTGGACGGGAAGAGTTTTGAGTTTTCGGATAACAAGAGATATCAGAAACCGAAAATAGTGCCTCAAGCAGGATTTTCTGTGGCTAAGGAGGATGCTGTGTCCCTATCACCTTTTTTCTGATGGGCCTCGCACCGGCCCAATTTCACTCCCATGCCCCTTCATTCATGGCAAACAGACTTAGCTGAGGGAATGAACTCTTTATCAGTCCAAGGATAGACTCAATTCTAATTGAACCATAAAAAATTTCAGCAAATTACAGCCTAACAAATTCGTCGGCTCCCATGTTTCTCTTGAACCTTAGAATTAGGCTGTATTTAGATCTTGGAAATGTGATTGTCTTAATAGATTAACAAATTCACAAAGTTGCCATGGAATATGTACTCTACCAAGATCTGGAGAAGATGGTGATGAAATATTTTTCAACTATAAAGTACTTCATAGATCAACTATAAGAAAATATACCACGGTAATTTTACGCAAGGGCAGTTCATTTATGAGAAACAATAGAAGACTTATGCGCCCGCTCTTGGATGGATGTTCAAGACCAAAGGAAACTAACATAATTATGCATGTTCAGGTTCGACCAGCGCGTTAGGGACTTGCTGGACTTCAGCATATATTTGGACATCAGCAATGAGGTCAAATTTGCATGGAAAATCCAGGTACTTGATCCGTTTCAGGGAAAAGCCTGCTATTGTTTCTCCTGCTAAATTCATGTCCTGTAATCCTAAAATAAGCGATGAGTTGCAGAGGGACATGGCCGAGCGAGGACACAGTCTCGAGAGCATCAAAGCTAGCATTGAGGCCCGAAAGCCAGATTTTGAAGCCTATATAGGTGAATCAAAATCACTCCCTAAACTACACTGCTGTGCCTTGATTGGGATCGATTCATCTCATATAAATGTACTAGATTTCGAGACTGACCTTTGAACAAATGCCAACTGAAAGGATCCCACAAGTTCCTCCAATTAGGGACACTCTAAAGTGTCATCACCTTTGGCCCTCCTTATAAAGGGGAACAATCTTTCAACTACATTACAGTGATACCCTCTATAGTAATATTAAAACTCCCCTATATATATTCACTCTCTGTACTTATGTTCCCCAAAGTAACTGTTTGATCCGAACCGAAATTCGCTTTTCTGACAGCATGGCACATGTTTATATATGTCGAACATTGCGAAATACTTTCTTTGAAATTTCCTTTCGCCATGCCTACGGACAGTGTATTCATTAACATGTGCTCGTTTGTTTTCTTGCCTTTTGCCCAGACCCACAGAAGCAGTATGCAGATGCAGTGATTGAAGTGCTGCCAACCCAGCTAATTCCTGGTGATAATGAAGGGAAGATTCTTAGAGTGAGGTTGATAATGAAAGAGGGTGTGAAGTATTTCAACCCGGTGTACCTGTTTGACGAGGGCTCGACCATCTCTTGGATCCCGTGTGGAAGAAAGCTCACTTGCTCTTACCCCGGCATCAAGTTCACTTATGGCCCGGAGAGTTACTTCGGCCACGAGGTATATATCTCAAAGATCACTTGATTTTGTTCTCTCCTCACTGTTAATACTCTGTTTGATGACAGTCTTCTTCAGCTGAACAATAAAAAAATTTCTCATTCAGGTCCAGAAAAAGCTGTTAAAAACCCAAATGTACATGAACTAGTGAATACTGCAAATGACTTGGATTGCGCACCACATTTCACATTTAAACGACTTGATCCTTGCAAATTTCTTGAATGACAATGGTTTCACGTAATAGTCAAGTAGATATATTGAGGATGGATAAACTTGTCAGAACTTAGGATGTTCACGTGACATTTCGATTGAGGACGACGTGAATGCACTTTTTTGAATTTTTTCACGACCCAAATGCTGGGAGGTATTATCATTTCAATATTATATGGAATCATCAACAATTTTTTTCCATTCATTCTCCAAAAGTTGCAGTCTTTATTGAACTTAAGACTGACTCCTACGTGCTTGGAATTGCAGGTGTCTGTGTTGGAGATGGATGGGCAATTTGACAGACTAGATGAGCTCATCTATGTGGAAAGCCATTTGAGCAACCTCTCCACAAAATTCTATGGTGAAGTCACCCAGCAGATGCTGAAGCACTCCGAATTCCCCGGAAGCAACAATGGCACTGGTCTCTTCCAGACCATAGTTGGGCTAAAAATCAGAGACCTCTATGAGCAAATCACAGCCAGCAAAGCAGCTGCACCATTACAAGCCACTAAAGCTTAGGAACTTCCAAATACTAGTTCCCCCTCTTCTTTCTTCAATCCTTATTCAATCCTTCTGTTTCACTGTTCATTCATGCTTCAAAATGAGTATTAGGGTTGTTGAGAAGGGAAGGATCTGCATGTATTTTGTCATCAGGATAATTTGTTGTATGGAGATCTGTAACATAGACAAAAAGGAGCAGAGAGATCAGTTACTTGGTTAAATTCAAAAAAGAGATTGGTACACCCGGCCCTGCCCGCTTTTCTTTGCATAAATTCTCAATGGTCTTGAATCATATTTAGGTCCCACTGAGATAAAGGCGCGTTCAGATATTTCTTTCCTAATTCCTTTGTTGATAAAAGGAGGTTCAGGAGATTACGAGTTTTTGAGAAAAAATCCAGTCAAATCTGAAAAACTAGAATCACTTTATTTGCAGGTTCTTCAACATTTTCACAGGTTTCTGCACTATTTCCAAGAATAACCTGCGCTGCAAAAAAGAAAAAAACATGCTCTGTGTGGCTTAACCCTCACATAGCCAAGAGAGTTGAATTCAGCCGAATCCGACCACCAGGTCGACACGGGCCACTAGAGTATGTTTGATAACGTTTCGTTCAAAAATTGTTTTCAGGAAACTATTTCGTTACAGGGAATAATTTTTGAACAAAAAACGCATTTGGTAAATTTATTCTTGAAATAAAATAAAAATAAAAATAAAAAAAAAAACACGTTTGGTAAACTTGTATAATTTTTTTGTTTCTTTTAATTTTTTAATATTTTTATTTTATTTTTTTTTTTCTTTTTTTTTTTTTTTTTTTCTTTGTTTTTCTTTGTTTTTCTTTTTTTCTCTTTTTTCTTTTTTTCTTTTTCTTCCTTTTGGCCGATCGCCGGCCTCGGCCATGGCCAGCCACTAGCCGACGAGGGCCGGCGGCTTCGCCCAGCCAAGGTGAGCCCAACCTCGCACCGGCCTGGTGACACTCTGGCAAGGTTGCCAACCCTCGACGGCCGGTCGCCGGCCCTCGACAGCCGCCAGCCATGGCCGAGGCCGACAACCAGCCAAAGAAAAAAGAAAAAGAAAAGAAAAAGAACGAAAAAATAGGAGAGAAAAAATTTATTTCTCGGAAGTGTTCTGAGAACAAGAAACAAGTTTTTCTTATTTTTATTCCAAATTTATTCCCTGAAACAGAAACAAATCCCGAGAACAAACACGTTTCTGTTCTTTTTTATTCCCGCAACAAAAATACAGAAATTGTGTTCATGACCAAAAAGAAAGAACACAAACAAACAGCCTCCAAAGGATTTAACATATATCTACCCTAGCAGGTCGATCTAGGGCACTGGAGGATTTAACATATATCTACCGAAAGAGAGCAAAACAGGGAGAGTCAAAACAGAGAGTCTCAGCTAACAGCTTCCTATGGTTAAGCTACAAAATGTTGATGGTGGGGTTAAGTAAACAAGAAACTCTGCCGTTGTTTATAGCAAAAAATAATTGTTGAAGCCAAGGATCAAAGAGAGAGAAGAGCGAAGGGGGAGGGAGAAATGGAGTGATGCTTGGTTTGTACTTTATAGTTTCTCCATCAACATTCCAAGACTATTTTACAAGCATTTTCAATCAGCGAAACACTTTTACATTCCCACTGTCCATAGACAGTGGGAAGACGGTACTCGTAGCACTTAGAAGTTGCTAACTTTGCAAATAGAGGACCACAATTGTGTTCTGGCACGAACAAAATAGGGACACGTCTATTTCTTTCCTGTAAAATGTGGGCACTAGCAAGATAGAGCTTTCAAGTCTGCAACAAGAATTAATGAGCAAGTTGAATTATGGGCAGAGGACATTAAGCCAGTACTAGAAAGCCATCATTGAATGCATAGTTGAGATGGAGAAGCATTAGCATATAATAGAAAAGGCTACATTACAGAGAAACTATATACACCAACAAGTCACTTCAACCGAGTCACAAGGATACGATAAAACACCACAATTGAACAGAAGAATGACACCTGATGCTCGAAATGTTATCTACACTAGTGACATTACTTGAAAAGGGTCACTTCAACACTTCTACTTGATGGTGACAAACTTATTAGTACCATGTCTTGCCCAGTGATCCTTCAAGTCAACCGGATGAGTTAGATCATAACCTTCTGATGCTAATCTTACTAAAAGCTTCACATATGCCCCATTGCTCATCTTCCTCCCAGCCAAGCGAACACCAGGCCTTGATGAACTCATTGGAAGCGGGTATTCAGATACACTGATGGTGCAGCACGAAGATTGCCAGCCACCAGCCCCCCATTTGTAGCAGACCCGAGCAACTCCAGTGCAAGAGCAATAAGGGGAAGGCACCCCAGAGAAATCAAAGTTGGTTAAATCGATGTTCATGTTCAGATCCTTCTTTTCCCGTTTTGCTTCAGGGAAGCTCTGTCCCTTTCCTTTTCCAGAACTTGATTTCTTCCTGGGTTGCTTTTGCTTCAGTGCCTTGGATGTTATCTGATCAGGTTCTTTTGAAGAGGGTTTACGTTTCTTAGGCTTTGCGGATTTTGTTCCAGGGTTGTTGCTCTTTGCAGGCTCAGTTGTTGAAGCAACTGAACGAATCGGAGGTACAGGGAGACCATCTTCTGGGTTCAATTGTGTTTGTGAGGAAGGACCTGAGCTGACTTTTGGACTAGGGAAAAATCCGCTCCCATAAAACCAGGCAATATGTGAAAGGGACGGTCCACCGTTAGCATCAGGCATGATATGGCCTCTATTTGAGTATGTCCCCATCTTCGAAAGCTATTAAAAATTCCCCGCGCAATCAGCATAAAGGTCTACATCCAGAGGCCACTCTGAGCAGTTCCCATTCCTGGCATCAGCAACGCAGAACAGTGTGAATAATTCAAGAATTAAAGCAAGGTCCAAAGCAGTTTATTTGTTAGGAAACCATTCAACAAAATCAATCATAGTACCCATTGCCTTGCATTTGAGTACCAACAGAATGACATGTGATGCAAAGGTAACTTTTGCACATCATAGTAAAAGAGCAAGATAACTCAATTTTTGAGACTATACTGACAAATCAAGCAAAAGAAGAGAGGATTTTTAGTCGAAATTTTGCATCGTAGTTAAATAAATTCCAACCATTTATTAGAAGATCATCACGGTCCAAGTCACTTCCACATTTATAAGTTAAAGACATTTAACTCAAACGACTAATATATTTGCAAACGTACCAATTCCTGCTACAAAAATCATTCAACAATAACATGCAATATGGAATGCGTAGCAGAGATCAAATGAAATCTACCGGCAGAACATATGACGTCATGAGGACCAAAAGAAAACTATAATCTAGAGAGGAAAAAACCCAATCTTACGCAGCACATTTTCCAGTTCACAAAAACAGGAACTTGGAATACTTCACAGGGGATGACAGTAGCCTCTCTACTCAGGGAGAAGCAACACCGACAAAGTTCGCAAGCCTCACAAAATCTAAATTCAACCCAAAAAAAAAACTCATATGCGAAGCTGCACTTCAACCCAAAACCCAAATCTAGTAAAACCCACAAACAAGACCAGGAGCTAAACAATCATCAGCCACTGAAATGCCCACAAAAGCCAGCAGATTGCAGCACGGCACACCATTTAAACCCCCGTATCAGCACCAAGCAGAGCCGAAGCAGCTGAAAAACCCTCAAAACACACCGAAAGGTCCAGCAAGAAACAGGCTCACGCTCATCACATCCACCCGCGACCATGCAGACCCACTTCACCCAACAGAACACCGAACCGACCCACAATGGAGCCGAAGCGAAACAACCCCATCCCGCCTCACCACCCACCACCAAGCAGACCAAGCAAAAAGCTTCAACAACCCACGAAACGGCACCAAATTCGTCAGCACAAGCGACGAAACGACGACCCGATCGGCCTCGCCGCGCTGTTCCTGAGCAAAGGAACGATCTTTAGGCTTCGATTTACCTGGAAAGAGGGAGGCGATTCTTGAAGGGGGACTCCACTCGCTCGCAGCTGAGGAGCAAGAAAGAGAGAGAGAGAGAAACTGTTCCGGTTCGGACAATTTTTTCTTTCCTCTTTTCGCCTTTTGTTCGACCATTTTTAGCGCACCGAGAGTTCAGTCGATGGGTTTTGTCGCTCGAAGCGTCCCCCACGCGCCGGTCGCGGGGTTTGCAGGCCACGCGCCCGCGCGAGTGGGCTTGCCGTGGGTCTGCTGCGGGCTCGCGCGCGAGCGGGACGCGAGATCCGGACCGTTGAGCCCGACGATACGAACGGGCGAGATTCGTGATTCCGGGGTATGAAAAGGACTGCCAGAGGTTTAGTGGAGTTAAATTTTATTTTAGTTTGCTTGTATTCAGGAAAGGGTGATTTCATTTCTTGGCAACACCGGACGTGACAGGTCCGGCGAAAATTAGGGAAATGCAAAACGAATCACATGAATCGGACCAATTTCTAGAAGCATCGATTTAATTATCGATTCTTAAAAATGGAATCAATATTTAGGCATACAATTCCCAGTTTTAAGAGAGAATTCAACGCAATTGACCAGATATACTTTTTTATTATTTTTATTCTTTCAAAAAAATTAGTGAGTATATTTTGTTATTTCAAAGAAAATAAGATCATATAAAAATATAGGATTTATTTCAAGTTATGAATTTGTTCCCGATCATGTCTTATACAATATGATATTGGATCCTTATTTCAAGCTCGACCGTTCTGATAACACCTGGGGTCATTAAATGCTGGATGTTCGTACTCGATTTTTCTTTTCGTTTTTATGCCAATATTTATTTCCCGATCGTAGCTTACCCTACATTACAGACGCTGACAGTATCATCAATAACAACTGATGTCGATTCTGCAACTTTTTCTCATTTACATAGAGCAGAAAAATGCTGGACACTAGACAGAGAGTCCTGGTGGCAATGCAAGTCATCTCCAGCTACTGGACTGACCCAGTTTTACAAAAAAAAAAATGGAGGCAATCCTGGAAATGGGCTCTTGCTGAACTCTGTACACCTTCGAGTGTAGAAAACCGATGGAACTGGTTAAAAAGGCCAACAGAATGCATGGTCAGAGCGAATCGATGCCGCTTGTAGTCCTCAGCCGACTATGGCAAGCAGGCTCTGCCTGACGGCGGGAACCGAGCAGATCAAGGAGCCGAAGATGCCGGTGAGAGCATAGGCGATGGCGCAGAAAGGGAGGGCCTCTGGTTCTTTCGCCGACAATGCTGCTGTTCCCAATCCATGGGCACTGCAGGATAGGCGCGAGATATATGACTTCCGGTTACGAGTTATGTACTTGTGTCTCTTAAATCAGTCCTGAGAATTTCACTGAGTGGAGAGAACAAAAGTGCGCAACAAGGGCACACTCCAGAAAGATGGCCAATGTTCAGTAAGCGTACCTTGATGCGGTAGCTATTCCTCGGGCAATAGGATCACGGAATTTAAGTCTATCCAGCATTGCTTGCACGAAGTTTGCTCCTACTAAACCAGTTACCACAACCACAGCAGCTGTAAGAGATGAATTGGCACCTGCACCACCCGAGAGACAAACGGAATTTCAAGCACAAATATTTAGTCACCATTTACCAAAAATATACCTCGCTCAGAGAAAGAGAACGCATATCAAGTAGAAAAGGTTGAATAAATCCATCGCATGGATTTAATTGTGCTTTAGAAAAGATGATTGCAGAAGTAATCTCCTATCCCAAATTGCATTTCAATCAAGAATCCAGAATACCTTCAAATAGAGACACAATGCTGAGGGCCAATGCCACAGTAATACAACGAGGCAGAATCGACACCGTCAAAGTTGGTTCCAGTCCAACAAGACGTCCTGCCAAAGCAGTTGAGTACAAAGAGAAGATTGTTGCGACGATGACTGACGTGAAAATTTCAGCTGCATGTCTCTTTACAAGCTGCAACAACAGAGAATGGAGATTGTAGTTGCAGCCAAAATGAGAAGAGAAAGGGATTCTCAAATTACCAATCAGTGGACTGCAATCAGTCTGAAGAAGAAATATAAATTAGCAGCAAAGCTTAAAAAAATTTAACCATCTTTCTTGACCAGTTTCTCACCAAAGCACCTAGTGCATACATGCTAGTTCGAGGAGGAACGATGGTTCCATTTCAACCGATGAAATGTTCTTTCAACTTTAACTTTTCATGTTTCCTACACATCCAAACTCTTAGAGATAAGAAAGCTAATAATAGCATGAATATCACTGTATCAAGAAGTTTTCCTCCTGCCCTAGTGAATAACTGTTTAACCTGCACTGTCCGCTTTGTACGCTTTTCTGTGCTCCAAACTAGCAACTCAAAATAACAGCAAAATATACAACTGAGATAATTTCACAATCTGAGTACTGGATGAGAAGATATAAGCTACCTTTCTCTGCTTGAACATGGAGAATGCGAAGGAGAGAATAACAGATCCCAAGAATCCCATTAGAATATCACCAGCTCCAGGATTGGCAGATGCCTTCGTAAGGTAATATCCTGTAAGTGTGTTAGGTATCAGATCGAAAGTTTTGCAGATTTCTGGACATTGTGAACCATGCGAGATCAAGCTGATGGAATTAGTCACCATTCTACGCAAACATCACAAGGCCATTATACTTGATTTATTGCATCCATATAGAAAACAATTTCTATCTTCTCTAAGAAATATGTGAAATCAAAAGGTCATGATACACAGAATGCAATGGCATAGGGATGATTGATGGATACTGCTTCTTAAGTACTTTACAAATGGGACATTATTTTTTCCCCCTTAAAGAAGGCCACATGGCTATGCATATCTGCTTCAAATGAATTTTGGTTTGGCCAGAATTGCATCAAGTAAACTGAAAAGATTATAAAGAGGTGTACATGAGATACAACTAGTCAGTTGGTTCTTAATGATGCAGAAGTATGCAAACCACCTTCTGATCAGTTCATGCAAATCATCCAAACCAAGTAACAGTTATGACTTCACAAACAGAATACCTAGGACAGGATTCAGTCCAGACTTTGAAAGGTACCCAAATGCAAATGCTGCCAGGTCTGCCGACAATGCACAGCAGATAATCGGATGGAAAATTTTCTTCACACCAGATGGCAACCTAAAAAAGAAAAGCTCGTGAAGATGGCCTTTTGAACAGTTATACTTCAACAAACTATAGATCCTGCAGGACTTCCACGATGCAAATTTGCTCATAGGTAGCAGAAATTACCCAGAACCGACCATGTAGCCTATCACGGTGGATGCCAGGAGGAATGGAAGGCATGTTCTGGCATTGGTTCCAAGAGAAGTTGGGTATAAAAATGCTGAAATGAATGATATAACAAAAATACCACTCCAAGTCCACAATTCAAGTGACGAAAATGGCGATGGTTTTGCCATTGGCTCAGCATCCGTCATCTCTGTCTTAACAAGTTTTCTCACTGTAATCGCAGTATAACCAGCCACAGAAAGTGAAGCCAACCATCCTCCAACTGCAAAAGAGAAAACAAAAACAGCTACGGAGTTAAAAATATCTATCTAAAAGATGCACCTATTGAGCCCAACTGGCAACAGCAAGACACCACTCAACTTATCCAGACAAACTAAAATATAGATGCCATGCATTTTCCTTTCTCTCCACCTAGTTTACATTATATCCTCATGCAAACTCTCGTATCAAACTGCAATGTAAGCTTCTTATGATCTCAAAGTCTGAAAGTCTACGCGTGAAGATTGTGATTTCATCCTGTGCTTCCTTCTTCTAGGCTATTGTTTGCACAAAGACAACATCAATGAAGAGCTTCTTTTAGAGCTCTGGGAATATTGCATACTTAAGTAATACTGTGCCATCATGGTGCACCAACTCATTGGCAATCACAACAGAACCCAGAAAGACAAAATGACGATAGACTTAGGCCATTGGAGAGGCGCAAGACTCTGGTCCAAGGTCATTAGATTTCACAAGATAGTCACAACATAAGCAACCTCAATGAGGAAGAGCACACAACTACACGGTGATCAAAGGTGAGCGGTACCCAATATAAAGCAAATCTTGAGCCCCGAAGCCGCAGGTATGTCCTTAACAGCAAGAGGCAAAACCACCAGGGACGGAACATAAAACAGCGGGAGCCACCTTTGTATGAACAGAAGCGCCGGCTCGAAGAAGCTCATCAAACCGGCAGCCATGGCGGGCACCGTGGAATCGAGAATCACCAGAACGGAGAATATGCAGAACATTCCGAACAGAGCACTCGGGAACTTGATCGCCGCCTCGACAAACGCCTCCTTCAAATATTTATCCATCGCAAGGATTATCCCCAGCGAGACAACCAAATGGAGCACCCCAAAGGCCTATAATTCACATCAAAGACACATTCTTTGGATCAAATTTAGTAAAACGAAGCTAAAACGTACCAGCTGAGACCCCATAAAACATGCCAAGCGACTCGAAAAAATAAAAGAATAAAAGGGGAGACCTTTTGAGAGATTGTGGTGGAAGTGCCACCACCCTCTGCACCCGCCGACTTCACCAAGAGCGATCGATCCGAGCACGTTTTCTCGTCACCCATTTGCAAGAACCCGGAAGCGAACCCAGAATTGCTTCTGACTCCCGAGCACGATCTCTCCAGACGGGGACTCTTATCCCCCGATTGGCCATCCCCACAAGCGAGCCGCGACGACGCGCACGATTGGACCCTTGCGGAGGAAGAAAGCGAAAGGAGGGAACTTGAAGAAAAGGGCAGGTCCCCGTCCCGCTGTCGGCGGTGGTGATTGACAAGACGGGAGGAGGGCGATTGGTGGTGGTGGTGGTGGAGTGTGGCCGAGACATTCGCCATGGCAAGAAAGCAAGGAAGTGGCGGGGAGTTCTCGAGAGGGAGAGAGGAACCATCTCTTTGGCAGCTTTTTGTCGTGGGCCTTCTTCCTGGTTGGAGAATCCCGAGAGTTTGTATGGACTACAGAGAATGATGGTAAGACATTGGAGATGAGATTTGGACAGTAGCAGCAGCAGCTTCTTGGCAGTTGCAGCGCTGTCAAAGCTACCATACCATTGGCCTTGCGCCTTGTGGCCAGGGGCCATTGGACTTAAAAATTCCTCCTTGCAACGGGCCGCTTCGTGCAAACGAATTGGGTTGGATCGGATTGCAATGTCAAAGTCCAGTTCAGAAAAATCTTATGATGGTCCTAAACGGGCTTCAAGAGTGAAGATCAGAGATTTCCGAAGCCGACCGATGACATGCTAGTCATTCCCGGTTCGAAATTACCCGTTGGATCATCGGAGGTGGTTGGCTTTATCTAAGGTTTCATTCTCACGTGGTTCGGAGCCCTCTGGTTGATCACGAATTCGGATCACTTGTTGCTCCTTGTTCTCAGGAAATCGTTATTGGTCCCTGGATTAGTTTGATATGCCCAACATAATAATAATTCTGGCTTTACTTCAACTTGTTTTTGGTAGTGTTGTAATAACGAGTCAACTCGCATCACACTTCAAAATCAACATCACATCAAAAGGTCGTGGCTCCAACCTTTGCAGCAACTTCGTGATAATTCAAGTTCAACTTTAATTGTAATGCATGTCGTACATTTTGGAATTGCATTCACATTCCTTGAAAGACGACCATGATAATGCATACTAAAACGTTAATATGTCATACCCTAAAAGATGCCCCCATGCAATGGGGCTTGAAATCCACATGGTACAAAAGCATATGTGAAGATCAAGCCCCACCTTGATGGACCTTGACTAGGTGCTAGTGACATGGACACGAGAGTTGAGTACCCAAGTATTATCGCCGGAAACTACGGTATGGGCACCGATGTCCTAAGCACGGCTTCTATAGACATGGGCACAAACACTAAGGTCTCGAGCTTAGCCTCAAGGAATCTAGGTCTAGCCATCATGGACCTAAACCTAGCTACCAAAGAATGGAGCATTTGTGACACAAGCATGAGAATCGAGTTCCCTAGGCACAAGGTTCCAAGCCCAACTAAAGGGACCTGAGCCTAGCCTTTATGGACCCAAGCCCTCCGTAGTGGACCTAGTCCCGACCTCTAGGGATTGAGCCCTGACCTCTATGGAGTCGGACATGAGTACTATGGTCGCAGTACTATGGTCGCAGCCCGAGTTTGAGGGGCCTAGGTGATGTGAATCGTTACGGATAGATTGTTCTACGAAGGTCCGGATGATGCGAATTGCGAACCTCGACCTCCAATCGAACCTGTGATTGGCAACCTCGGTATGAACGTGACATGTTGACGAACGCGTGTCAACCAACCGACGTTATAGACGCCACGAGCGAAAGAATTCGCTATCTCGCTCAATAAGTCGAATTAACCGACACAAGAGAATCTTGATAAGGTTAAATCCTCAAAAGAACAGTAAAAGAGAACCTCTCAATTCTTTTCCTCAAAAATAAAATATATCCGTCCCCAAAGAAATTTGGCAAATCCTTTATATAGGCTTTCTAGCCGTCACACAAATCCTAAAAACCAACCCTAAAAATCTAATACGTCATATTCTAGAATATTTCTAGAATAAAATATATCCGTCCCTAAAGAAATTTGGCAAATCCTTTATATAGGCTTTCTAGCCGTCACACAAACCCTAAAAACCAACCCTAAAAATCTCATGCGTCATATTCTAGAATATTCCTATTATAGAATATTCCTAAACAAGAAGATATATATATAAATTGACTTGATCAATTATTTATTAACCAAATAATCAAATTGCGCCAAAATTTCCAAGATTCTTCAAGATTTGATCCAAGGTCATCTCCGCACTAAAGATCACGAACCATAACGCCAACAGCTTGCCTGAATTGCTTGGCCCGCGCTCGAGTAATCGAACCAGTAGGAATAGACAATGCGTCCCTAGCACCTCCTCCTCGATATGGCTCGATGTCCACATCATTCCCTCCCCTGTGCAAAGGATTTGCCCTCAAATCATCACTGGCATCGAAAAGAGTCAAGTCAGAAACATTAAATGTAGCACTAACATCATACTTACCTGGAAGATCAAGCTTATAGGCATTATTGTTAACTCTTTCCAAAACCATGAATGGTCCATCCTCTTGTGGTAATAATTTAGAATGTCGCTGCTCAGGAAATCGCTCCTTGCACATATGAACCCAAACCCAATCGCTGGGTTCAAACACCACTTCCTTGCGTCCTTTGTTGGCCTGTCTTGCATATTGTTCAGTCTTGCGCTCAATATTTACGCGCGTCTTCTCATGCAATGCCTTGACAAATTCGGCTTTCTTTGCCCCATCTAAATCCACACGCTCATCAATAGGTAAAGAGGTTAAATCTAACGGAGTTAACGGATTAAAACCATAGACAACCTTAAATGGTGTAAATTTAGTAGCAGAATGCATGCTCCTATTATATGCAAATTCAACATGTGGCAGACAATCTTCCCAAGATTTAATGTTCTTTTTAATAATAGCACGCAATAATACCCCTAAAGTTCTATTAACTACCTCAGTTTGACCATCGGTTTGTTGATGACAAGTAGTAGAAAATAACAACCGTGTTCCTAGTTTTTTCCACAATGTTTTCCAAAAGTAGCTTAGAAATTTAGAATCTCGATCTAAAACAATCGATCTAGGCATGTCATGCAAACGTACAACCTCCCTAAAGAACAAATCGGCAACATGAGAGGCATCAGATCAACAACCACATAAATAGAATCTCTACCATACTTAGACCTAGGCAATCCTAACACAAAATCCATAGAAATATCAGTCCAAGGATGTGTTGGAATAGGTAATGGTGTATACAAGCCATGCGGTTTAGTTGTAGATTTCGATTGCTTACAAGCAATGCATCTCTCATAGACACGTGTGACATCTCTCTTCATATGTGGCCAATAAAAATGTTCATGCAGCACTTCATAAGTCTTATTAATGCCAAAATGCCCATTAAACCACCACTATGCGCTTCTCGCACCAACAATTCACGAAAAGAACACTTAGGCAAACATAGTTTGTTTTCACAGAAAAGATAACCTTCACGCCGATAGAATTTATCAAATGCAGTATGTTCACATGCTTCAAATACTCTCCCAAAGTCATCATCATTAGTATATAAGTCCTTGATATGCTCAAAACCTAAACACTTTGCTTCTAAAGTAATTAGAATCGCATACCTTCGAGAAAGTGCATTGGCTACCACATTCTCCTTACCTTTCTTGTACTTGATCACATATGGAAAAGTCTCGATGAACTCCATCCATCTAGTATGTCTTTTATTCAACTTTTGCTGCCCTTTCAAGTACTTCAAGGTCTCGTAATTGGTGTGGATCACAAACTCCTTCGGCCATAAATAATGTTGCCAAGTTTCCAAAGCTCGCACTAAAGCATACATCTCCTTATCATAGGTAGGATAATTCAATGTTACTCCACTCAATTTCTCGCTGAAATAAGTTATGGGACGCCCTCATTGCATCAACACAGCTCCAATTCCTGTACCAGAAGCATCGCACTCTATCTCAAAAGTAGCACTAAAATTCGGCAAAGATAACAAATGAGCATTAGTTAACTTATCTTTTAGCAGATTAAATGCTTTCTCTTGCTCTTCTCCCCACGTGAAACCCACGTGCTTCTTGATAACCTCAGTTAAAGGTGCGGCAATGGTGCTGAAATTTTTCACAAATCGCCGATAAAAACTCGCCAATCCATGAAAGCTACGCACCTCTCTTACGGTCTTAGGCGTTGGCCATTCACGGATTGCTTTGACCTTTTCTTCATCAACCTGTATACCAGTAGCACTAACAACAAATCCTAGAAATACTAATTTGTTAGTAGCAAAAGAGCACTTCTTTAGATTAGCGTACAATTGCTCGGCCCTTAAAACCTGCAAGACAGCTTGCACATGCTCAATATGGTCATCAGGGCTCCGGCTAAATATCAAGATGTCATCAAAATAGACAACCACAAATCGACCAATAAAAGCACGCAAAACATGATTCATAAGTCGTATAAACGTGCTCGGTGCATTAGTTAATCCAAATGGCATGACTAACCACTCATATAATCCATACTTGGTCTTAAATGCAGTTTTCCATTCATCACCTTCTTTCATCCTAATTTGATGATAGCCACTCTTCAAATCGATCTTAGTGAAAATGCAAGAACCATGCAACTTATCCAACATGTCATCTAACCTAAGAATAGGATGTCGATACTTTACCGTAATGTTATTGATTGCTCAGCAATTGACACACATTCACCAAGTTCCATCCTTCTTTGGCACCAACAAAACAAGGACAGCGCACAGGCTAAGACTCTCTCTCACATACCCCCGTTCCAATAGTTCACTAACTTGCCGCTGAAGTTCCTTTTGTCTCCTCGGGATTGCTCGATATGCGGGTCGGTTAGGTAATGGCGCACCAGGAATCAAGTCAATTTGATGTTCTATGCCTCGAATCGGTGGTATCCCTCCAGGAAGTTCATCAGGAAAGACATCTTCAAATTCCTGCAATAAAGACACAATAGGACTAGGCAAACTTGGGTCAAGATCGTTAGTAGAAAACAAAACCTCCTTGTACAAAAGTACAAGCATTGGTCGATCTAGAACTAAAGCTCTCCTCACTTCACTCGATTTTGCATAAAAATTATTTTGCCTCTTTTCTTTCATCTCTTCTTTTCCCTCGGTTTTTACAACAATCTTTCTCTCGGCCTCTCTTTTTCCTTGCGTCTCAAACACACCATGCAAGCCCTCGAATTTCTCACCTTTTCTCTCTCTCTCGGCTTCTCGTTGTAACTTTAACTGATCTTGATACACCTCACTAGGTGTCATTGGTATCAAGGTATAAGTCTTTTGATTCATCACCAATGAATAACAATTAGTATACCCATCATGATGTACCTTTCGATCATATTGCCATGGTCTTTCAAGCAAGATATGACCCGCTTGCATAGGTACAACATCACACTCTACCTCATCCTTATATCTCCCTATCTCAAATGGGATTCGAACTTGCTTCGATACTTTCACCTCACCACTATCATTTAACCATTGAAGTCTATAAGGCCTAGGGTGCTTTGTCGTTTTCAAACCCAACATATCAACCATAGTACAACTTGCTACATTCGCACAACTACCTCCATCAATTATCATACTACAGATCTTACCATTCACCACACATCTTGTATGAAACAAGTTATCTTTTGTTAGTGATGCTCCTCCTCCTTTACTTGCACACTCAGAGAACGCCTAACCACCAATAAGTCTCGTTTTATAGCCACTTCTCCATCACTACAATCCTCAAATGGTGGCATCTCATCATCGTCTTCTTCCCTTTCACTTTCGGACTCAATAACACCATGTCCAGTCATGATCATCACCCACCTATTAGGGTATTGATTCGCCATGTGACCCCTGCCCAAACACTTAAAACATTTAATCTCACAAGTTCTAGTGTTAGGGTTTTTCGTTTTACCTTAAGCCGAATTCGTTCCAACTTTACCGTCCCTCTCCTTCTCCTTTGAGGTTTCGGTTTTGGTGTGGTTTCCTCTCCAATTTGGCTCCTCATCTCTCTTCCAATTGGATCTCCAAATCTGATTTGAACCTCCTCCACTCTTGTGATTTCGGTCCAACTTCAATTGCCGCTCAACTTTGATGGCTTTGTCCACCAATTCCTCCAATTCAACATAGTGTTGCAGCTCCACCACCATTGCTATGTCTCGGCTCAAACCGCTCAAAAATCTTGACATTGTGGCCTCACGATCCTCCACCACATTAGCACGGATCATGGCAATCTCCATCTCCTTGTGATACTCTTCCACGCTCTTATTGCCTTGTGTGAGATTTTGTAACTTTTGAAACAAATCTCGGTGGTAATGACTTGGCACAAAACGCCTCCTCATCACCGCTTTCATCTCATCCCACGTCTCTATCGGTCTTTCACCATTGCGTCTCCTACTAGTCACAAATTGATCCCACCAAATTATAGTATAATCAATAAATTCAACAGCTGCAATTTTTACCTTCTTGAGCTCGGAGTATCGTTGGCAATCAAATACCATCTCCATGCGTTTCTCCCATTCTAGATACGCATCGGGATCATTCTTCCCTTGGAAAGAAGGAATCTTCATCTTGATATTGCCAAGTTCATTGTCTTCTCGGTGTCTAAACCCTCGAGCTCCATTCCACCTATCAAATCGAGCATCTCGATCATCCTCCATGTCGGCCTCATCATCATCATGATGCCATTGCCTTCCATATCATGTTCTAGAGGTGTCTCACTGATGTTGCGGCCTTCCCCGAGGTAGCTCTCGGTCACCATCAACCCTCATGCCATTCCCTATCATTCGGCCACTAAGCTCCTCCACTACGGCCCTCAATTGTTGGATGCTTTCCACGAGTGCTTCATCCCTTCGTATGGAGTCAACCTCCCTTTGATTCACGCTTTCTTCGCGCGACTCCCTCATGTGTTTCTCTCAAGGTATTTGTCACTCCCCTCGTGTTTAACTCAAGTCTAGGCTTTTTCTACCCTCAATTAAGCTTACACACTTTTGCATTTTTCCTCTCGTATTCTCTTTTCACAAGCTCTTTATTGGACTCAAAACCTATCTCTCAACCCCCTCACGACAATCAATCAAACTAATCAAACAAGACTAGATCACTATTGATTTTGTTTCAGCAAGTAACAATTTCAAACCAACAAGTAGAACTTTCGAAATTCCAATTAAAACGCAAATCACTACTGATTTCGTTTCAATTCGGTCTACCAACAAACGAGTCACCTTCTTGATTTTTTTTTTGTTCGGCTAATTTTTTTTTTTGCCGAATCTGTTTTTTTTTGCTTGCGCACTTTTTTTTTTTGTGCGTTTTCTTTCTCCTCTTTTTTTTTTTGTCAAACTTTTTTTTTGACAAACTCAGATACAATTTAAGATGCTAGAAAAAAAAATTAAAACTAACAGTAAATAACTACCTATGGAAGCACAAAAGCAATCGGATCCCTAAATTGGCTAGAACCGAAACCCTAGCTCAATAAATCTCAAATTGATGAATATCAACAGAAAATTAAAGATAAATAGACCTTGTAGAAGCAAGCTCTGATACCAAATGATGTGAATCGTTGCGGATAGATCGTTCTACGAAGGTCCGGATGATGCAAATTGCGAACCTCGACCTCCAATCGAACCTGTGATTGGCAACCTCGGTATGAACGTGACCTGTTGACGAATGTGTGTCAACCAACTAACGTTATAGATGCCACAAGCGAAAGAATTCGCTATCTCGCTCGATAAGTCAAATTAACTGCCACAAGAGAATCTTGATAAGGTTAAATCCTCAAAAGAACAGTAAAAGAGAACCTCTCAATTCTTTTCCTCAAAAATAAAATATATCCGTCCCCAAAGAAATTTGGCAAATCCTTTATATAGGCTTTCTAACCGTCACACAAACCCTAAAAACCAACCCTAAAAATCTAATGCATCATATTCTAGAATATTTCTAGAATAAAATATATCCGTTCCCAAAGAAATTTAGCAAATCCTTTATATAGGCTTTCTAGCCATCACACTAACCCTAAAAACCAACCCTAAAAATCTAATGTGTCATATTCTAAAATATTCCTAAACAAGAAGAGAGAGAGAGAGAGAGAGAGAGAGAGAGAGAGAGAGATATATATATATATATATATATATATATATATATATATATATATATGTGTGTGTGTGTGTGTGTGTGTGTGTGTGTGTGTGTGTGTGTGTGTGTGTGTGTGTGTAAATTGACTTGATCAATTATTTGGTGACCAAATAATCAAATTGTGCCAAGATTTCCAAGTTTCTTCAAGATTTGATCCAAGGTCATCTCTGTACCAAAGATCACGAACCATGACGCCAACAGCTTGCCTGAATTGCTTGGCCCGCGCTCGAGTAATCGAACCAGTAGGAATAGACAATGGGTCCCTAGCACCTCCTCCTCGATATGGCTCGATGTCCACATCACTAGGCCTCACTTTCGTGGAACAGGGTCAAGCGCTAGTGACTTGGATGTAGAAAGCGAGTACCCATGCATGGCCTCTAAGTGCCACGGCACAAGCACCAATGTCTTAGGCCTAGCCTCCATGGACTCAAACAGGATGCTAGCATGGGAGCCTAGTTCCTGCAGTACTTGGGCATGGCCAACGGGTAATTTAGGGGGCCTTTATGGACTCGAGCACAAGCACGAACAGCATTGCTCTTTGATTATGGCTTGAAGTTGGGCTCTTTGGTAACCCAATAGGACCCATCATTTTTTTTAGGTTTTACTGTATTAGACCTATTTTAACCCATATATTTTTTCAAGCTACTCGTATTTCACCCAACTTAACAAATATGATATCAAACATAGGTCCATAACTCCTTTTGCCACCTCTTAGATTTTGTACACTTAGCAAGGCACATTGGTATTGAAACAAGCTGTTCGACGAAAATATTGGCGTCAAAGGACAGTCTTCTGAAATGAATATTTGATGTTTGGAGGAGCTTGTTTTTGCTAGTGTAATTGAAGTCCATGAATAAGCATACGATGGTAATTTAGCCCATTCGTTGTGTTGAAACGTAGCTGAGAGGGGGGCAAACGCTTGTGCGGAACGGCTAGCCAAAGCAAGCACAGATCGGGATTAAACGTGCTAGAAGACTAAGAATAATGTACTCGAGTCCTAACAAACATAAAATAGGTTCAGCTACCACACTTCAAACGAATAACGAACAATAAAATGAGCGGGACGAGAATGTATCATGATGAATCATAATGCCTTGCCGCAAAGAGTTCCGACCGTTTACATTTTTGTCAAACGATTAACTATGAAGCAAAAGAAAAGACAATAAAAATCTACAGGATCTTCATGTTCATCAGAGTTTGAACAGAAAGTTACCTTCACTCGAATTTACACAGAAGAACAAATACAAACAAGGAAACTAAAAGGGAATAAAAGTCACTTCAACGCTAAGTAATTAATTATATTGGACAGAGAGATTGTTACAAGATTGAAAAAATAGGTTAGGCTTTCATAAGCGAGCAGAAGAGGACCTGCTGCTTCAAGGCTCAGCCTCATAATGATAAGAGTAGTAATGTTGTGTATTAACTTCATAGTGATAAGCATGATGAGGAGGTGAGGGCGAGCTAAGTTCGCTCCCAGAAGGGCTGGCTACAGGAGATTGGTGCTTGTCTGCAGGAGCTTGGTGCTTGTCTGCCCTGACTTGAACTACTTCCTCTTCCTCCGCCGCAAATGACCGGAAAATTGGGTGCAGGTACGCATCAGCTAAGTATGCTTTCAAGTTCAGGTTCGGTTCCTCTTCTCGTTCCGCTAAATCTTTTGCCATTGCTTCCTGTGGAGGAAATAATGATTAAGAAAAAGAAAAGAAAAAAGTACTTCACCATTGACATGAATTCCTGAAGAACTGAAGATAATGGATGGAGTCAGTATGAGACTGTTATCCAAAATGACCAGTAAGGGACACCGGGGAATTACCTCAAGCGGATGCTTCCTAAAGGCAGGTTCAAACCGATGCTTGCAATACTTGTGGAATACCAATGTGAATACCGGTAATACAACAAGCAAAGGAGTTGAATTAGCAGCTTCTTTGGTACTGAGCAACCCCATTAGCAGAAGTTGAGATATCAGTAAGGCTGCAATAATGCGGCTGTGAACATGGGGCCAGAATGCAGCGACACTCTCATATCGCTGATTGTAGACATTAATTATCTGCAAACAGATCACCTATTAATACAACAGCGGATTGCTCCAATTTAAAAAGTAAGGAGACTAAAGATGAGATAGAACAAGTTTCCTTTGCTATCATTGAATTTAAGTTCCGGCAGTTACCAACTTACATAGTAGAATCAGATAAAATAAAAACCAGTTCTAAAGCTGAGCCTCATAACTTATCCTGTATCATTTCCCAAGAAAATTTAGCTTCCAAACAATTTCCATCTCTAGGCAGTTCCAGTTTATTATGCTCTACGCTCTACCGAGGTTGTTTTACCTAAAAAGAGGGGGGACTTAACACAAATAAATGAACTCAGTGAAGACACATCACGGGAACACAAAGCATTCAGGGACTAACTGACCTGATGACGGTAGACTAAGTATGCCAAGGCAAAGAACACCAGAATAAAAGGAAGAAGAATCGGAGTAACCACAGCATAAACAATTCCCAGAAGAAAGTACAATTGGAGGGTTGGGAGAGTCTCTGGAAAATCTACACTTCCAGGGTCCATGGCCCTCTCCCTGTCGCGGTCAGTCTTCACCAAAAACATATTCTTGAGGTGGTATATGACCAATGGCTTTAAACGGAGAATCTCGGCAGCAATCCCAGCCCAACCATCAACCATTATGTAGGTAATAAAGAAAGTAGCTTTCATTGGTATTGACACCCCAATGGTCCTTGGTATCCTGAAACGTGATGAAAACTCCATAGAAAATTCTTCTTATGGCAGAAAAAAAAAAGTAAAGAACTAATTAAGTTCCTGGGGATAAAATGCACCAACAACGGTCAGGTATGACTTACATCTCATAAGAACATACCTTTTAATATGCACTGCAAAGCAGTAAGAAGAATTTTTCCCTATTTCACTCATATCAGCATCTTATTGGTTACTACTGAGAATCTACCAAACTTTGAGACTGTAAACATAGAACCAGGAAAAGAAAAGACTAATACGAATAATACAAGCAAACCCCATTAGAAAGAAAAGACATTGTATGGAAAAGTAATGAAAGCTATTGCAAGGGAAGGTACGACAAGATCTCACAAACTAGAATACTGCCAAGGAAAGTGTATGTGGGTGCACGCATGCATGCTCATGTCTGGGAGTATGTGCTTATGCATACGCATTTGTATGCATGTGAATAAGTCTCAGCTGTGTGGGCATAAGTGTGTTCATGAATACATCACATGAGAATTATAGTTTCCTTTGACACATCGAATTCAAATTACTTAACCAAAGGAAAATTCAGAAATGCTCCAGAGTCAAGAAGAGGGAAAGTATCTGTAACAGTAAATGCTAAAACTACTGGGTAAAAACTTGAAATTTCTTCATCCATGACTTGTTTGCAGTAACAAGTGATAAGTGCTTCAACTAAATTAGAGAGATTGTCCAATATCCACTGAATTAAATGAGAGAATAGACTGATTGAATTGACACTGACACAGAGGTCTACATGGAAATTACGAACAGGAATATCTGAGACAATATGCACAGGCAACTAGCATCAAAAATCAAATGATGTAATCTTACTGTGTAGCTGACTGATGCATAAAAGAATGCAGCTGCTGAAACGCTGTTCCAGTTATAATGCTTCCCAAGAAGACATTAACCAACATAAAGTAGTAGTACTTTGCAGCAGCCCTCCTTTCCAATGTCGATATTGCAATAAACCCCTCAATCTTTGACATGATCACCAGTACTGTAGGAAGGATGTACAAGAACATCTTAAGGGCTAGACCAGGGAGGAAACCTTGTAAGAATGACTTGATAAATTTCCTGCAAGTCCAATGTAAGATGTAAGGATAAACGTGCAAACAGGCAGGAACCTCCATGACAATTGCAGCTACGAATCTCATTTCCCCTTTCAGAAACTAGAGACAACTATCACTTTCAGTCGATAATGAAGAAATTACCAAAATTGCATTTTCAAGAGGTAAACAGTCTATTCTGTGGTTTAATAGGTAAACTCATGAGTCCTGTAATATACTTACAGTTCGATCACAGGCCTGAGGAAAGGAGCAACTCTTTCTAGACCCTCCAAATTGGCAAGAGATTGCACAAATGCAATCGGTATCATGTAAAAGAACACCAGAGCAAACACCGACAGGGATATCACAAGTTTCCGAATGGTCAGTGAAACAAATGGTATAGCTAAGTTCTTCCAATAGACATCCCGAGGTTCTGGAGCCCAGTTTGTCAACCATAAGGTGGGATTCCTGCTTTGCTGTGTCTGTGCACAAACTGCAGCCCCCCATCTTGAATTAAAGGAAACAAAAGCAACTGGTAGAATGGACTTTGGATCTTTAATAACTTTTTCACGCTCCACGGCCATCTGACAAAGGAAGCAAGTAAAATAGAACAAATTGATACAATTAAAAGAATTCAATTGAGAATATTGGAAGACCTAGTGCTGCCCTAAATCAAAAAACTGATTCCAAAGGTAGAGCAGATTAAAATGACAGCCAGAAATTCGCAGTGTGATGTTCAATCCAGATCATGTCTTACTCTTTTGTCAAGAATCTTGATCTGTTCTTTGTAGTAGTCAATTGAATCTACTCGTTCACCCCAGAGCCCGCAAAAACCAATCTGGGAATAAGATTCGAAAAAAAAATTGTAGGATTAAATTCTTGGACAAGCTAATCTGAAATCTTAAACCAGCTACTATACCAGGCACAATTACAGAGGAGTACAGCTGAAGGAGCATGTTTCTGTGTGGAAACCTTTCTCGGCATTTAGGCTCAGATCAAGTGTGTATGTGAGTGCAGGGGCATGTGCCCAAGAAACCATGTGAACAAAGCCTAGCCTTATGACCAAAAAAAAAAAAAAAAACAGACAAAGCCTAGCTTATGAAAAGAGATACCTTGCTCGTCGGTCTCTTCTCAGGATGCCTCTCAAACTTAAGCTGATAGTAATCAAGCCAATTCTGGAGCCGGTGTCTTCTTCTCACAATTACAGCATATTTATTTGCATTATACACTGCCTGAAATGTTTAAAACCTCAGCACTATGTAATGACATAAACATCTCATGTGCCCACAAGCCAAAAGGAAAAATAAAAGACATCAGCTTCTCCTCATATATTTACAACCAAATGAATTTTCTCAGAAGCATTTCAAGCTATATAAAAGTAAAAATAACTAATTGAAGAGTCCCCAATAAGCATACTTTACCTGGTGACAAAGATAGTGTTCTGGGTGATTAGTTTTGAAGAAATGCTCCACGGTATCTGAGACTAACTTGCGAGAAGAATGAGGCACATTTTGAACCACTACCTGCAAAAGATAATTTTCAGCAAAATCCCCTAAGCTAGAAAATATGAGGAACAGTTCAG
Organism: Eucalyptus guilfoylei; assembly: GCA_016097605.1. NCBI lineage: Eukaryota > Viridiplantae > Streptophyta > Magnoliopsida > Myrtales > Myrtaceae > Eucalyptus > Eucalyptus guilfoylei. Next base: position 14,055,868 of record CM027864.1, on the reverse strand, counting down.
ATTTTTCATCCGGTGACCTCTTTGGTTTCCAGGTGATCTTTCACACCCTCTTTTTGCCTCTTACAGAATCCGCTTCTTATCAAAAGTGGTACAAATAACTACAAAAATGAGTCTTTCATCTCTAACACAATTTTCACACAAATATCCAAAGTCCTTCATTGTGCTTCTAGGAATTTTGAGCCCCAGTATACTTCCACAGAATGTGTATAGAGTTCAACTCACTGTGAACTGCTCGACACGGCGCCGTTGTGAAGCCAAGAAACGCAGTCTCATAGAAGCTACAATATCATACTCCTTGAATAACAAGAAGCACGTCCATAGAGTGAACAAGTACTCCAATCCTATGTGAACAAAGAACCTGAAAATAGAATGCAGCAATGTTATCGTTGAAATTTTTTGGAGGCAAGAGAATGAGGAACAAAGTTTTGTGAGACAAGTGCAACCTTTATTAAACAAATTAGCACTCACAAGGGAAGAAAATTCGTGCTATCATGTTTCATCATGTTTATCTTCAAGCAGTATAAATTACTCAACCTTATTATTTTGTCAGCTGGTGTTGTGTAATGCGTTCTTATGAACAGTAGCTATCTCTGCTGCAGGAGAGAGTACGCTTACCTTATTGACTGAGGACGAACATTTGATATTGATAGCTTATCGATGTTGCTTGTAACCAAATCTCTCTTCAGGAAAGACAATGTCCCATCTGATACATTGACTGGTATAAGAATCAAGAGGGCAACCACCGTAATCGGCACAAAAATCTTCAAGCTGCCAGATCGAAGTGAAAAAATTTCAGTTAAAATAATATGAAAGAAACTTATAGTTTACACAACTAACTGCTATGACCATCTCTGGGGATGCTTAGACCATAAATGGTATATGGTCATCAAAAGATGAGCTAAACAGTCCCACAGTTCCTTCAGGAGAAGGATAACTAGGTCTTCTATTTCCTTCTTTTCTCTTTTTTTACAAGATGCTCTAAGACTGTCTCGAGCAAAACTGGAAATTGTTATAACACAGCGAACACATGTATGCATCCATGTAAATGTATCTCTTCCAAAGCAACCACGATGGTCCATTAGTAAAGTTCAAAAATTGCAGAAGACTAGAATTCTCCATCAATAGATTTGCATTTTTCACCAACAGGTCATAACCAGAGCAAGATTTATATTCTGACATTTACATTGACCATGACTTGTAGCAGCTACTAAGATACCGATGGCATGAGAAAAAAGTTCAGCAACTCCACACAAAATATAACTTAAAATCCTGAAATCAACTGAATTGTGGTCTCGCAATTACTTAAAACAACATATCCATCCAAATCTGACAAACATGACCATGAGTAATCACCTCTGCTGTGGGCTAAGAACTCTTGTAAGAAACTGAAAGCAGGCAGACGCGCCGCCCGACATTACATAACAAAGTTAAATAATTACAAGCAGCTCTAAACTTCCGCACTAGTCAACTAAGAGTCCACTTTGTATTCACCAAGCAAGAAAACGACCAGCAAATATGAACCCAGAAAATAAAAAAAAAATTAAAAATAAAAAAACCTGAAAATAAAAGTCACGGTCACAAGAAAGGGAATTCACGGGGATTGAAGTGATTCTCCCGTCACAATTCAGTTAATTATCCAAAATTGCGCCACAAAAATCCTGGCTTTACACAAAATGCGAGACATGCTCGACAAAAAGTTCGAAGTTTCACGAAGAACCAGTCCATACCCAAGAGTGTAAATCCTGAGAAAGACGGCGGAGTCGACACCGGCGTGGCTAATAATCTCGGCCTCGCTCATCTTCAGGGCCTGGGGCATCCAATTCAAGAAGGCCAAGTACGTCGTGACCCTGAGGTTGACGAACTTGCCCACGAAGTTCCGGGACCGCGGGCTGGTCCTCGAACCGGCGATGTACCATTTCGGGAAGTAGACCCGGTCGTTGAGGGGCTGGATCCTGAGCAGCGCGAACGCCAGTAGGAAGGCGAAGGCGCTGGCTATGTTGATGAACGCCGACACCCCAATGTCCTCCAGAGTGGCCATGGGAGCAGCAGGTCATTCAAGTTGCAGAGACAGGGTGCGGAAGAAGCAAGAAGCAGGGGAAAAGCAGAGGAGGAGGAAGTTCGGCGGAGATGGGGAGAACGTGATGGTCCAGGAAAGATATGGGCAAGAAGGAATTTGACTTTTTGGCTGCTCAGTAAATCATGGGTCGTTCCATTTCGAGGGAATGGCTGATGCTGGAGTGGATTTTGGAGGATTCTGAAGCTGTGGAGGAGCTCTGGCCATCGGGATCACTTCCTGGAGTACGTGATGAGAATTTATTTATTGGGTTTTGCACTGTCATTGCGCCACCATGAAAGTGCATGTGCATCGGACTGTGTGTGGAATGATTTGGTCCCTGTCGATAGGGAAAGCTGGTGCTTATTTTATGCCAACTGTTCTGTTCGTGACTCCATAGTCAATCTGTAAATCTCCAAGACAGGAACAGATTGAGGAACAGATTGAGGAGAAAGTCTAAAGCAAAAGCGACAGTGCATTAGATAATGTGAAATCAAGACGAGTTAATTGAATCAGGTCCCGACCATCTGCTTCGACTTGCTGAGTTAACTTCGACGTGCAATGAAGATCACTTTCTTTACTAGAAAGAAGCGTTATTATTATAACATAATTTCAAGTTCTACGTTGTCGGTAAAATCTAGTAATGCGACCAATTTGAACAGTACGTGAGGTTGTTTGCTTCGTATGTGAGTTAATTGAATCAGGTCCCAACCATCTGCTTCGACTTGCTGAGTTAACTTCGACGTGCAATGAAGATCACTTTCTTTACTAGAAAGAAGTGTTATTATTATAACATAATTTCAAGTTCTACGTTGTCGGTAAAATCTAGTAATGCGATCTATTTGAACAGTACGTTAGGTTGTTTGCTTTGTATGGAATAGGCAAGAGCTTCTGCTTTTGCTCGGTTAGACAATACGCAACGTAAGCAACGGATGTAGGATATATTGTTCGTTTGTGATGGCGATTGAGTGTGGCTTAATCTAACCCAAATCCGAATTACTAAAAATCTCTCAAAGGGTGCAACCTTTTTCTTTGTCATCAAGTGCGTTTTCTTTCTTCCTTTTTAGAAAAGGTTTGTCAAAGTTGAGTGGTCTTTAAGAAACAAATCAAATCTGGCCAAAAGAGAAAGGCAAGCAAAAATCACAAGGAGATAAAAAAAATGTCGGGTATTTCTACATTCCAGTTGCGAGTATGAATTTTTTTACGTGCCCAAAAAAAATTTCGATCATGGTCGATTTATTACATGAGTCTTTAAAACCCCTATTTGTCCAACAAAAGGTTTATGGCATGAAGTATATACGAAGTTATTTCGATGTATATTAAGATCACTAATCACTTAGGAACATGGCAACAAGATGGAAGTTGCTATCTACATTAATTTTCCATGGAAGAAGTCATTGAGCCTAATAAATTTCACTGACCTCATTCACTATAAGCTAATTTGAATAAGAATGTTAAAAGTGATTAAAAATTTATTAACTGCGTTACATGTTGCACCTCTATATGATTTGCAACTTTCCTATTTCAAAATCTACCAAAAACAATAAAAGTTACTTCGCTATATATAAAAGCTACTTTCGCGGCTATGGAAGTAAGCTCGCTCCTATAAAACTCTATGGTTTTTCTAGACTTTTTAGTAATTTCGTAACTTAAACGTGATGTAAATATTTCTGTAATTAGTTAAAAATTTATCAACATCCTAAGTAAGTTGGAATGTGACAAGTAAATTTTTTTTCACAATGAGTTGTAATTTGTAGCAGTCACTGGTGAAGTTTCTAAGTTGTAATTTCTCCACACGAAGTGCGCTTTCCAGTTGTATTTCACTTGCCTTATCCAACGGGGCTCATTGTTTCGTCGCAAGTGAACGATGGAGATTAGCCTGCCCCACCAAAATGTAAATGCCTCCTCCGTCAGCAATCCTCTTTTTTCAGCATGAAAAGGTGCGACGGCAAGAAGAAAAAACAAAAGAAAAACGTTAATTGGACTTTAACGGAAGCATCACCTTCCGAAATCAACGGCCGAAAAGCGGGCGGAATTTGGGGGTGCTTATCATGACCGCTGGCCGCTTTATTGAATTATTGACACTTGTCTTAAGTGTGCGGGGGTTTGATTAGTTTAAGGAGAAAAGAGTTAAGGGGGAACTTAGTCCAGTGAGTCTTGAATCCTCTCAAGATTGATTAGGCAGATAGTGGGCTGACAGATCATAAACCAGTATATTATCTCCAAACATTCTTGGTGAATTGTTGGAAACACTTTTAAAAAAATCATTTTTTTGTCGTGAACTTTTTATACATATATTATTTTATTCATCAACTTTTCAATATTATCAATTTAGTCTTAAACATCTACACGGAATTCCAATATAGTCATTTCAATCGCTACATCAACAATTTCGGCGAAAATTTTATCATGACCACTAGTCACCTTATTAAATTGTTAACCCTTCTTAAGTGGATGTCGCTTTATTTAAGGAGACATGAATTGAGCTTGAACCAAGTCCAAATAATATTTAATTCTCTAGAGATTGATTAAGATAGTTGATGGGCCGATAGATCAAGGACCAATATATTATCTGCAAACATTCTAAGCGAATTATCTGGAACATATTGAATAAATCGTTGAATCAATCCTAAATTAATTATACGAATGTCAATTTGATGCCGGACTTTTCAATTTTGTAGATGTAATCCTAAATATTTTCGCAAAATTCCATCGTAGTCATTCCAATCATCACGTTAGTAATTTCTAACAAAAATTAATCGAAATGATTATATTAGAATTTTGTATAAATGTTTATGACAGAATTAGCATTCTTACAGTAGGTTTAGGATTGATCGAATAATTTTCTTGAACACGTCTCGTTTTGATAATTGAAAAGTAAGTGTTTAAACACCTAATTTAAATGCCGAAAATAGAAATTAGAAGTTTTTTGATATAATGGAATTGTGATGAATATTGGTATGTTTAGCAATGTAATCCGTAAGATTCCAATTGGCATTGATTATTTTCCTGTTATAAAATAACTCTTCCTTACTTACCCCACTAGCTTATTGTTTTACTTGAGAGAATCTTTCTTTTAAGTCTTTGTTAGCAATGGTTATCAAACAAGCTTAATCTCATTAAATCATAAATTTTTTTGCAACACTTATTAAACGATCAAACAGGTTGTCCGACAGGTACACAATCCAACAGGGAATTTTGCTAAATAGAAGAGTTCCTCCGAGATTAATTAATCTTACCGATTTATATAAATCCGATACATTTGGCCGATTTTTATTATAAATCATACATATTTTCAAAACATATTGTATGTTGCTAATAATAAAGTTTATAGTAAGTAAGCCAGTCGCTCATTTATTGTCAACGCATAGATTTAATCAGCACAGCAGCAATTCAAAGTCCAAGCCTGGAAGTCAAGGGATGTGGAAATGCGAGAACAGTTATTATTGTTTTGAATTTCAAAGTGCATTGTGTTTGAGAGCAGTTATGAGGATTATATGTTCATGATGTGTACTATTATATAAAGCACTCATTTTCCAAAGCACATCCATAAAAAAAATAAAAATAAAAATAAAAAATCTTTTTTTTTTTCCAGAATATCTATCATTACTTATCTTATAAATATCATATCTATGAAAAAGTGCGTAATCAAACCAAAGTGCTTTCGAGCCATTTACCTCTTTAAAAATCGAAGCCGGGACCACAAGTTTTGCGATTGGTTGAAGAATTAGCGAGCCACTTCAAGTAACGAATGAGGAGAAGCAATTGCCTGAGCAATTGGCCTCTTTGTCCTCTTCGATTCTACAACACTTTGCAAATTGGGTTTAGGGATTCAATTGAAGGTATTAGCCCCATTTCATCAACTCGAGGCAAAAATAAAAGAGCCAAACACATCATTTCTACACTTTTTTGCTTATTGAATTTTTCCAACAAGCCGTGTAGCTTGATTTATATTTGATTAAACGTCATGTTGTATCGACAAAAGAAAAATATCACCTTACATTTTCAAATAAGAGAAATCATCAATAGTACTTAAGCAAATAATTTTTGAAAGTTGTTATACTCAAATGATCGGAAAAAAAGTCATAATGCTTAAGCAAATGCTATATTTCATTTTTTTTCTTGAATTAAACATATCAAAAAAAAAAGGAAAAGAAAAGTAGGTCCTTACGCAAATTTTTCAAATATTTTCCAATGGCATAGGAACTGAACTCTGATGTTACAATTGTCTTTTTGTCCAAACTTGACGTTACATTAACTGATGCAAATTGGTTACTCTGGCAGCTTTTGTCGTTCCGATACAGAAGTTGGCTTACAATTCCCTTCCCCCGCCCCAACAAAAAGAAAAAGAAAAAGGGGACCATTAAAATTCAGAAAAAAACCAAAGTTTGTTCTATATGTCATCCTTGGTTCACGTGAAATCTAACGAGCCTCACTTTCCATTCCGCCCACGACAAACGCCTAGCGGGGTCGGCGTTTTCTCATAAGAACCACCTTTTTTTCCCTCTTTTCATCTCATTCCGCGGCCTAAAGTTCCAATCCTCAACCTCTTCGAAGAAAAAAATGGCCCCCGAAACTGCGCGCTCGACTGCACCGAGGCCCCGTGAATTCGGAAACCAACCTTCGCGTGTACTATGGTTTATGGATCGTCAATGGTCACGGCACAGCGATTGGTGTTCGTGGATTCGCGGGGGCCCCTCGTGACGAAAGGGGTCGCCGTCCGATCGATCTTTGTTCATGAGAATCTAGGCACGGGCGAGAGTTCTCGCCTCGTGAGCAATGAGATTCCAATGCCATGATGGGCCGTTCTTCTGCGCCTATGATTTTGCCCCCACGAAAGACAAAGCGACACGCACGCGTACGTTTTGGACCACCCTCTCTCTCTCTTTCGCCCTTCTCCAACGCCTAGGAAGAAGGCCTTTTAAACCTCTCTGCTTTCGGCTTCCCATTCCGCAATTGCAAAACCGACCCAGGAACAGAATCATTCACTAAATTTGATTGGCGAAATTGGTAAATTTCCTGCTTATGCATTCGCTGGAAAAAATGGTATTTGGCGGGCTCGTGGATTGATGATGAAATTTGGGTCTCGTCCTTGTCATTAGTGCAGGAATCGTGGTGGACAGCTGTGTATCCGATGGGATTTTTGTGCGCGGTTGCGTCCGAATGTTATTCCTTTTGCTTTTGCTTGAGGGTTTTTTAATGCTTCCACGCCAAGTGCTGATGGCCCGGACTCGTGCTTGTCGTCACCTCGTGTTTTGTTGTGCGGTTTTTCTCTTGGGTTCACATTCGTGAGCTCACGAGTTCACATGAGGCGAACGACGTTGGACCCACCCTTTTGATTCTATTGAACGATGCTGCTTGCCATGCCATATTCCATGCAGTCCTCTCTCGCCATGATAAAAGTTGTTGTAAGAAAATCTGTACTTTGATTGATGTGGTCCATCAAAATAGGGACAGATTATTAAATAAATAAATAAAAGAAAAGATCACCAAAAATCTCAAATTTTGTCCAAAAATGACAAATTTATCCAAAACTTTTTTTGCATGTGAAAAACTCCAAACTTTTCTGAAACTATGACACATTTACCCATTAAAAGCATTTTTGTCTTATTCTTTCTGTTTTTTATTTTTATTTTTTATTTTTTTCTTCTTCTCTCTTCCATCCGTCAACCATGGCGGAGGGAAGCCGACGTCCAGCGAGGGCTGCCCTCGTCGGCGTCAAGCGAGGGCGACCCTCGGCTGGGTCGGGCGAGGGCCTCCCTCGCCAGATCTAGCAAGGGCGGCCCTCGCCCAATGCCGACGAGGGTCGCCCTCGCCACCGGCGTTGGGCAAGGGGTGTCCTTGCCAAATCCTCACTTGACCCAGCTGAGGGCCACCCTCGCCGAACGCCGGCTTCCCTCCATCGGCTCCGCTATGGCCAGTGGAGGGAAGAAAGAAGAAGGGAAAAAAAAAAAAGAGAAAAGTTTTAAAAGTAAAAAGACCAAAATGCCCCTATGATTTAGGGTAAATGTGTCACACAAATGAAAGTTCAGGGTTTTTTGTATCATAGAATTTTTTTTTGATAAATGTGTCACAGTTAGCAAATTTCGGGATTTATCATGTCACAAAAAAAAATTGCGCAAAGTTTAGGGTTTTTGGTGGTTTGTTCCCAATAAATAAAGTATAAACTAATTATATTTGTATCAATCCAGTCCCAAATATTTTAATTAAGTCACTTTAATCATAAATCTTTTTTCACGTTTTTATAGATTATTGACGGATATTAGCCGTCTTACTTAACACAATCGGTGTTGACATAGACATATTTTAATATTTCTTTGATTTTTTTTATTGAGGGCCGACAAGGGTCATCAACCATCGACAAGAGCCCAACCCTTGCCGTATCTAGGCCTAAGCTGGGCGCTGCGGACTTGCCCAAAGCAAGTGAGAGCTGTGGCACCCTTACATGGCCCAGATCTAGCAACAACATCGTGGCCCTCACCATATCTAGGCAAAGGACCTCACATTAAGGGTGAGCAAAAGAAACAACCTAGGCCAGGAATCGATCGGTTCTGCATGGTTCTTAAGAGTATTGATTCAGTTTTTGGTTCCAAAAAAGTGAAATCAGTGATTTTTCGTCTAGTTCCATGCGTGGGACTACCCACCTAAACCACCTGTGGACCGGATCGATACATTACCCTAATCCCCTCATCTCTCATTCTCTCTCTCAATCTCAACTCTCAAGACTATGTCCTTCTCATCTCATTCTTGTTCTCAACTTTGTTGTTCTTACTCTCAATTCGACCACGCCTCCGCCGTTCCTCGCAATCACGGCCTTGCCCCACTCTCTCTCACTCAAGTCAGTCATACCTCTAATTGTTCCTTGCGGTTATGGCCTCACCTCCCTCTGTCACTCTCGGTTGCCTCTCACCTTGTCACACCCCCTCTTGTAAGTTCAAAAGCCTAATTGCCATTTGGAAGAGACAATTTGAGATCCCGTGGCATGAATATATGGAACCGAGCAATTGCTGCTGATGTTGGTTACTTGTGTGGAAAGTTCACTACGAAGCATTGAAAATGCCGGTGGAATGACTGCTCTGTTGTGTTATCTGTTGAAGAGGATAGACAACGACAATTCGAACTGCTGCAAATTTTGCAGCATTTCTGGGTATGCGTGGATGTAATGTCACCGACGATGTGGCCTCTCTCGAAGAGAGGCTCTAGCTTGTGTTATTGCTAGTGGGAAGAGTGACACTTTGAGCTACTGCAAATTTTATGGGTGTGTCTGGATGTAACGTCACCAACGATCAGGTAATTGTGGATGCAAGATCAGATTTCGATCTCTGAACTACTGATATTTGGCTATCTTTTATTTACTCGAGACAACCTACAACTTCTAATAGTAGATGCTGAGGCGATGTATAAATAGTATTCATACATAGAATGATTCCATGGACCTACTTGGGATTTGGATCAGATTAATGGTCTAATTCCCAAATGCGTCCATGAAACCAATGGGCAATTTTCGATTTCCATCTTGTAGAGCCGTCCTTAATTGGCGGTTTTTGTTTCCAAGGTGGAAAACACCCACTCACCCTGAAACCAACCACCATCGTTGCACGCCCTCACTTGGGTCAGCCAATTAAAAAAAGAAAGAGAAAACAAAAAGAAAACAAAAGAAATTATAAAACAAATTTAAAAAATGGTTAAAATATTATTAAAAATGTCAACGTTAATACCGACTCGATTATGCTCATAAGACGGCACGTGTTTACATTAGAGATTTTCAATCAAAATTGATCTAATGGACTAAAATGTGAAAAGGGTTTATGATTAAATTGACATAATTGAAATGTCTAGAGTAAGTTTGGAACTTTTTTAGTAGTTGTCCCTCAAGGCAGCTGTGCTGATAGTAGGCGGGAAAAAACTGAACAAAGGTTTAAAAATTGGGTAAATTCCATTCGTCGGTCCTTGAAGTTTAGCGAACGGGTTGCCGGACCTTGGTTTTCAATCACCCCATGCACTGCATTTATGGACGTTTCGGCAACTGATGCTTTTCGACCGCACCTCCGTCAATTTTCATTTTGAAGATTCCATGTCATTATCGCATGGACACATATTAGTATTTTGCGACCAATATAATTAGATTAGATTACAGTGCATAAACTACAAAAGAAAAAACGAAAGATTTTAGTACCCTAAGCGATTTAAATTGAATTTCAGTCGTCCTATTGTGAAATTCACAAAAAGTTTAGTAACCTCCAAAATTTCAACGAATTTATCGTCCGAAAATGAGCACTATGAGGCCCATGCGTGTTGGGCTTCTAGCGTTCGAGTGACCCAATGTCTCTTTTGTTGGATCAACTCCTCGTGCATTGGGCTCAGCCCAGGTCCTTGATGGTGTACTTTGCCGGCCCATCTCTGTACACGAGCACGGTGCAATTGCCTAGGATTAGGAGAAAGGTCGGACGTGATATATTGATCAATCACATCGCGGTCGTGATATTTGGATTTTCATCTGCTTTGCTTCTGATTTGGAATCACGCGGTCCATCCAATGCACGAATTAGTTTCTCTTTGTGTCGATCGCAAGGCAAAGACGTGCTTGACGAGTCATATTACTTGTGCGACATGTGCGCAGTTAACTTTGCACACGATAATTGAGAAAAGGAAAAAAAAAATATATATATATATTGAATGATTGTCTCATATTGAACTAATCCCTCCCGTCACATTGGTGCTAAGTCATCACGGGCCTACGGGAGTTAATTACTAGCCGAGCAACTCTCGAGGTGCCTGGCAACTCTCAAGGCTTGCCCAACCTCATAATACGAATGCATGGGCCCAAACAAGTCATTTCTTTCGGGGTTGCTTGCAAAGTCAAGTCTAATCAAGCCCGGTTATTCGCACGGTCAAAATTAATCACGCAGGCGTGCACAAGGGTCACTAGGCTCGCTACTTGATCAAATAAGACTTACCTATTAATCACGTCAGGTCTATTCAAGCCCGGTTATTCATATTGTCAACTTCAATCCACCAGACACGCATAAGAGTCTCTAGGTTCGATACTTGATATTTTAAGACTTACCCGTTGATCACGTTAAGTCTATTCAAGTCCGATTATTTGCATGGTCAAAATTAATCAGGTGGACACACATAAGATTCTCTAGGTTCAATACTTGAACTGATTAGATTTGCCCATTGATCACGTCAGGTCTATTCAAACCGTTTATTTGCACAGTCAAAATTTATCAAGCAAGCACGCACTAGGGTCCTTAGGTTCGATATTCAACCTGACAAGACCTGCCCATGAACCACGTTTAAGCTTAAAAGGGGGTTTTTGTTGACGAAAGGACATTAAACTATAAAAGGAAACTAGAGTAAGCCAGTAACTTCTAGAATTCATAAAGCAATCACCAAATCTATGGCGCTAATCAAACTCCCAAGTCACAATAAAAGCCTCAATTATAGGAACCCAAAATCAAGCTTATCTACTTGTAGATTCTTTCTTGGACATTATGAGCGTACTAGCTTTGTCGCCTTTTTCCCCCAAGATTTTTCAATTTCCAAGCATGCTGTCTATGGTGTATTCTTGAAGTCAGTACCTAAGTTAAAGTCAAGTCATGGATTTTGTTAGGCTCATGAAAAGGACCTAGGTTGTAAGGTCGTGCTTGTAGGGCGAGACCCTAATAATTTTGAAAGAAGAACGTACGAAGGAAAGGTGTAGATAGGATAGCATTGGAATGGAAATGAATATTTTTATTTGTATTTTTATTTGTCTGATGATGAATGATGAAAAGAATTCAAAAGAGGCAAGGTCGAAATATGCACCGTTTGGAGTGAACTTTCGCTTTCGATACACCCTTTTTTTCGTATTTCTTATTACTCATACTTTAACTTTTTTTAAGAGAGAAACAGCTAAAATTATTCCAATATACAAATATCATGTAGAATTATAACACAACTGAACGTAATTTAACGATGCTTAAAACATTTTTTTTATTTTTTTTTGTTTTCGAATTTTGGATGGATGCTCAAGAGTGGAACCAAAAATTAGCTTTTTGCACCATCAACATTTCATATACCAAATATGACCTAAATGAATGAAGGAAAAAATAAGGCTGAAATCAATACGTTGGGCCTATAATTTTATGCAAAAAAAATAAAAATTGGTGTAACTTAATTCAATTGATGAAATGACAGCCTCGGATGAGTACTGCTGAAGAAATCATACGATTCCCAATTTAATTAGGCACATGCATCATCAATGCCCTACCCCTTTTTCAAAAGAAGAAATAAATTAATGGAAAGCTAAAATGAAAAGTAAAAAAAAAAAAAGTAAAAGTAAAAAATAGAAAAAGAAAAAAGAAAGAAAGAAGAAGAAGATGCCGCCAGAAAAAAAGAAAAAAATTGCAAATAATTTTGAGCACCACCTACTCCACACTTTCCGCCATTGTTTACTACGCCCTAGATCATATACCATCATCAATTATTTTATACACTTTACTTTAAAATAATTATAAATGCCCTTATCCATAAACCAACGGCTGCGAGATTAAATAAATTAATTTAATTAAATAGCTGCTTCATAGGCCACCTCAAAAAAACGATTCCTAAAACTTTATTAAATTAAGATTCGCCGGTGTCGTGAAGACAAAAGAGGGACAAAAGAAAAGGGACCTTAAGAGTCAAACTGTGAAGCGGACTTTAATGCGTAAGAAGTGGCTAAGAAACATTGTTTAGCAACACAAGAGCCGTTGGCTTCAAGTGTTTTGAAGAAGCCTTCGCCCCTGAATTCAAATAGTAATTGCGTCTCGATCTTTTGAAAAAAGACCCTTGATTCGTCTTTGAAAGGCGCTTAAGTTAAGGTGAATCTCTGATCTTTATCCACGTGTCTCTGTCTAGTGTTGTAACGACAGGGTCGTGCTTTAGGGACGCAAGTGCGACTTGAAATCGCATTTATTGTAAATAGTGTGGAATTCCTGTGATAATACTTGGTAAGTATTGACAATGTCGGGCGTTTTCTTTTTCAGGCTTTTGATTCCATGAACAACTAAGTTAGATAGATACATTTTACATTCAAGCGTTGTCTATCTTACAACACAAAGGCTATGAATCTGTTTATATTGCAAATGGCCTTATTGTTGAAGTTGTCATTGTGGTTGTTGTTTAGCAATCTTGTGCCATAAGGTGGGGGCATAAATCCTACCATGTACTACGTCGAAACAATCCAAACTAACCATCCATCAGTTATACATTATTCCTATCAATGCTACCATAAAAATTACTCTATCTGTTAGAATATTTAAATAATAAATCGTGCATTCATTTAACAATTTAAGTTTTTAAAACAGTTGACAGTGGTTTTGTAATATCTTATACCGTCCATTACCTGTCTTTAGTATTGAAACCTCCACATTACTTTTGTGTATACTAATCTCTTCCTTCTTTGGCCTCCAAGCAAAGCAAACATACGCATCCCCACGCCATCTCCATCGAACCCCACATGAAAATAGATGCGACACCAGCTTGCGCATTCCAACACGCCATGGGCTTCGTTTCGCAATCATAGGTCGCAGCACCATCGTCTTCATCAAAAGTGCTCACGGGTCTGTTGTCGTAAGATAATGCAGTTCACGCAGTTCCATGATCTTGCATGAGGGAGACGGCTAGAGAACCCTAAGTTAGGTAGTTGAATTAGGGTTTTCTTTATTTAATAAGTTGGGACTATTGACCGATGTAAGCCGTGTTCGAATTACTCCTTAACTGGAGAGAATTTACAATGTGTTGTACCGCCGATTCTTTTCATCAAGTACCGTAGTAAGTATTTTCTTTCTTTCTTCATTTTTCTTTTCTGGACGAGCCATTGAATCCTCACATAAGATAATGTAGTTCACATGGCTCCATGATCATGCATGAGGAAGACGGCTAGAGAACCCTAAGTTAGGTATTTAAATTAGGGTCATCTTCATTTGATAAATGCGGACTATCATCCGAGTAAGTCGTGCTCGAATTTCTCCTAAATTAGAGAGAATTCACAACGTTTTGTCTTGCCGATTCTTTTCATTGTGTACCATCATAAGAATCTTCTCTTTTTCTTTTTTCTTTTTTTATTTTTCTTTTATGGACGAGCCATTGAATCGTCTCCTTTAATGTTAAGATATATACTCCTATACACATCATTTTCATCAAGTACCATCGTAAGTATCTTCTTTCTTTCTTCATTTTTCCTTTCCCAAACGAGATACCGAATCGTCACGGAAGGTAGATACATGCACATGCTTTCTTTCCCTCCCATTTCTGCTAAGTATATATACTCCTATACACATCCTTTTCATCGAGTACCGTCCTAAGTATCTTCTTTCTTCCTTCATTTTTCATTTCCAAAGGAGACATCTAATCGTCACTTAAGGTAAGGTAGGTAGATGCATGCGCAATCTTTCTTTCCCTTTTCCGCTAAGTATATAGACTACCATACACATTCTACTCTCTTTTTGTATGGTCCACTTTATGACGTCACTAAGAGGGGGAGTTTTATGGGATTAAATTTCTTCCATGAGTTAGGTGATACCTCCACTTTCCTCTTAACTAAAAACAATAAACTAAAAACAATATTCAGCCACTTAATAAAAGTAGAGGAGGAAAATAAAAGGTGAGGGTTTTGTTTGAAGGTCATGTCTCTGTGGAGCTAAAAGCTCTTGAGCGTGCACCTTATCTTTCTATTTGATGCACTAAAGGTGGGGAAAAGTGGGTTATGTAAATGATTATCGGTGCGAATTACATTTTTCTCCCTCTAATGCTCTTGGTAATTATTGCCTTCCCTTTGTTGACATTAGGATTCCATATAAATCAGGCTTCTTTTAATATATCAATACCATTAAAAAATTTTCAACTCATGTCTCCACAATACATTTACCCTAAATTAAATGTCGTCTTACAAAAAAATTCAAATCGACATTTCCATGCCACATTTATCCCACACTAATTTTTGTCTCACGAAAATCTTGAATTGCTACATTGAAAACCAATAGAGTGTAGATTTGGTTGAGAGACACCAATTTGAGGTACTATATCACGGAGGCATCGATTTGGGAATTTTTTGTGGAATGAAAATTAGTTTGGGGTAAAATGTGTCATGAAGTACTAATTTAAAAAATTTTGCAAAGCCAAGATTAATTTTTGGCAAAAGTATCATGGGGTGCCATTTTGAGATTTTTAATAGAATCATCAATCCTTTTGCACACATGAATTAACTCAAGAACCCTACGAACTGAGTTTAGCATTGGCTAAAAATCTAGATAGCTCATAGCGACAAAGGAATGGAAACTATTCCTACACGATGATACGAAGAATCGAACATACCAAATGCGTTCAAATGACTCAAAAAAAGTCGCCCGTTGTGTAAGTACTAAGTCACCAATATTCTTTGCTTCTCATGCCGTATTCGGTCGCAAACAAATTTAATCAAAGATACGTCCATACATGCTGGAAAACAGGGGCACGAATTAGGTTTTCGAAGTTACCGATGTCCCTAGTTCCCTTAACGAAAGCTGATGCCAACGAAAGTTGTCGTTAGATATTATTAGGGCACCCGTTAACAAGACCGTTACGTTGTTCCGGATTAAAGCACCCTCCCTTTCACTTTGTAGCTGGTAATGATAGTGAGCATGATGAGTTGGTACAGAATACTGTCAGCCAAACTTTAGGGTTGGCGAGATGCCCCCATGCAATATAGTAGCGGGGGCATAAGCATGCTTATATCATCATCATTCCACTGTGTTCGCTCCCATCATTACAGCAAACGTGATTTAAGGACTACTCTACTCAACCCGTTATAATACTGCCAAAGATATAGTTTTAATCTAATGACAAATTGATTATTCCACTGTACTTTCGAAATCTCTCTCGATTTCTCTCTCTCTCCCCTCCCTTTTCGTCAGAGTCTCCTCAACACGAAAAAAAAAAATTGCACAATAATGTGGCTATATTTGTCCTCCATTCATGAACACAAATGGATCGACTAATTACATGTTATGAATATCACTTATGTTCGAACTTAAGTCAAACTAAAGATGGGATTTGTCCTTATCAACGACCCATTACTCATGAAGATAGTGTAATGTCCAATGATGGAAAGTGGAATAATGACATTAGAAAACGATTGGACATGAAAAAGTACGCATATTTCAAACCTGAAATTGATTGAGTTTCATACTATATCGGCAATAGTGGTATCATTCGGAATCGGTTGGTAATTTGTTTATTAAGCACCAATCTTTCACGTGAAACACCCCCTTTTAGCTGTAGAGTCACAAATACCACGACTCACAAGATGAGTTTTCATAGTTCCTCTAAAAATTGATTCACCATATGATATTTCCACTACATTCTTTTGATATGCTCTTTTCCGACGTGGTTCGTCCATCCCAAGGATTTGACCCCTGAGGATCTAAGCCAATGACCGGATGTTGTATTCGTCTCAATACCTTCTATCGAATTACACTCTTTCGGATCGGGTCGACTGTCGAGTACCGACAATTCACGGCGTAGTTAAATCGTGTGTATCGATGCATGAAATACGGTATAGAAAGCAAGACACATGCATCCCTCCATAACCACCTTTACGCTTAATTTATTAGTCCCTGCCAAAGACCTGGCTCGCAGTACGTGCCCTCCCTTTACCCGCAGCAGTACCCCAGTACATAAGAAACGGCCCCTCACAGTAGAGAGAGAAACAGAGAGAGAGAGAAAAAAAACAGAGCAAAGCAGAGAGAGAGATAGAGAGAGATAGAGAGAGAAAGAGAGAGAGAGAGAGAGACCATTTGAGCACGAAGGGGCCCCTACCATGGTGGCTTTTTAGGGCATAAAGACACAGCCTCGTTAATGGCGCCCTCTTAAACTGCTTTCCTCCCCCTTCTTTTATTTACGCCTCCCCCCTTAAAACGATGTGAGCTTTGTTCAGTAGTTTAAGATCAACCCAAGCTCTCTCTCTCTCTCTCTAGACTCTCTCTAGACTCCACAGTCTCAGTCTCTCTCTCTCTCTCTCTCTCTTTCTCTCGATAGTCTCGCAAAAACCAGCTGTTTCGCACGCCTTTTTTTCCTCTCTCTCTCTCTCTCCCTCCCACCCTCCTCCTCAGCAAAATCATTATTCCCACTTCGCCACCTTGGTCTCTCTCTCTCTCTCTCTTTCTCTCTCATTTATACACACTCTCTCTCTAGAAAACCCACGTCCATTTTTCTCTCTTCCTTCTTGCCTGCTGCCTTCTCTCTAGGGTTCTTCGTCAAGGGCGTTTGCGTAAATTCGTCCCGTCCTCCTGTCTCGCTAGGCTTACCCAGTCGTCGTCGTCGTCGTCCCTGCTCGGGAAAGCTTCGCGCTTGAGCTCCGGGGGGAAAATGGCGGACGCTGACGGCGGGAACAGTCGGGGGTCTTCTGGGGGGACGTCCATCGGGAAGGTGCTGGCCACGACGGACGCGCGCGGCGGCAGCGGCGGGGGAGGCGGCGGGGGCGGGGTTGGGTTGCAGATAGAGAGGGCGCGGGACGCGTACGGGGCGTACGACGCCATCGAGGAGAAGCCGTCGAAGGTGGAGGTGTGGGGGTGGAACCTGTACGGCTTCTGCACCTACTTCATCGAGACCGCGCTCATCCCCATCGTCTTCCCGCTCATCATCAGCCAGGTCGTCGGCGCCCCGCCGGTGCCGTCCCAGGGCTGGACCAAGAGCCACAAGGGCATGACCTGTCGCGAGAAGGAGATGAGACTGTGAGTTTTCTTTTGTCCTTCCTTCTTTTCGCTCCTTACCCTTCTCCTACGTCTTAAGATTTTCGCAGTGTTTCGTTGTCATGATGTCTTGCCTGTTGCTGCTAAATTTTTTTGCGTGAAAATTATGTCTCATGGCGTCAAGAACACAGCGACGAGCTCTCACAAAACGTTCAAAACCTTCCCTTTTTTCCCTACTTTTTCTTGTTAGAGTTGTTGAGCAAGAACCCGACCACCTCGTGAAGCGTTGTTCTGTTCTCGTTTTTAGCTCTCCCCCATCGTCCCTCCTCCTCCCTCGTTCCCAAACAAAGAGCCTGAGCACGAGAATGTGAGCTCGCGCTGTGAAATAAGGGGGAAAACGAACGGACGAAAGGTAAAAAAGGAAAAAAAGACATGGGAAGCTGCATAGCTGCGGAAAAAGATTCACGGGCATGGTCGCTCTCATGAGGGTTTTGAGTGCTTCGAGTAGAGAAAGATCCAGCCAGTACAACCATGTCCCAAAAAAAATCTCCGTTAAAATGATGGGTCTTTGCTGCTGGGTTAATGCTAACCGAGTCCAGACAAATCGAGCGTTGGGAAGGCCCTCTCGCTTTTGTCGGCTTGCGGACACTATTATATTATACAACTTTATAACAAAAGAAAAAAAACCTCGGAAACCTTCATAGCCACAAAACCAGGCTATAATCATGCGTTTTGCATAAGTATAGATCTAAAAGGATTGATCTTTGCGGAGTCCTTTGGCTTTATTCAATGGCGTGGTTGTGGTTCAGTGCCTTGTATATACTTAGGGAAGTTGGAAGCGACCGTTGGTTCTTTAATGGCGTTTAGTTGAGGGGGCACGGTTGAAAATTCGAACTTTTTCGGGGGGTAAAATGGAAAAAATGGGGAGAGCTTGCCCGAAAAGATCAGGGGGGAAAGTAAAATGAGGGCGAGGAGGGTGTTGAATAATGATGTCTGGATAAAAAAAACAGCTGCTTTAATTGTGAAACCGACAGGAGAGGGCGGGTAGGGATTTGGGGTGGGGGCCACTCGGGCCTTGGGTCTTGGGGTGTGAAACTTTTATATTTGATGTGAACCAACAACAAACGCCACACGCACACAAGATTTCAGAGAGACTTTCAAAATATTTGAAACGACTGAGGAGGGAGTGAGGAAAGGCCTAGACCTGCTCTTGGGGGGACCATGCTTTGAAAAAGAGGTGCTTTGAAGACTGTTTGGTTTGGGGGGGAAAGAAAAGAAAAAGAAAGGACCCATTATCTTTGTGAAATTACATGGAAGGCCCTTTGGAAATGCTTTGTAGGGCGTGTGTGTATCCGACCGGGGAACTAGGGCCATTCGAATCGAGTGTGTCCCGTGTGGGATCCACCCCATTTAATGGTTGCCGTGTGCGTTGTAGCCGTTGCTTGGTACGAATTCTCCAATTTTTCAAAACCTTGACCACAATGGTTGGGGCTAAGAGAGTGTTCTTGGGATATTAGACTGAGATGCTGTGACATTTGGGTGTTGTGTTGTTTGAATGAACTGGAAGGAGCCCTGGACTTACCACTCCCTCCTACAAGGATAAGCTGGCCAAAATTGAATTGTAATGTACATTCTTCTGGTTCATTGCATTTGAACAGGAGTCTATGACTAGAAATGACCTTTGAAAGCTAACCAGCTCGCATGACCTAATATAGTCTCACAATTCTTAGATGCGCGACCTAATAAAATCTTGCAATTCTTAGGCGTGCTGGCTTATCAATGGATGTTTCGTTTGCCTATGACGTGAGACTAATTTCTTGATTGGATTAATCTCCAGGTTTGTAGGGCTGACGCACCGGTCAATGAACGAGGCTAATATTTCCCCTCTGGAATGGACTGCGGTTTGTTGGTTCATAGGTTTGGTTTTGGCCGCGCCTTTGTTGAACTTTGTCTCCATGCGCCTTGACCATGGGCAGTACCAACAGCTAATTGCTGGAGCTGCCACAGTTGTCGGAGCCATCTTCTGTCTTCCGGCAGGATTTTTCCGCACTCCTTGGATCTTTCTGCCATATATCGTGGTGATTGTGGCTGCCAGTCTGGTGGCCTCGGCTGCCCACACCCGCAATCTCGGCCTCATGATCCGTGGTTTCACAGGCCCTCTTCTCAAGAAGAACCAATTCCATGTCAGGAGATCTGTCTCGGGTTGGCTCTCGCTTTATGCCACAGCGGCTGGTTGCTTTGGTGCTGCATTAATTTCTGCATTCTCTTATCACATGCTTGATCAGAAAGATAGATTTATCAGCTTGTGGGTGGTTTCAATCTTCGGTGGCCTTTTTTGGCTTCTTGGCATTCTTTACGTAATCGTGGCGTATAGGCCAGGTCCAGAATCTCCTCCTCCACCATTTACTTACATTATCTCCATCTTTAGCTACCCTCATGCAGTGGGAAGCCTTGTTGGCGTCTTCCTTTCATCGTTCACAACAATGTGCATCTTCACGGGGGCGGTGCTCTTTTTAGTCGGGGAGTTGTGCCTGAAACCCGTGTTTGTGCTTTATTTCTGGTTGACTTATTTCCTCTTCCCTCTGGTTTCTATGCCGCTGCTGCACCCACTTCAGAACCTCATCAAGGCAAGTGCAGTGAAAATGCAGCTACTGGGCTTCCTTCTCTCGATGATCACTTGTGGGGTTGGATTCTACTATCGCTCCAAAACTTGGAGCAAGGGACATGTGATTTTCTTTGCGACTTTGCAGAGCACAGCAGCAGGAATCTTGTATGCTTATGGTAGGATTTTGGTGTTGGACTGTGCGCCGTCTGGAAAGGAAGGTGCTTTTTCTGTGTGGTATTCGTGGGTGAAAGTGTTGGGAACCTGTGCGGGCTTCGGCATTGCATCAGTTGTCCCACAGAGTGTGAGCACTTCTTTCGGTATTGCCTTCATTTGTGCAATTCTCGGGGCGGTGATGTTCGTCTTTGGGAATGTAAGTGATCTCGGTGGGGCCCTAGCCGCAGGCAATGTGAAGGAAGACGACGAGAAAGGTTCGCCGAGGCGCGGTATGGTGAAGAACCCGCTGCATTTGGAAGCACCATAGAAACCAGGAATTGCTACTAACTCTCTCTTTCTCTCTCTCTCTCTCTCTCTCCCCCTCCCCCTCCTTCTCTCACCCCCTCTCTCTCCTCCCCCTTCATGATAGAGCTACTTCGGAAGACATAGGAGTTTGTGTAACGATGGCTGAAACGGTTTTTATCATCCTGTCGAATTTAATGGTGGAACTTGTGCATGTACTTGGTAGGGTTGTGTAGAGGAGCTTTTTTTTATGGTAGTTTGGCAATACTGAATTTGTGGTGATGGTGGGTGATTGTGCTTTTGTAAGTGATTTGAGTTGGAATTTATAAGATTCTTTCTGTTCATCAAGTCAGTTCTTCCTAGCACTTCTAATGGGTTTTCTTTATTGCCTATGGAACTTTGGGAACTCATTTTGGCCAGGGTTTGTTGAACTGGGAAGTGTGCTTCAAACTTTCTTGATTCTAGCCTTTTGGTACAGGCTGAGGCAGACAGACCCATCTCCTAAATCATGTGTTACTGCATCATTTTTCTCAGTAAAGCCGCTTTTGATACCTAAAGAAGAAGCTGATTACGTTCTAATGGAGCCCTTGATTCTTGCAAATCGAGAAAGGGGCGACAAAGGGAATTTTCATGTCTTGTCTCTACGGCCAAACTCCTGCTGAAGGAGTCGGCTACTTATTATATTGTCAATGTCGTCATCGGGCTTTTGCTTTCTGTTTCCCTTAGTGATGTTTTTTCCCAGTAAAAGGAAGATAATGTAGGCCACGTGAAGGTTCTTTATCTCAAACGTTGATTCAGACCGGGTGAGTGGATGGAAATTTGTTATGAGTACTACTCAACTGTCGTTTTGAAAAATAGGGTGCGCACTCAGGAATCCGAATCAGTCTTTGGAATTATTGCAATTGCGCTCTAAATAAATCTAACGGCAACTTTTATAAGTACTCGATAAGACATCCTCTTGAGATGGAAATAGTCGAATATTCTTTTGCGCTCAAGCCTCTTGAGATGGAAATACGCACTCGAATTACTGGCAAAAACAAAACAAAACAAAAGGTCCAACTGATGTAAACTTGAAGAAAGATGAGATTTGCAGAGTTCCTGGTGCTTTTACATCCTCAGTAACTGTTAAATGCAGATGAGGCTATGTTTTTCTCTTTCTTTCTTGTCATTCTTATGGCGCTCCATGCTGTATGTCGATTCACTGTCTGCCTTGCCTTCCATATTCCATCTTCATTGGTCATTTCTCCACCTTCATTTGTCTGTTTGAGGAGGGCCACCAGTACTTGCTTCATCATTTGTTCCAGTCAAATTTCAGCTGAAATCAAAACCTCGAAGTGGTCCTCTTCTACGGAAAGGATCTCTGCATGCTCTGAGCCCACGCAACCTCGGTTCATGTATACCATTAGATAATGTGGGATCCACGTAGGGGTCATCTAATCTGAGGACGGCTGTGCAGTTAGGCTCGCTGCACTCGGAGCATGCAAGTATGTCCCACCTTCTATTAGCGGGGAACGGAACTACCATGGGGAAAGAACTTGTTCTTTAGCAGCTACTGTATGGATTAAAATTATGGATAATGACACAAATGATCTATCATGAATTTTGCCTCAATGTGCAATATTGTCCCTAAACTTTTGATTTGTTCAATGTCGTCCTAACTTTTGGCACATTTTCATATAATTTAGGGACTAAATTGAATATATATCAAAAGTTTATGAATCACATTAAACAGATTGAAAGTTCGGGAACCACATTGTACGCTTGGCTATAGTTTAAGAACCACATTAAATAAATCAAAAGTTTAAGAATCACATCACACATTGAACTAAAATTTAGGGATTATTTGTGTCATTTTCCATTTAATACTAGTGGATGCAATTGTCAAGAATTTGAGTAACCCACAAAAATTGCAAATCTACACATAATCTTCACATCGTGATGATTGAATCTGTCCGTCATAAGGGTGTGTAAAAGAATTGAGAACTGCTTGGATTACCTAGAACCCGACCGGATTGAACCAGAACTAGTGGTTCCCATGAGGGCCGTTCCAGTTCTCAGTTCTTATTTAGTGAAATTGATGAGTATCAGTCCGATTATCGATTCTAGGCATGGATTCGCTTACTCGTCCATTTAGACCAGAGCGGTATATGTATATTTAAAAAAAGAAATTCCATTTTAATTACTTAATTATTTTGTAGTTTTTCAACCAAATATATTTGTACATATATGTATATTTGTAGTTATTGAATATTATTGAATAATTTTGTTTCTTGGGTGTGTAATAGGATTTGCCCCTTACTTCTTCTTCTTTTCAATTCTAATAATCAATTTACTTCTTTCTCAATCAAAACAAATAAACAAACATAGACGAATGAGAGAGCCGATTGGAGATGTCCATAAGAGCCAATAGCTTGTTTTAAGAGTATAAATAGATCTCTCTCATTCCCATGATTAAATTAAGTTGGCTTTGAAAAAAGATGGATCAAGCAATTAATGTTTTAACTTCTGTAGAGGTTAGGATGTTTGACGTGGAGTCTAATTCTCTACATATTTCCGCTGTTAGGAAATCTTAAAAGGACCACATCACGACTTTTGAAAAAATTAAGTTTGTAGCTAATGCGTATTATCTATTGGTTTCGCTCAATAATTTTCAATCCTTAATAAAAACTAATGGCTCACAATTCAATCCAAATATAAAGGCCGAACAAGCTTTGTATGAATTAGGGACCGATTCCAAGGACTCACCCGAGAATCGGACTGAACTGGTGGTTTGGTTTTCGTATGGGTCCATAGAACTAACAAGCGGGTCTCGATTTTACTTTTTTGGAACCAATTCTTACTCTGTGGTTCCCGGTTACTGCTCACCCGGACCATGCTCACTCCTAGTCAATCGCATCCCTCACATAACCTAAAGCCCCTGCAAAAAAATGTTGTCTTTTTTTCGTTTGGACCCTTAACATCTCAAGAAACATGAAATCTCAGCATTCGGTTCTTGCCCATCATCAGGGCCCATGGGCCGAGCTCGGCCCAGCCCATTTCGACTTCCACCATCTCCTTCTATTTCCCTCTTAAACCCTTACTCTCCTTTTCAAGGTTTAACCCAACCGCTTCTTCCCCCCAAAAAAACCTCCCTCGCCACCGGCGGACGGCAATTCCTTCCGCCAAGCTCCGGCAATGGCGACGCTCAGATTCTTGATTTCCAGGGCGGCGTCGAGCGGCGGCAACCTCCGTCTCCATCTCCAGCCGCGCTGCGCCGCCGCCCCTTCTTCTCCCGCGCTCCAATTCCTCCTCCGGAGCCTCCACTCCCTCATTTCTCGTCGCCGGGACGGCAGGACCTTCGTCTCCGAGCCGGACTACAGGGTCGAAGACGGAGCCGGGGCGGCGGCGCTCAGTCTCGACGACCGCGTGCCCGCCACGGTGATCACGGGCTTCCTCGGCTCCGGAAAGGTCTGGCATCCGTTTTGCCTTTTCTTGTTGGTTTAGCGAACTGTTTTTGATTGGTGTTCTGCTGCGGTAGTGGTTCTGAGCTGAGAGTGTTTGTGGTGTAGACGACTCTGCTCAACCATATTCTGACAGCCCAACATGGCAAGCGGATTGCTGTTATTGAAAATGAGGTAACCCGGTTCATATCCTTTGCAGAATACTGAATCTGAGGGTTATTAATTTCGTCATGGTTTTTGTGGTCTCTCATGGGTAATTGCGAGTTTGCTTAAAAAAGGGCTCTTTCTGGTATTGCTTATACCTATGTGCTTAGTGGAGATAGTGGCTATCTGGTTGGGGCGTGCGGTGCCATTCAACAGCTATAGTTTAGCGGTTATGCGATTAGAATTGATGATGTGGATGCTCATTGGTTGTTTAACTCTCTGCCTTTTCAGTTTGGTGAGGTGGATATTGATGGTTCGTTGGTCGCAAGTCATTCTTCTGCGTCCGAGGAAATTATAATGGTTAACAACGGGTGCTTATGCTGTACTGTACGTGGAGACTTGGTGAAGATGTTACTGGAGTTGGTTAAGAAGAAAAGGGACAATTTTGATCATATTGTGATCGAAACCACAGGTACCTCACACGGATGAATAATTTATATCATTTAATTGACTACTGTTGCCCTTGCAGAATTTTGTGTTTGCTCATCTCATATTTTCAATGGCTGCATTTATATATGCTATATTTGTGGGTTTTCAATTGGTTCTGTGGTCTTGATATTTAGATTATAATACATTCAAACCCAATTTTTTTTTAATCACTTATGCATTAATATGAAACACTCTTGCAGGCCTTGCTAAGCCAGGTCCAGTTATTGACACATTTTGTTCTGATGAATTGGTTTCGAGATATGTGAAATTGGATGGTGTTGTTACCTTGGTTGACTCCAAGCATGCTATGAGGCACTTAAACGAAGTGAAACCGAGATTTGTTGTAAATGAAGCAGTTGAACAAATCGCTTACGCTGACCGTATTATTATAAACAAGGTGGACTAATGCTTGCAAATATTCTTCTCATTTTCGCTTCCATCTTTTTCTTTTTAATAAAGGGCCTAGGGGCATACTTCTCATTTTCACTCTCTTAAGATCTTTTTCTTTATATATTGGCAGATTGATTTAGCAACTGAAGCTGAACTGGATATATTGACTAAAAGGATCAAGGTATGCTTTTGCAGTGGGCACTAATATTCTGTAATCTCCTTTCTTCAATAACAAACAAACAAAAAAAGAAAAAAGAAAAAAAGAAAAAGAAAGAAAGAGGGTGATCTGGAGTTGGATAGGAAGTTTCTTTATGTAACTCTAGAGCTAGAATGGTGATGAAAACACATCTCAACTTCCTCTTGTGTTGGTTAGAACACATGATGACTGTGTCTTGCAGACCATAAGTTGGTAGCTGGAATGATGTTTAATGGCTGAAACTTGCATATACATTGCCTATAAACTGAATTAAAAGGAGTAATGGCCATGGTGAAATTCTTTCTTTCCATCCTTTTTTACTCCTAATAGCATTTGTGGAAGCCAATTGGAGATGGGTTAATTTGAAGTATTATTTCTCACTTTCCCACCACAATGAGAGTTTCCTTGGTTCTTCCAAATAGGAGTTTGGGGACAGAGGTCATTGTTCATTTTGCTTCATATTTCTGGTTAGCTGGACTTCGCTTTGGCTAAGTTAAATGGAGAAAGTGGATAATCAGTATGGTCTGATGACTAGGCATATTTATCGAAAAAGCACTTAATGAATTTCCTGCCAAGCAAAAGAAGTAATTTTAAGTTTTTAATGATTAAAGTTTTTTACGTGACTTTAACTGGCTTTAGATGTCCATAGTTACTGTCTTTTGAAGATTTCCAGTGTTCTATCTCTAATAGAGCTAAAATCCCGAATCTCAAAACCAGGAGTGCGATGAAATGGATAAGTCACTCTGAACACACTGTGAGGAAGGATAACATAGTGATAGATGTACTAGTGCAAGATTCTTTGAGGCACATAAGATCTGTTTCGGGGTGATGCTGGCAGTGAATCAGCTATAGGTACCATGACATGGAACCTAAATTTCTGAAAATTTGTGGAAATTGATTTAGTTGTAAGCTGTAACTTCTCCCTAACTGATGTGTGCATCGAGCATCGTATATTTTCTGCTTCTAGCGTGTTATGTTTTCTTAGAGAAGTTTGAATGGGCTTTATCTTAGTTTATTATTTTCTAATTATGACTGCACTGGCACTTTCCAGCACATCAATGGGATGGCACAAATCAAGCTAGCTAAATATGGAAGCGTCGACATGGATTTTGTTTTGGGAGTGGGAGGTTATGATCTGGACAGGTAGTTATTTCTACAATTTGGAAAACAGTATATATATATGACTGGCTGTAAATTAAACGGAAGTTTTGCAGCACAGCATGGTGTCATGTTCTAACCTGTCAGTTATATCTGCAGAATCGATTCTGAAGTTCATGGAGATGACTCATCCTGTAGTGCACATCAACATGGGCATGGTAATGTGTACAAAACTTCTTTTGCTTTTGTCTTCTCGTATTGCGATTAATTCTATGTAGTTTTGTTACGTGTGATGACTGAATTTCCCAGCATGTGTGGGTAATGCAGAAGAGCACAAAGGGCATCATCACCATCATCATCATCATGATCATGTGCATGATTCTGCAGTTTCCAGCATCAGTATTGTTTCTGAGGGTACACTGGATCTTGATGAGGTAAATTTACGTGGCTGTTTTAGATCTTGTTGCTTTAATTTTGATCACCCATGGGGGTATATGTGCTATATTTTGATTCAATTGGTTCCCCAGTGAAAAGATGTGCCAATTGGATGTTAGTTTATTCTGTACCCTGGAGGCTTTAATTATGGGAAAGTGAATAATATGGTGGCGAGGAACTGTTTGCAGAAGTCTTGCTCCTCTTTCATTTCAGTGTGGTGTATGTATGAGTCTATGAGAAGTATATGCATGCAGTGGTGCGTCTTCTTGTATATTAGTCGTGGTATTGCTGTTGTCAAGGAGTAATATATGAGGGACAAGAGTTTCACTATAAGATATGAACCCATGATTTTGAATGGTCATTCACTTTGAGAGTCTATGGACTAGCCCTGAGCTTCTCGTAACTATGGGTGGCATGAGGTGTAGTGCAGTCTGGTCAGCGTATCTGTAATGGTATGGAGAGCCATAGCTTCGAATTTTGTCACCTTGATCTGATGGGCCAAAGTGCCAGCCCAGCCCATCGCCATTTGGCAGTGAAAAGCAAGCAGTGGGTGCAGTAGGCTCACTAGCTCCTTTGAGAATGCATGACAACAGTGTTTTTTGATAAATTTTCATGACATGTTGTACTATTTTTTTTTTTTGGCGTGACTGCTACTGATATCTGTATTCACTAGTTTAGCCCCAATGCACTAAAAATTCCTTGGTGGAAAAATTCTACTGCGGTCGTCAAACGTCGTGAAAGCAGATAACCTGAAGGAGAAGCATTGTGAGGAGACAAGTGAGACAATTGTTTCGAAAGTTTCTGCCTTGGGGTTGGGTATAAATTTAAATTTATACTTCAGCTCTTCCTGATCTATGTAGCCTGTCTCCCATTTGTACCCTTTTACTATCTATGAAGGCACAATGATGAGTTTCAGAGGCCTAATGAGCGTCTTACCTACACTATTTCTAGTTGGGATGAATGAACATTGGCAGCTTGGCTTATGCAAGCTCTTTAACGCTTGATGATTTGTTGTTCAGTAAAGTGTGGGTGTACTGGTAAAACTAAGAATGTACTTTTACATCTCACATTTGGTGCTTAAATATGTGAAATTCAAATACTGACCAGTGGTCTTAAAAAGGTTGATAAGGCATGTTTCCTTATCCGTGTCTGAGATATAATCTTTATCTCTTGGTTTATGACAAGACCTTTGAATTTGCGTAAGTCTCTATATCTGTCACTGGGCTAGTAATATGCATGGGAATTTGCATTCTAATTCTATATGTTGTCTGTATTCTAGTACTTGCAGTTTGCTTTTGCTCAACTGTGATGATATCTGTTTAAACATGTCTCTCATATGCAATGTCCATGGATTAGGTTGATGATTGGTTTGAGAGACTGACTGAAGAAAAAGGGGAGGACTTGTACAGAATGAAGGGTGTACTATCTGTGACTGGTTATGAGCAACGATACGTATTCCAGGTTCCACTATTTGTATTTATGAACTTCTTTCTAGTCATTTTGGTTCAAATCCTCATCTTATGTTACTTCAAAAATTGCCTCCCTTTCAGGGTGTTCATTCAACATTGGATGGCTGTCCGGGAAAAGTATGGGGTCCTGATGAGAAGAGAATAAACAAGCTTGTCTTTATTGGGAGGAACCTTGATGAAACTGCCCTACGAAAAGGCTTCAAGGGGTGTCTTGTATGACCTAACGAATCAAAATAGAACGATTGAGAGTGTCAGGTATGTTGATATATGTTAGAAACGGATTAACTATAACATGATGCCAATAAGTAGGGAAGGACTAAAGAGGGGTTCCTAACAAATGCATAGTGGGAACACTATTGGGATGACAGACTTGGAATACGTGAACTGCTGCTTCTATGTAACTATAATATTTTCAAATGACTGGGAGTTGTATTATGACAAGAGATGGCTTATTGGCAATACCTGAAATTTTAAGTTGAGTTGTGAGAAATGATCAAGCCTATTCTTCTTGTGAATCCCCATATGCCTGAGTTATCTTATTGTCACTAATTACAAAAAACAGCTTTTGAATTACCCAGAAATCCTTAGCTAGGACCATCGTAGGAATACTCTGAGCTGGTTTTTGTTTTCTGCTGAGTTTGAAGAGAGCGCAATCATTGATCACAAATCTCGGCTTGGACCAATTTATAATCGCAGAAATGATAGAATCATGATAGAGAAACTCAAGATTTTTATTTGGATAGCGAGAGCGAACTCCGAGTGATACAAATGGTTCTTAGTACGATCATGCAAAAATCTTCAGGTATTCATCCATGCGGGTGTATTGAACTTCAGGATAAAGCTGGGAAGCTTCTTCTGCATCTTCCCCAATTTCAAAGTTTGTCAAACAGCCTTCATAGAATATGTGGTAGAAATGCCCCACTCCCACTTGCTGCGCATAATCCAATCCTGAAACAGAAGGATAGCTTAATATCATCTAAATATGGTCTACCATAGATCTGAAGCTAGTGTAGCAAGTAATTATGTAGCAGGTCACTCTTGATGGTAAATATACAAAAGGGTTTTTATTAGATTTTCCAGTCAGCGTTCAAAAACATGATCACCGTCCCATTGTTTAAGTTGTCATTGAACCTAAGGATATGCCAACACTAAATTCTATAAAAGTACATGTCATCTAACGAAACAATAAATCAGATAATTACCTTTCATGGAGGCAAGGAAGTCTTCTGCAGAAATGCTTCTCTTCTCCAGGGTCTTTCCACTGAGCTTCTCCCACGTCTCCACCAGTTGTCTTTGGGACAGAATGTTCTCTGGTGGCCTTAGGTAGACTGTCTTGTTCAGCGTTCTTGGATCATCGATCGTTTTAATTGCGTACGTTGTGATATCATCTTCATCGAGAAAAACAGCTGCAACAGTAATGCAGTATCAAACACTTTCATGACTTATCCATATACATATTCGCGCATACTGGTGTCTTAATTACCAAAAAGAAGTGTTGAACTTGGCTAAATGACTTAACCAAGCTAAGGTAGTCGACCTTGATAGATTTTGTGATCACTCGGAATTTTTTATGTAGTCCTGATTTAGACTAGATATACAGAGCTAGTGATCGCCCTTCTGATAAAGTACTTGAGTAATCTAATGAAAGATGTTCAAGGATACGACTAGGATGATATTGGTTGATTATGTAAGCTCTTACCTCATTGTTGACATGAGATAAAAACATATTAAGATATGACACAATCTCACCTAACAAGATGTTGCTGAAAGGTTGAATCCATATATATAATAAAATTTATAGCTCCCTCAAAGTCCAAACTGACATAGATAAAATACCTGCTTTGACATGAATTGATCATTTCACATGGTAGCATTTGGGACTTATGTCAGGTTTAGGGGATCGTTGTGTCGAGTAGAGTTCGAACATGAGACTACAGTTTCTTAAGGCCCATGTTCCGATTATTTTACCACTTAGTCAACCCTTTTTTTGTAAGTTTATTGAAAATGTTATCATTCTGGTATTCTAAATGGTGAACATGGTTTTCTCTGTCTCTAGTAAGAGGAAATTTGCTCCAACCAATCTCTTGATTGGTGGGTTATAAATATGAAAATCATATGGTTGTAACCCACTAATCAGAAGCATGGTTAAAGAAGATCTTTTCTCTAATATATAACCTTTGTTATTATGCCTAAAGTAGGTTTATGCACCTCACATACCTTTGACGTTGCCATCTCCATAGAGATATACAGTGTCTTTTGGAGGAGTGAGACTCGACATTTGGGAGAGATTGCCCACAAAATAACCGGCAAAGCAGTTGGCCGAGATGTATGTGAAGGGGATCTTGGCTTCCTTGATTGCTTTTCTCACCTCCATTTTCTCATCGAACGTGACCCTTCCCGGCTCAATTGCGTGACCCATGAGGGCCGGGTCCATTCCGAACTCTGACGGCAAAAACCGCTACAAAGAATTAGCAAACATTCAAAATCTCGTTAGTATATGTTGCATGACGATTTTTCGACACGATGTCGACGTGACTGTACATTAGCAAAACTGGAAAAAAAAAAAAAGAGGCTCGGGGGATAGGGAAAGAGATGCACACACCGTGGTAATGACATAAGATAAATAGCTTTCTTAGCAGAGTCATGTTCGAATTTCAAGAAATAAGAAGATTTGAATTATAAATTGAGTGAGTTACGGAATCCACTGCTCAAATGGAGAACCGAATGAGAAGATCAACACAAGTTAAGAGGGGGAAATTTTCGTTTATCCTAATGCATTTATAATAGAAAATCAGTGCAAGAATTTCTTCACGAATACACTTTCATTGCTTTATACGCTCACTCAACGGAATGTATAATCTATCTTTCTATCTAAAAAAAGTTAGTATAGTTCGAAGATTATAACTTCTCTACTTGAACTTTCCATTTTGCAAACTGCAGGAGAGCAAGTGTTCAGTTCAAGTTCAACCAAAAAGATTATAGCAAAGACAAGATGAATGGACAAGATTTTGAGTCTACACCCGAACATGATTCTGCAGATGCAATTTCTTATTGCATACTGTATCATATAAGACAAGCCGTACTGAAAACATAAACTAGAAAAAGTAAATCGAGTTTTATGATGAAACAGAAGAAATAAGAAGGATAGGAAAAATTACCTCAAGCAATTGTAAGTAAAATAAAATATACAAAATTGTTAACAATTAGGAGAAATCATACAAAACTCTCTATAAAATTTTTGGGATAGTGCGCGTTTTCCCTTTAACTTTCAACTACTAGACGGTAGGTTTTTAATTTTGTTAGAGCCATAAACCCTAAGTTATTTTTTCCGTGTGCATGTGCAATGCACATGTTTGAGGAGTAAAAGTATATTCTCATAATACTTTTTAAGGAAATTTCTCTTTTATTCTTGATTGCCGCAAAAGAATAAAAATATAGAAAATGAAAGAAAACTAAATCAACTAAAAATAATAGAAACAATAAATGTCAATAATATTAAACAATAAAAACTTGTTAAAACTTGGTAAATGTAGCAGCTTTAATAAAACTGAATAAGGTATTTTAAGAAAATATCAACCAAATAAAAAAAAAAAAATGGAAGTGCCTCAATAAGAACAAAGGTCAATAATAAAAGTTATTAGTCAAAAGGGAAAAAAATAAATGATGTCCTCAACTCATACAGGGAAATGATTATCTCAAACTAAGGTGGGTTTTAAAGTATTTTTATTGAGTAATCAATTTTTTGCATCAACATTTAAAACATAAAGAATATCCAATTTTATTCACTTCACCTCCTTGTTATTGAGCCTTTTTCCTTTTTACTTAATTGTGTTACTTTTAATTAATTTTTTATTTAATTAATCTTTCTCCATTTTCTTCATTTTTTATTTTTTTTACAAAAATCAAGGGTGAAAGAGAATTTTCATTAAAAAGAAGAAGATGAAAGGACGAATTTACTCCTTGAAAGTCACGTATAAGAACGAATTAACGATTTTAATAAAAGAAGAGTTAAGAAGATAATGTGTAATGGTTGAAAATTTATGGGTAAATGTGTACTATCCTCAAAGTCCTTTTTTTTTTTTTTTTTGGGGGGGGGGGGGGGTTTGGTACAATTCTTCTAACAATTAGAACTAGAAATACAACATAAATCATAGCCAAAGTTAGAGTTGAATCTATTACAAAAAAAAAACCGACATGAAATATTAAACTAACCAAACTAAAAGAAATAAGATAGTATTTATCCCAATTTCCGAACATACTGAAGTTAGAAGAATGCAATTTAAACAAAAAAATCAAAGGCACAACAAGCTAAAATTTTTTATTTAGGAGGGACAAGAAATGAAGAAACTTGTCCTACAGAGACTTCATAGCACAATTCCTTCACTTTTATCATTGAATTGGAACTTTGATCGTGAGCATGACAAAACAAGAATATAACTAGACAAAAATCCAGGTGGTTGTTAGATTGAGCAAACGAAAAGGCGCGATCAGTCAAGTGAACATGCACGTCACAAGTTCTTTTCCGAAGACAACAACCATCATAATGCGTGGCGGCCCTCCTTTATCTTCAAATTAAATTCTTATCTAAAAAAGAAGAGCACCCACCCACCAATGGGAGTAGTTCAAAAGGCACGCATTTGTATTTTCTGACATTATCGTATAACCAAATTCGATATGGTCCCCTTAAAATACTGTTGGGTTGGCCCTGTCGGTTCAGTTGCAAGAAATTCTCCACCAAACAAAGAGTCGGTGGGCATATCTGGATCATCCTCACCTTAATCAATCATCATGTCTTCCTGTCAGCACATATTTGCGCCTAAAATATGGTCGGTCGAAAAGAGCTTTTTCACATAATCGGCAAAAAATGCAAAGAAAAATGTATGGAGGCGGCGGAAAATTACGTTTGGCAAAGGTATAGCGTGTAATTGTTCATGCGTATGTACCTATTTATTTATTTGTCTATTATATAATATAAGATGGACAATTCAAGCCATGTTTGGCCTTCGGCCTTTTCTGGTTGGAACGCTTGCTTGTTCGGACACCAAATTAGGATATAGTGACATATTGAGGTCGCATCACATGTTTTTTCAAAAGAAATTCAGAATAACATAACTCAAAGATCAGCAATTTGAGGGTTAATAAAATGAGATGCTGCGACTATAGATGATTATATGATTGTCGACATAAACATAACGTACTATGCTCCAAAACTATGCTAGAAATTTGATTCAAGATTATGTTATATCTGGACAAACTATGTAAACGATCGAATGTGAATATATGTTTGACATTTTATGAATTTGCAACTCTATTATTTTTTCCAATAACGAAATCCACCTAATTTTAATTTATTTGGAACTTCTACTTTAATTTTAACTTCCTCAAAATCTTACTCTTAAATATAAATTATATTTGATTCGAAATATTTTGAACTTTTTATGCCTTTTATCAAAAGCGAACTTCTAGAAATTTTCAATGGTTCTGTTGAGGTTGGGGGCGACTGGCCGTTCATTTTCTTAATCTTTGAATATTTCAAATGATCGAGCCGACAATGCAGCGGGTCAAATTGGTCAATGTTGACTTTAGCTAAGCCGTTTTGAACAATCTAGATAAATGGATGACGCCAGGATCAAATAATGAAATGATCATCTAGTAATTGCGTAAAGGAGATAGTTTTGTCAATATGAACACACACACACACATATATAGACACACATATATGCTCTTTCCTTATAAGCTAAATAATTGTTTAGATTTTTGCACTAAGTGGTGCGAATAATCAATTCTTCACCCTCTTGGACCCTCCAATTGTGATAATCATACAATGTGCGCATATATACCGTCATTTGCAATACCATGTAAATATTCAAATAGGTAATTATAACTTATGCCTCAATGTAATTTCTTTTCCTTAAGCGATCTTGCCCACTTTTGATTTGATGGATACTACGAGAGTTTATGATCAAAGCCCTCAAATCAAAAGTAAATAAGATTGCCGGTGCAAAATCTTCTTTTATATTAGCGTTGTATATTCTATTGCTCCTGTTTGAATATCTACAGGCTCAAAAAGTATTGTAACATTTCTCCTGCTCTTTTGACTTTCTCGACATATTTTGCTATCTACGGTGTGGACATCAGATTGATGTCCAAGTCAAACATGTGTATAAGGGCTAGAAAGAAAAGATAAGAAAAACAAGTGAAGAAAGTCCCATCATAAGTTGAAAAATGAGACATTTTTTTTTCTACTCCAAGGGTAAAAAGAATATTTCAACAAATACCTCCAGATTTATATGAAAAAAAAGAATTTTTGTTACTGACCGAGTTATGTTATCAATAAAATCTTGAAATATGTTTGTTGCTATCAATAAAATTGACAGATATATATTTTTGTTGTTATGTAAAATCTTTATTTCTTTTTCAGGACACGGATTCCCTATCCCGATTACTTCGAAGACAGATCTTAGATCAATTATTTTACATCTAGTAGCACGAGAAGCTGTATTACTAGGCACACCATAGATATAGGTACTTGCTCTGAAAATGAGCATCATATGAAGTGCATAATACTCTCTAAAACCCTAAGAAGAACTTCGAACCGAACAGAATGAAAGAAATTAGTGCATAGTAGCAACTCAATAAAGACCGCTCTAAAAAGAGGAAAAAATGAGTTTGCGTTACGCTGATTACCTTGACATTTCCGGCTTCTTTGATGGCCTCCACGAGCTTGAGCTGCATCAGGATGTTGTGGCTCCGGAAGTGGACCCCCGACATGGCACAGACGACGACATCGACCAGCCTCACAGCGTCGACGAGGCTCCTCAGGTCTGAGAACGAGGCCTCGACGAGTTGGGCGCCACGCCTCTTGAAGCGCAGTAGCGTCTGGAGCTTCTCAATGTCGAGGCCGGTCTCCGGACGCTGGAGGACGTACGTGGGGTGGCCCTGGTCCAGGCTCGCCCGCACGAGCCTCCGCCCGATGTAGCCAGTGCCGCCAACGATGAGGACCTTGCTCTTCGCCATGTGATGTGCGGATTACGGGAGAGCTTATGTTACTTCTGTGAGGTGATGAATAGAGCAACGAGAGGATCTATATATAGATAGACAGAGAGGTTTCGTGCGGCAATTTGAATCTTGCGACTTAATCCTGAGTTGGTACGTTATCAAATACTTGAGAATGAGACTGCATCAAGAACTCTTTTTCCTCCCCTTTTATTTCATCATTTGCGTCTTGATCCACGTAATAATGATGCCTGCCTTCACACCGGTTGACTGGTCAGGGTTTAAGTTAAATATAGCAGATCAGATCATGTATTAGAATAGCAGATCATGTATTAGAATAGCAATAATGCCAATTACCTTATCCGATTTGCTATTATTAGAGCCTTAAAGGCGTCCCTTTTTTTTTCACCGCTTTCAAGCTTCTTTCTTTGTGCCTGATTACTAGGTGACTTTAACGGGAATAATACCCAATGACCGAAAAACCCTTTTCCTAGGAAGTTTTATGAAGAATCCTCGTCGTAGAATAGTCAGCATGCAGAGGCAGGACCACCAAGGTGGTTGGTTTAGTTATAAAGGGTTTATTTATCTTTCACGAGATTACGAGCTCGATTCACTTCATGAGAGAATCAATGGAATTGTGGTTATGGGCTCTCTGACCTCGGAGTTCTGGATCGCGGTTGGTGCGGAGTACTTATCTATGAAGCACGGACATGTTGTTGGAGCTTCCATGTTGTGTCCGACACGTGTCTACGTGTCTGACACATTTCGATACCCTCGGACACACTGTCAACACGTGTCGGATTTTCTGACACTCGATCAACTCTTCTTGATACATACCAACATGTGTGTTCGGTAGAGAGAGAATCATTGAAGAAGATGATGGAGGGTGGAGGCGAGGGTGAAGGAACAGAGGCAAGGCCCTAAGTGATGGTGAGGAGGGCTAGAGGAAGAGCAAAGACTGAGGCGACCTAAAGGGTCACAACTGTGATGCCGCAATGGAGGGCTGGCGACGAGGCTATAGCTGCGAAAGAGGAAACGTCGGAGGCGAGCGATTGTGATGGCTAATGAGGCTATCGAGAGGAAGAGGGTCGTGCGAGGAGGAGGAGGAGGCAGCAACTAGGGTTTTTGAGGGAGGAAACTAAAAATAAAAATAAAATTAAAAATTAAAAATGGGATTTTGATGGGACCTTGCCGTGATTTTTTCTTTTTGCAGGGTGAGTGGACGAGAGGGTGATTTTGAAAAATAAAAATACTAAATGTTGAATAATGAAAAATTTTGGTTATTGTAAATGATCATAAATTTATTTAAATAAGTTAATTATAATTTCTTGTTAGTCATTAATTTCATCAAAACTTTTGTTACAGTTGAAAACATGTTCTCAAATATGGATACACACTAACTATGAATATATTTTTCAAATTTCCTATGAATAGACTTAATAATTATAAATTCACTGTAGGCTATTTTATTATAATTTATCTAATTGTGAATTTGAATCAAATTAATTAAAAATAAAAGTATTTATTTAATATATAACGTATCCCAACGTGTCGGAATTTTCTATTTTTAAAAGAATGATGTGTCGGTGTGTTGCATGTCCATACTTCGTGTCGGTGTTACTTAGTTTCTTATTGCTTGAGTCGAATATTCATTGGTTGGTGTGGAATCCTTATGATAATACTCATGAAAGATCGCTGGGCATTAGTCGCCCCTCCCCGCCCCCGATAACAACTAAAGAAAAAGCATGCGAAGGCAGGCAATTTCAGCACTTTCAATCGCGGGTGGTGCAGAGTTCTTATCGCTCGAGCTTGACCTTTGACGTTTGCAAATTTGCCTCCTCGGGGGATTCGGGCTCGTCCAACTCTTCCTCGTGGACGGGGAAGACTTCCTTCGAGGAGTTTCCGGTTTTATTTGACAACGAAAGTATGAGTTTTTTAATGCAATAACGACAGATGGGCCTCCCCAGGTTGAAGTCAGATTCAACCTAGAAGTAGGAAGGAGTACGGTCAATAGATGTATAAAAAACTGGTGTAACAGGAACCAAACCTTCCGATCGGTCTGTCGGCTCCACCAAAGATTTCCTTGACGATTGGTGTGAGAACGCCCCCCCCTCTTGCCGACAATATTTTAAAGAAAACCTTTGATCGCGAAAGTCAATTACTGCAACTCTATGACCTACTGCCACCTACAGCAGATTAATGATCTGTTTGTTGGACGGAAAATGCATCATTTCTAAAAAATATTTTTCAGTAAATCTTTACGGAAACCTGAAAAAGACCGAAAAAATATTTTTAATTATTTAGTAAGTAAGATATGATGAGGAATATCATCAAAAAATTGTATTTCTTAATTACTTTTAATTTTATATATTCTTTTCTTTTATGTTTCTTATTTCTTGGCCGATTGCCGCCACAGCGACGATTGCGAACTCAAGCCTTGTTAAATTGACAAGCTCGAAGCTTGCCGAGCTTGAGCTCACCTGTAGCTGGTCATTGGTTGTAGCCACAACCAACCAAGATAGGAGCAAAGAAAAGAAAAATAAAAGAAATGAATATATCAAATTAAAAATAATTTAAAAATTGAAAAAAAAAATTAAAAATTCGGATTTTTAAAAATATTTTTATAAAAAAAACGTTTTATTAACCAAGGGCACGCCTATTTTGATTTATGGATGAGATCATCTCTTTTTTTTTCCTCGATCTATAGTCCTCATAAGAGTGGCCTATATCGATAAGGATAATGAAATGTAACCATTCATAATGGAATAAGCCGCAAAGGGCATGCCTATTTTGACCCTCTCTTTAATTAGGTATACGCCTTTTTTATTATTAATTGACCGAATAACCTTCTATGTTAGGAAACAAGATGGATCACCTTTTCACCCTAATTTTTTTCTTTCGCATCTCTTTTCTTCGTCTTCTATATTTATTTATTTTTCAACTAATTGAAACTTTCATTCATTCTTGAAAAAATCAATCAATAGTTAATTAAGCATGCTTCTTTTTCCTTTCTTGTGTTTTGTTCCCGCTATCATTGTTCCTTCTCCCATCTTCTTTTTAAATTATGGCCGATTAAGTGTTGTAAGCTCCTTTCTTCAATAACAAAAAAAAAAAAAAAAAAGAAGAAGAAGAAGAAAGAAAGAAAGAGGGTGATCTGGAGTTGGATAGGAAGTTTCTTTATGTAACTCTAGAGCTAGAATGGTGATGAAAACACATCTCAACTTCCTCTGGTATTGGTTAGAACAAATGATGACTGTGTCTTGCAGACCATGAGTTGCTAGCTGGAATCATGTTTAATGGCTGAGACTTGCATATACATTGCCTATAAACTGAATTAAAAGGAGTAATGGCCATGGTAAAATTCTTTCTTTCCATCCTTTTTTACTCCTAATAGCATTTGTGGAAGCCAATTGGAGATGGGTTAATTTGAAGTATTATTTCTCACTTTCCCACAACAATGAGAGTTGCCTTGGTTCTTCCAAATAGGAGTTTGGGGACAGAGGTCATTGTTCATTTTGCTTCATATTCTGGTTAGTTGGACTTTTCTTTGGCTAAGTTAAATGGAGAAAGTGGATGCAAAAGAAGTACTTTTAAGTTTTTAATGATTAAAATTTTTTACATGACTTCAACTGGCTTTAGATGTCCATAGTTACTCTCTTTTGAAGATTTCCAGTGTTCTATCTCTTTCCCACCACAATGAGAGTTGCCTTGGTTCTTCCAAATAGGAGTTTGGGGACAGAGGTCATTGTTCATTTTGCTTCATATTCTGGTTAGCTGGACTTTTCTTTGGCAAAGTTAAATGGAGAAAGTGGATAATCAATATGGTCTGATGACTGGGCATATTTATCGAAAAAGCACTTAATGAATTTTCTGCCAAGCAAAAGAAGTAATTTTAAGATTTTAATGATTAAATTTTTTTACATGACTTCAATTGGCTTTAGATGTCCATAGTTACTCTCTTTTGAAGATTTCCATGTTCTATCTTTAATAGAGCTAAAATCCCGAATCTTTAAACCAAGAGAACGATGAAATGGATAAGTCACCCTGAACACACTGTGAGGAAGGATAACATAGTGATAGATGTACTAGTGCAAGATTCTTTGAGGCACATAAGATCTGTTTCGGGGTGATGCTGGCAGTGAACCAGCTATAGGTGCTATGACATGGAACCTAAATTTCTGAAAATTTGTGGAAATTGATGTGGTTGTAAGCTGTAACTTCTCCCTAACTGATGTGTGCATCGAGCATCGTATATTTTCTGCTTCTAGTGTGCTATGTTTTCTTAGAGAAGTTTGAAACGGCTTTGTCTTAGTTTATTATTTTCTAATTATGACTGCACTGGCACTTTCCAGCACATCAATGGGATGGCACAAATCAAGCTAGCTAAATATGGAAGTGTCGACATGGATTTTGTTTTGGGAGTGGGAGGTTATGATCTGGACAGGTAGTTATTTCTACAATTTGGAAAACAGTA
The DNA here is from genome assembly GCA_016097605.1 of Eucalyptus guilfoylei. Lineage (NCBI taxonomy): Eukaryota > Viridiplantae > Streptophyta > Magnoliopsida > Myrtales > Myrtaceae > Eucalyptus > Eucalyptus guilfoylei. Next base: position 14,015,929 of record CM027864.1, on the reverse strand, counting down.
TATATATATGACTGGTTGTAAATTAAACGGAAGTTTTGCAGCACAGCATGATGTCATGTTCTAACCTGTCAGTAACCTCTGCAGAATTGATTCTGAAGTTCATGGAGATGACTCATCCTGTAGTGCACATCAACATGGGCATGGTAATGTGTACAAAACTTCTTTTGCTTTTGTCTTTTCCTATTGTGATTAATTCTATGTAGTTTTGTAAACTGTGATGACTGAATTTCCCAGCATGTGTAGGTAATGCAGAAGAGCACAAAGGGCATCATCACCATCATCATCATGATCATGTGCATGATTCTGCATTTTCCAGCGTCAGTATTGTTTCTGAGGGTACACTGGATCTTGATGAGGTAAATTTACGTAGCTGTTATAGATCTTCTTGCTTTAATTTCGATCACCCATGGGGGTTTATGTGCTATATTTTGATTCACTTGGTTCCCCAGTGAAAAGATGTGCCAATTGGATGTTAGTTTTTTCTGTACCCTGGAGGCTTTAATTATGGGAAAGTGAATAATATGGTGGCCAAGAACTGTTTGCAGAAGTCTTGCTCCTCTTTCATTTCAGTGTGGTGCATGTATGAGTCTACGAGAAGTATATGCACGCAGTGGTGCGTCTTCTTGTATGTTAGTCGTGGTATTGCTGCTGTCAAGGAGTAATATATGAGGGACATGAGTTTCACTATAAGATATGAAGCCATGATTTTGAATAGTCGTTCACTTTGAGAGTCTATGGACTAGCCCTGAGCTTCTTGTAACTATGGGTGCTATGATGTGTAGTGCAGTCTGGTCAGCGCATCTGTATTGGGTACAGAGGGCCATAGCTTCGAATTTTGTCACCTTGATCTGATGGGCCAAAGTGCCAGCCCAGCCCATCGCCATTTGGCAGTGAAAAGCAAGTAGTGGGTGCAGTAGGCTCACTAGCTCCATTGAGAATGCATGACAATAGTGTTTTTTGATGAATTTTCTTGACATGTTGTACTTTTTTCTTTTCTTTTTGCGTGACTGCTACTGAAATCTGTGTTCACTAGTGTAGCCCCTATGCACTACTGTTAAAATTCCTTGGTGGAAAAATTCTACTGTGGTCGTCAAACGTAGTGAAAGCAGAGAACCTGAAGTAGAAGCATTGTGAGGAGACAAGTGAGACAATAGTTTTGAAAGTTTCCGCCTTGGGGTTGGGTATAAATTTAAATTTATACTTCAGCTCTTCCTGATCTATGTAGCCTGTCTCCCATTTTTGCCCTTTTACTATCTATGAAGACAAAATGATGAGTTTCAGAGGCCTAATGAGCGTCTTACCTACACTATTTCAAGTTAGGATGAATGAACATTGGCAGCTTGGCTTATGCAAGCACTTTAACGCCTGATAATTTGTTGTTCAGTAAAGTGTGGGTATACTGGTAAAACTAAGAATGTACTTTTACATCTTACATTTGGTGCTTAAATATGTGAAATTCAAATACTAACCGGTAGTTTTAAAAAGGTTGATAAGGCAAGTTTCCTTATCCGTGTCTGAGATAGAATCTTAATCTCTTGGTTTATGAAAAGACCTTAGAATTTGCGTAAGTCCATATTTGTCACTGGGCTAGTAATGTGCATGGGAATTTGCATTCTATATGCTGTCTGTATTCTAGCACTTGCAGTTTGCTTTTGCTCAACTATGATGATATCTGTTTAAACATGTCTCTCATATGCAATGTCCATGGATTAGGTTGATGATTGGTTTGAGAGACTGATTGAAGAAAAAGGGGAGGACTTGTACAGAATGAAGGGTGTACTGTCTATGACTGGTTATGAACAACGATACGTATTCCAGGTTCTACTGTTTGTATTTATGAATTTCTTTCTAGCCATTTTGGTTCAAATCCTCATCTTATTTTACTTCAAAAATTGCCTCTCCCTTTCAGGGTGTTCACTCAACATTGGATGGCTGTCCGGGAAAAGTATGGGGTCCTGATGAGAAGAGAATAAACAAGCTTGTCTTTATTGAGAGGAACCTCGATGAAACTGCCCTATGAAAAGGCTTCAAGGGGTGTCTTGTATGACCTAACCAATCAAAATAGAACGAATGAGAGTGTCGGGAATGTTGATATATGTTAGAAACGAATTAACTATAATGATGCCAATAAGTAGGGAACGACTAAAGAGGGCTTCCGAACAAATGCATAGTGGGAACACTATTTGGATGACAGACTTGGAATACGTGAACTGCTGCTTCTATGTAACTGTAATATTCTCAAATGACTGGGACTTGTATTATGAAAAAAGATATGGCTTAGTGGCAATACCTGAAATTTTAAGTTGAGTTGTGAGAAATGATCAAGCCTATTCTTCTTGTGAATCCCCATATGCCTGTGTTATATTATTGTCACTAATTACAAAAAACAGCTTTTGAATTACTCAGAAATCCTTAGCTAGGACCATTAGAGGAATACTCTGAGCTGGTTTTTGTTTTCTGCTGAGTTCGAAGAGAGCGCAATCATTGATCACAAATCTCGGCTTAAACCATTTTATAAACACAGATGATAGAATCATGATAGAGAAACTCCGGATTTTTATTTGGATAGCGAGAGCGAACTCCGAGTGGTACAAATGCTTCTTAGTACGATCATGCAAAAATCTTCAGGTATTCATCCATGCGGGTGTATTGAACTTCAGGATAAAGCTGGGAAGCTTCTTCTGCATCTTCCCCAATTTCAAAGTTTGTCAAACAGCCTTCATAGAATATGTGGTAGAAATGCCCCACTCCCACTTGCTGTGCATAATCCAATCCTGAAACAGAAGGATAGATCAATATTATCTAAATATGGTCTACCATAGATCTGAAGCTATTGTAGCAAGTAATTATGTAGCAGGTCACTCTTGATGGTAAATATAAAATTTTTTTTATTAGATTTTCCAGTCAGCGTTCAAAAAGACGATCACCGTCGCATGACATGTTTATTGTTTAAGTTGTCATTGAACTTAAGGATATGCCAACACTAAATTCTACAAAAGTACATGTCATCTAACAAATTAACTAATTAGGTAAGTACCTTTCATGGAGGCAAGGAAGTCTTCTGCAGAAATGCTTCTCTTCTCCAGGGTCTTTCCACTGAGCTTCTCCCACATCTCCACCAGTTGCCTTTGGGACAGAATGTTCTCTGGTGGCCTTAGGTAGACTGTCTTGTTCAGCGTTCTCGGATCATCGATCGTTTTAATTGCGTATGTTGCGATATCATCTTCATCAAGAAAAACAGCTGCAACAGTAATGCAGTATCGAACACTTTCATGACTTGTCCATATACATATTCGCGCATACTCGTGTCTTACCAAAAAGAAGTGTTGAACTTGGCTAAATGACTTAACCAAGCCAAGGTTGTCGACTTGATAGATTTTGTGATCACTTGGAATATTTTATGTAGTCCTGCTTTAGTCTAGATATACAGAGCTAGTGATCGCCCTTCTGATAAAGTACTTGAGTAATCTAATGAAGATGTTCAAGGATACGACTAGGATGATATTGGTTGATTACATAAGCTCTTACCTCATTGTTGACATGAGATAAAAACATATTAATATATGACACAATCTCACCTAACAAGATGTTGTTGAAAGATTGAACCCATATATATAATAAAATTTATAGCTCCCTCAAAGTCCAAACTGACATAGATAAAAGACCTACTTTGACATTAATTGATCATTTCACATGGTAACATTTGGGACTTATGTCGGGTTTAGGGGATCGTTGTGTCGAGTAGAGTTCGAACATGAGACTACAGTTTCTTAAGGCCCATGTTCCGATTATTTTACCACTCAGTCAACCCTTTTTTCATAAGTTTATTGAAATTGTTATCATGCTGGTATTCTAAATGGTGAACATGGTTTTCTAAGTCTCTAGTTAGAGGAAATTTGCTCCAACCAATCTCCTGATTGGTCGGTTATAATATGGAAATCATATGGTTGTAACCCACTAATCAGAAGCATGGTTAGAGAAGATCTTTTCTCTAATATATAACCCTTGTTATTATGCCTAAAGTAGGTTTATGCACCTCACATACCTTTGACGTTGCCATCTCCATAGAGATATACAGTGTCTTTTGGAGGGGTGAGACTCGACATTTGGGAGAGATTGCCCACAAAATAACCGGCAAAGCAGTTGGCCGAGATGTATGTGAAGGGGATCTTGGCTTCCTCGATTGCTTTTCTCACCTCCATTTTCTCATCGAACGTGACCCTTCCCGGCTCAATTGCGTGACCCATGAGGGCCGGGTCCATTCCGAACTCTGACGGCAAAAACCGCTACAAAGAAATAGCAAACATTCAAAATCTCATTCGTATTTGTTGCATGACGATTCTTCGACATGAGGTCGACGTGACTGTACATTAGCAAAACTGGAAAAAAAGAAAAAAAAGAAAAAAAAAGCTCGGGGGATAGAGAAAGAGATGCACACTCCTGGTGATGACATAAGATATATAGCTTTCTTAGTAGAGTCATGTCCGAATTTTAAGAAATAAGAAGATTTGATTGCACAAATTGAGTGAGTTACGGATCCACTGCTCAAATGGAGAACCGAATGAGAAGATCAACACAAGTTAAAGGAGGAAATTTTCGTTTATCCTAATGCATTTATAATAGAAAATCAGTGCAAGAATTTCTTCACGAATACACTTCCATTGCATTATACGCTCACTCAGCGGAATGTATCATCTATCTTTCTATCTAAAAAAAGTTAGTATAGTTCGAAGATTATAACTTCTCTACTTGAACTTTCCATTTTGCAAACAGCAGGAGAGCAAGTGTTCAGTTCAAGTTCAACCAAAAAGATTATGGCAAAGACAAGATGAATGGACAAGATTTTGAGTCTACACCAGAACACGATTCTGCAGATGCAATTTCTTATTGCATACTGTATTATATAGGACAAGCCGTACTGAAAACATAAACTAGAAAAAGTAAATCGAGTTTTATGATGAAACAGAAGAAATAAGAAGGATAGGAAAAATTACCTCTAGCAATGTAAGCATAATAAAATATACAAAATTGTTAACAATTAGGAGAAATCATGCAAAACTCTCCATAAATTTTTTTAGGGTAGTGCACGTTTGCCCTTCAACTTTCAAGTGTTAGACGGTAGGTTTTTAATTTTGTTAGAGCCATAAACCCTGAGTTATTTTTCCGTGTGCATGTGCAATGCACATGTTTGAGGAGTAGAAGTATATTCTCATATCATTTTTTAAGGAAATTTCTCTTTTAGTCTTGATTGCCGCAAAAGAATAAAAATATAGAAAATGAAAGAAAACGAAATCAACTAAAAATAATAGAAACAATAAATATCAATAATATTAAACAATAAGAACTTGTCAAAACTTGGTAAATGTAGCAGCTTTAATAAAACTGAATAAGGTATTTTAAGAAAATATCAACCAAATTAAAAAAATAAATAAATGGAAGTGCCTCAATAAGAACAAAGGTCAATAATAAAAGTTATTTGTCAAAAGGGAAAAAAAGAAATGATGTCCTCAACTCATACAGGGAAATGATATCTCAAACTAAGGTGGGTTTTAAAGTATTTTTATTGAGTAATCAATTTTTTGCATCAACATTTAAAACATAAAGAATATCCAATTTTATTCACTTCACCTCCTTGTTATTGAGCCTTTTTCCTTTATACTTTTTATTGTGTTACTTTTAATTAATTTTTTATTTAATTAATCTTTCTCCATTTTCTTCACTTTTTATTTTTTTACAAAAATCAAGGGTGAAAGAGAATTTTCATTAAAAAAAAGAAGATGAAAGGACGAATTTACTCCTTGAAAGTCACGTATAATAACGAATTAACGATTTTAATAAAAGAAGAGTTAAGAAGATAATGTGTAATGGTTGAAAATTTATGGGTAAATGTGTACTATCCTCAAAGTCCTTTTTTGGGGGGGGGGGGGGCGCAGTTTGGTACAATTCTTCTAACAATTAGAACTAGAAATACAACATAAATCATAGCCAAAGTTAGAGTTGAATCTATTAAAAAAAAAAAAAAACCGACATGAAATATTAACCTGACAAACTAAAAGAAATAAGATAGTATTTATCCCAATTTCCGAACATACTGAAGTTAGAAGAATGCAATTTAAACAAAAAAATCAAGGCACAACAAGCTAAAAAATTTTATTTAGGAGGGACAAGAAATGAAGAAACTTGTCCTACAGAGACTTCATAGCACAATTCCTTCACTTTTATCATTGAATTGGAACTTTGATCGTAAGCATGACAAAACAAGAATAAAACCAGACAAAAATCCAGGTGGTTGTTAGATTAAGCAAACGAAAAGGCGCAATCAGTCCAGTGAACATGCACGGCACAAGTTCTTTTCCGACAGCAACCATCATAATTCGTGGCGGCCCTCCTTTATCTTCAAAGTAAATTCTTATCTAAAAAAGAAGAGCACCCACCCACCAATGGGAGTAGTTCAAAAGGCACACATTTGTATTTTCTGACATTATCATATAACCAAATTCGATATGGTCTGCTTAAAATACTGTTAAGTTGGCCCTGTTGGTTCAGTTGCAAGACATTCTCCACCAAACAAGAGTCGGTGGGCATATCTGGATCATCCTCACCTTAACTAATCATCATGTCTTCCTGTCAGCACCTATTTGCGAAAATATGGTCGGTCGAAAAGAGCTTTTTCACATAATCGGCAAAAAATGCAAAGAAAAATGTATGGAGGCGGCGGAAATTTACGTTTGGCAAGGGTATAGCGTGTAATTGTTCATGCGTATGTACCTATATATTTATTTGTCTATTATATAATATAAGATGGACAATTCAAGCCATGTTTGGCCTTCGGCCTTTTCTGGTTGGAACAATTGCTTGTTCGGAAACCAAATTAGGAAATAGTGACATATTGAGGTCGCACGTATCACATGTTTTTTTGAAAAAAAATCAGAAGAACATAACTCAAAGATCAGCAATTTGAGGGTTAATGAAATGAGATGCTGAGACTATAGATGATTATATAATTGTCGACATAAACATAACGTACTATGCTCCAAAACTATGCTAGAAATTTGATTCAAGATTATGTTATATCCGGAGAAACTATGTAAACGATCGAATGTGAATATATGTTTGACATTTTATGAATTTGCAACTCTATTATTTTTTTCAATAACGAAATCCACCTAATTTTAATTTATTTGGAACGACTTCTACTTTAATTTTAACTTCCTCAAAGTCTTACTCTTAAATATAAATTATATTTGATTCGAATTATTTTGAACTTTTTGTGCCTTTCATCAAAAGCGAACTTCTAGAAATTTTCAATGGTTCTGTTGAGGTGGGGGGCGACTGGCCGTTCATTTCCTCAATCTTTGAATATTTCAAATGATCGAGCCGACAATGCAGCGGGTCAAATTGGTCAATGTTGACTTTAGCTAAGCCGTTTTGAACCATCTAGATAAATGGATGACGCCAGGATCAAATAATGAAATGATCATCTAGTAATTGCGTAAAGGAGATAGTTTTGTCAATATGAACACACACACACACATATATTGACACACATATATGCTCTTTCCTTATAAGCTAAATAATTGTTTAGATTTTTGCACTAAGTGGTGCGAACAATCAATTCTTCACCCTCTTGGACCCTCCAATTGTGATAATCATGTAATGTGCGCATATATACCATCATTTGCAATACCATGTAAATATTCATATCGGTAATTATAACTTATGCCTCAATTTAATTTCTTTTCCTTAAGGGATCTTGTTCACTTTTGGTTTGATGGATACTACGAGAGTGAATGATCAAAGCCCTCAAATCAAAAGTAAATAAGATTGCCGGTGCAAAATCTTCTTTTATATTAGCGTCGTATATTCTATTTCTCCTGTTTGAATATCTACAAGCTCAAAAAGTATTGTAACATTTCTCCTACTCTTTTGACTTTCTCGACATATTTTGCTCTCTACGGTGTGGACATCAGATCGATGTCCAAGTCAAACATGTGTATAAGGGCCAGAAAGAAAAGATTAAGAAAAATAAGTGAAAAAAGTCCTATCATAAGTTGAAAAATGAGACAAATATTTTTTTTTTCTACTCTAAGGGTAAAAAGAATGTTTCAACAAATACCTCCAGATATATATGAAAAAAAAAAAAGAATTTTTGTTACTCATTGAGTTATGTTATCAATAAAATCTTGAAATATTTTTGTTGCTATCAATAAAATTTAGACAGATATATATTTTTGTTGTTATGTAAAATCTTGATTTCTTTTTCAAGACACAGATTCCCTATCCCGATTACTCCGAAGACAGATCTTAGATCAATTATTTTACATGTAGTACCACGAGAAGCTGTATTACTAGGCACACCATAGATATAGGTACTTGCTCTGAAATTGAGCATCATATGAAGTGCATAATACTCTCTAAAACCCTAAGAAGAACTTCGAACCGAACAGAATGAAAGAAATTAGTGAATAGTAGCAACTCAATAAAGACCGCTCTAAAAAGAGAAAAAAATGAGTTTGCGTTACGCTGATTACCTTGACATTTCCGGCTTCTTTGATGGCCTCCACGAGCTTGAGCTGCATCAGGATGTTGTGGCTCCGGAGGTGGGCCCCCGACATGGCACAGACAACGACGTCGACCCGCCTCACAGCGTCGACGAGGCTCCTCAGGTCTGAGAACGAGGCCTCGACGAGTTGGGCGCCACGCCTCTTGAAGCTCAGTAGCGTCTGGAGCTTCTCAATGTCGAGGCCAGTCTCCGGACGCTGGAGGACGTACGTGGGGTGGCCCTGGTCCAGGCTCGCCCGCACGAGCCTCTGCCCGATGTAGCCAGTGCCGCCAACGACGAGGACCTTGCTCTTCGCCATGTGATAAGAGGATTACGGGAGAGCTTATGTTACTTCTGTGTGGTGATGAATAGAGCAACAAGAGGATCTATGTATAGACAGACAGAGAGGTTTCGTGCGGCAATTTGAATATTGCGACTTAATCTTGAGTTGGTGCGTTATCAAATACTTGAGAATGAGACTGCGTCAAGAACTCTTTTTCCTCCCCTTTTATTTCATTATTTGCGTCTTGATCATGTAATAATGATGTCTGCCTTTACACTGGTTGACTGATCAGGGTTTAAGCTAAATATAGCAGATCAGATCATGTATTAGAATAGCAATAATGCCAATTACCTTATCCGATTTGCTATTATTGGAGCCTTAAAGCCGTCCCTTTTTTTTTTCACCGCTTTCAAGCTTCTTTCTTTGTGCCTGATTACTAGGTGATGTTAACGTGAATAATACCCAATGACCGAAAAACCCTTTTCCTAGGAAGTTTTATGAAGAATCTTCGTCGTGGAATAGTGAGCATGCAGAGGCGGGACCACCAGAGTGGTTGGGTGAGTTGGTGGTTGGCTTAATTGTAAAGAGTTTATTTGCCTTTGACGAGATTATGAGCTTGATTTACTTCATGAGCAGATCAATGGAATTGTGGTTATGGGCTCTCTGACCTCGGAGTTCTGGATCGCGGGTGGTGCGGAGTACTTATCTATGAAACATGTACACATTGCTATAGTTTCCATGTCATGTCCGACACGTTCTGATATGATTAGACACACTGTCAACATATGTCGGAAAATTCCGACACGTGATCAACTCTTCTTGATACATACCGACACGCGTGTCTGGTAGAGAGAATCATTGAAGAAGATGATGGAGGGTGGAGGTGAGGGCGAGGAAGCGGAGGCAAGGGCCCAGGCGACGGCGAGGGAGGGTTAGAGGAAGAGCAAAGATTGAGGTGACCCAAAGGGTCGCAACTGCGATGTCGCAATGGAGGGCTAGCGACGAGGCTATAGCTGCGGAAGAGGAAGCGTTGGAGGCGATTGATTGTGATGGCTAATGAGGCAAGCGAGAGAGAGCAGAGATCGAGAGGAAGAGGGTCGTGCAAGGAGGAGGAGGAGGCAATAGCTAGAATTTTTGAGGGAAAAAACTAAAAAAAAAATAAATTAAAAATGGGATTTTGATAGGACCTTGGCTTGACAGGTGTTTATTTTTTATTTTTGTTTGGAAGAGGGGGAAGAAATGAGGGAAAGAAATGAGGGAGTGAAATAAATTTGGGCATGCGGGCTGGGGTGGACTCTTGGGAGTTTGCATTTTTTATTAGAAAAATAAATAAAAGAGGTTACAAAGTGATTTTGAAAAATAAAAATTCTAAATATTGAATAATAATAAATTTTGATCATTGTAAAAGATCATAAATGTATTTAAATAAGTTAATTATAATTTCTTATTAATCATTAGTTTCATCAAAACTTTTGTTACAATTAAAAACATGTCCACAAATATAGGTACATATTAACTATGAATATATCTTTCGAATTTCCTATGAATAGATTTATTAATATTACTATTATAAATTCATTGTAGGCTATTTTATTATAATTTATTTAATTGTGAATTTGAATCAAATTAATTAAAAATAAAAGTATTCATTTAATATATAATATATCCTAACTATTTCGAATTTTTTATTTTTAAGAAATGATGTATTGGCAGACGCCACGCCTACATATCGCGTGTCGATGTTACTTAGTTTCTTATTGCTTGAGTCGAATATTCATTGATTGGTGTGGGATACTTACGATAATACTCATGGAAGATCGCTGGCCATTAGTCGCCCCTCCCCGCCCCCGATAACAACTAAAGAAAAAGCATGATAAAGGCAGGCAATTTCAGCACCTTTCGATCGCGGGTGGTGCAGAGTACTTATCGCTCGAGCTTGACCTTTGACGTTTGCAAATTTTTATTTCCGGTTTTATTTGACAATGAAAGTATCAGTTTTTTAATGCAATAATGACAGATGGGCCTCCCCAGGAAGGAGTACGGTCCATAGATGTATAAAAACCTGGTGTAACAGCAACCATACCTTGACGATTGGTGTGAGAACGCGCCACACCCCCCCCCCTGCCGACAATATTTTAAAGAAAACCTTTGATGGCGAAAGTCAATTACTGCAACTCTATGACCTACAGCAGATTAATGATCTGTTTCTTGGACGGAAAATGCATCATTTCTAAAAAATATTTTGCAGTAAGTCTTTACGAACGTGAAAAAGACCCAAAAAATATTTTTCATTATTTAGTAAGTAAAATATGATAAGGAAAATCATCAAAAAATTGTATTTCTTAGTTACTTTTAATTTTATATATTCTACCAACCAAGGTAGAAGCAAAGAAAAGAAAAATAAAAGAAATGAATATATCAAATTAAAAATAATTTAAAAATTGAAAAAAAAAATTAAAAATTCGGATTTTTAAAAATATTTTTATAAAAAAACAAATGTTTTGTTAACCAAGGACTCAAACCTGAGCACTAAGGACCTGCACATGTCCTTTGTGGACTCACGCCTAAGGGTCATGACCAAAGCTTGAGTGTCGGGGACCCAAGCACGACCTTTATAGACCTAAGCTCGGGTGCTGGAGCATTGGGTATGAGTACCGGTGGTTTGGGCTTGGCCTCAATGGACTTGGGCATGGACGCTGGGGGCCTAGGCTTGAGCCCAACCTCGATGGACCCAAGCCCGGCTATTGGAGACCGGCTGAGGTTTCCGTGCCCAGGTGCAGAGTTTGAGTCCAAACGTATTTAGTCATATTTTGGAAAATATTTTCCAATTGTTTCAAATAGGAAATCATCTTCTTGAATTTAAGTTTTTGTAGGAAAATATTTTATGTTGACTCATTTTCTTTAAGAGAACCAAACACTGAAAAATGAGGAAAATATTTTTTGTGAAATAAATGGACCCTGAGAGTAGATTGAAATATATTAGGTTAAACCATAGTTTTGATCATGAAGAGACAGGACGGTATCTCTTATGATTAAGAACTTAAAATCTAGATCCATATGTTTTCTTAGTCCTATCATGCGCAGATTTTCAGGTATTTGGCCATGCGGGGGCGTTGAACTTCCGGCCTAAGCTGGGAAGCTTCTTCTCCATCTTCCCTGATTTCAAAGTTGCATTGATTAGTCTCCGCAAATGAGTCATGCTCCTCGTGCTGGACTTTTTCCCTTCCTCGAGATCGGCTCGATTTCTTTGAGCTCGACTTGATTTCAAGCAGCTCGAGTAACTTGTCGAGCTGAGTTCGAGCCTAACAAAGTTCGATTCGATCGGCTTGCAAGCTTAATCGAGTGTTTCCATATGTCCGTGCGTCTGTGTTGGACTGTCTATTACTAGAACCAAACAGAAAAAGAGGGAGCGCAAGTATTGCGAGCCAAGTCCGATTCAAGCGAGATTACCTAAACATGCAAATCTAAACTATTAAGAAAACTCTATCTTAAATTATCGTGCAAAAATATAGAGATGATATTTTCTTAGTATTTTTCAAACATGAAACATTCAAATAAAGATAGACATGCATGGGAAGAGATAAGTCATCACATCACAAAAGATACGCACTGAATATTCCGTTCGATTCAAATGTGGCAATAAATAAAACTGACGATTGTTTCCAAAGGATTATGAAGGAGTGTGATTGGCCGTATATCAGGTAAAAATCGCATATCTGGCTTAGCACTTTGTCAAATTAGGAAAATTCCTAATTTGGATAATGCCCTAAATCTAAAACATATGCACGTTAGATGATGATCATTCAATATATATATAATATTCAAATTTCATTCCTATTTTTGAAGCGCCATTGTTGAAGAGGTTCAACAGGGGCCTGGCTGTGATTGGCTCCTTTGCAGATTCGAGTCTTCTAAGACCATCTCCTTCATGATTCAAAGACGATCGGCCGTCCCCGCAGGTAGTCACTTTTGCTAGATCAAACTAATATCTTCTGTTTGAGGACACACCTCAATTTGAATTTTTGATGAGAGAGGATTTTCTCAAGAATTGACGTGACGTAGGAGACATCTCTATTTTTCTTTCAGGAATCTTTCAAATTACCATTGCTTAGCTTTTTCGTCTTTAACCATCAAATGAAATGTGAATAATTCGTCCTCCTCTCTTAGAAACAAGTGGTCTTTTGGTTTTGTCGGTATTTGAAATAATTTTGTTTTCTCCATATTATTATATTCCAAGAGTTAATAATCTTATATGATGAATTATTGAACTCAATCATTTGCTGCTCCTAATCAAACAGTCTCTGCGGTTGACCAAACTTGGCAGGAGCGCACCTGCAACAGCTGAATTCTAGATCTATGGACTGGTGAGACGGCAAAGGAAAGATGGCAGACAAAAGAGTCGAGGAAAACATATGGGTGTTTCGACCCGAGGGCAAATCTCAGGGGAAAAAAGGAGGATTTGCTCCACGAAATTTCGTTTGATCCACTCCGATTGCAGCCGGGGTTGGGCTAGTAGCTGCCGCTTTGGGATACGATCTCGGGCACCCCTTCCATCGAGATTGATGTGGGCCACACTGAGGGTGCTGTGAACTGGAGGATCTATCTGTAGAAGAGCCAGGGACGCATTGAATAAAGTTTGCCAACTGGTTTTTAGTAAGTTTAATTACGTGGTTGGTAATATTTCTATTTCGGAGATTTTTTTTTTTTAAATAGTTTTTTTTTATTTCTATTCCTAAAGCAATTTTTAAGTAAAATAAAGCACTAGAATAAAAAAAAAAAAAAAAAGGGAATGCGTTTGGTACGTCACAATTTTTTTTGTCATAGAATTTCTTTTAATTTTTTAACAATTGTTTTAGATTTTTCTTTTTTTCCCCTCTTTTCTTTCTCCTCCTCTAGCCGTCGGTGGCGGCGGCAGCGACTGCACGGCCGATGACCGGTGACTGGCGCCGGCCGGCAGCGAGATTATAAGAGGAAGAAGATAAAAAAGAAAAAAAAATTGACTTATTTTTAGAAATTCTTTCCAAAAACAAGAAACTATTTTGTTTACTTCTTGTTTTTGTTCTAAATCTATTTTTCGACTGCCTTTCTTTCCGAAAATAAAAAAATTAAGTGATGTTACCAAATTGAATTTTGTTCTTTTTCTGTTATGGAGAATAAAAGAACCAAAAAAAATAAAAATAGAAATGTTACCATGCAGGCTATAAGAGTCTGCCTAAAGAAAGAAGTGATGAATGGGCGCCGATTATCCTCCCCTCAGATGAACTCCCCTTATTGAACCTTCCCTCACAAGTACTGGAGATCCTATCCAATGACTATCGTCTGTTCTGCCTTTTGTACTTGAGCATTTTCCCTGAGAATAGGGAGATCAGTTGTAGCAGAGTTTCTCGTTTATGGGCTACAAAATGATTTCTAACCAATCTAAGAGAAGTAGAGGGTTTTCTCAGTGATCTTCTTGATAGAAAGTGCATCAATCCGGTGGAAGAAAGAAGTGATGGAGAGCTTCCCACATTCAAATTGGATAACCTTGTGTGAGAGAGTAAAAGAAAACTAGTGAGGGTAGCACCAACTGGCCTGAAAGAGTAAGATACCTATCTGTCCAAGGAGGAACGGTCAAAGATTTGAATGAAGAGAAACTCTCAACTTCATTCCCTCTTCGTGTTTAATGTCTCCTCGGATGAGACAACGATGTCTGAAGCTTCGCCATTGGAGACTTTTGAGAATCCACTGTTTCCATCTCAAGTTGTTGGATCCGACAGGTGCACCTCTGGAGACCGTTCCAGATGCATTGTTTGAGTTAATCCTTCCCAAGTACTTGAGCTTAAGGGATACCTCAATTGAAGAAATCCCAAACTCCATTGGAAGGCTTATGCGTCTTCAATTTTTGGATCTTAAACGAAGCTTGGTTATTGATTGAATTGCCTAAGGAGGTTGAAGGATTGAAAAGAATTCATCACATCCTGATTTAGCACCAAGAGAAAGACCCCCGATTGAGAGTTACGAGCTAATTGGCTTCAAGGCATTATGCAGAGTCTGAGGGCTCAAGTGCTTAGAAAAGCTATGTCTCATGGAAGCAGACGATAGCGTATTGGAAGATCTTGGGAATCTGACAAAATTAAGGCGATTAGAAATCACCAAGTTGATTAAGGAACGTGGTGAGTTGTTGTGCACTTCCCTTGAGAAGTTAAAGGAGCTAAAGTCCCTCAATGTGCATGCGGCTTGGTAAGGACGAGATACTTGATCTTTATCGCTTATCTTAGCCTCCCAAGTATCTTACACATCTCTACTTGCATGGCTATTTGGAGAAGTCGCCGGATTGGATATCCTCTTGTATACGTTTGACAAAGATCTTATTAAGATGGAGCTAATGGAGTTGTGAAGTCTGATAGAGGAAAATAATCTTCAAGCACAAAAACAATTTATTTTGGGTAGGTACTTTCCAGTAGGTTACTCATCCTATAATGTTAAAGCAGGCTTTTATTGCTGCTAATGATATACATGTAATTTCCATATTAATTATGTATGCTCCAAACTCCTCCCATATGTAGGGGCGATATCTTTTATAATTGTAACGCTGAAACTTGTATCCTAAAGCTTGTGACACTGATACTGATGGGGGCAATATCTTTTATAGTTATAACACTGAAACTTGTAATCCTAGAGCTTGTAACACTGATATTGATGATCGAAAGATTGCCAAGTGTGGCATTGTGGTTTTTCCCTTTCTTGATTTTGGGAAGGGTTTTCCGTGTAAACATTCTCATTTGTTTTCTTCTCTATTTTTTCTCTTCAAATATTCACATTCTTAACAACTGGTATCAGAGCCTAGTTTTGGTGAAATAGTGGGAGCGAATATGGATAAAGGGAAGGTGAAGATCGATCGGTTCAATGGCAAGGACTTTGGTTTCTAGAAGATACAGATCAAGGATATGCTTTACCTAGATAACTTGCATCAACCTCTCTCTAGAAAGAAACTAGACTCTATGAAGTAAGAAGAGTTGAAATTGTTAGATTGGCAAGCTCTAGGTTGATTCGTCTCACAATGGCGCGGAACATTGCTTTCAACATTGCCACTGAGGCGACAGTGGTGGATTTGATATTGGCATTGTCCAATATGTACGAGAAGCCTTATGTATAAAACAAGGTATATTTGATATGCCATTTTTTCAATCTGAAGACAGACGAGAGTGCTTCCATGACTGATCACATCAATGAATTCAACGTGATCATGACTCAAATGAGTTCAGTGGATATCAAATTCGATGACGAGATAAGGGCTTTAATTTTATTATCTTCTCTACCTAAAAGTTGGAGCGTAACCGTGATTGCAATGAGTAGTTCATCCGGTAAGATAAAGTTGAAGCTCCAAGCAATCCGAGATTTGATTCTTAGCAAGGATATTCACCGTAGAGAATTGGGTGAGTCTTTAGATGCTGCCTTGAATATGATGGTAGAGGAAGAAGCAATCAATGAGGGCTGTGGCAGATCGAAGTCTAGAGGGAGAAGCAAATCTAGAGCACGTGGAGGAATAATTTGCTGGAATTGTGAAAAGAAAAGCCATCTAAAATGAGATTGTAGAGCCCCAAAGAAGAAATTTCAGGATCGAGATCAAAATCAAGAGGAAGAAAAATCTGTGAATGCAACTCTTGAAGAGATGCATGATAGTGATTTTTTAAGTCTGTTGCCTAATTTATTCCACCCGTGGTGGTTACGGAAAAGTAAAAGTTTGAAAACTTTTGTTTAACAAAGTCTCTTAGACTCTTGAATTCTTCGGTTTATGTGTACATTTCTGAATATCTGATGCAGCTGAATACAATTAATTTCTTGCCAAACAAAAAGAAATGGCCGCTTTTGATAGTTATTTTTATAATAAATAAATAAATAATTTTGGCAAGATTCTAGCTGCAAAAATAAGTGCTGAAATTTGACAATTCAACACCTAATGAGCAAACCATTGGGGTGAGGATACGTGAGCGAGGGAGCAAAGTTTAGTAACCCGTGCATGGTACATAACACACATAATGACTTATAAAATAGATATAGGATAGGACTAGACAATAACAAAAAAAAAAAAAAAAAAACCTAATGAGCAAGCTTATACGATAACTTGATTATTATTGACTTTGTACACGACATTTAGCACACACTAGCTGAATATTATTGATCTCTTACCAAACATACAACAACAGCCATCCTTGCTTGGCTTTAGCTTTGGCGAGATTCTAGTTGCCATCGACAAATTTTTTTGTTGACGTATGAATTAGATAATCCTTCCCTTACTTATTGCATTAACTAATGTTTTGACTTTTGAAAATAAAACTTTTCAGTACTTATTCCCATTAAGTGCTTTTGACGATGTTACGAACCATACAACATTGATTGTTTTAAGTCACAAATCACTCAATACTGTAAAACAGGAAGGATTTAATGAATTGATTCGATGATACAATTACAATGGAAATATATATTTTACAAATTACATTATCAAAACCTTGCAATAATGTTCACTATTCCATGTTTGTAAAGAAATTAGCAGCAATTAGTATTTTATTTTCATCTATCATCAAATAATTTTTGTTTTCAGTTTCAAAACTTGAATACTTAGTAGTTAATATTCAATACTTAAATTTTTAGCACTTATCAAAACAATCCTTATAGTTTTATCACACAAGCCCCTGTTAACCCTCCTATTTGATAACCTAATTAAGTGTCAAAAATTAGAAATAGAGCATCTAAATTGATCAAACTTGTTGGACGACTTTATTTAGTGTTGATTTGAAAGACTCAATTAAGTCAAAAGTTCACTTATTTTGGTAAGTAAAAAAGGGCATTTGATTTGTTCACTAGGAAATAGAACTTACAGTAATTTAGAACCTTACCATTTATGAAAACTTACTGATAATAATCACAACTTTATGTTTATTGAAGTAAGAAACTAATCATATTTGGTGAGAAATTTTAATGATCAAATAGCCTTTTGTTTCTATGTTCAACGCTTGAAATTCAATGCTTAAATCTTCAATGCTTATTTTTAGTTTTATCAAACAAGCCCTTAGTCACCACATTAAGGACATGTTTGATAACACTAATAAGTGTTGAAAATTAATATGATCTTTAGCACTGTTATCAATTATGACTAATTTCGAGTTGAAAAGTTAGATGATAAAAATCATATAATTTCCTTAGTAAAAATGTGGTTACTTAGTTCATTGGCGACATAATAAAAATAGTCCTTAAACTTTGACATGATGTATAATGTCATCCTTGAACTTTGAATTTGTTCAATGTTATCGTTGAGTTATTTCTAAGTGTTCAATTTGATTCTTAAACTATCAATTTGTGCAATCTAGTCCCTCAAATATTTCTAAACTCTCAATGTCATCCTCTATACTATTCATAAGTTTTCATAATTACTATATTTCCTCAATTTTAATTTTTTTTTAAATATCAATTCATTATCTACATCAACAAAAAGTTTGCGATCTTTTCTTATTGCATTTTTGGTCTTTTATGAATAAAACGGTTATTTCTATTTAAATATACGAAACTTATGATCACCATATTAGTAAAAGCGGAACATCATTTAGAGTAATATTGGGATTGATATTCCTGCTATTTTAATTTCCTAACTTACACATTTGACTAAATTTAATTTAGAAAATGAGAAACAAGATTTTATATATCTTAAAAATTCAGAACAAGGTCTAAATTAATACAAGCACAATTATATGTAGATAAGTTAATATCATATTGAGATACCCTTATGAAACATTTATTCTTAGGATAGCGGGAATATCAATCCGATATAACTCTAAATGAGATTATACTTTTACCGGTTTAGAAATTATGAGTTAAAATATTACTTAAATGAAATTATAAAAACCAAAAAGGTAAAAATGTAATAAAAAGAGATTGCATATTTTCAATATAGATAGTGGATTGAAATGAAAATATTTTTATAAATTTGAGCAATAGTGTAATTTTAGGAACTTGTGAATAGTACGGGAGGATGGCATTAAACATCCTTGAGTAGTTAAGGGATTAAACTTTTCAAATTGAAAGTTGGTGAACTAAATTGAACACTTAGACATAATTTAAGGACCACATTGGACATATTAAAAATTCCAGGATACATTACACATTGAATTAAAGTTTAAAGATTATTTTCCTTAATTCATTTAATGGAAAAATGTATTTAACAAGGAATTGAAATGTAAAGGAAAATGCTTAGCTAGCTGTACCGTTAGCTTGGAAAATGGCTGGTCAATCCTCAGCCACACACCTTGGTTGAGAGAGAGGGAGATTTGCGTATTGCTTGGAAACTTCCAAGTGCTTGTGTTTGAGAGGGGAAATATCCTTTGACCATCACACCGTGAGACGGTGATGGCGGCACCACTCAAATATAAACTACCATATTTTCAAAGCCTAAGATTGATACAGATCTATACATATGATACGACTTCAAGTCACATAGTAATAGCATATCCAGAATTATTCTGAAGGGCAAGACAAACCATTTTATAACTGTTAGCTTGAAAAGAAATAAAAATGAGGTATATAGATTTCATAAATTGCAGTTTATGAAATTAAGTGATGATCTCGCATACTAAACCTTCACATGTTTTATTGATGATATGAAATGAGACAACTGATAAGGCACATGAACATAATTACATGACACAGATTGTTGATTTTCATAAATTTTATACACGTTATATTGCATTAATACGTAGCAATACGTAGGTGTATTGGTCACGACCCTTAAGGTTTTTTGTTTAAATACACGTAATCTAAGACTAAATAACCTTGTGGAAGCTATATCGTGTGTTAAGAGGTGGCAACTAACTTGGGGGTGGAAGAGCAAGTTATTCGGTCCCCTAGCAATAGTTACGTGGTCAATAGCAAACTGTCGAACTTTAAAACGTTATGAGATTATCTTGCTTGCATTTCTCTTACTATATCAAAACAACATGTATTAATATGATGAGTCTATGCCTTGCTTATAAATCCCAACAGTATTTTTTTTTTTTTTTTTAAATTTCCTTTGCATCTTTCAAGTAACCCTGTTCTTGATTTTTGTTAGGTTAGTGGCGTCAACTGACAACTCTCCACTCCTCACCATGACAGTTCAATCATTTCAAACGCTTATAATAATTAGTATAGAGAAATGATTGTATGACAATCTTTAATTTATTAAGAGAATATTCTTTTATTATGGATTACAAAAAACTAAATAATAAATAATTATAAATTGTTATGGAATCCATTTCTTAAAAAATTTATGACTTACAATAAGTTATTATTATCACAGTAGCTCAAAAACTATTATATTAACAAAACCCATTAACAAATCACATAGTATCGTACTTCTGAAAGTAGCCTAAAAAAATGTGCTTACTCTTTAGCAAACTGGATTTCTCAAACATTGATCAAGAAAAAAGAGAAAAGGTTGATTTTAAAAGACATTCGCTTTTGATCTTGAGAATACTAGATCCATTCGTTACTCGACTCTTTGAGAAAAACCTACTAATCAGGTTTTCTAGTTCACACATTGCAAAACCTAACGAGGAGAAGGGACTGTCATTTACTTGTTAATGACGGTGTCGAAATGGTGGCATTGTCCTTATGATTTTTTGCACTTTCCCCTTCCCAGATCTCTATGTCCGTAATAATATTGCGCGGGAAGCATGTGCAACAATGTACGAGATTCACAAGCATTCTGATAATTTTTTCACATATTTGGAAAAAAGTAAGTGGAAACTATTCGTTTACTCTTCTAATTATCTTATCCACGAAAATATTTGAATATGAAGCTCTTAATTTGACATTTATCACCGACCCATTCCTATTTATTAGATTTTTCATTTTTATAATATCTATTATGTACCTTTAGTAAAGGTTTTCAAAAGAATGAAACGCCATCTTTCGTGTCTTTGCGATTTACATTTTTTTTTCAATGTTTTCCCTGTAATATGTATCTAAAACTTTTCTCTTAGATTTTTATTTTATTTTCTTAATATGAAAACCTGGTGGTGGAGGTGGGAAAAGATCAGAGAAAGACGGCCAGGAAAATAATGAGATGAAGACATGCGGAACTTATAAGAGGGCCACCTCTCACTCTGTCATCCTCGCATGAAGCATCATTTTTTAAAGTATGGAGGATGGATCCGGGAGACGAATATTATCTGCCCCACATGTGCTCCGCTTTGGTGGCCAAGTTAATATCAAACCTTAATTATTTTTTTCTTTTGGCTTAGCATCGTTGATTTGTGCAACATTCCTATTGCAAACATTGACAAAAAAAAAATACTTCCTAAATGAAACATAAAAATCTAGTTTATAAGACATTTAAATGGCCGTGGGTGATAGCGTGAACAAGTCAAGTTCGTCTACTTCTAGGAGTCCGCCTCGTCCTTCACCTGTTTTGGGGTCAGCTCTCTCCTCAACCAGTGATGTGCAGCTATACTGACAAAGATGTGTGATTATACATGTCTATGCACGAATTGGGAGTAAATTATTGAACCAATCCTTGATAGCATCGCATTAAATAATTGAGCTTTTGACGTATTGATTTGATGGATCAAATCATCTAGTATTTTGATATTAGTTGAGTTACATCCTCCAGCATTTTGATTTCATGAGTTCTATGCTGCGAAAAGTATCAAAAAAATCCTCAACATATTGTATTGGTATCAATCTAGTTCTAAATATTTCAATTTGATCAATTTAATCATAAACATTTTCGCATTTGTATCGATTCAGTCCATCCGGCCAATTTAGACAGAAAATTGTTGATGTGGATGCTGGCCACCCTACATGACACGACGAGGGCCGCGACACCCTCGTTGGCCATGGCTGGTACTGGCCCTCGGTTGTGGCCGATCGCCGACCATGGCCGATACCGGCCATTAGGGAAAAGAAGAAAAAAAAAAGGAAAAAAAAAGAAAAAAGAAAAAGTATTTAAAAGTATTTAAAAAAGTCCACGTCATTGGTGGTTGTGCCAACTGTCATTCACATCAACGTTTTTCTGTCTAAATTGACTAGATGGACCAAATTGATACCAATTGGAAATGTGTAAGACTAAAATTGTTCAATTGAAAAGTTTAGGACTTAATTGATACAAATGTAATAAATTTATGACATTTTTAGCACTTTTCTCGTTATCAGCTCCACCATTGTCAATGACCCCACAAAAAAGAGGGAGCGGTACACAAATAATTGAGGAATGGGCCACATACATTCAATAGGTTTTGGAAAAGTTGGAGCAAACTAACAAGTCCATTGTGTACGAAATGATAAAGATGAACTATAAATTCCACAAATGAGTACAAACATGACGTGATGGATGAATAATTGAATTCCAAGGATGATAAATAAAAGCATGATCGACTAGCGAATGAGCAAGTATTTCAAGTAGCTGATATGTTCGCTAAAGGTCAATCGGGTTGTCAGATCTGATGGAGCAAGATTCATGTGGAACTCATCATTATTTCCGTACCAAAATTTAATTTAGTATATATACTACTCTCATGTATGACAATTTAATTTTTATTTATTCAAAATTGAAAAAATAAGGTATGCAAATTTTTAAATATAAATGTGAAAATAATGCTAAAAAAATCAAATACATATATATAACTATATAAAAAAAAAAGACCAAACCCTTTATCAAAATTTTTTAATTTTTCTTTGTTTGAAATTGAAAAAAAATAATGTAAGCAACTTTTTAAATATAAATTTTGACAATAATGCTGAAAAAATCAAATATATATAATTTTGTTTTAAAAGACCAAAAAATATATATATTTTTTAGCATTTATATATATTTGATTTTTTTACAATATTTTGGCATTTTAAAAAAATAGCAAGGGCAAAATTAAAAATTTGAAGAATAAGTGAGGATAGTTTTGGAAGAAAAAAAATAAGTTTTAATATTTGGCTAAATGCTAAAAGCTCAAAGTTAGTCCCTATTAACATTGAGCTTTTAACATTCTCAATGCTGGCTTTCACTTGAAAGCTACTTAAAAATGGTTGCCAAACGGTCTTGCATTTTTCCAAGAGGCTTTAGAGGCTGAAAACTCATTGGGAATACTAAACCAAACGCACTCTCTATCTCTCGGCATTTGCCACCTCTCCCTCACCAGAACGACTCGACTAAGCAACCAAGGCATAGTAAAAGGCCAACCACGTTACCGCCCTCCCCAGCCAAGCCTCGGTAAGCTTTCACCACTACTCTGGCTACGTCTTAGCGGATGATGGCCTCAGGAAGGCCCTCTTGTATTGGTTCTTTGAGGCGATGAGCTAACCCTCTTGTGGCTTAATGGAGGTATATTGTTGCACATAACTCCCATTACAGAATTAACTTTTACGTGAATGTGCCACTTAAAAGCAAATTAATGAGTGAATATTTTACCTATGTTCATTAATCTCCAACATTTATATTACGTACTATGTTTGCAGGCCAAGGATGCACTTCGGTTGGGTTCGGCAAGGCCCAAGAACTCGGCCCGTTTCTTGTGATAAATGGGTCCAACGGCCCAACCCTAAGATTCAACAACATACTTGGAACAAAGGCACGTCCGAAATTTCATTTTTGCTCCTTCTTTCCCGAGCTACATTAGAAGGAAGATAAGTAAATTTGTTCAAATTGTCCTAATTGCGACATCATATACTTTTGCAGTTGCGAATTCGTTGTTCGTCGATTTGCAGGTTGGTGTCGGGTTTTCTTACTCCAACGCCACCGTAGAGCACTGCAACAACAGTACAGGTTTGTAAATTTAAATTGATTAGTAGATTTTTAGAGATAACCTCATTTACCAAAAAATGAAATTTGATGCGATTGCCAAACAACAAGAGATGCCCACGCATTTCTATTGAATTTGTTCAAAAGGTTTCCGTAGTACGGATGGAGTGAGTTCGGCACTACATGCAACTGAGGGTATGGAGCTAGCCTACGGTTGCATGTAGTGCCGTAAGGCGTGCTAACTCCATAGTGGGTTTTTCACTCACCCATCTTAATGGCATCATCATGTTTGCCCAAATTTTCAACTAACCTCAACTTCATTCGATGGTTTTTTCGTGTTATACCCACTAATGCAAAAATGAAGAAATTAATTGCAAAATTTTTGAAGCGTGAGCGAAAAATCCAGATAAGAATGTCGAGATAGATTTTGAGGGGATGATCGGTTATGCGTGGGGCACGCCCAGATTTCGAACAATCTCCATAGTTCAATTTAGCTTGACGAGTACATTGAATTGTATAGGTTGATTAACATGAATAGTCTATACTCCCCGACTTGTCCGCTCGATCTGCCCTTCCCCGACCATAACTTAAACCCACGAGTTGAACTGGACACACCTAATTATCATTTGGTAGGTGCATTTTCTTCCTTAATTTTTTCGTCCCTTCACTTTTTCTTTTTCTTTTTTTAATTTGAATGTCCATTTTTCGATGATGAACAACCTAATTAATGACTAATCTCTTTTGATTCAACAGGAGCTG
This sequence comes from Eucalyptus guilfoylei, assembly GCA_016097605.1. Taxonomy (NCBI): domain Eukaryota; kingdom Viridiplantae; phylum Streptophyta; class Magnoliopsida; order Myrtales; family Myrtaceae; genus Eucalyptus; species Eucalyptus guilfoylei. Next base: position 13,991,605 of record CM027864.1, on the reverse strand, counting down.
TTGCGCAAGATATTAGCGGGCTATGATTCATGCCTAACAAACTATGTCACGGTTTACTTTAACCTTACCAACGTACAACTTGCCTTGCACGCAAATGTCACCCGAATCCTGTGACCATGGAGTCTTTGTAGGTGAATGAAATGATAATTTGTTGATTTTCTTGAATATGAGGCTCTTATAAATATATCAATTTTTCAAATTTTGGGTTAAATACTAATTAAGCTTGGAGGTGTGGCTTTCTTGGAAAGACTTGCCTTCTTTAGTCCTCTTGGTACTGAAGAAACTCATCAGTGGGGGTATTCGCTTGTGGATCTATTCGAATAAATTAATTAACTAAATTAGCATTCCTTAATTAATTTGACTTACATTTAGTTAATGAATTTGACTTACATGTTACGATTGTAATTTTGGGGTTTTTTTTCTTTTCATCTAATCAATCCTTTCGAGATTTAGTGGAGACACAAATGGGAGGATCCCAGTGACGTCGACTCGGTACACGCTAAACGAACTCGACCTCAACATCACAGAGAATTGGACACCGTGATACAAGGGTAGAGAGGTAATTTCATCACTATTCTAATTAAAGGGAATAAACACCTATGGAAAATATTTGTTGCGACCTAAATTGCGGGTGCACCACCTAGGGTTTAGGCTAATGGACTACTAAGTTTTAAACTTAGCTCGGGCTCTCCCAAGCCCATACCAATTTGCGACTTAGGTTCAAATTTTTAACATGCAAATAGATTTTATCTAGGAGTCGCCACTAATCAGTTTATGGTAGGTCCATTAGACACCTAAGTAAAATAATTGGAGAATTATTTTACTCCTACGAACTAGAAACTTTGGCTACGGGGACTTGGTTACACTAGATTCATTTAATGCCCTTTTAGTACCATTCTTTTATTTTCAAAAATGTTTTTGCAAGCAGCTTGGATTTATTTTAACCTAAATTACTATCATGCAAGAGGATAATCACACGGGTGCTCAATCATTATTAAACACTCAATGAATCAAACAAATTGCATCAAAAGAAATAAACACAAAGCAAACAATTTTTTGGGTTTTCTTTTATCTCGAATTTAAAACATGCACTTTAACTACATGACCTAATTTTACCGACAAGCTATTTCTAATTAAGTGAACCTAACACGCAAACTAATTGACATGCGCCTAATATTTTTGTATTTTTTTTATTAAAATTGGTAATAAAAAGAAAACCTAATTAAACCATCTAAAATGAATTATTTTCTAATTTATTTTAGGGATTAATTCGACTTAAACCCTATTCTATCTTAGAAAACTATTTTTTAAAAAGAAAAATGACATTATTAAAATGTGCAAACATTATCTAAGACCTATCTATATAAAAAAAAATCAATCCTAATCTATTCCCAAAATTAAAATTGCAACCCTAAAAATGCAATCTTAATTTACTAAACCAAAACACTCCGATGCAAGATTTGATTTTTGATTTTCATTTTTCTTTTCGTGTTTTTCAAGACAAGCAGTTATCAGATAAACAATATATCTAAACTAATCAAGATATTCATCAAATGAAGGATTAAAACAATCGAAAAAATAATCCATTGTCTCACGGATTAAATTAACGATTATTTTAACCCTAAAGATCACAACATATAATAAAGTTCAAAATAATTAAAAATTTGATCCGAAGTCTTACGGATCAAATTAATAATTATAATGATTTAACAATTAAAATACTATCAACATGCCCAAAAATTAATATAATTAAAAAAATGATCCGACATCTTACGGATCAAATTAATAATTACAGTAATTTTGGGCAAAACCCGTGCAATTAATGCCTACAAGATTCATGAAATGAATATTGACATCCAATGTTCTAATTTAAATAACTAAACTTTAAAATAATAATAATAACAACAACAACAACAACAACAACAACAACAACAACAACAACAACAACAACAACAACAACAACAACAACAACAACAACAACAACAACTACCTAAGGGGACTCAAGAAGACAGCGGCCGTCAACAACTACCTAAGGGGACTCAAGAAGACAGCGGCATTGACGGGATAAGCACGGGCTCGACCAGTAGCGGGATGGGTGAGCAGGTCGCAGGCGGTGGCGCGGTGAGCGGAGCGGCGAGGAGCGCTGTAGGGGTCGGCGGGGCAGCAGCAGCGTGCGGCTCGAGCTCGGAGCAGCGGCCGAGCTTGCAGCAGAGGAGGGTCCGGCAACGGTAGGTGGCGCGGGCATTCAGGCAACAGCGAAGGTGAGCAAGCAGCAAGTCGCTGGTCGTCGGGTGCCGCAGGTGGAGGCAAGGCGGAGGTGCGGTCATGGGTGAGGCGCGAGCATTACATCGTGGGCCGATGGGTGACTAGCGGCGTCGGGCACTAGGTCGCCGGAAGGAGGACGGTAGCGAGTGGGCTACTGCGGAGCGAGTTGCAGAAGGCAGAGGCGCGGTGGCTGCGATAGTTGTAAAGGCGAGACGGAGTGGCGTCGGGCGGAGGTACAGGGGCGTCGGCTGGGTGTCAAGTAGCAACGGCAGGGACGATGACGCGGCGTTGAGCGCTGGGTCGCGATCGGAGCTTGGACGCGGGCGACGGCAGTGCTGAGAGTGCTCGAGCGAAGGTGGCATCGGCAGCAGGGCTTCGGCACAACAACGGGCAGTGGCATGGCAGCGGACGCGAGCGAGCGAGGGGCGTCAGGCGCGACGAAGGCGAGCACGTCGGGGCGGTTGTCGGGCGTCAAGCGCGGTCGCTGGACGTCGGGCATGGCGGTGCTCGGAGATCGCAAGTTTGGTGGCGCTGCAAGAGTCCAAGGAAGAAGACAATCTTCTTCTTCTAAAATTTTTTCTCTCTCTACTTGGTGGACTTTTCCTTCTGTTGCTGCTGGCTTCTTTCTTTTCCTCTGCAATTTGTGAGAGGGGAAAAGAAAAGACACTTCTTGGACGACAAAAGGGAGGGCGGGGGGCTTCCTCTCCTTTTTTTTTTTTTTTCTGTACTGTCTCTCACTTTTCTTTCTTCTCTTCTCTCACGCTTGCATTTCTCTCTTTATCAAGAAATTCTTTTACGAACTTTTCTCTCGAATATTTTCGAATTCCTCGCCCCCCCCCCCCCCCCCCCAACATCCCGTGTGGGTCAACTCCTTTTAAAGTGGTTCCAAACAGCCGCTTTCTATGTCAATTTTTGAGCTTCCATCTTCTGTTGCATTAGTTTATGACTATATATCGGAGTGTGATTTTGCAATCAGCTCGATTTTGCTTTGATTCATTCCATTTTATCAAAATCATTGCCCTTTATTCACTTGATTCTCTAATTGCTTATGCATTTACCAAAATTCAAATATTAATCAAAATTCCCAGCTTCCACGCATAATCAATAAGATTGATTTTCCCCTGTTTTTTCCTTTTATTTGCGATTTTTATTTTTATTTTCTTATGATTGCCAAAATTAGGTGTCAACAATATTTTATTACCCCCTCTCATGTGCAAATCACTTGCAAACTTGTGAGGTTTTAACTCACCAGCTTGTAATATCATCATAGATGCAACATACATCAATTTAGGACTAACTAGCATTCAACTTATCATCCAATTCTTCTCAATTAAGTTTCGGCCCCTCCAAAATAGTAAGGAATCATCGTACAACTCATTCAGATAAACTTGAATAAAGAGGAATTCTAGGAATTCCTAGGGAGTTAGCTTGTTGATTCTATTTTTAGGCCATTAAGAATATATTGTGACAATTCAACTGCGGTTTTTATGGTTAAAAATGCCAAAAGTGGCAGTTGAAGTAAGCATATCGATATCAAATATTTAGCCATAAGGAAACATGTTAAGGAGAATAAAGTTGTCATAAAACATGTTAGCACTAAATTGTTGATAGCTGATCCTTTAACTAAAGGCATGCCACCGATAAAGTATAAGGATCATGTAACTAGTATGGGAATAGGTCCCATCATGTAATTTGTCATTACATGAACGATTTTTTGTTGTATGAAACTCTTATTCTGTTGTACTGTTGATTCTCAATTTTTGGTGTACACAATTTGTTGTTTATTTATGAGAATAACATTTATAATTGATTCTGGAATAAATATAGGGTTTATTCATTAAGATGTATTGTCACATATAAGCTGACATTAAAGAAATAAGATGCATTGTGATACATGTAAGATATTACTCACTCTTAGAGGACATGTCGCCATGATCCATGCGTTTTGTTTCTTTTCTTTAAGCATAAAGTTTTTCATGGATTTGGTTGGATAATCCGTATGATGAAAATGATGGGATCAAGTGGGAAAATGTTATTTATATTGCGCGATTCCACATTTTTGGACCCACATTTTCTCTTTAAAGTAGCGGTTACTCCACATGTAATTTTTCCACGTTTCGTATCTTTTCGTGACAACTGCCCATTTGGTAACCACCTTAATGGGAGACAATATATAAAAGAAACGATCGTTCATTTCTAACGGGTGATCACAAGGTCTAATGCAAACCCTCTCAATTTTGGAATACACCATCAGTACGTGAGGGAATTGGGTTAGTAGAGTGTGCCCGATATTTTGCTGAATTTTCGGGATTTTCCGACGAACATGAATATGAACAATGGCTAGAGGTTTGTCTATAATCGATCCTGTTTTCCGCATTTGATCTTTACTTCTAACACTTTCTGGTTCTTGAATCCAGGTTTTCTAGTTCTAACATGGAAGGGTACGACCTTGGAATGTCTTGTCGACTCAAGAAGTGACTCTCCCTAGTAGTCAGCTCGTCGAAGCATGCTTAACATTTGCATATTCCAATGCTAAAGAGTGCCATTGCACCCAAAGGCACATATTGTGAGTCAATTTTTAATTTAACAAGTACAATCTAAAAACACTCTCCCTTTGTCCAATTTGGTGCAATCCTACTTCTTTTGCCATCCAAGAGGCTTGTCAAGAGCTGTATTGTGTTAGGATCTATTTGGTCTTGATCGTCCCTCCACAACCTCGTTAGAACAGATCGCTACAATTGATGTTCATGAAGATTGCGGGAACCAGAAGAGTGGAGTTGCTCATGAACGGAGAATTTTTGGCAAAAATTTACGTATGGATAGAAATCAACATTCTAATATGCTACGAATAAATATCGATTAAAAGTTATGATAGTTTTATTCAATATCAACTGGTGAACCGTATTTTGTGCTCTCGCTACTCATTCAACAATGTAAGATTTGACCTCAAAATCATCTGTATGCTTTGTTATCCTCTGAGAACAGAGATTGGTTTTTCGTATTTTCAGTACAAGAGTTCTGATTTTGGTACGCAAATGATTTGGCGCATGGAAGTAATCGTCTTGGCGTTTCAATGTACATAATCATGTTTATTTTACATGATGCATAACTTATGCTAACATTTCTGTGGGGAATTTTCTTGCTAAAAGATCGCTCTCCTTTGGACCTAAGCAAGTTCTTAAAAGGCTCAAGGGGAAGAAATAGATTGGAGATTCGCTCTGGAGCGGGAGATCTCGCAATGTCACCTCCGTATTTTCTCTCTATTGAAAATACTTGACGATGGAAATTATTGCGCTTCAATCAATCAATGATCCAAAACTACCCTCTCTCTCTTTTTTTGGCGCCAAAAGGAACTTATTTTAACATTATAACTTTTTTTTTAACAAGCAAGTCAGTGATTTATGTATGCCTTAAGCACATTATATTATTTCTTATCTTCACCGTAATTAAAGAAATAATGTTTTATTTTTTCTAAATGACCCAAAAACTACCCTCTTTTTTTTTTTTGGTACGTAAGAGCGACGCTATTTTTAAGACTCTTTTGACAATTTACTTTCCGTATTTCTATCTTCTTTTCGAGTATTGGAGCGAGCCATGCTTGGAATAACCTCGTATCGTGGAAATTACACTCGCTGGTAAGTCAAAAACCAAAAGGAAAAGATCGGTTTGTCTAATAGGAAAAACACCGACGAAAGAGTAAAGACAAGTTTCATATGAGAACCCCACAGAGGCCAAGTCAAACTAAAAGTGTACTTTGACATCTAATGGTTGGTGCTTAAAATATGTGAAAATTTTCCAATAATGGCCAGTGGTCTTAAAAAGTTGACAGGGCATGTTTTCTTATCTGTGCTTTGAGATAGAACCTCAATACTCTTGGTTTACGACGAGGCCTTGGAATTTGCATGAATCTCTGTATTCGTCACTGGACAATTATGCGAATAAGAATTCTGTGTCCCGTATGTCGTTTGCATTCTAGCACTTGTAGTTCGCTTTTCCTCAACCTTGGCGATGTGTGCGTAAATTCTTGGTTGGAAAGACTTAGAGTGCATTTGGTTCAATATTTCCAAGTGGCTTTTGGCTTCCAAAACGCCTTGGGGAAATGTTGTAATCATTTTGAAGAAACTTTTAAATGAAAGCCAGTATTGAGAAGGCCGAAAGCCCAATGCCAATAGGGATTAGCATTGACCTTTCAGCATTTGGTAAACCTGTTAAATGGGTGGGTCAGGTCGGGTCGGGTTTGAATTGGAACATAAATGGTCTGACCCAAATCGACCTATTTAACCAATTTATGACCAATTTATCATAGTGCAAAATTTTTGACACATACCCAACCCGATCTATACCCAACCCATTTAACTTAATCTAAGAAAGCTTATTTTTTTTATGATTTTTAAAAAAAAAAATGGTATTGCTAAAATAATTTTATGCAACATAAATTTAACGGACAATTTTTATATTCTTTTTAAATCATTTTTAAAAAAATTGAATTTTAATTATTTTATTTTTTAAGAATATAATTTTTAATTTTAATTTTTCTTTTTTTTTTTTTGTTCTTCTTCTTCGACTAGCTACTAGCCATAACAGCCAGTGACTAGCCATAGATAAGCCTCGAGCTCGTTAGGCTCGCCTGACGTCGGCCAGCTTGAAGCTCGCTAGATCGGCGAGGCTCAAGCCTTGCTCGACACTGCTGGGTTCAAGTCTCACCAGATTGGCGAGGCTCAAGCCTTGTCAAACATCAGCAAGGCCTCCGCCTCGCCAAATCGGTGAGCTCGAGCCTCGCCTGGCCAGTTGCCGTGCCAGCCACTAGGTAAGGAAGGAGGAAAAAGAAAGCAAAAAAAAAAAAAAAAAAAAAAAAAAAAAAAAAAAAAAAAAAAAAATTGAAATATAAAAAATAATTATATTTTCGATTTTTATTAAAAATATATTTTTGTAAAGTTAAAGAGGGAAGAGAGAGATTGTGAGGCTTTGGTTGAAAACGGGTTCTAAGTCGAACCCATACCCATCTATTTTAAGTCTTCAATTGTTAAACTCATTTAACTAGTTTCTTCAAAAAATAAGTGACCCATATATGACCCATTTATGATTTAAATGGGTCATATATGGGTCAAGGACCCATTTTGCCACCTCTAGCATTTGGCCAAATGTTGAAACTCATTTTTTCTTCCAAGACTACCATTATCCATTCTTCAAATTTCTAATTTTGCCATCGTTATTTTTTTTTAAAATGCTAAAAAAAAATCAGATGTATATAATTTTTTTTTTTAAAAAAGAGACCAACCCTTCCCTTGGTTTGGCTAAGGGCTATGGCCACCGATGAGCTAAATCTAGAGCCGATGGTTATTGATCGAGGTCGCTTGACCTCGGTGAGGGTCACTCGAGTTGTGCGCCGTTGCTCGAGGTTAGGCAACCTCCGGCGGCCCTCGCCAGGGTCACACGACCCTCGTCAAGGTCGCATGACCCTCGACGGAGGTTGCTTGAGCCGACAACTGTCGACTCTAGATTTGGCTCACCGACGACCATAGCCCTTCATCGGATCGACAAAGTGTTTGGTCTTTTTTTAAAAAAAAATTATATATTTTTTGATTTTTTTAGCATTTATATATATTTGATTTTTTTTAGCATTATTGTCAAAATTTATATTTAAAAAGTTGCATATATTATTTTTTTGAATTTTAAACCAATAAAAATCAAAAAGCTAACATTACTCACCCAAAAGGTTTTTTAAATGTATTTTCTACCAAACGGCATTTATCTCATAATTTATCAAATGATCTTTGCATTTATCTGAAGCCCTTTACGTCAAACCGCTTTGCATTTTTTTAATGGGTTTTTCAAAATACTGAATTAAACGCACCCTTATTATTGATGAAAAATGGGAGGACTTGTCCAAAATGAAGGGTGTACTGTCCGTGATTGGTTATAAGCAACGATACATATTCCACTATTTGTGTTTGAGAACTTCTTTCTAACCATTTTGGTTTAGATCCTCGATCTTATTTTACTTCAAAAACTGCCTCGCTCTTCAGGGGGTCCGTTCGACATTGGATGGCTCTCCAGTAAAAGTATGGGGCCCTGATGAGAAGAGGATAAACAAGCTCGTCTGTATAGGGAGGAACCTCGATGAAGCTGCCCTACGAAAACGCTTCAAGGGGTGTCTTGTATGACCCGACCGATCAAAATAGGACGAATGAGTGTCCGGTGTGTCAATATATGTTAGAAACATATTAACTATAAGACTATGCCGACAGGTAGGGAAGGACTAAGGATGGCTTCTCAAAAAATGCATAATGGGAAAATTATGATGCATTTGATAATATTTTTGTTTTCAGGAATAATTTCTGTTCAGATATAGTTTTTTCTATTTCTACTCCCTAGACGAGTTTTTAAGTAGAATAACGTGTTTAATAACTGCACAAAATTTTTATTCCAAAAATAGAAAAAGAACAAAATGCGTTTGGTGCAAACCTAAAACTTTCTATCCCCAATTTTTTATTTAAATATAAAGAGACTTGATATTTCATGTTTGGATAAAATAGGGCTTTTCTAATAATTTAATCGATCCAGATATTCTAAAATAACCTAGGAAAATCCAGCATAATAGTTAGTCAAAGATAGATAGCTGGAAGTGGCAACAGAGAGTCATATTGGTTTATAACTTACGATATGAGGAATTTGATAGTAAATTTTTGGACATTATAATAAACAAGTATATAGATCTTTTAAAAGGAAGAACAAACGCTGCTTGGAGTCACCAAGCTTTCGTGATCTAGCATTGTCTCTAAAAGAAAAAAGTATTAAAAAAATACATACAATAAAGTCCTAAAACCTTATTCAATGTTGAATTCAATTTTCATCAAAATATTTTCACAATTTTTTTATGCTAAACTGATTCTAAATTAGAATTAACATTAAAATCTAGTAAAACTACTCAAAATCTAATTTCTAATTTTTTTTCCTAATTTTTTTTTTAATTCCAAAAAAAGAGGACTCGGATCGGGTCAAGAGATTGGACATTGTGTTGATTGTATCAAAATGAGCATTAGGTTATTTTGATCTTTTTTTTTTTTTCTTTCAAATGACCTTATTCCTTCTTTTGTTTCTAGGACAAAGAAGTAAGTTATTTCAACTTCTTATTCATGTTCCAAATCTATTCCCTAACCATTGATCTGCTCCCGAGAATATAAAATTATCTGATTTTACCAAATTGATTTATGTTTTTTTTTTCTATTCCAGAAAACAAAAGAACAGAAAAATAAGGGCCTGTTCGATAACACTCTCACGAACAATTGATTTTATTCTTTTATTTTTCGAAACAAAAAAAAAAAAGAAAAAAATTCCGTTTGGTAATGTTCCCGGAAATATATTTGGAACAGAATCAAGAAGTAGAAAAAAATTGCTTTTTATTCTCGGGAACAATTCATAGAACCTAGTCTAATTTTTCTTCTTCTTCTTCCTTTTGGTTGGTTGCCAGCCTTGGCCATAGTTGGCGATTGGCCAAATGAAAGCCGATGACCTCGCCGAAGCATAACTGGCCCTTGGCAAGGCTCAGTCTCGCCTTGGTTAGGCGAGCTCCCTAGACCTTGCCAAGCTGGTTGCCGAACACCACCGTGGGTGGCAATTGGCCACGAAGGAGGAAGAAGTGAAAAGAAAAAAAAAAAAAAAGGATAAAAAGAGAGAAAAATAAGAAAAATATAATAAAAGTATTAAAATATTTAAAAAAAATTAGAGTCCTACCAAATGCATTTCTATTTTGGAAATAAAAATTTTCGATAGTTACCAAACGCCTTCAAAAAATAAGAAATTGTTATCGGGAAAAGAATTAAAAAAATTATTTCTAAGCAAAACTTGTTCTCGAAAACAGAATGGTTAGCAAATATGCCCTAAAAGAACAAAAAATAAAAAAAAATAAAGAAATAGAAATATTACCAAACCGGGCCCTTTTGTGATGATAGACTAGGAATACACAAATTGCTTCTTCTCTGTAACTAGAATGTTCTCAAATGACTGGGAGTTATATTATGAAATAGAAGAGTGCCTATTGGCAATATCTTAATTTTTAAGTCGAGTTACAAGCGTGAGTTATCTTATTTTCACTAATTACAAGAAACAGCTTTTGAATTACCCAGAAAACCTTGGCTTGAACCATTGTAGGTATGCCCTGAGATGGTCTTTATTTTCTCCTGAGACTGAAAAGAGCACGATCATCAATGGCAAATCTTCTTCTTAGTACGATCATGCATAAATCTTCAGGTATTCATCCATGGGGGTATATTGAACTTCAGGATAAAGCTGGGAAGCTTCTTCTCCATCTTCGCCAATTTCAAAGTTTGTCAAGCAGCCTTCATAGAATATGTGGTAGAAATGCCCCACTCCCACTTGCGCTGCAAAGCCCAATCCTGAAACAAAAGGATAGATCAAAACTATCTATATATGATCTACTATAGATCTAAAGTTAATGTAGGAAGAATTTATGTAGCAGGTCACTCTTGATTTACCAAAGGGTGTTTATTAGGTTCTCCGTCAGCATTAAGAAGCATAATTACCATTGCTTGACATGTCCATTGAACTTAAGAATATTTAAGGGTTCTCGGTCAGTCCGATATTAAGATGAAATCGGGAATCGGATCGGAGGATCATTTCCCAAAATTGAGAACTGAGAAAGAGAACGACCGGTCCATGGAATCCGTCAAATTTTAAAGATTGAAAAGAGGGACGTGTCTGACAAAAACATATAGAGCAGAGTAGCGTGGCCCACCTCTGTTGGATGTGTGTCTCTATTGCATTTATCTTACTTCCTAACAATTCTCCATCGCATTGAACGCATTTACTTTTGTTCAGTCTCTCTCCCCCCCCCCCCCCCCTTCTCTCTCTGTGCAAAACCCACTCCCCCTCCTCCTTCCACAAAACCCCCTCCATTTTAGAGAGACGACGAAGGCACCTCCAAATCGCTCCGAGCTCACTCTGTAACCTCATAAATCCTCACGTCTGTGGTGTCTCCCCGCTCCTATCTCCTCCGCAATGCCCCATCCCCCCGCGGGGGGGGGGGGTGGTGTGGTGTGGTGTGGGGGTGCGGGCAGATCAGCTCCAACTCCATCCTCGTCGCCCTCCTCGACTCGACTCCCACTACACTGAGCTTGTCGAGAAGGCCCTCCTCCTCCAGACTTTGAAGGACGCCGTAGTCGTCGTGGAGAGAGGGAAAAAGGCGTGAGAGCCAAGAGGAAAGAGCGAGCATGAGAGGCGCTGTTCTTTGAAGATTTCCGAGAAATAAAATAATAATAAAAAATCGGTTCGGTCCAGTCCGAGCGGTTCCACCTTGAAATCGGAAACCGGACCGAATTTACCGGTTCCATAAAATGGAATTGAGAACCGTACCGAGCCCTCTGGGAACCGCCCAAAACCGGCCAGTCTGGTCCGGTCCTGTCTGGGCGGTTCCCGGTCCGGGCGGTCTTTGTTGCTCACTCGAAGGATATTCCAACACTAAATTCTCCAGAAGGGGTCGAAATTTTCTTAAGATTACGTTAAAGTACATGTCATCTAACCAATTAACTAATTAGGTAAGTACCTTTCATGGAGGCAAGGAAATCTTCTGCAGAAATGCTTCTCTTCTCCAGGGTCCTTCCACTGACCGCCTCCCACAGCTCCACCAGTTGTCTTTGGGACAGAATGTTCTCTGGTGGCCTCAGGTACACAGTCTTGCTCAGTGTTCTCGGATCATCAATCGTTTTTATTGCGTACGTTGCGATATCATCTTCATCGAGAAAGATAGCTGCAACAATAATGCGGTATCAAAACACTTTGATGACTTATCCATATACATATTCATGCATACCTGTGTCTTAATTGGGAAAAAAAAGTGTCGCTCCTTAATTAGTCGCTAGTAACAAAGTCATAATTCTAGGAGGTCAGTTGCTATAACAAGTTGAACTTGGCTAAATGACTCAACCAAGCCAAGGTCTCGACCTTGATAGATTTTATGAGCAGTCAGAAATATAACTCCTGATATGACACAATCTCACCTAGCAAGACATTGCAGAAAGATTGAATCCATTCATAGAATACAAGTCATAATTCCCTCACGCTCCCAACTGACATAAACGATTGATCTACTTGTTAAAATATGATCCCAAATATTTTGAAGAAGTTGAAAATAGAGGTGGAGAAGCAGCCCACGTCAGTGTTTAGGAGAATCCAAGAAACGAATCCTTGATCAAGTGACTTGGCTAATAATCAGAGTGAGTGTGGATTAAACGGAGAACACGCATCCTGTGCATTTACCACTCTTGCAAGAGTATGTCGGGGGAGAAAGTCTATAAATAGGCACATCCCCTCCCTAGTTGTAATACAGGCGCAGAGAGACTTGCGAGTGTAAGGTAAGTGTGTGGGAAGCGCTGGATTTTCTCAACACATGGTATTAGAGCAAGGTCACCCACTCCACACTTCTTTGACATGAATTGATCATTTCACATGTTAGTATTTGGGAACCGCATTGGATTAGGGCATTTTTGTGCCGATAATTCTACATGAGACCTAAGGTTTCCTGAGGCTCAGATTCCAATTGTTTTATCACTTAGTCAACTCTTTTTTCATAAGTTTACCAAAATTGTTACCGGGTTTACATTGTTAATGGGAAACAAGTTTTTGTCAGTCTCTAGTTGGAGCAAACTTGCTGCAACCAATCTCCTGATTGGTGGATTTCAAATACGGCATTGTGCGGTTGAAACCCATCAATCAAAGGCATGATTATAGGAAATTTCCTATGATTAGGGATGGAGGAAAGTATAATCCTCATTGTAATTCCTAAACTAGGTTTATGCATCTCACATACCTTTTACGTTGCCATCTCCATAAAGATATATGGTTTCTTTTGGTGGAGTGAGAGTTGATAGTTGACAGAGACTGCCCACAAAATAACCAGCGAAGCAGTTGGCCGAGATATATGTGAAAGGGATTTTAGCCTCTTCAATTGCTTTTCTCACCTCCATCTTCTCATCGAAAGAGACCCTTCCTGGTTCAAGTGCATGACCCATGCGGGATGGGTCTATCCCGAACTCCGACGGCAAGAACCGCTGCATAAATTTAAAATCACTGAAAACATCTTTAGTATTTGATGCGCGGCGATTTTTAACATGATGCGGATGTGACGACGATACATTAGCAAAACGAAAAAAGATGTGGGAACCGAGAGAGAGATGCACCCATCATGACAATGACGCGAGAGAAATAGCTTTCTTAACAATGTGGCGTTAACAATTTAGGTAATAAAAGGATTTTATTGCACAATTTTGAACAAGTTAGAGAATCAATCGCTTAAAATAGAGAATAAAAAGATCAAAACAAGCAAGAGGAGGGAATCTCCGTTTATCCTGATGCATTTGTGCGGGAATATCTACTTAAAAACACTTTGATTGCATTTCTCGTTGCATTTCTCAGCACATAATTTACTTCTTAGGATCATTCACAGTCACAAAGTCTTAATTAGTTTTTTTAACATAATTTCTAATTTCTTCTAACTTTTGTGATTTGCTCACACATATGGATGTATTATCTTTTATTTATCTATAAAAATAAAGTTCAGGTCAAAAATTAAAAGTCTAAAGACAACAGTGCACATCGGATCAAATTTTAGAGATTATTTGTGTCATTTTCTTTTATACATACTAACGGATAATATAATGGAGGGTTGACTACTATAATAAAATGAGAATTCAGATGATAGGATTGAAAATTAATATGAGTAAATGTCTACTATCCCAAAGAATCTGGGAAATTTCGTGTAATATACCCCATCAATTAGAATTAGAAGCATAATATAAATCACAGCCAAAGATGGAGTTGAATCTATAACTAGAAAAGTCACATGCAATATTACAGATGATATCCAACTGTCAGACTAAAAGGACTATAAGAACAGGACTATCACTAAAGTTAGAAGCATGCAATTTAAATAAGAAATTAATGGTACTACAAACTAGAAGTTTTTTTTTGGTAAGTAGAAGTTTTTATCTAGGAGAAACAAGAAAAGAAGAGACTTGTTCTACAGAAATTCCATATAACAAAAATTCCATACCTTGATCATAAGCATGACAAAACAACACTAGAATTGTACAAAGATTCAAAACATTTTTAGATTGAGCAACAATCAGGGCGCAATATGTCAAGTGAATATGCATTAACGTAGTAAAAAGAGCACAAAGACACGTTTATCTATTTGTAGCATTATTATCTTAATCAATCAATCTGCTATCGCCTGCTTAAAATACTGTTCGGTTGGCCTTAGCTGTATCATTATCGCCACTTAAGATAATCTCTCTTTTTTGCATATCTGCCATTAAAATATGGTCAGTGGAACAAGCTTTTCAACATCATCGATAATCTCACCCCCCCCCCCCCAAGGCCCTTTGGGCCCTACTATGGACCGATGCCCTAGTCTTGGGCTCTGCTGAAACTCTACCAGTTATGATATAAATAAAAATTTCATTTTCGACCGAAAAAAAAAAAAAAAAACATCATCGATAACTTAAAAAATTGTTCACGCATATGTACCTATCGGTTCATCTGCCTATTATTATAACATAAAGATGAATAATTAAACACATAATGTGCATGTTTGGTTGGTACGATTGTTTGTTCGAACGATTAAATCAGGTCACTAGCAATACATATATATGTCATTATCACCACTTAATGTAATCTCTCCATTTTGCATATCTGTCATTAAGATATGGTCAGCGGAACAAGCTTTTCAACATCATAGATAATCTGAAAAATTGGTCATGCATATGTTCCTATCTGTTCATCTGCCTATTATTATAACATAAGATGAATAATTAAACACATAATTCGCAAGGCTCGTTAGGCCTTTTGGTTGGAACGATTGTCTATTCGGACGATCAAATCAGGTCATTAGTGACACATATATGCAGCGTTACATGTCTATAATATAGAAAAATTATAACAACAATACTTCAAATTGTGCGGATAATACGATGGGTCAAGTTGGTCGATTTTGGCTTTAGCGTGAATTGTGTTGTAGCTGGAACAGTTTTATATATTGCTCTTCATTGCTGTAGCTGATAAGTTGTTAGTTAAACCGGCTTGAACCATCTAGATAGATGGATGAGGCCACTATCAAATCATGAAATCATCACCCAGTAATTTTTTTTCGAGGAGATGGTCTTCTATATGTATATAACCTTCCAACGACGGAGGAGGCCCTAGTATAGAAAAGGTTACGCCATCGGATACGGCGTAAAACGTAGACTATTTTCTACTGCCTGATTATTCTGATATAGTGAAATTGAGTTTAGCTAAACGGTTCTCTAGGTTTTTCATTAGGTAGTGTGCAAAATTAAATATAATAAAAATTAGCACTAGATTTATATAAGAATGTATAGATGTGCGCGCATTATTTTGAACGAATCAAGCGCTTGGCCCCTCTAATTGTAATAATCAAATTATGCACGCACTTGTACCATAATTTGCATAATTCAAATGAGTAATTATAACTTACACCATCATGAGTAATTTTTCTTTTCACTCGTAATTATAATTCAAATGAGTAATTATAACTTACCCCCATCAACCTAATTATAACTTTACTTTGAGAGTGCTTGCTCCATTTTTCATGTTCGAGTACATATACGCTCAAAAAGCCTGCAAAAGATCTCATCCTCTTTTGACTTTCGCTCTACGCTAAGAACGTTAGATTGATGTCCAAGTCAAGCATGCACCTAGAAAAATAAGAAATAAAAGAGAAATAACTGACAAAAGGTTCTATCGCGGGTTGCAAATTGGTAAATTTTTTCTTTTTTATCTTCACAAATATTTCGAGATTTATGCTACGCTAAAGAAATTAGTAAATAGTAAAAAGTCAACAAGGGCTGCTCTAAAAAGAGGGAATGGATTTCACGTGAGGTTAATTACCTTAACATTTCCAGCTTCCTTGATGGCCTCCACGAGCTTGAGCTGCAGCAGGAGGTTGTGGCTCCGGAAGTGGACGCCGGACATGGCAGAGATGACAACGTCGACCTGCCTCGCGGCGTCGACGAGGGTCCTTGGGTCTGAGAACGAGCCCTGGATGAGGTGGGCGCCGCTCCTCTTGAAGGACAGCAGCATCTGGAGCTTGTCGATGTCGAGGCCGATCTCGGGCCGCTGGAGGATGTACGTGGGGTGTCCCTGGTCCAGGCTTGCCCGCACGAGCCTCCGCCCCATGTAGCCGGTGCCGCCTACGATGAGGACCTTGCTCTTCGCCATGTGATGAGAGAGAGAGAGAGAGAGAGAGAGAGGCGTTTTTCCTTCCCTTTTATTACATGGATTGTGAATATATATATATATATTCATATGTGACTACATTTGGATCATCTCATTTAAAAACAAACAAAAAGAGGGACTGCGATTATATCGAGCCAAGTCAAATTTGGTCAAGCGAGAAAAATCAAGAATGTTGGCTTTTATATACTAAGGGTTCGTTTGGCAACTTGCCAAATAGTAACAATTTCTGTTCTTTTATTTCCGAGAGTAGATTTGGAATAAAAATTCGTTTGATAAAATTTTTATTCCTGGGAACAAATTTCTATTTTTTTGTTCCCGGAAGTAGATTTAGAATAAATTTCTATTTTTTTATTCATGGAAGTAGATTTGAAATAGAATGGAAAATTTTTTTTAAAAAAAAGTTGATTCTTTATTCTCGGAAACAATTTCATAATCAAGCTAACCAATTTTTCTCTTTTCTTTTTTTTCTTCTTGTTCTTCTTCCCTCTCTTTTTTTCTTCAACCGCTGTCGTTGTTGCCGCCATCGCCGTCCACCACCGCCGGTTGCCAGAGGCTCACCAAGCCACTAGTGAGGCTCAGCCGAGCCTCGCCCAACTGCCGACAAGGCTCGGCCGATGAGGCGCGGCTCGGCGAGGGCCTGCGATGCTCCGGTGAGGTTGCTGGCCCTCATCTGGCCGGTCGCTGATCATCCCAAGGCCGACGACCAGCAACCCTTGAAGAAAAAGAGGAGAAAGTAAAGAAAAAAAGAAAAATAAAGAAATAAAGAAATAAAATTATTAAAAAATTAAAAGAAAATGATTTGAAGTAGAAATTTTGAGAATGGTATCAAATGCAATTTTATTCGAGAATTGAAATTTTGGATAGTTATCAAACAGTATAAAATGCTTAGAAATTATTCCAGAAAACAAAATAAAAAATAATCATTTCTGATAAAAAATTGTTCCTGGAAACAGAAGCGTTACCAAATGTGCCCTTAAAATTAGGGGTGTGCAAAAGAATCGGGATCCGCCCGGAACCGGACCAGAATCGCCCGAAACCGCCCGAAACCAGTGGTTCTTAAAAGAACCGGTACGGTTCCCGGTTCCATGGACGGATCTGCCCACCCACCCACCTAGATCGGACCGGTTATATTATAACAATATATTAATTTTTAATATTAAAAAAATTCGAAATTAGCAAATCTAAAATTTAGGGTTCCAATCACCATCTTGTCTCAATTCATTACTTTCTTACTCCATCTCGTCTCTCTCAGTTCAAAATCTCCCCGAGCTCCCTCTTTCTCTCCGATTCACCTCTGGATCTACTCATCTCCCTTCGAGTCCTAATCCGAACTCGGTGAAACAGTGAGTTGATTCTCTTTTCCTCCCTCGAACTTGAACTCTCTCTCCATGTCGTTGCCACCTCCGCATTCACTGTCACTATCGTCCTATTCGTTATTGGGCTCGTCCCGCTTCCACCTCCCCGCTTCCTCCTCCCCCTCCTCAAGCTTCTCCCCATCATCCTCATCTTCGGAGATGGGCGAACTCTAGGTCTAAGAACGGCTTATCGTCCCCATTGTCCTCCTCATTGTCAGTCTCGAGGGAGGAGTGGGAAACGGCGGAGGCGGTGGCAAAGATGGTGGTGGTAGCCGTAACGGAAGCGGAGCAAGGGTCGCGACCACTGCCGCCGTGGCCACCACCGCGACGCTAGTGCTTAAGGAGAATAAAACTACCATGGCAGGGAGAGCCAAAATAAGCAGATGTGGGGAGGTGAAAAGGGGAAGACGCGGAGGTTGGATCGGTTCTATGGATCCACCCAGGAACTAGACCAGATCGGTGGTCCAGTTCCCGGGTAGATCCATGCAACTAGCGGGCGGTTCCCGATTCTAGGTCAGGAACCGTCCGTCTGGATCATGCACACCTCTACTTAAAATCTAGCCAAGCTCGAATATGTCCAATTTTGTATTGAGTCGAGTTCAAACAGGAAAAAAAATGCCGATCAAGTTTGAGTCGAACTTCAAGCTTTGAGATAACAAGTGGAGCCGAGTTCGACTCGACTGGATTACACCCCTAGATTCCGCATAGCTAGATAAGGCATTCGTAAAGACAAAAAAAAGATTACGAATTTAAATAGTAACATTTAAATAAGATCTCATATGTATCGTCTTGAAGTTACGCGTTAACACTCACAAGCAAATGATTGATAGCAAGAATTTTCAATGATTTCGCTTTATTGGATTTGAGTTGATGGGTTTTGGTGATATGGCACCATTAACAATTTTTAGTCCTTTATAACAATTTCCCAATAACAAAGAGAAGTAAAAAAAAACTGAGGATCACCCTTTTATGGCCACGTCGACTGGTTTCATGGCGCCGGACAAGTCTCTTCATGTCCGAGAATGACAGATGTTACACGTGCTTTGCACTAGCAAGATTCATAGTGCTTTTGTCGTTTCAAATTTTGGGCCAAAATAGCAACAACCATAGTTTGATTTCATCCCAAAATTAGCACCACAGCTATTCGTTTGTCACAAGGGTAATTCTCTCGGCCAGCTTTTCATAGTTAAGGAAATGGCCTTTTTAATTAAAAGGAGCTTATTTTAAAAGCTCAAGCTTTTTTCTCTTCTCCTAAAAAAGATTACAAATCTAATTAGTTGTTGAATGGGTCTGCCTCATTTGTGGGGCCAGCCAATAAGTTAAATTTAGAAGAAAAAAAAAGAAGGAACAAAAAAGAAAGTAAAAGGGCGAAAGAAGTGTGGTTACTGGTTGCTTCAGGAATGTGTTAGAGGGAGTGAAAAAGTGAGCCCAGGGAAAGAAAAAAATAGAGAGAGGGGCCAAGAGAGAGAAAAAGGGAGCGGGAAACAGAGAGCACTCGAAGAGAGCGTGGAGAAGAAGAAGAAAAGGGCCGAATCTTTGTGGCCCAAATTCTAAGGTCAACGTTGAAGAGATTGGCTCAAATTTAAATATATTGTTCATGAAACCAAGGGCTACGAGTTGATCGGCTTCGTTTGTTGAGAATAGCCCTCGAATTCTCTAATTGCGATTAATATTTTATTGCCCTAAATTTGTTTATCCACGTATGTGGTGACAAAATATAATTTTAATATTAATAATGAATCTCTAGTATGTGACTAGAAAATAATACTTTGTATGTCATGCTATTCTTGATGATTAGTAGATGTTTTTGAGCGATTTGTGATTTTTTTCGCATTGAGTTTTCCACGTTAAATCCTTGATGTCATTATTTATTTTGTTTACCTATCATTTCATTGTGAGGTTATGTATTGCTAGTTGTTGCTGTGGGTTAAGAGAATTTTGGTTGATTTAGCTTCAAGAGAGAAATTGATCCTGGATTGGGTTTTGTTTCGTGGTTGAATTGTTGCCTTGGGTTCTCCCCAAGAATAGTAACATTCAAATGAGATCCCCCGACAATAGTAACATTCAAATGTGATCTTGTATGTATCGTCTTGAAGCTACACATTAACTGTTGTAGGGAACATTGAAAATTTCTACTTGTAAACTCGTTCTCACAAGCAAATAAGTGCCTTCCATGGAGGCAAACGAGTCTAGTCTCTGGGAGAGAATGTTCTCTGGTGGCTTTATGTATAGCGTTTTGTTCAGTGCCCTCGGAGCATTGATCATTTTTACCGTGCACATTGCTACATCGTCTTCGCTGATATTAAAATATCTACCCGTCCTTCATTACCACTTCAAATGACTAATTTTTCGACGTCGAGACTTTCCGATGTCCGCTTCCGTAAAACCGTTAAATTAACCGCTGAATTGGGCAGCGCGAGATTCAAATTTAAATTGCAGAGCCAGGTGTCCGGCTTAACCTAGTTGGGTATTCGGCCATTACTAGGCCGGGTACCCGAACCTAATGTTAGACAGGGTCTACTCTTCTTTAACCCTTGTCAACTCGCACAAAGTTGCATACGACATATCCAAATAATTTGTAATAATTACAGATATACACAAGTGTGTTTTCGAGTTTCAAATTTAAATTAGGGTCTAACAACAACAAGTGTAACAAAGTTCGGCTATGACAGCTTTGTTGATCCCCCACACAGGCCAAGTCAGTGTGGAAGCGCCTTAGCATTCGGGCCTTCTGGCTCCAGCCTAGCCATCTGCATCCAGGGTTTGATTAGCCGTTGATACTCATTTGGCTCGAACAAGTTTTGTTCAAAGACAAATTCGACAGAGAAGCCGTGGAATGCAGTCATCATAGACTCAGTCTATGTATACCAACATCATTATAACCATTTATCATGTGGGTCCCTATCGAGATGCCCGCTCAATCGATAATTATAATGATGTCGATCTACTTAAATTGAATTTTCGTAATATTTTCGCCATTCAATAATGATATATTCGAATTCAATGACATATTTTCCCTTTCTATTCAGCCTCAGCTTCATTCAAAGCTGAAAATAAAATTATTATAAGCCAATTCTGTATTTGGCTGTGTGGGTGTACTTAAATAATATGAATGTACTTTTACATCTAATTGGCGGTGCTCAAACATGTGAAAATTTTTAAGTGATGACCAGTGACCTTTAAAAAGTTGACAGGGCTTGTTTTCTCGTCTGTGCTCTGAGATAGAATCTTAATACTCTTGGATTAACATGAGGCCTTGGAATTTGTATAAATCTCCGTATTCATCACTAATCAATAACGTGCACGCGAATTTGTGTCCCGTATGTTGTCTGCATTTTAGCACTTTGCAGTTTGCTTTTGCTCAACCCTGACGATATCTGTTTAGACATTTCTCCCATGTGCAATGTCCATGAATAAGGTCCATGATTGGTTAGAGAGACTGCTTGAAGAAAAGGGGGAGGACTTGTACCGAATGAAGGGTGTATTGTCTTCGATTGGTATACGAACTTCTTTCAAGCCATTTCGGGTTTAGATCCTCACGTTGTTTTACTTGAGAAAATGCCTCTCTTTCTCGGGGTTGATTTGCCGCTGGATGGCTGTCCGGGAAAGTATGGGGTCCTGATTAGAAGAGGATGAACGAGCTCGTCTTGATAGGGAGGAACCTCCATGAAATTGCCCTACCAAAAGGCATCAAGGGGGTGTCTTGTATGGCCCAACCAAAACAAAAGAGAAGGAAAGAAAATGTCGGGTATGTCGATATATGCGCGGATTGATTATGACAAATAGTTAGGGAAGGCCGGAGGAGGGCTGCCTAACGAATGCATAGTGGGAATATTATTGTGATGACAGGCTAGGAATACATGAAATGTAGCTACTGTAGCTGGAATATTCTCAGATCACTGGGAGTAACATCATGAAACAAAGGATTCCCTATTGGCAATACCTGAACGATTAAGTCGATTTATGAGAAAAGCGCAAGCCTGTTCTTGTATATCTCTATGTGCCCGAGTAACCTTATTTTCACTAATTACCAAAAACAGCCTTGGAATAACCCGAAAAAACTTAGCAAGGATCATCGTAGGAATACCCTCAGCTGGTCTTTGTTTTGTCACCATAAATCGAAAATCTTGGCATAAACCATTGTTTGATAAAGAGAAATGATACAATCATTATAGAGAATGCGAGATTATTATTTTGATAGCGAGAGTGAACTCAATTCGTTCAAATACTTTTTTGTATGATCATGCATAAATCTTCAGCTATTCACCCCTGCGGGCGTATTGAACTTCTGAATAAAGCTGGGAAGCTTCTTCTCCATCTTCCCCAATTTCAAAGTTTGTCAAGCAGCCTTCACAGAATATGTGGTAAAAATGCCCCATTCCCACTTGCTGCGCATATATGATACACAATATATCTGAAGCTTTTGTAGTGAGTAATTATGTAGCAGGTCACTCTTGATAATAAAGATACAAAAGGGTTTTACCAAGTTCTCAGTCAGCATTCAATGACACGACCACCTTTGCATCACATGTTTATTGTTTAAAATACTCGGTGAACTTAAGGATATTCCGACACTTAATTCTTCAGAAGTGGTGGATAAATAAAAAACTATGCGTGTTTCGTTTAAGTGACTATATCTTATAGTTAGGTAAGAGTAC
Source organism: Eucalyptus guilfoylei (assembly GCA_016097605.1). Taxonomy (NCBI): domain Eukaryota; kingdom Viridiplantae; phylum Streptophyta; class Magnoliopsida; order Myrtales; family Myrtaceae; genus Eucalyptus; species Eucalyptus guilfoylei. Next base: position 13,969,056 of record CM027864.1, on the reverse strand, counting down.
ATTTCACCTAAATGGAAAAAATAAAAATAGGTAAAGGCCTTTCTTGGAGGCAAGGAAGTCTTCTGCAGAAATGCTTCTCTTCTCCAGGGTCCTTCCACTGAGCTTCTCCCACATCTCTACCAGTTGTCTTTGGGACAGAATGTTCTCTGGTGGCCTCAGGTACACCGTTTTGTTCAGTATTCTCGGATTCAATCGTTTCAATTGTGTACGTTGCACTATCATCTTCTTCAAGAAAAACAGTGGCAAGAATAACGCAGTATCAGACACTTTCACGAGTTGCCAAATAGAAATTCATACACACTTGTGACTTGAATTATAACAAAAAGTGTTGAAATGACTCAACCAAGCTGGGTCTCGACCATGATAGATTTTATAAGCAGTCGAAATATTTCGTGAAGTCCAGATTGAGACTAATAATATGGAGGTAGTGATCGCTCTTTTGATAGGATATACGTGTGATCTAATGATGTTTAAGGATACAACTTTGAGGATACTCGTTGATTAACTAAGCTCTTGCCCGATTGTTGACATGAGATGAATATTTAAAATAGGACACAATCTCACCTAACAAGAAATTGTTGAATAATAAAAGTAAAAGTTCCCTCACACTCCAAACTCAAATTGAAGAACGACCTACTTCAACGTAATTTGATTATTTAACATGTCTGCATTCGGGACCCACGTCGGGATTAGGGGTCGATAGTCTCGAGAATAGATGGAACATGAGAGTTACGGTTTCTTTAAGGCACAGGTTCTCCCTTGTTTTACCACTCAATCAACCTCTTTTTCCTAAGTCCACAAAGAATGTCACCGCATCCATGTTGTAGATGGGGAACGTTCCTTTCCTCCATTGTAACTTGCTCCAAACGAATCTCCTGAATGGTGGGTTACAAACGTAAATATCATCCATTTTTATTTTACCTATATGTGCGACCGGGTCTTGTAACTTATCATAGGCATGATTAGAGGAAATTTTCTTCCAATTAAAAATGCAGGAAAATATGACCCTTCTTATCATGCCTGAACTAGGTTTATTCACCTCACATACCTTTGACGTTGCCATCTCTGTAGCGATATACAATGTCTTATGGAGGATTGAGAATCGATATCTGAGAGAGATTGCCCACAAAACAACAGCCAAAGTAGTTGGCCGAGATATATTTTGAAGGGACTTCAGCTTCCTCGATTGCTTTTCTCACCTCAGTTTTCTCATCAAATATGACCCTTCCCAGTTAAATTGCATGAACCATGTGGGATAGGTCCATTCCAAACTAGAGATATGCATGGTCAAGTGGGCGGTTCCATCTTAGAACCAGAAACCGCTCACTAAAAATTGGTTTTGAAAAATTAAAACCGGGAGCTGCCAGTTGGTTGCATGGATCCACCCAGGAACCAGACTACGGTCTAGTCCAGTTCCCGAGTGGATCCATGGAACTGGTTTCACCAAACATCAACCAAATATTGCCATTCTTTTTACTTTAAAGTCTGTGCAATCAGAAAGTTTTTGGTTTGAACATAACACATGCTAACTTTATTTACCCGAACCTGAACCATGAAGTCTGTCGCTAATGGTGAAGAAGAGCTCGGGGGGCATTAAGCAACTTTTGACTTTCGATATGAAGTGCCTTCACCGCGGAAAGAAAACTAATTTTCGGGCCATTCTCTTTGAAAGTTTTTTTGTGACTTATAAAGAGCTATAGAAGCGCGTAATTAATGGGCTTCAAATTTGAAGCCACAATTGCTACTCGTTAACATTTTTAAAATTAAAATCTAATATATTATTATAGTACCGATCCGGTCCGAATGGATGGGTGGGCGGATTCGCCAATGGAATCGAGAACCAGACCAGTATGCACAAATTCCCATAAATTAGAGCCAAGAACCAGATCAGTTCCTTTAAGAATCACTGATTCCAGTTTGGTTCGGTCCGGTTTTGAGTGGTCCGAGCGGTTCCCGGTTTCTTTGGACACTCCTATTCCAAACTCCGACAGCAAGAACTACTCTCAAATGTTAAAAAAGAAAACCTTCAAAATATCATTAGTATTTCATTAACGGCGATTCTTCAAAATGATGTCAATGTCATGGTACATTAGCAAAACTCAAAAAAGAAACTTGGAGAGAGAGAGAGATGCACGTACCGTGACAATGATGTGAGAGAAATAGCTTTCTTAGCAATGTCATGTTAGCAATTCTTGTAATAAAAACTTTTTTTTTTTTTTTGGTCATGAGAGTCACTAACATTTGTTATTTGCTCACACATCCGAATGTATCGTCTATTTCTCTATCTTTAACAAATAAAAAATAAAAGGGTAAAGTCCGAAGATTGTAACTTCTCTACTAAAATTTCCATTTTGCTAATTGCAGGAGAGCATGTGCTCAAGAACATATCATCCTGTATATGTCGAGTCTACACCTAAACATATTTCTTTAGATGCAATATCTTATAACATAATATATTATACAATAAAAGCCATATTGAAAACATAAACTAGAAAATGTACATTAAGTTCCATGAAGAAACAGAAGAAGCAAGAAGTATAGAAAATTTACCTCAGTAAGTAAAATAAAATTTTGCAGAATAAATAACAAAAATTGCACAAAACTCCCCATGAACTTTTTTTAGGATAGTATATGTTTACCGCCTGAACTTTCAACAGTTATACAATACCCCTTAAATTTTAATTTTCTCACAGTGATCAACTCATCATCATTTTTTTTCCCGTTGACATGCGCAATGCATGAGGTAAAAGTGTAGCCTCATCTTAATTTTTTGAAGGAAATATCTCTTTTATCCTTAGTTGTTGTAAAAAATAAAAATAAAACAGAGAAAACTAAAATACAAAGTAATATATATAAACGTAAATATCAGTAGTATTAAGCAATAAAAAAATTCAAAAATTGATAGATATAGCCGCTTTATAGAACAAAATAAGATATTTTAAGAAAAAGAATGAACAAATCAAAAAAAAAAAATAAGGCCTAAACAAGAAACAGTCAATGACCAAAAATTGGTTTAATTTTTTCACCAAAAAAAAAATTGGTTTAATTAATGTAAATAGGGATTGATTAACAAATGAAATTTGTAAAAGGAAATGATGTCCTCCACTTATAAAAGGAAATGATTACCGAAATGAGGCATGATTATCCAAAGGGTCAAGCCTTGCTGGAGTCCTTACCAATGGCTGGTCAACGAGGTTCGACAACCGGCTGGAAGGAAGGAAAGGGAAAAAAAATGAAAAATTAAATAAAAATTAAATAAATATAAATAAAAAATTCAAAAATTATTAAAGTATTATTAAAAATTATCCACGTTAGTACTGGGCGTGTTACGTAAATCAACCAGCATCCATGTCAGCAATATTCGGCCAAAATTAGCCGGAAACACTGAATTTGCGTTATGTCAAAAGTTTTAAGACTGAATTGACATTAGGTCAAAAGGTTTAATACTAAATTGACATTATGAAAAATTTTAGGACTAAGTACACCAAATGTAATAGGTTTAGGATTTTTGACACTTTCCCCAAACAAAAATAGAATGTTACAGAGTTCCCAAAGATTGCTAGATTGAGCAACATACAAGGCACAATCAGTCAAATGAACGTGCAGAAGGCAGCAACCGTCATGATTTGTGGCAGCCCTCCTTTTTCCTTCAAATTTAATTCTCAATCCAATAAAAGAGCACCCACCTACCAATAGCAGTAGTTCAAAAGGCACGCATATCCATTTCTTATATCATTGTATAATCCATGTGATATTGTCTGCTCAGGTTGGCCTTGCTGGCTCAGTTGCAGCTCCACCAAACAAAAGTCAGTGGGCATATCTGCTCCATTCTCACTTCAGTCATCATGTCTTCTTGTGAGCGAATGTGCCATTGAGATAGGGTCAGTGGAAAAGCTTTTTGCCCTAATGGATACTTAATGCAAATTATGTATAGAGGCAGTGTCTATTCTTTTTGGGAGAGTTAGGCAAAGGAAAATTAGGGTTGACAAAGTACTACTATAGAATTGTTTATGTTGGAGAAAACTTCCTTAAGTGTTTTGAAGTTGACAAAACATTTCCATCAGTCTAGTCTGAAGACTTACAGACTCAAGACTCAAAGTCTGAAGACCTCCGGACCGCCAGACTCAAGACTCAAAGTCTATCCTTATTGACAGTCTCTAGACCATCGAAGAAGGCTTATCCAGAACTGGGTGTTTCGTTAAGGATTTGACTTTATTGACTGGTGAAGATCTCTTGGCTGGATATAATCTGACGGAATCCTTTGTTCAAATCAAGATTGATTCAGGGATTTTAGATCCGTTGATTGACGAAGTATACTTGGAAGGTTTTACTTATGGAAACCTAGATCCTGATTGTATGGGCGAGCACGATTGATGGGCTATCGTCATGTTCCTTAAATAACTCGAAGATCTTCCTAATTGATTATGTCCAACGAGTAGATTGGTAGAATTCCTTTGGTAAGTGCCAACGGGTATGATGGCATAAAGGAGTATATAAGGAAGATGTTCCAGTGTTTTGAGTGTGTGCGCGATAGAAGAATTCCAAAATCTGAAGCTCCGTGTTCTTAGTCAATTATACTGTTGAGTGAAATCTTGTATGCAAAAGAGAGTCTATATCTTTGAGAGACCTTGAGGAAGTGTAGTAGAATCTCTACACTGTGGAATCAAGGAAGAGCTTTTCTGTAACAACTCTTTTGTTCATAGTGAAATCCAGCCGGTGGGCTGTCAGTGCGGAAGAGTGGACGTAGGCTTGGATTAAGCCGAACCACTATAAACTCTGTGTTCATATTCTCTTTCCTATACTACTTTACTTTGATCGTATCTTGTTCACTTGAAAAGAAAGAAATCTCCTTTTCATAATTCATTATTGATCAGTGCTGCACACTTATCTCGAAAAATTGTTTTTTACACCTATTCACCCCCCTCTAGGTGCTTATACTAGCTCTAACAATTGGTATCAGAGCTCGTGTACTCATTTAAATTGAAGTGTTTTACTTCAGAGTTAAAGATCCATGGCTAGTATGTTGGCTCCAGGACTGGTTGAAGGGCAAAGCAACACCAGACCGCCTTATTTTGATGGAAAGGAATACAACATATGGAAAAACAAGATGAAGGCATTCTTAAGATCAAAGGATCCTCTAGAATGGGATGTAGTAGACAAAGGAATCATTCCTAAAGCTGCACCTGTCCTGGAAAGAGGAAAAGAAGCTGTTGAGTCTAGCGAAATGACTCAAGAAGAGATAACCAAGAGATAAGCTCTTGATGCAAAAGCAATTTATTCTTTATATTGTGCGTTATCACCTACTGAATATAACAGAATATCTTCTTGTGCTACAGCTAAAGAAGTCTGGGATAGATTACACATCACCTATGAAGGAACTGATCGAGTGAAAGAAACCAGAATCAACATTCTACTCGGTCAATACGAAGCATTCAAAATGAAATCAGGAGAATCTATCACTGACATGTTTAGTCGTTTTACAGAAATCGTGAATGGTCTTGAAAATCAAGGTCAACCAATTTCTGATCCCATGAAAGTAAACAAGCTACTGCGTGGACTCTCCAAGGATTGGAATCACATAAAAACCTCAATAAGGGAGACACAAAGAATTATGCCACTTTCTATCGATGAATTTGTTGGGACTCTTCAGTCTTATGAAGTGGAGCGAATCAACGAAGATGAAGATTCTAAAGGTAAGAAATCCATTGCATTAAAATCTAATGATGATTCTGATGTCACAGATTCTGAAGACGACATGGATGATGAAGAGCTTGCTCTCATGATAAGAAGATTTAGAAAGCTAAACAGAAAAGGAAGAAGATTCAATCCAAAGAAACAAAGCTTTCAAAAGCAACAGAGTAAGTCTGTTGAGGATGATGAATCCAATAGAGATGTAGTCTGTTTTGAATGTAAGAAAAATGGACATATCAGACCCAACTATCCCCTTCTGAGGAAAAAGAAAGGAAAAGCTGAGAAATATCGAAAGGCACTCAAAGCAGAAACTTGGAGTGATACAGAATGTGAAGAAAGTGATGATGATTATGCCAATATTTGTCTCATGGCACAATCGACTCGATTCGAGACTCAAAGCAGACTCGATTCGAGACAGTGAATTCAAGGTAAGTAATTTGAAAATTCCTACTAAAGTTTCTAGATACATTAATGAATTGTGTCTTAGTCTCAAAACTTCTCTTAAAATGATTTCCGAACTTAAAAGAGAAATTTCTGCACTAAAACAACAGGAAATTGTTTGGAAAGAAAAGGTCAATAGTTTAGACAAAAATGTTATTACTTTGAAAGAAAATGAAGACAATCTTTCAAAAGAAAATGCATTCTTGAAAAATGACATCTTAAATATTTCTAAAAAATTTTCTATAGAATCGAGAAACTTGAAAAAATTCTTTCAAAGCACAAAGACCTTACTTCAACAAATCTGGTTTAGGAATGACTGCTGAAACCATTCCTCTAATTGATTTTCCTAAAGTAAAGGAAAGAATTAAGCAAAGACCTACAAAAGATGCTTACAAAAAACATTTCCAAAAGGTTTTTGTAAAACCAGTAGGTCACAGTGCTCTTAGATGTTCTAAGTGCAATAGCTCAAATCATTTTGAGAAAGAATGTCTTATGGTTTGGAAACCTGTTAAGAATGTATGGGCAAAGACAGTATATTGTACTAACACCAATAGACCCAAGAAAGTATGGGTACCAAAGAAAGCTTGAGTCTCTTTTCTAAATGCAGGTCACTATCAAGAAAAAAATTAAATGGTACTTGGATAGTGGATGCTCAAGGCATATGACAGGAGATTCAAATTGTTTCTTAAAGCTTGTTCGAGTTAATGGTGGAAAAGTTTCATTTGGAGGAAACAGCAAAGGAAGAATTGTAGGATACGGAATTGTAAAGATTAGAAGCCTCACGATCAATAATGTTTCCTTAGTGGAATGACTCAACTACAATTTACTAAGCATCAGTCAGCTGTGCGACACCGGTTTCAAAATCAATTTCCAAGAGGGAATTTGCTCAGGAACCAGTAAAGATTCCTCTCAGTCTTTCATGGATCAAAGACATGGAAATATCTACCTCTTGGATGTCAAACCAGATGAAACCCAATGTTTAATCTCAATTCAAGAAGAAGCAAACTTGTGGCACAGAAAACTTGGACACATCAACATGAAGCAAATAGCCAAAATTTTAGCAAAGAAGCTTGTTCGTGGCCTACCCAATCTGTCATACCAAAAGTCTGATCTATGCACACCATGTGTGTTGGGAAAACAGGTAAGAAACTCATTCAAACCAATAAATCAAGTTTCCACTAATCGTGTGCTGCAGCTTCTGCATATGGATCTCTTTGGACCAACCAGAACTCAGAGCATTGGAGGTAAGAAATACCGTTTAGTAATTATGGATGATTATTCACGATTCACTTGGGTATACTTCTTGGCAAGTAAGTCTGAAACTTTTTCTTATTTTGAAAAGTTTGCCAAAAAGGTCCAAAATGAGAAGGGATATGTTATTTCAAGAATACGGACAGATCATGGAGGTGAATTTGAAAATCAAGACTTTACAAAACTCTGTGATGAATCTGGTTTACAGCATGTGTTCTCCTCTCCATACACTCTAGAGCAAAATGGAGTCGTGGAAAGAAAGAATAGGTCGCTTCAGGAAATGGCTAGAACTCTTTTAATTGAAAGTAACATATCTTCTCGTTTTTGGGCTGAATCTGTTTCTACAACATGTTATATAATTAATAGAGTTTTTCTAAGGCCTATTCTAGAGAAAACTCCCTATGAGTTATTCAAAGGAAAGAAGCCAATTGTTTCATATTTTCATGTGTTTGGATGTAAATGTTTTATATTGAAAAATGCAAATGATCGGGTTGGTAAGTTTGAAGAAAAATCAGATGAATGTATTTTTCTTGGATATTCTATCACAAGCAATGCTTACAGAGTATACAACAAAAAGTCTCAATCTGTAGAGGAATCAATGAATGTCAAATTTCAAGACTCTATGCAAAATGAATCAATTCAGACTCAACTTGAAGATTCTGAATCTGCTCCAGACTCTACAAAGTCTAAATCTCCAGAAGCAACTCAGACTTCAGAAGACCAGCAACAAATGGTCGTCGAAGATTCAAATGAAGAAAAAGACCAACAGTCTGACAAATCAAACAGCAACTGGAAGCACAAATCCAGTCATCCTAAAGATCTCATTATTGGCGATATTAATGATGGAATTTGCACAAGATCCAAAAGGCGCGAAGAGTCTAGTGCTGTGGCTCTTATTTCTGAAATAGAACCCAAGAGCATAGAAGAAGCCTTAATAGATGAAAGCTGGATTGAAGCTATGCAAGAAGAACTCAGGCAATTCAGTATTAATGATGTCTGGGAATTGACTCCTAAACCGAAAGGTAAATCTATCATTGGAGCTAAATGGGTTTTCAGGAACAAGATGAACGAAAAAGGAAAGGTCGTAAGAAACAAAGCAAGACTCGTAGCCAAGGGATATACGCAAGAAGAAGGGATAGACTATGATGAGACTTACGCATTCAAAAGTAGCAAGGTTAGAAGCAATTAGATTATTACTTGCTTTTGTTTGTCATAAGAATTTCAGGTTATTCCAAATGGACGTGAAAAGTGCTTTCCTAAATGGATTTATCCAAGAAGAAGTCTATGTGGAACAACCACCCGGTTTTGAGAATCCAAGAAAACCCGGACTACGTATTTAGACGAAAAATGCTTTATATGGTTTAAAGCAAGCTCCTCGAGCTTGGTACGACAGACTAAGTAAGTTTTTAATTCAAAATGGCTTTGTCAAAGGTAAAGTAGACACTACTTTGTTTATCAAAAGAGAAAACAAAAACTTTCTACTTGTTCAAATTTATGTTGATGATATTATTTTTGGATCTTCTAATGAAAGTTTGTGCAAGAAATTCTCTAAGACTATGTAGGATGAATTTGAAATGAGCATGATGGGCGAACTAACCTTCTTTCTCGGGCTTCAAGTGAAACAACTGAAGGAATGAACTTTTATTCATCAAGAAAAATATGCCAACGAACTTGTCAAAAAGTTTGGGCAGGGGAATTGCAAAAAGACTGATATACCAATGTCAAGTTCCTTGAAGATAGACAAAGATGAAGGAGGAAAGAAAGTTGACCAAAAGCTATACAGGAGTATCATTGGCTCACTACTTTATCTTACTACTTCTAGACCTGACATTTTGTTTAGTGTTTGCATTTGTGCTAGATTTCAATCAGACCCTAAAGAATCTCATCTAAGTGCTGCAAAGCGTATTATCAAATGCATTGCCTCAACTTCAAAAATAGGTCTCTGGTATCCTAAAGAATGAGACTTTACTCTTCTTGGATACTCAGATGCAGACCTAGCCGGATGCAGAGTTGATAGAAAGAGCACTTCGGGCACCTGTCAACTACTTGGAAGTAGGACAGTGTCTTGGTTTTCAAGGAAGCAAAGTACAGTAGCTCTTTCTATAGCAGAAGCAGAATATGTAGCTCTTGGAAGTTGTTGTTTACAAATTATGTGGATAAAACAACAGCTAAGAGACTTTGGAATAGAAGATTCATGCACTGAAATCAAATGTGACAACACTAGCGCAATCAATTTCACCAAGAATCCGATTCTTCACTCAAGAGCAAAACATATAGAGATTCGACATCACTTTATTAGAGATCATGTTCAAAATGGAGAAGTTACTATTCAGTTTATTGACTTAAAGAATCAACTGGCGGATATATTTACAAAGCCCTTGGAGAAAAATCAATTTGAAGTTATTCGTTCTAGACTCAATATCTTAAAGTCTGAGGAAGTTTAGACCCAGGACTAAAAGTCTAAAGAGTCTCAAACTTAGATGATCAAGATTCATAACTGTAAGTTTTGTTAATTTATTATCTCTCAGATCAAATCTCGAAAAGGTACGATCATCTATCTGAATTGATTGTTGCTATTTTCAATTTCCATGATTATTGCAACCTTTCCTTTTCGAAAAAGAAGTTATTTTTAAAAATGACAGTTATCTAATTTCTTTTTGAAAAGGCAGTTATTTTTAAAAGGCATCTTTATATTTTCTTTTTGCGTCGTTCCATATGCCTCGCTTCGACTACTTTATATACTGTCAATTCCTCTTCGTTTTACTCACAAAAACCCTAAGAGAGCATCGATCTTCCACTTCTGTTTTCTTCTCTTGTTTAATCCTCGAAAAGTTGTCATCTTTCTTGGAAAACAAGCCTGGAATCTCTCAAAGACTGTGAAAGATGTCGTCCCAAAGAAAGTCTTCAAGGATCGCGAACAGGGGACCACAGCAAATGAGTGAGAGGCCTACGCACTTTGATCTTACTGAAGAAGAAGAATCTCCTAGAAAGCAGCAAAGCCCACAACATTCTCAGCAGCGTCCATCTAGACCTCGAATGTTGCGAGAGGAAGAAATCATCAAAGACGCAGATCCTGTAAGATCTCTTAAGCCCGATTTTACCTACAAGCTTTATCGTGCTTTGAAGAGAAGTGATACACCGTTGAACTACATTGATGAATTTCTGAAAGACAAAGGGTATGGAAATGAAACTTACTTTTTGCGCAAAATGGAACGATTGGGAATTGCCCCTGCTGGTTCGGCAAAAGAGGCATTGGCAAATATTCCAATCGATCCACGTGTTGGAGGGATGAATCAACCAGATGGGAATGACGATGATAGGATGTACAGTCAGTTTAAACCTAGAATGGGTATTGCAGCAAAAATTCGAAACAAAAGGACAGATTTGTTTCGATCGGATGACCACAAACAACTGTACTCTAAGTTGCTGAAGCGTGGGGTGATAAACCCTAGAAGTGTGGACTTTGATTTTCTTGACTCTGTGAATGTCAATCTGCAGGAAAAATTCAGTCTTCTTCAACTCGAACAGTTTTGTTCTGACACTACAGAGGCTCATGCTGAACTTACTGCTTATTTCTATTCGAATCTCAGTTTCTTGGATGCAAATAAATTCTCTTTTAGTGTTCGAGATCAGGACTATGTGGTTGACATGGATACATTGGTTGATGTGATTGGGGTTGAAAGAGGGAGATATCAACCTATCAGCGTGTCTATTGCTCGTGCTACATTGGAGCTTGTTAAGGATAAAAAAAACGGAAGAAAAGATTTCTTATTCGAGAATGAATGCATCCAATATTTTGCTTCACAAGATTGTGATTAATTGTCTCAAACCAAAATCAACAGGACCGACATTTCAAACTCGGAGGCGAAGTTGATGTATGCCATCAATGCTGGTAAGAAGTTCTCTCTTCCACACACTGTTATGTTCCACATGTACAGAGCAATGGTGAAGGACAATGGTCAACTTCCATATGCAGCTCTTGTGACCAAGTTATTCAAACATCTGAATGTTCAGCCACCCAGGATTTTTTGTGTTCGAACGTGCGATCAAATGGTGGTGGGACTGAAAATGGTCTCTAAAATGCGTCTGAAAGAACTTAGCAAGGCATTGGAGCAATTCAAGGAGAAAAGCCCTATCAAGACTCATCAATTCTCTTTGGCTGCAAAGAGGAAAAGGAAGGAGCCCATGGTTGCTCCATCAAAGAAAATAAGAGCTCTCTCTCATCATTGAGGATGAAGAGGATGAGGATGATATCACCATTTCTGCATTAGCATTGAAGAACTTGAGTCGTTCTGTTCCAGAATCAACGGAGCGATAGGAAAAAGACACTGATGAGACAAAACAGAGAACTGAAGCAGGGGAGAGAGATGCAGAGGAGGAAAGAATTCAGAAAGAAGAAGAAGAGAGAGGAAATCAAGAGGAAGAAGAGCATGAGGAACACTTTTCTCAAACTGAAGGCATGGAAACAGGGGGAGATCCTAAGAAAAGAGGAACGTCCTCATTTCCTGCAACTAGTGAAGGAATAAGTCGTTCTCTAGCAGATCCAGAGGACGTCTATGCCTCTCAATTTCCTGAAGAAGAACATGATGTTTCATCGCCCAATCTGCGTGAACATGCTGATTTACCATCATCTGCCTTTACTCCATCTGATCGTGCAGAAGCCAGTACCCAAACTGATAACTCAGCAGACTTTCGCAGAATTCTTGATGTTCTCATGGAAATGCGAGGTCAAATATATGCTCTGGGATGCGAAGTACAGAACTTGCAGAATGCAAGACAAACCTCTTCAGTTTCTTTGCATGATCAAATTCATGCCCTTGCTCTTCAAGTTCAAACAAATGCCAAGGGTGAAGATGTGGCACAACTGAAGGAGGATTTGAAAAAGCTGGAAGGGATTGTCTAGTCAATAGGAGATTTCCAGCTTGTTCGTGTTCCCAAACAATCTTAATTACATTCTCTTTTCATCTCTACCTTTTTAATGATGACAAAAAGGGGGAGAGATGCAGATTTATTTTGATCTTTTGTGTTGATTGACTTGACTTTTGTGTTTGGTCGTTTGGATTTGGACTGGATTTGGTTCTAACTGTTTAAACATTTGTTTATCTTAAGTACTATTGATATTTCATGACTTTGTTTATTTACAAGACTAACCTACCTTCTGTGGATGCAGATTCTAGTGTTATTACTAAGCCACTTATCTTTATGAGATATCCATATTTGCTTAAGTAATGTTTTGCAGGTCAAAGTTATCCAAATCTGCAGGAAAGTTTTGTCACCATCAAAAAGGGGGAGATTGTTGGAGAAAACTTCCTTAAGTGTTTTGAAGCTGACAAAACGTTTCCATCAGTCTAGTCTGAAGACTTGCAGACTCAAGACTCAAAGTCTGAAGACCTTCGGACCGCCAGACTCAAGACTCAAAGTCTATCCTTATTGACAGTCTCTAAATCATCGAAGAATGCTTATCCAGAACTGGGTGTTTCGTTAAGGATTTGACTTTATTGACTGGTAAAGATCTCTTGGCTGGATATAGCCTGACGGACTCCTTTGTTCAAATCAAGATTGATTCAGGGATTTTAGATCCGTTGATTGACGAAGTATACTTGGAAGGTTCTACTTATGGAAACCTAGATCCTGATTGTATGGGCGAGCAGGATTGATGGGCTATCGTCATGTTCCTTAAATAACTCGAAGATCTTCCTAATTGATTCTGTCAAACGAGTAGATTGGAAAAATTCCTTTGGTAAGTGCCAACGGGTATGATGGCATAAAGGAGTATATAAGGAAGACGTTCCAGTGTTTTGAGTGTGTGCGTGATAGAAGAATTCCAAAGTCTGAAACTCCGTGTTCTTAGTCAATTATACTGTTGAGCAAAATCTTGTACGCAAAAGAGAGTCTATATCTTTGAGAGACCTTGAGGAAGTGTAGTAGAATCTCTACACTGTGGAATCAAGGAAGAGCTTTTCTGTAACAACTCTTTTGTTCATAGTGAAATCCAGCCGGCGGGCTGTCAGTGCGGAAGAGTAGACGTAGGCTTGGATTAAGCCGAACCACTATAAACTCTGTGTTCATATTCTCTTTCATACACTACTTTACTTTAATCGTAACTTGTTCACTTGAAAAGAAAGAAATCTCCTTTTCATAATTCATTATTGATCAGTGCTGCACACTTATCTCGAAAAATTGTTTTTTACACCTATTCACCCCCCTCTAGGTGCTTATACTAGCTCTAACAGTTTATGCATACGTACCTATTTATTCATCAGTCTGTTTAATAACATGGATGATTGAAGGCATAATTTGCAAGGCATGTTTAGCCTTTTCTGGTTGGGACACTTGCTTGTGGGGGTGTCACATTAGGAAATAGCGATACCTATATAGTGCATTGCATTTTTGGAAAAAAAATATATCAACAATCAGCTATTTTAGTGTTAATAAAGGGAGATGTGGCAATCTAATCCAAAAGTTACGTATTTTCAGTTGCTGCTTGGTATCACTATGACCTGTCAAAGGGAACATATTAATTTCAAAATTTTCCTAATCCTAGAAAAAGACATATATAATGTATTCAATTTTTGCTTGTAGGATCTCCATTCTACATGTACAGAAGAGATGAGATGTAGAGACGGTATAGATAACATCATGAATATGATGTACTCGGCTCTAAAATTACATTAGTTATTGATTCAAGACTATGTTATATCTGGACAAATTATGAAAACAATGGAACATGAAATATACATTTAATATTTTACGGATTTGCAACTCTACTATTTTTTCTAGTAACAAAATTCACTCGATTTTTTTATATGGTATGACTTCTACTTTAATTTTTAATTCCTTAAAATTTTACTCTAAAATATAAATTATTAGCTCATGCAAAACATTTTGAACTTATTATGTCTTTTATAAAAGTGAACTCTAGAAAATTTCAAAAGTTTTGTTGAGATGGGGGCCGAGTGGCCGTCCATCTCCTTATCTTTGGATCTTTCAAATGAACACATTGGTCAATGTTGACTTTAGGATGATTTGTATTGTAGCTGAATCGTTTTTCTTATTTTTGTCTTCACGTTAGTTAAACCGTTTTGAACCTTACGGCGTCAACAAAACAATTCATAACCATCAGTTCCCGGGTGGTGGTGGGTGGGTTCAACACCTGAATCGGGAACTCGACTAGTTCGATCTAATTCATGAGTTGACTCGATGCTCATCCGTCGTTAGCAAAATTTTCTTTTGATTCCGTTTTATTGAATCACTTTATGACTTATAAGCTTTGTGATACGATATGATTATTATGGCTTTCAAATAATAATTTTCCAACAGGAAAAAAAAAAATCTAAAAGGCACTAACTTGTGTAATGGGATTAGATGGCTTGGAGGGTCCTTAATTCGCACTTGCCTTCGGCCTTAATCACGGTTGGGCCGATTTCATTGTTGAGCTTAGGGACATGCATCTAACCAGTCCAGATGTTTTAGTCATCTGTTTTTACTTGGAAAATGAAGACACTCTTATGACCGTTTTATTTGATTTGACTTAAAGGGTCTTGGTGATATGACACCATTAACGATCTCGCTTTATTTGATTTGATTTAAAGGGTCTTGGTGATATGACACCATTAACGACACTTTTATGACCGTTTAGTTGGCAGCAAGAATTTCTAATGATCTCGCTTTATTTGATTTGACTTAAAGGGTCTTGGTGATATGACACCATTAACGATTATTAGTTCTTCATGATAATTTCCCAATAACAAAGAGAATCAAAAAAAAAAAAAAAAGACGACGACATTTTTTACAATCGCATCGATTGGCTTTGTGGCACCGGACAAGTCTCTTCATGTCCGAGAATGATGCATGTTGCATGTGCTTTGCACTAGCAAGATTCATAGCGCTTTTGTCGTTTCAAATTTCAGGCCAAAATAGCAAGAACCATCGTTTGATTTCATCCCAAAATTAGCACCATAGCTCTTCGTTTGTCACAAGGACAATTCTCTCGGCCAGCTTTTCACAGCTACAGAAATGGCCTTTTTAATTGAAGGGAGCTTATTCTTTGAAAAAAAAAAGTTAAAGGAAACTTGTTCTAAAAGCTCGAGCTTTTTTTTCTTTTCCAAACCACTCCAATTATTCTATGAGCTATTCAGTGGAAAGTTTCATACATTATCCATTGATCAATGCTAAATCGATGATCATTATGATTTACATAATCAATGTTTTAAATAATGCCACACATCTCGTGCCACGTCAAACTAATACTCATAAGATTGTAGAAACATGTGGCACTGCATCAAATGACACCTTAAACGAGTATGGCCAAGGGGAACACTATTCAATTTTTCCTCTAGAATGTTGACCTCACTTGATTGGCACGCGGCAATGATGATTCTTGAATCTTAGGACAATAAGTTTACAAATGATCACTCCGATGGATCTATACCAGCAGAATTTTTACCTTCTCATCTTCACAGCTGAACAATGAGTCAAACTGTCATTTTTGTCAAAACTGATGCTTCGCCTTTGGTGTGAATAGAAAGGACAATCCTATCTTTAGTTTTAAAACAAAGCAAGCGCTCTCACCATCACCCACCAACCCCGACAAAGTGAAAAACAAGGAGCTCTCGCTTGTATAAATGCCCACTAAACTTAGCTGCTTTCCCTACCACGTGAGAGAGAGAGAGAGAGAGAGAGATGGCGAAGAGCAAAGTCTTGATAGTTGGTGGAACAGGGTACCTGGGAAAGAGATTGGTGAACGCGAGCTTGAAGCTAGGGCACGAGACTTACGTTCTTCAAAGGCCGGAGATCGGTGTGGACATAGAGAAGGTGCAGATGCTGCTGTCGTTCAAGGGACGAGGAGCGAAACTCGTTCCGGGTTCCTTTGACGATTACCAGAGCCTCGTCGAGGCGGTTAAGCTGGTGGATGTGGTCGTGTGTGCAATCTCCGGCGTGCACATCCGGAGCCACCATGTTCTTCTTCAGCTTAAGCTTGTCGATGCCATTAAAGAGGCCGGAAATGTTAAGGTAATCCGACACGCATTGCTGTCAGGAAACAGCAGAAGCTGAGTGCACCATCACTGTTACAAGAGTGACGGTGCAGTGTCCACGACATTTTTGGAAATCAAGAAAATCTATCTTCTAAGATTAAATTCCTATCTTGCTGTCTTCCTTTTTTAATGGCTTTTAGGAAAAGAGCCAAAATAGTACAAATATATTACATTAATATCAATTTACTTATAAACCTTTTAATTGAACCACTTTAATTATAAACTTTTTTAGATTGATACCAATTACTTGCAATTTAGATCAGAAATTGCTGATATGAACGCTGGTCATCCTATGTGACACGATTGATATTAACATGGACTCTTTTTTTTTATGATAATTTTTTGGTCAAATTTTCCTTCTTTTTTTCCCTAATTTTTCCTTTGGCCCATGGCCGGCGACCGGAGACAAACGAAGGCTGGAGAGAGCATTAGGGCCCTCGCTAGCCTTGTTAGCTACCAACACCCTTCGCTAGCCAGAAGCAAGAGCCGATGAAGGGGTCATGGCCCAGAGTCAGCCATAGGCAAGGACTCCACTCTCTTGACTCGGTGAGGACCACCCTCATCGGACCTGGTGAAGTCTCCCTCTTGCGGCCTGGGTAAGGTCCCCCTGCCCAAGCCTAGGGAGGGCCCCAATGCCCTCGCTTATGGCTGGTCGCCAGCCACAGCCAAAAACTGACCACAAGCCAAAGACAAGGAAAGGGGGAAAAAAGAATAGAAAAAGTTGATGAAAAAATTAGAAATTTCTATTAAAAAAACATATTTTAAAATTTTAATTTTTTTAAATGTCCACGTCAATGCCGATTGTACCATGTAGAATAATCGATATCCATGTTAGTAATTTTAGGCCTAATTTAGCCGAATGAACTAGATTAGTATCAAATTTGAAAAGGTTTATGATTAAATTAGTCTAATTGAAAATTTTAAGTCTGAATTTGTACCAATGCAATAGATTTAGAAATCTTTTTCTTTTTTTTTGTACTTTTTCCCATTGACTTTCTATTCCTTTTCTCTTCTCCTCTTCATTTTCTGCTAAGTCCTTTTATCTTTTTCGTACAGAGCCTCTTATTCCATTTGAGATGGGGCGATTTTAGTTGGTCATCTCTACACCAACCAAAAGAAGTTATTATGACATTTTCCACCTAAATTCGATCAATGTATGACAGAAAGAAAAAAATAGATAAATTTTGCAAATTTATGATGTGAGGACATGGTTAAGTACAAAACATCGTAAAATATTTTACAATATTCTATAATGATTTATCAAGTTTGATCATAATCAGGCACGCATAATGTCATAAAATGCAATTTTGTTTATGTTGCACCACTGTTGACGACCTTTTTTATTCTTTTACCTAGTGCAACGTATTATACAGTAGGAGAAAATATCATTTTTTAATATCACGATTATGATAGTATACAAAAATTTCGGATGTTGCGTCATAAGTGCGACACTTTATAGATTGGGAATTTTTTTTTCTTATTTAGATTATTACTTAATACTATTGTACCAAGAGCAAGTAGTTTGAAAGGACAAACGATGGTTTTTTTGTTTGTTTTCATTTTCATTTTCTTCTCGGGGAATTGTTCTTAATTTTTATGAAAAGAATCAAACAACTTATAAGCTTCTAGTAGCTAGTTCTTCTAGGAATGAAAATTATGTTCAACATAGCACCATTAGAAACTCGGTGTGATAACGCCGTCACACTAACAAAACTCTAGTTTGAGAAGTGAAATTATTCTTAGCCCTTCAGAGTGCATTTGATAACACTCTGCTTTTGAGAACAATTTTTATTCATAAATAATTTTTTCAATTTCTACTCTTGAAAACAAAAAATTAATTTTTTTTACTTCTTATTTTCATTCCAAATTCATTTCTTGACCACTGATCTATTTTGGGAAATAAAAAATTAACTAATGTATATAAACATGTTTTTGTTCTTTTTCTGCTCTTGCGAACGAAAAAACAGAAAAGTGGAGAAAAGAACCAGTTACCAAAGTGATCATTTAAATTTAGCAGTAAGTTTCTTTGATCACAATTATTGGAAGACAGTCTTCCAATGTGATGTTAATGTGCACATTAAAGGCGATGGAGACCATTGTGCCACCTACTCTAATCAACCGAACAAGTCCGCCTAACATGTCACATTCGATGAAGATGACATACCACCTCATGCTCGGACTAATCTCGCAGAGGTTCTTGCCATCTGAATTCGGCACCGATCCCGCGAGGATGGCCAATGCAATGGACCCCGGAAGGGTGACGTTCGATGACAAAATGGTGGTGAGAAAGGCGATCGAGGACGCCGGGATTCCGCACACGTATGTATCGGCGAATTGCTTCGCCGGCTACTTCCTCGGCGGTCTATGCCAACCGGGGAAGATCATCCCCTCTACAGACTCTGTGCTGTTGTTAGGAGATGGTAACCAGAAAGGTACCGATCTTTCGCAAAAAAATTGCTTATTTCACTGCAAGATCAACCCCGTATTACGTAGTTTTCGGGTCTCTTTATCACTTGCTTTCGACCCTTCAATTTAGTTTTCAAAATTACACCGGTAAAGAAAAGTTAGTTCGATATTTTCACCGAAAGGGTTATGATCAATGTGCATGTATTTGGCCGTACGGCACAGCGATCTACGTCGACGAAGACGACATCGCCATATACACCATGAAAAGCGTAGACGACCCTCGGGCTCTCAACAAGACCGTGTACATCAGGCCGCCTAAGAACATCCTGTCTCAGCTCGAGGTCGTCGGCATCTGGGAGAAACTCATCGGGAAAGATCTGCAGAAGTCCTCCATCTCAGCTCAAGATTTTCTGGCCATGATGAGAGGTAAAAAGCGATTTCGCAGGCGAACTGATCTTGCTGCAAAGCAGCTCGTCGAAAGCTTTACTACTCGCGCTATGCATGTTTTACTTCCAAGTTGCAAACGCATGTGCATGTAGATGTGGCACGATCGACTGATTAATGCGGTGTTCATCTCCTAAATGAAGAACGAAACTACGCGGAGCAAGTCGGGCTGACGCATTACTACCATGTGTGCTACGAGGGATGCCTCGCGAACTTCGAGATCGGAGAAGGTGGCGTCGAAGCTTCCGAGCTCTATCCGGACATAAATTACGTCACGGTCGAAGAGTACTTGCGGCGCTATTTGTAGCCGGGAACTCGCATCGCAATCTGCTACTTCATCGAACAATAATCATGTCGATCAACGACACTTGTATTTTCTCACAAAAGCAAAATTTAACATTACTCTAATGTAGTAATGTGGTGTGTCATCTCTCTTCTTGAAATCAAATTTACCCATTTCGAATTTCGATACATGTTCTCTGGATTCAATGCATAATTAAATGATAAAGATTGTGTTGTTTCACATAATATGAGCATCATGAACAGAATATTCCAACAAATAAATTTGTTAAATTTGTTTGCATACGGTAGAAGAAATTCAGTATCTGATATGTATGAACAACAATTAACTCATTGTATCTTGAAATTGTTTTTTTCTTTTTTTTGGTAAAGTGTATCTTGAAATTGTTTATTTATGTACATACCTATTTTTTTTTCCCAAGTACTGACCACAAGCCAAAGACAAGGAAAGGGAGAAAAAAAGAATAGAAAAAATTGATGAAAAGAATTAGAAATTTCTTAAAAAATAAAAAATATACATTTAAAAAATTTATTTTTTTTAAATGTCCACATTAACGCCGGTTGTACCATGTAGAATAATCGATATCCATGTTAGTAATTTCAGGCCTAATTAGCCGAATGAACTAGATTAGTATCAAATTTAAAAATGTTTATGATTAAATTAGTCTAATTGAACAATTTAAGTCTGAATTTGTACCAATACAATAAATTTAGAAATCTTCTTCTTCTTCTTCTTTGGTACCTTTTCCCATTGACTTTCTATTCCTTTTCTCTTCTTCTCTCCATTTTCTGCTAAGTCCTTTTATCTTTTTCTTACAGAGCCTCTTATTCCATTTGAGATGGGGCGATTTTAGTTGGTCATCTCTACACCAACCAAAAGAAGTTATTACGACATTTTCCACCCAAATTCGATCAATGTATGACAGAAAGAAAATAAATAAATAAATTTTGCGAATTTATGATTGAGGGTTAAGTACAAAACATCGTAAAATATTTTACAATATTTCTATAATGATTTATTAAGGTCGATCATAATCAGGCACACATAATGTCTTTAAATGCAATTTTGTTTATGTTGCACCACTGTTGACGACCTTTTTTATTCTTTTACCTACTGCAACGTATTATACAGCAGGAGAAAATATCATTTTTTAATATCATGATTATGATAGTATACAAAATTTTCGGATGTTGCGTCATAAGTGCGACACTTTATAGATTGGGAATTTTTTTTTCTTATTTAGATTATTACTTAATACTATTGTACCAAGAGCAAGTAGTTTGAAAGGACAAAAGATGGTTTTTTTCTTTTTTTCATTTTCATTTTCTTCTCGGGGAATTGTTCTTAATTTTTATGAAAAGAATCAAACAACTTATAAGCTTCTAGTAGCTAGTTCTTCTTGGAATGAAAATTATGTTCAACATAGCACAATTAGAAACTCAGTCTGACAACGTCGTCACGCTAACAAAACTCTAGTGTGAGAAGTGAAATTATTTTTAGCCCTTCTAAGTGCGTTTGATAGCACTCTACTTTTGAGAACAATTTTTATTCATAATTATTTTTTTCAATTTCTACTCTTGAAAACAAAAAAATAATTTTTTTTTTACTTTTTATTTCCATTCCAAATTCATTCCTTGACCACTGATCAAATTTGGGAAATACAAAAATTAACTAATGTACATAAACATGTTTTTGTTCTTTTTATGCTCTTGCGAACAAAAAAACAGAAAAGTGGAGAAAAGAACCGGTTACCAAAGTGATCATTTAAATTTAGCAGTAAGTTTCTTTGATCACAATTATTGGAAGAAAGTCTTCCAATGTGATGTCAATGTACACATTAAAGGCGATGGAGACCATTGTGCCACCTACTCTGATCAACTGACCAAGTCCGGCTTAAATGTCACATTCGATGAAGATGACATACCACCTCATGCTCGGACTAATCTCGCAGAGGTTCTTGCCATCTGAATTCGGCACCGATCCCGCGAGGATGGCCAATGCAATGGACCCCGGAAGGGTGACGTTCGATGACAAAATGGTGGTGAGAAAGGCGATCGAGGACGCCGGGATTCCGCACACGTATGTATCGGCGAATTGCTTCGCCGGCTACTTCCTCGGCGGTCTATGCCAACCGGGGAAGATCATCCCCTCTACAGATTCTGTGCTGTTGTTAGGAGATGGTAACCAGAAAGGTACCGATCTTTCGCAAAAAAATTGCTTATTTCACTGCAAGATCAACCCCGTATTACATAGTTTTCGGGTCTCTTTAATCACTTGCTTTCGACCCTTCAATTTAGTTTTCAAAATTACGCCGGTAAAGAAAAGTTGGTTCGCTATTTTCGCCGAAAGGGTTATGATCAATGTGCATGTATTTGGCCGTACGGCACAGCGATCTACGTCGACGAAGACGACATCGCCATATACACCATGAAAAGCGTAGACGACCCTCGGGCTCTCAACAAGACCGTGTACATCAGGCCACCTAAGAACATACTGTCTCAGCTCGAGGTCGTCGGCATCTGGGAGAAACTCATCGGGAAAGATCTGCAGAAGTCCTCCATCTCAGCTCAAGATTTTCTGGCCATGATGAGAGGTAAAAAGCGATTTCGCAGGCGAACTGATCTTGCTGCATAGCAGCTTGTCGAAAGCCTTACTACTCGCGCTATGCATGTTTTACTTCCGAGTTGCAAACGCATGTGCATGTTGATGTAGCACGATCGACTGATTAATGCGGTGTTCGTCTCCTAAATGAAGAGCAAAACTACGCGGAGCAAGTCGGGCTGACGCATTACTACCATGTGTGCTACGAGGGATGCCTCGCGAACTTCGAGATCGGAGAAGGTGGCGTCGAAGCTTCTGAGCTCTATCCGGACGTAAATTACGTCACGGTCGAAGAGTACTTGCGGCGCTATTTGTAGCCGGGAACTCGCATCGCAATCTGCTACTTCATCGAACAATAATCATGTCGATCAATGACACTTGTATTTTCTCACGAAAGCAAAATTTAACATTACTCTAATGTAGTAATGTGGTGTGTCATCTCTTTTCTTGAAATCAAATTTACCCATTTCGAATTCCGATACATGTTCTCTGGATTCAATGCATAATTAAATGATAAAGATCGTGTTGTTTCACATAACATGAGCATCCTGAACGGAATATTCCAACAAATAAATTTGGTAAATTTGTTTGCATACGATAGAAGAAATTCGGTATTTGATATGTATGAACAACAATTAACTTATTGTATCTTGAAATTGTTTATTTATGTACATACCTATTTTTTTCCCAAATACTCCTTTACGATATCTATAACGAAAGTCAATTCCATCTTGATATCCAATTGCAAATGGTCAATTTATGAACATTTATTTAAACTGGACGATTTCAGGAGTGGGTTTCGACTCCCACACCCTGCAAGGAGCAGTGACAAAAGTCTGAAAGTGAGTGTTAGAATAGGATTAGAGTAGGACTGACAAAAAAAAAACCCTCAAAATGGATCATTAACCCATTTTTTTTTAAATTCATATGGATGTTGAACGGGTCATAAATGAATTAGTTATAGTAAATAAATTAGTCATAAATAAGTTTAAACAAAATATGAATGTTAAATAGGTCATAAATGAGTTTACAATTTATTTCTTACTTACTCACTCCTCATACTTATCTCAATTTGGATATGAGTTTTTGTAAATTGGGTTACTTATAGAAGTGTTTTAACAAAACGGATCAAGTCAACTATAAGTTAATGAAACTTATTTATTTTATCAGACCATTTTCGTCTCGATCTAAATCGGATCCGATCTGTCCGTTCGACTGGTCTAGTCCAAAATACGGAATAAGCCTTGTTATCCCTTCTTCCATGTTGGGCCCTGGTGGGCTGTTGTCACATTTCTGGATGAAATGTCAGACACACGTTCATGGTACATTCATGTCGCTTTCGCTTCGATCGGAAACGGCTTCTCACTTCTCTCGTCGACCGCACGTCCTCTCGTTTCGCAGTGCCCTGAGAGTCCAGGAGTGGTCGGAGAAATGCCGTTATCCAGTGCTCCTGGAGCAGTTGTCGCATCGCTCTTTCCGCTCCAAAAATCTCATCTTTCGGATAGAGAGGTCAGAGACTCGTGATCCTGGAGTGGACCCAGATTTTTTTTTCCGTGTGTAGTTATGCCTCTGTTTGCAATTCATAGAAACAGCTTCGGTTCTTGGTCCTTTGGCACAGTTGATGCATCGGACGTCTGGTTCTTGAATGAATTCTTGGAGACTCTTGTTTAGGGGAAGTGGATAATTTCCATTTGCAGACTCCTGATCCTTGTTGAATAATTGCACAAAGACCCAGATTGGCCAATGTTTATAGGCGACAGAAATTGTTGTAGATCATTAAGTTTGAAACCATTAAGGGCCAAAAGTTTGAACAGTACAAGAATTATGTGGATGTCTTGCATCAGCAAGCAAGTTGTGATTGAATTTTCTGCACTATGAAGCTCATAAAACCCAATTTGGTGGGTCGTGTAGTGTTTGAATCGCCACATTTCCTACCAAATCGGCAGAAACAAGTTTATGTCGTGGAAGTTCCAACTTTCTAGGTTTACATGTCTTATAAATATGAACTCTGCAGCTTTCCAAATATTTGCTTCCAAAAGTGTACCCTTTTTAATGTCCTGCGCTTCTGGTGTTCATAATTAACTTCTCATGGGGGTGTAGCTGGTTAGTTGCTTGAATTCGTGGAGAAAGAACAGTAAGATTGTAAGAAGGGATATCAGACCCTTGAGGAGTTCGGCATCTGGTGAAAGTCGTTCCTCTGTTGAGGTAGATGTGCCGTTTCCAAGGGACTATGATGAATTGCTTGAACAAGTAAGCATGTTACTGAAATTGTGCCGCTCTATGTTTTTTCTTCAGTTACTAGCAATGAAGTGTATATATATGATGTATTCCTTTCAAATTCTGCTCTTGTATACACTGTGTTTTAGAAGTCCCTTTATCTTTGTAATTGTCTAGAATACGTGCTTCGTTCAAATTCTGTTCATAGGCAATAATGACAAGATCTTGGCACTATTCTGTCTAGAATATGATCTACCATCATTACTCTGTTCATAGTCAATGATGATGAGATCTTGGCACTTTTCACGTTCACTCTGCATGCTCGTGCAGAATGTATTCTTCGATCCTCCTTTGGATGGTCGAAGATATGATTTTCCTGGTCTGCCGAACTTTTGTTGAAGAACAAGCTTAACAACAAATGTCCAACTCTCTCTCTCTCTCTCTCTCTCTCTCTCTCTCTCTCTCTCTCTCTCTGTGTTGTCTGGTGGCTAGTGGTTACAGCTATATATCTCCACATCTTTTTAAAGAATACCAGTGACATAATTCATTCTTTTCTTATCAATTGGCAGGCTAAAAGGGCAACGGAGCTGGCCGTCAGTGACAACAGACAGTTAATGGTGTATTTCTTTCGTCATTTTCTTCTGTTATGGCTAGAAGCAGGAAAGAGAAGCTGTAAACCTGAGTCTCGCCTTAATGGATTTTGATTGCAGGAGATTGAATTTCCAACATCAGGACTAGATTCTGTCCCAGGTTAGCACCAAAGCCTTGAGTTCCCCTTCACTCGTAGTCTTTGCCACCGAAGGCAGTTCGTTTCTTTTTTATGCACTGCCTAGCATTTTATGACATGTTAATCACTCGTAAGGGGTATTAAGCATTTAGGTCCTCTGTGATTTAAGGGTGATGACTCTCTCTCTCTCTCTCTCTCTCTCTCTCTCTCTCTTGTGCATGGGTACAAATATTACACAAGCAAAAATAGTCTTTTCTGTTTGGCTAAGCATCCTTGAACGCTATATGATCCCTATTTCATTCACTATGGTTTCACTCTATGAGGCTGTGTCAGGTGATGGTGAAGGAGGAATAGAGATGACCGGAAGCATGCAGTTGATTCGTGAATTTTGCGACCAGTTAGTTGACGCTGAGAAGGTTACACGAACCAGAATTGTGAGTTTGTATATATACTCCTATGACATTCATATGTGGAGATAAGCAACTACCTTTCTTCGACTGTTGATTTAGTTTGCTTTGGAGCTTATGTTGGTGAAGGATAGGTAAACATGAAAGACATGAACAGAAATACAGGGATGCAATCAAAAGAGTCATTGATCTTCGAATAGGACTCTTACTCTATGCCATACATCTCTTACTCTCATGCCATTTTATTTTGCCTATCTTTTCTGCTCTTAAAGAGTCTATTGACTTCCAAGTGCCATTTCAACTTTCAGTTTTTTCCTGAGGCCAATGAAGTCAAATTTGCACGAAAATCAGCTTTCGAAGGATCTTCATTTAAGTTGGACTACCTAACCAAACCCTCCTTCTTCGAAGATTTCGGCTTTACTGAGAAAGTGAAAATGACAGACCGCGTGAGACCAGACGATGAGCTATTTCTTGTCGCCTATCCCTATTTTAACGTCAATGGTAGTACCACATATCCTGTCTTCCTGTTGATATTGGCTTGAGTAAGTTTTATGTCAGGAGATTATTGTCCAATTCAGAAATGCTTGTTGTGGAAGAGCTTTACAGAGAAGCCGTCACAAACACAGCCAGAAAGCTTATTATATTCAACGGAGAACTCGACCGCATAAGGTCTGGATGTATCCTTTTCCCAGCTTGTTTTTCACATTTCTTCTACCTTTTCAAGCCACACGACTTATAGATGTTTGATTCACTTACAGCGTCCATTTGGACAACTATATTTGCTGAATTCATTACCATTTTGGTTTTGGTTTCTTGAACAGTGCATGCAGTTACTGAGTCAAACACTTATCACATGGTTACTGATCTAGCTTTAGAGCAAATGACTAGACAATAGGTTACCGATATTTCAATGTGTCCCAAGCATTACCTGAGGTTAATGTGTGTTTATCTAGCCTTCTCTGGACCTTCTTAAGGAAGGTGCTTTCTCTTTTACCATCATCTGAACAGAGAGTGAACTTTTCGCTTTCACGGGTATGTTTTGGAAGTTTCGCCCTTGTGCCCTTCTGGATCTTATCCTTAACAGTGGCAAGACTATCCTGCATTTTTCTATCCGAAGCTGGCAGCCCTCACAAAGACCCTTTTCCCGAAAATGGAGACTGTGTACTACATTCACAACTTTAAAGGAATGAAAGGAGGAACTCTCTTTAGGTTTGTGAATGCCGATCTATTCATTACGAATGTTCCTTTTTAAGGAGAAGTTCCATCTCATGGACCTAACGGCAGTGTCTCTCTTTTTTCTGCCCTTTTGCGTTTCTATTGCAATGTCATATAGATGCTACCCTGGCCCATGGAAGGTTCTTAGAAGAGTCGGAAACCGGTACATGACTTTGCATCAGCAGGAAGTGATGCCCTCCCTCAAGGAAGTTGCCTTGAACATTCTGCCCTTGTCTTGAGCATTCGAAACATTGTATGTAACAGATAATACCGATGCTTATGTACAGAAACATGCATCATGGCCGCATGATGGTTATCTTTCAGTTTTTGTTTCCTCTGATGGCCATAGTACACTAGTTCCTGTCTTCCTGAGTCCAAATATGCCAATTCAAGTGTTGAGCAGAGTTTGTGAATGTGATGACAGATCTTGTTTATTCAATGTGCAGTACACTCACATCAATCCAATTGTATTCCCTGTGTAGAAGGTTGTATGAATCCACGCGCACAAAATACAGTTCTGCTTCCTTCACAAGTAAAATTGACTTCACAGTCGATAAAAAAGGACGAAGGAAAAAGGCGAAATTAGACTTCACTCATCAAACTGAAGCCTTCAGCTTAGTTCCATACGAAACCGATTCGGATTTGCAGAGCAATGTCCAGAGGAGGGCGAATTGGGTGATTTCCCTGCTGTTTTCCTTGCTGTCCAAGTTAAGGTGTATGGTCACTGCCGACGCACGTACTCTTCGTGACAACTTGAGTTGTTTCCGGCCGAACAACCGAGAGGAGAAGGGTTGAAGTCTAAATTGCTTCAATTAAAAATGCCTTTCCCTCTCATTTTAGTTTTGTTGTAATATCTTTCTCAATAAATAATTTCATACCTTTGCCTACAAATCTATATATATTAGCAGATTACCCCAATACCTTATAAGGAAAATTCCGAATTGAATTCTAAATTGAAGAATTAATGTCAGCTTGTTTGTGCGGTCATGCACCCTTTGAATATGAATCTATTTTTCAAAAGATCCCAGCTTTTGTACTTTGGTGGGTCTCCGAGATCCTTTCGATAACCTATGCTTTATTGACGAGATATCCATAACCAAGGAAAGTAACCCATTTTCTTGGGTGCAATCATTTTGCTTACTTAGTCCAGCTAGCAGCTAACTTTGGCTTGAGATCTTTCATCTTTTTAAGAGCTTATATTCCTTAGGGTTAATACCCTAAAAAATCCTAAATCAATACATTTATGATAAATTTACTCAAAATTAAGTTTTTGATTGTTAAAAACCCTAAACTAGTACACACGTGACAAACTTATCCCGAACTATTTTTTTACCGTAAAAAACTCCAAACTTATATATTTATGATAAATTTATCCAAATTAATTTTTTGATCATCAAAAACTTCAAACTAGTATAATTGTAACAAATTTACTCTCTATTAACTTCTGTCAAAATATGCTATAGTGACGTGGCAAGTCCACATGGAAATCCATAGGGTTAATTCATGAAAAATCCCAAATTTGTCACATGTATACCTTAAATTTATCACAAGAGTACCGCAAAATTTATTACAAGTATATAAATTTGAGATTTTTGTGATATTTACCCTATAGATTTCCATGTGAACTTACCACATCACCATACTACATCATCATGTGTAATCTAGGTTAGCAAATTTAACATTTAAATTTGATGGAAGTTAACGAAGGGTAAGTTTATGACAAATGCACCAATTTACAATTTTTGGTGGTCAAAAAATTAATCTTGAGTAAATTTATCATAGGTGTATCAGTTTAGGATTATTAATGGTCAAAAGATTAGTTTGGGATAAATTTATCACGATTGTATTAATTTGAAGTTTTTGGTGATCAAAAAATTAGTTTGAGGTGAATCTGTCACCGGAGCTTATATTCCTTATCATAAGTTGGAAATTTATCTTAACTAAATCGACTACTCATTCAAATGATATGAGCATATTTTTCATCTCTTCTCGAGAAACAAGTGACTGTTTCTTTTTAAAAAAATGTGCTCAATTTCAAATAGGGTGATGCCACCAAGATTTCCCTGTTAGTTGGGTTGGAGGCTGGGTTGATTTGTATGAGGGCAGGGTTCATAAAGCGTGACCAATGTAAAAAATAAAGAGGACTTATTTTGACGTGAAATGAATATATTTATATATCACTAATTTCTATTTGTGAGATGACAAAGTATGGCGATATCTACATCGAGAATCGATTCAAGTAGAAATGCCCATTTGCTCTTGTTCCTTATAGAGTGAATAGGAGTCATGTTTTGTTTCACCTGCTGATGGGAGTACTCTTGGCCTTTCTTCATGATACTATGTGATCGTCCACAAGAATTTAGCCTTGCAATGTAGTCCGATGTAGATAACCATTCACGCTGCAAGATTGACCCGCTCACAAATTCGATAGTTTCCTATATGACTTTGTTAACATAACAATAATTTGAATATTGTGAGAATAACAGTCTATTGTGAATTATAAATTCTTAAAGAAGTAGGTCCCACAATAATTTATAATTATTTATAATTTGATTTTTTACAATTCATAATGGATTGTTATTTTTACAGTATATTAAATATTGTCACGCAATCATTTTTATTTCTCATATATCCCAATTTGCATGGACATCCTAATTTGCCGTTAAATCACCCCATCTTTGTCCTTTCTTCTCAATCTCTTACCAGCATGACCTCACTATTTACGTGGGATGAAAGGACCTGTCCTACCCATCAATCCATATTCTGAATCCACAATTAGAAGTACGTGTGCGGTTTTAGTTGCAGATTTCGGGCCCCCTGTTTAATGTCTAAACAATTTATTTATATGCTAGGACTAAGATGTGCAGTGTGAAACAGCATTGGAAGTCCAAACCAAATTCAAGTTTACGGACACTGAGATTGAGGAGTGAAGAGGCAACCATGTTCCGCTTGTAATTTCACGATCAGAACAACGCATCATCATTTGTACACACCGCACTTTCCATCAATCTAAATTTCTTTTCACTATTTCATTTGATGGTTTTCATTTGAACACCACCTATTTTAACGAGCATGGTTAAAAATGACATATTGACTAAGTTTGTAACAAAATAATGATGAAAATAGTAATAAGCGATGGTTATATAATCGAACTCATTTAACCTAGCCAGATCTCCAAATAACACCTATATCCAAAGGAGCATCATCATCTACCTCTAAGTCAAAGAAATCCGCCATGCCCCACTCCCACCCGTTAGGGTGCGCATGACAAAATTTCTGAAACAGAAATTGATTTCTCAATTTCTATTTCAGAAACTGATAAGCTAAAAATTTTAGCTTCTGATTTCTTCTTCAAATCTATTTCTAAAATAGAAATCTGTTTCAGAAATAGAGAAATTAAATTGCGTTACCAAACGGATTTCTGTTCCAAACCTGTTCCAAGGAACAGAGAAATAGAGAAATCAAGAAACATAAATTTTATCATGCACAGCCTTAGTCAACGGCTTCTCTTGTATATAAAGTTCTTCAAATGTCTCTTAACTTCCGCACTAGATCGATCCAAAATCAATGGCCGGAGGTGAGATCTGGGTGCTCCCGGCCTTCGGGCAGGGCCATCTCTCCCCTGGGCCTCGCGAGGCCGCAGGGCCACCCTCGTCGTCCTCTCCACCCTCTCTTCCTCCGTCCCTCCTTCCCTCCTTCCACGACCACCCCCTCACGGACGTCCTTGTTGTCCCGGCCACCCCCCCCACGTCCCAGCAGCGACAGGTTCCACCAGCAGATGGAAGAGGGCAAGGCCCAGTTCGCTGACTTCCTCGAGGCCAGGTCGGGGAGCTCAGCCCGGCCCATCCGCGCTGTCCTCAATGTTCTCGTCATAACCTATGTAGCACCGACACGGACATGCGACATACGACACGACACGACACGACACGCCGACACGTCATTTCTTAAAAATAGAGAATTTTGACACGTTCCAACACGTTATATATTAAATATATTATATATAAATACATAAATAAATAATAATAAAAATAGTCTAGAATTAATTTACACGAAAATTATTAAATAATATCATTCATTATTTTAATTTGTTACAATAATACATAAAACTTAGAGGAAAAAAACATTGTTTAAAGAAAAATGCTGAAATGATATTTTTAAATTTATTTATATATCATATATAGCATTTTTTTATTACTTCTTTCATAGTAAAAGACTTTTTAAAAAACTAAAACAATTCTAAAAAAACAAAACTGAAAAAAAAAAAAAAAATTGACCCGTGCGTGTATATGTATAGCATTTTTATTACTTCTTTTATTACTTCTTGTGTGTATATTTATATTTTGACCCCACAAGTATTAGAAATTTTTAAAATTGACCACGTGCGTGTTGGAATTGCATGTCGGAATTCTAGACTCGCGTGTCAGAGAGAGTTGACCACGTGTCGGATTTTTGACACTCGTTGACCGCGTGTCGGAGCGTGTCGGGACGTGTCGGAGCGTGTCGGACACGTGTCAGAGTGTCGGACACGACACGAAGGCTTCCGGAGAGTGTCCGTGCTACATAGGTCATAACCAGCGGGCGGCAGAAGTGTTCCGCAAGTAAGGGATCCGAACGGTCGGATTTTTCACCCGTTTGATCAACACGTGTCATGATCTTGAAGGTCCGTTTCTCGACTACCTAGCCAATCGAGTCGGTAAAACCCGTTTGGGGCGTGGGTCCCACTTCCCCCGGCTCGATACCGGACGTCATCCGGTAACTCCCGTCCGAGATCACCAGATGTGACCCAACAAACAAAGCAACGCGACCGAGGAGGACGTCATCCGACGGCTAGACTTGAAGGCGCATGGCTCCACGATCTGCGCGTCCTTCGGTAGCTCCATGGGGTTGACGGTGGACGGAGTAGGAAACGCTAGCCAAAGCGCTGGAAGAGTCCACGTGGCCGCTCATAAGGGGCGATCCCACCGTGCTCTTGCGTCTCTTTGCTCCATTTTCCACGGACGATCAAATAGATCTCCACACAAATCCTTTGAAATCTGTAAACATCAATCCGCGTCGCTCCCAGAATCTTGAACCCTAATAATAATCACAGCAAACGATTCGATCGGCCGCTTCACCATGTCGGAGACGGCCGAGTTCCTCGTCGTCGTCCCCGGGTGGGACCCAGATAAACTCCACCTCTGCATGGAGGTCTGCCTTTACATCGCCAGCCTCGGCGACCGCGCCACCCTCGTCACCCCCTCCTACCTGTCCTCCGCCATCCCTCCCTCGTTCACCTACGACCCCCTCGTCGCCGTCGCCCAGATCGGCAGCTCCTCTGCCCACCGCATGATCTTAATCCTCTGGTTCAAATTCAGATGGGACCTCGCGGTCTACCTGGAGGAACGGAGGATGGCCGCCGGCGGCGAGCTGCCCCGCAAGCTATACGCGGTCGTGGTTCCCGGCGCGGAATCGACCAGGGACCTGTTCCGGAATTTCAATGTCACGGTGGACCCCTTGCCCCTCGCGGGTCTCACGATCGAACGCATGTGGAAGTTGCCTGATGATCTACCCGAAAAAATGGCCATCGTTCGCTCCGATCTTAAGATGAAGCCCTTCGGGCCTCCTCGAGGTGGCCCACCCGGTCCTGACCCGAGGCCGGGAGGCGGCGGAGGCGGCGGAGGCGGGCCGCCCTCGGTGCCGGAAGTCGAGGGCTCGATCGGTCGCATGACCAACAAGAGCGCCGACCCGGAGCAGCCCTTCCTCGACAACATGGGGGACCAGATGAAGATGGTCGGGGGCTTCCACCCGCTCCTGTCGGAGCAATACTCGAAAACGTCCGGCTCGGCGATCTGCAGCCGCGAGATATTGAGCCACCCGTCGACGGGCGGGTTCCTGTCACACCGCGGTCGGAACTCGACGGGCCCACATAGGTCTCCGCTCGCGACGTGGCCCTTCCTAGGTAAACGGTACTACAACACTGACTCCCCAGGGGACCACCTCAAGGTGGGGCACGTGGCGTCCAACGACATGCCCAAGAACGTGATGGATGACGAATCCAAGGGGATCAGCGAGACAGTGGCCTCGGAAGCATTCGCGAGTTTTCAATTCGATCTGAAATTTCAGCGTCGGATTGGATGTTTACAGATTGGAGCTTCAATTTCCCGTCTCGCAAGGAGCATGCGTTAAAGTCGATATTGAGACTGAGGAGTTGAGAGGAACTACGTTCATCTAGTAATTTTGCAACTAGAACTTTGTACATTTTGTTCAATAAACTTGAATGTCTTTTCCCTACTTCACTGGATGATTTTAGTCTGAATATAAATAGAGAATAGTTATCCAATAAACTTTTTACGGGTCTCTCGGTTGAAATTATTGCAATCATTAAATATGGAACCGTTAAAGGGCCAAAATTTGAACCATACAAGAATTATCTGGAGGTATTACATGGGCAAGCGATTTCTGATTGAAATTTTCTACTGTGAAGCTCGTAGAACCCGCTTTGGTGGGTTCTGTAGTGTTTAAATCGCCATTATTTCCTACTGAATCAGCAAAAACGGGTAATGTCGAGGAAATTCCAACTTCCTAGGTTTACATGTCTTATGAATACCAACTCTGTAGCTGTCCAACGTGTTTGCTTCCAAGAGTGTCGCCTTTTTAATGTCCTGCACTTCTGGTGTTCTTGATTAACAATTTTCATGGGGGTGTAGCTGTCTTGTTGCTTGAATTCGAGGAGAAAGAACAGTAAGATTGTAACAAGGGATTTCAGACCTTTGAGGAGTTCTGTATCTGGTGAAAGTCGTCCCTCTGTTGAGGTAGATGTGCGGTTTCCAAGGAACTACGATGAATTGCTTGAACAAGTAAGCACGTTACTGAATTTGTGTCGCTCCCTGTCTTTTCTTCAGTTACTGACAATGGAGTGTATATATAAGATGTATTCCTTTCAAATTCTGCTCTTTTATGCACTGTATTTTAGAAGTCCCTTTGCTTTGCAAGTGTCTTGAATAGTTGCTTCCTTTCTAATTCTGTTCATAGGCAATAATGACGAGATATTGGCACTCTTCTGTCTAGAATATGTGCTAGCATCATCACAAATTCTGTTTGTACGCACTAATAATGAAATCTTGGCAGTCTTCACATTCACTCGGCATGCTCGTGCAGAATGTATTTTATTTTTTGATCTTCGTTTGGATGGTTGAAGATGTAATTTTTCTTGTCTGTCAAACATTTTGTTGAAGAACAAGCTTCATAACAAATGTTCAACTCTCTCTCTCTCTCTCTCTCTCTCTCTCTCTCTCTCTCTCTCTCTGGCCTGGTGGCTAGTGGCCACAGCTATATATCTCCACATCTTTTTAAAGAATACCAGTGACAAAATTTCTTCTTTATTTATCAATTGACAGGCTAAAAGGGCAACCGAGCTGGCCGTCAGCGCCAACAGACAGTTAATGCTGCATTTCTTTTGTCATTTTCTTCTGTATGGCTAGAAGCAGGAAACAGAAGCTGTAATCCTGAGTCTAGCGTGAATGAATTTTGATTGCAGGAGATTGAATTTCCAACAACAGGACTAAATTCCGTCCCAGGTTAGCACCAAAGCCTTTAGTTCCCACTTCACTTGTATCTTGGTGCTTGTGTGTGTTTATTTGTTGATATCTGCTCTTTCTAATTGCAGTCTTTGCCACCAAAGGCAGTTCTTTTCTTTTTTACACACTACCTAGCATTTTATGATTTGTTATTTTCAATCATAAGGGGTATTACGCATTTAGGAGGTGAGGATTTTCGGGGAGAATGTCCTTTGTGGTTTAGGGAGATGACTCTCTCTCTCTCTCTCTCATACATGGCATGGGTACAGATACTAAGCGAGCAAACAAAGTATTTTCTGTTTGGCTGAGCATCCTTGAACGCTATATAATCCATGTTTCATTGACTATGGTTTCACTCTATGAGATTATGTCAGGTGATGGTGAAGGAGGCATGGAGATGACAGGAAGCATGCAGTTGATTCAAGAATTTTGCGATCAGTTGGTCGATGCTGAGAAGGTTACACGAACCAGAATTGTGAGTACGTATTTATACTCCTATAACATTCATGTATGGAGATGAACGGCTTCCTTTCTTTGATTGTTGATTCAGTTTGCTTTGGAGCTTATGTTGGTGAAGGATGGGTTAACCTGAAAGACAAATATAAACTGAAATACAGGGATGCAATCAAAAGGGAGTCATTGATCTTCAATTAGGACTCTTACTCTCTGCCATACATCCCTTACTCTCATGCCATTTTATTTTTGCCTATCTTTTTTGCTCTTAATGATCTATTGACTTCCATGTGCCATTTCAACTTTCAGTTTTTTTCCTGAGGCCAATGAAGTCAAATTCGCATGAAAATCAGCTTTCCAAGGATCTTCATTTAAGTTGGACTACCTAACCAAACCCTCCTTCGAAGATTTCGGCTTGCCTGAGAAAGTGAAAATGACAAACCGCGTGAGACCAGAAGATGAGCTATTTCTTGTCGCCTATCCCTATTTTAACGTCAATGGTAGTTCCACATTATCCTGTCTTCTTGTTGATATTGGCTTAAGTAAGTTTTATGTCAGGAGATTATTGTCCAATTCATAAATGCTCGTCGTGGAAGAGCTTTACAGAGAAGGTGTCGCAAACACAGCCAGAAAGATGATTATATTCAACAGAGAATTCAACCGTATAAATGGCCAAATGAGCTTTGGACATTCAAAGGGTGCGTTTGGTTGTACTTTTAGGGAAAGTCTTTGAGAAAATGCAAAGGACTTTGAGTTAAAAGGAGTTTTCTAAAATGCAAATTGTGTTTGGTAAATTGTAATCTAAAAGTTCATTATGAAGTACCTTTAAGCAAAATGATGTTTGGAAAAATTTACATTTATAAAGAATTTTTATAATAAAAAAATAATAAATAAAGGGATAAGTGTTTGGAAGTCACAAAAACTTGTCACGAAAATGTATTTAGGTCCCTAAAACTTGCAAAAAGTGCATTTTAGTCCTACAACTTGTCAAAATGTTTTAAACGAGTCCTAAAATCGACGCCGTCTAATTTCTTAACGGAAAAAGCTGACGTGGCCCCGCGAGGCTTATTTTAATCGTTTTTCTCTCCTCCGTTGCGAATAATTAAAAAAAAAAAAGCCACGCATGCAGAACGACGTCGTCTCCTCCTTTCTCCTTCACCACGACACCGTCTCCTCCTTTCTCCTTCACCACAACGTCGTCTCCCCCCCCGTCTATACGTCTTCTTCACAGTCATGTTCCCCCTCCCCCTCTGTCTCTACTTCTTCTTTCTCTATTCCGAGTGTCCCCTAAGCCCCAAATCGAATTCGTCCAAAACCTAAGCCCCAAATCGAATTCGTCCAAACCCTAAGCCCCAAATCGATCTCGTCCGAACCCTAAACCCCAAATCGAATTCGTCCAAACCCTAAGCCCCAAATCGATCTCGTCCGAACCCTAAACCCAAGTTAGCAAATTTAACCTTTAAATTTGACAGAAGTTAACAGAGGGTAAGTTTGTAGCAAATGTACGGTTTTCGGTAGTCAAAAAATTAATCTTGAGTAAATTTATCATAAATGTATCAATTTAGGATTATTGATGGTCAAAAGTAGGGGTGTCAACGGTTCGGTTTTTAAAAAAAACCGAACCAAACCGAACCGTTAGAAAAAACTTCCGAATTGAACCGAATGAGACCCGAACCGAATACGAACTGAACCGAAATTTCAGTTCGGTTTTTCGGTTTTTTTTTTTTATTTTTTTTTTCTGTTCAACTCAAAATAATCTAAATTCAATATGTTACTGCAGTTCAAGGTAGAGGATTTTGCAATTTAGATCATATACTTCATTCCCTTTTTTAAGCACTGGCCAAGTAATGATATCCAATTTAAACAATTGCTTAACATAATCTCTCTTGATGATTCTCTAAGAGACAATTCTATTGTTCAATTGAAAAAAAGAAAGAATTTTTTCCATATTAATAAATTACTAAAAGAGTTTATAAGTGTCAAAAAAAAACTATTGACAAAAAATATTTACTTTATCCCATTCCCGAATAACATATTGATAAGTGCTAAAACAAATCTTAAAATTTCCGGTTTTTAGTCCATTCTAGACTTGAAATTTTTAGTTTGGTCAACAGAAGACTTGTTTAAGAAGTCCCAATCAAATCATGTGCTCACCACCAGTAAAATTGAAACGTAGGAAATACGTATTGAATAATCTAATTTTCAAAACTACTACACTCCACCGCCATTAGGTCGATACATCACTTCTCGGAATAAAAATTCTTATTGTTGAAAGTCTTAACAGATAATATAAACTAGGAAAATTAATTGCGCAGCGGGTGCTGATCGGTAAACATAATCCTCAAGACCCTCAAGAAAAAAATTGCAGAAGACGGGAAAAGAAAGACGTGCGTTGTTCAGTCGGGAAGCGACATTTCCAGTTCCGAGCCTTCGCTTCTGCATCATCGACCGATAGATGTAACAGCTCAACTCACCACGCACTGCGTTGCGTCGCATTCCCCTCACGGATCCGCCATGGATCGGCCGATCAGAGCCACGAGATCCTCCGGCTCGCTCAACCTCTCCAATCGCTCGCTCCGGTGAGTTCCCCGTCCCGTCCCGTCGCTCCGCCCATCGATCTTCGTCCCGCCAAATCGTTCTCCCTGGAGCGCTCCGCAATCGATCGACACGAGACCGTTCGCTCGATCCGTTTGCCGCGAATTTCTGCTTCGCTGTCTCTGTGAATGGGATTGATAAAGAGTTCCAAGTCGGCATCAGGATTGCCGATGATGCATTTGGAGCTCAGAGGAGATGGGAGAGAATAAAACCGAATTTTTAATGATTTGATTTTATCGGTTCATGGTCCGGTTCGGTTCGGATAAAAATCAAACCAATAAAAAAATATTGGTTTTTAATGAGAATCGAACCAAATACGAATCGAACCCAAAAAATCGAATTTTTCAGTTCGATTCGGTTCTCACACCCCTAGTTAAAAGATTACTTTGAGATAAATTAATCATAATTGTATCAATTTAGAATTTTTGGTAGTCAAAAAATTAGTTTAAGGTGAATCTGTCACTAGAGCTAATATTCCTTATCATAAGTTGGAAATTTATCTTAACTAAATCGACTATTCAATCAAATAATATGAGCATATTTTTCATCTCTTCTGGAGAAACAAGTGTCTGTTTCTTTAAAAAAAAATGTGCTCAATTTCAAATAAGGCGATGGCACCAAGATTTCCCTGTTAGTTGGGTTGGAGGCTGGGGTTGATCTGTATGAGGGCAGGGTTCATAAAGCGTGACCAATATAAAAAATAAAGAGGACTTATTTTGACGTGAAACAAATATATTTATATATTACTAATTTATATTTGTGAGATGATAAAGTATGGCGATATCTATGTCAAGAATCGATTCAAATAGAACCCATTTGCTCTTGTTCCTTATAGAGTGAATAGGAGTCATGTATTGTTTCACCCGCTAAAATGATACTATGTGATCATCCACAAGTATTTAACCTTGCAATGTAGTCCGATGTAAATAACCATTCACGCTGCAAGATTGACCTGCTCACAAATTCGATAGTTCTCTATAAGACTTTGTTAACATAATAGTCATTGAAATATTGTGAGAATAATAATTTATTGTGAATCACAAATTCTTGAAAAAACAGGTTCCACAATAATTTATAATTATTTATAATTTGATTTTTTGTGATTCAAAATATATTGTTATTATTGTAGTATATTAAATACTGTTACACAATCATATTTCTTTCTCATATGTCCCAATTTGCATGGACATTCTAATAAGTGGTTAAATCACCCAATCATTGTCCTTTCTTCTCCATCTCTTACCAGTATGACCTCACTATTTACGTGGGATGAATTGACCTGTCCTACCCATCAATCAATATTCTGAATCCACAATTAGAAGTACGTGTGCAGTTTTTATTGCATATTTCGGGCCTCTGTTCCATGTCTAAACAATTTATTTATATGCTAGGACTAAGATGTGCAGTGTGAAACGGCATTGGAAGTCCAAACCAAATTCAAGTTGACGGACACTGAGATTGAGGAGTGAAGAGGCAACCATGTTCCGCTTGTAATTTCACGATCAGAACAATGCATCATCATTTGTATACACCGCACTTTCCATCAATCTAAATTTCTTTTCCCTATTTCATTCGATGATTTTCATTTGAACACCACCTATTTTAACGAGCCATGGTTAAAAATGACATATTGACTAAGTTAGTAACAAAATAATGATGGAAATAGTAATAAACGATGGTTACATAATCGAACTCAATTAACCTAGCCAGATCTCCAAATAACACCTATATCCAAAGAAGCATCATCATCTACCTCTAAGTCAAAGAAATCCGCCATGCCCCGCTCCCGCCCGTTAGTCAACGGCTTCTCTTGTATATAAAGTTCTTCAAATGTCTCTTAACTTCCACACTAGATCGATCCAAAATCAATGGCCG
This sequence comes from Eucalyptus guilfoylei, assembly GCA_016097605.1. Lineage (NCBI taxonomy): Eukaryota > Viridiplantae > Streptophyta > Magnoliopsida > Myrtales > Myrtaceae > Eucalyptus > Eucalyptus guilfoylei. The sequence continues at coordinate 13,929,841 of CM027864.1, read as the reverse complement.
GAGGTGAGATCTGGGTGCTCCCGGCCTTCAGGCAGGGCCATCTCTCCCCTGGCATCGAGCTGTGCAAGCTCATCGCCTCGCGAGGCCGCAAGGCCACCCTCGTCGTCCTCTCCACCCTCTCTTCCTCCATCCCCTCCTTCCACGACCACCCCCTCACGGCGGGTCCGAAGGAGGGTACTACCCTCATGGGTTGGAAGTCAAAGTGCGCAAACGGCCCTAATAATAACCGAATGGGCACCGCAGCTTTTGACACTAAGCCATCCGTCAACAGGCGAGTTCTTGTTGCACTACGGATGGAGCTCAACGGTGGAAGCTCTAGGGAGCGGCGTCCCGTTTTTGGCATGGCCCATCAGGGGGGACCAATTCTACAATGCCAAGCTGGTGGTGCACCATCTGAAGGTGGGGCACATGATGTCAGATGAAGTGTTGGTGATGGTCAAAGAGGAGGAGATGGTGAAGAGAATTGACAAGTTCATGAGTCATAAAGAGGTGAAAGGAAAGGGCTGTCAAGGTCTGTCCCTGCAAGTGCACTGGCTGATCTAGGTGCTTTTATCAATCTTATCGAGCAGAAATCACGTTGAGTTGACATAGATAATCCTTCCCTTGAGTTTGGAGGACCCATTTGTAAAATGGTTGCCCCAAACTTTTGGCATAATAAAACATATTTGGACCTATAAAATATCTTATTTATAGTGCTATCCCTTATTTTAGAAAAAGATCGTATCAAACGATGATACCAAGTGTCGAATCCTTTGGTGTAGCTCAAACTTTCATAATATGAAATTAGAAGTTATCCATATTTGAAGAATATGAATTGGGTACTGCATAGAGGTATTATCTTCGGAATGCGAACAAGCGAATATTCGGCTTGGTTTGGACTTCCGATGCTGTTCACACTACGTCACGTGCTAGCAAATCTTACTCATAGCAGATAGATAGTTATTTGGACATGGAAGTGGGCCCCGAGGATTAATATAACGCGAACTTATTTTGTTTTAAACTTACTTATCTTCAAAAGGACATTTATTGCTTCTCAAGGCACATACCTATGTGTGAACAGTACTATTCTCCTTAAGGCCACCGGTCAACATAATTAATGACCATTTTCAAACTTAGAAGAAGCTGTTTGTTCAAAAAAAAAAAAAAAAAAACTTAGAAGAGGCTCTCCTTATTTAAATCCAAGGAAAGCCAAAAAAAAAAAAATCAATAGAAAATAACATCGGGAAGGTATATATAATCCAGAATATTTCACAAGAAATTATATCACATTTAAAGATTTTGAGGATAAGTACTCATGCTCGAATAGCAAACATGAATATATAAATTAAAAGTCTTGCAGCATTTCTTTTTTAAATTTTTAACTTGTGTTAGCTAGGATACAGATGGGCGAGCATAGTAAAGGAGTATGTCAAGAAAGTGCAAATCGGTTGAATTAACATAAGATATCAATATAATATATTATACAAAAATTAAGGTTGTAAAAGGTAAAGAAGAGGCTTATGAACAAAAAAAGTATTAAGAAAGTGCAAACCAATTGGATTAATTTAGAATATCACAACTTTATACACTATTCATATATATAACATAATAATAAAAGTAAGGATAAAAATTATGGAATAAGGGAAATATTGATCTTACTAAATAGTCTATACCCCTTTTTATTAGGGGTGAACAAAAAGAATTGACCAAACCAAACCAAACCGGCCGGCTTGTGGCGTTTTCCGAGGGGCATGTTTGGTTCAAGGTTTCATGAAATTGAAATCAGTAATTTTCGGTTCGATCTCAATTTTAAGAGTGGAATTGTCCACCGAACCGAACCGAACCAAACCAATTATTATCTTCTGTATTTTTTAATTCTTTAAAAATTTAAAGAAACCCTAAGCTGGTTTTCTTTACCTGTTCCTTTGCTGAAATGAACAGATGTGTGTTCAAGAAAGGAGGAGAGGGGTATCCGAGTGTTTGAGGCGATTGATTCTGTCACCAAAATGAACAGACGTGTTTTCAAGAAATGAGGAAGGGGTGTTGGTTAGATGGTTTAAGATTAGAGTTCAAAAACTCTTGCAACCGAAAACTCTTGCAAATGACCTTTTCCGTTCGACCGTTTCACTGTGAATTAAGGGTGATTCATCTCTAGTCTAATTCGATTCCACCTAGGTACTAGGAACCAGATTAGGATGATCAATTCTCAATTTTTGGGATTGAAAATTAGACTGAACGGTCTTAAGATAAAAAAATCGGACCAAATCAACTGGTCCGATCCAATTGGGGCAATTTCCAATTTGGGTGGTCCATGTGCTCACCTCACCTTTGGGCTACCCAAATATTGCGTCGAATTCTTCAAACGACATTCCCAAATGATAAATCAATCACGAAAGCGCAACCAGGAAACAGGTCCGAACTTTCTTTTTTAGATTTTTATTGTTTATTTTTAATTTTAATAATTTCTTGCGTCTTTTTGCTCCATTTTCCACAGACGATTAGATAGATCTCCTCACTAATCCTTTGAAATCTGTAACATCAATCTGCGTTGCTCCCAGAACCTTGAACCCTAATCACAGCAAACGATTCGATCGGCCGCTTCACCATGTCGAAGACGGCCGAGTCCCTCGTCGTCCCCCTGTGGGCCGAAGATGATCTCCTCTCCGCCATGAAGTTCTGCCTTGAGATCGCCAGCCGCGGCGACCGCGTCACCCTCGTCATCCCCTCCGACCTGTCCTCCGCCATCCCTCCCTCGTTCACCTCCAACCCCCGCGTCGCCGTCGCCAAGATCTACGCGTGCTATTTTGGCTTCAGCCGGGCCCTCGAGGCCTACCTGGAGAAACGGAGGACGGCCGGTGACGGCGAGCTGCCCCGCAAGCTATACGCGATGGTGGGTCCCGGCGCGGAATGGACCAGAATAGTGTTCCATCTATTTCAATGTCACGGTGGACCCCTTGTTCTTCGTGGGTCTCGCAATCCAACGCTGGTCGAAGGCGCCGGCGAGCCACCCGTCGACGGGCGGGTTCCTGTCACACCGCGGTTGGAACTCGATGGTGGAGGTGGTCAGCCAGGCAGTCCCGTTCCAGGCGTGGCCGAGCCGAGGTGATCAGCACCACAACGCCAAGCTGGGGGTGAGCCACCGCCACCAGAAGATGGGCAAGCTCTTCGGGTGGAACTCGATCGCCGAGACAAGCACACATAGGTCTCCGTTCGGAACGTGGCCCTTCCCAGGTCAACGGTAATACAACACTAACTCCCCAGGGGACCATCACAAGGTGGGACACGTGGCGTCCAACGACATGCCCAAGAACGTGATGGATGACGTATCCAAGGGGATCAGCGAGACAGTGGCCTCGGAAGCATTCGCGAGTTTTCAATTCGATTTGAAATTTCAGTGTCGGATTGGACGTTTACAGATTGGAGCTTCAATTTCCCGTCTCGCAAGGAGCATGCGTTAAAGACTTAAAGTCGATATTGAGACTGAGGAGTTGAGAGGAACTACGTTCATCTTGTAATTTCGCAACTAGAAGTACATTTTGTGCAATAAACTGGAATTTCTTTTCCCTACTTCACTGGATTATTTTAGTCTGAATATAAAATAGAGAATAGTTATCCAATAAACTTTTTACGGGTCTCGGTTGAAATTGTTGCAATCATTAAATATGGAACCGTTAAGGGCCAAAATTTGAACCATACAAGAATTATCTGGAGGTATTACATTGGCAAGCGAGTTCTGATTGAAATTCTCTACTGTGAAGCTCGTAGAACCCGCTTTGGTGGGTTCTGTAGTGTTTAAATCGCCACTATTTCCTATCGAATCAGCAAAAACGGGTAATGTCGAGGAAATTCCAACTTCCTAGGTTTACATGTCTTATGAATATGAACTCTGTAGCTGTCCAACATGTTTGCTTCCAAGAGTGTCGCCTTTTTAATGTCCTGCACTTCTGGTGTTCTTGATTAACAATTTTCATGGATGTGTAGCTGTCTTGTTGCTTGAATTCGAGGAGAAAGAACAGTAAGATTGTAACAAGGGATTTCAGACCTTTGAGGAGTTCTGTATCTGGTGAAAGTCGTCCCTCTGTTGAGGTAGATGTGCCGTTTCCAAGGGACTACGATGAATTGCTTGAACAAGTAAGCATGTTACTGAAATTGTGTCGCTCTCTGTCTTTTCTTCAGTTACTAACAATGGAGTGTATATATAAGATGTATTCCTTTCAAATTCTGCTCTTTTTATGCACTGTATTTTAGAAGTCCCTTTGTCTTTGCAAGTGTCTTGAATATTTGCTTCCTTTCTAATTCTGTTCATAGGCAATAATGACGAGATATTGGCACTCTTCTGTCTAGAATATGTGCTAGCATCATCACAAATTCTGTTTGTAGGCACTAATAATGAAATCTTGGCAGTCTTCACATTCACTCTGCATGCTGTGCAGAATGTATTTTATTTTTCAATCTTCGTTTGGATGGATGGTTGAAGATGTAATTTTTCTTGTCTGTCGAACATTTGTTGAAGAACAAGCTTCATAACAAATGTTCAACTCTCTCTCTCTCTCTCTCTCTGTGGCCTGGTGGCTAGTGGCCACAGCTATATATCTCCACATTTTTTTAGAGAATACCAGTGACAAAATCTCTTCTTTTCTTATCAAGTGACAGGCTAAAAGGGCAACCGAGCTGGCCGTCAGCGCCAACAGACAGTTAATGGTGCATTTCTTTTGTCATTTTCTTCTGTATGGCTAGAAGCAGGAAACAGAAGCTGTAATCCTGAGTCTAGCGTGAATGGATTTTGATTGCAGGAGATTGAATTTCCAACAACAGGACTAAATTCCGTCCCAGGTTAGCACCAAAGCCTTTAGTTCCCACTTCACTTGTATCTTGGTGCTTGTGTGTATTTGTTGATATCTGCTCTTTCTAATTGCAGTCTTTGCCACCAAAGGCAGTTCTTTTCTTTTTTACGCACTACCTAGCATTTTATGATTTGTTAATAAAAATCATAAGGGGTATTAAGCATTTAGGAGGTGAGGATTTTGGGGAGAATGTCCTCTGTGGTTTAGGGAGATGACTCTCTCTCTCTCTCTCTCTCTCTCTCTCTCTCTCTCTCTCTCTCTCGTGCATGGGTACAAATACTAAGCGAGCCAAAAAAGTATTTTCTGTTTGGCTAAGCATCCTTGAACGCTATATAATCCATGTTCCATTGACTATGGTTTCACTCTATGAGATTATGTAAGGTGATGGTGAAGGAGGCATGGAGATGACAGGAAGCATGCAGTTGATTCAAGAATTTTACAATCAGTTGGTTGATGCTGAGAAGGTTACACGAACCAGAATTGTGAGTACGTATTTATACTCCTATAACATTCATGTATGGAGATGAACAGCTTCCTTTCTTCAATTGTTGATTCAGTTTGCTTTGGAGTTTATGTTGGTGAAGGATGGGTTAACATGAAAGACAAATATAAACTGAAATACAGGGGTGCAATCAAAAGGGAGTCATTGATCTTCAAATAGGACTCTTACTCTATGCTATACATCCCTTACTCTCATGCCATTTTATATTTACCTATCTTTTTTGCTCTTAAAGATCTATTGACTTCCAAGTGCCATTTCAACTTTCAGTTTTTCTCCTGAGGCCAATGAAGTCAAATTCGTAGGAAAATCAGCTTTTAAAGGATCTTCATTTAAGTTGGACTACCTAACCAAACCCTCCTTTGAAGATTTCGGCTTGCCTGAGAAAGTGAAAATGACAGACCGCATGAGACGCAAAGATGAGCTATTTCTCGTCGCCTATCCCTATTTTAACGTCAATGGTAGTTCCACATATCCTGTCTTCTTGTTGATATTGGCTTAAGTAAGTTTTATGTCAGGAGATTATTGTCCAATTCAGAAATGCTTGTCGTGGAAGAGCTTTACAGAGAAGGTGTCGCAAACACAGCCAGAAAGCTGATTATATTCAACGGAGAACTCAACCTTATAAATGGCCAAATAGGCTTTGGACACTCAAAGTCCCTTCCCAATGCAGATCCCAAATGCACCCTAAGGTCTCTATGTATCCTTTTCCCAGCTTGATTTTGGCATTTATTCTACCTTTTCAAGTCACTTGACTTATAGATGGTTGATTCACTCACAGCATCTGGGGGTGTGCAAAACCCGACCCAACCCGAACACGAACTGAACACGAAACAAGTTGAGTACATGTTTTGGGTCTTAATATTGTTCGGGTAACGATTATAAAACAAGCAAACAAACATGTTTTGGGTCGGGTTAGGGTCGGAACATTGTGTGGCCCGTGAACACGTTATTGACTCCGAAGAAACACGTTCTCTCACCCAAACACATCAGACCCCCAACGACTCTGCCTTCTCCTCCTGACGACTTTGCCTTCTCCTCTCGTCGACTCCGCTGTTATTGATGACTGCGCCTCCTCCACTCCTTGACTCCGCCGCCGTTGACGACTGTGCCTTCCCCACTCCTTGACTCCGCCTCCACCGCCGTCGACAACTGCGTCTTCTCATCAACTCCACCGCTGCCCTCTTCTTTGCTTCTCGCATTCTAGTATTTCAGGATCTCCACCCATCACTCCTCTTTCGAGCCATCTTTGTCACCATTTTCATCGCCCTCCACTGCCCTTCACTCCCCTCAGTACTCACCTGCGCCTTCCTTCTCTTTCTTTTCCAGATTTATGCATTGCACACCTGTCGCTGGTGATTCCCTCCTCTCATTATTGTCAATGGCTTCTTGTGAGTCTCCCTCTCTCACTTTTTGGACTCTTGTCCGTGACTTTCGTTGGCTCTGTTTCTACGTGTGCTCTGTTCTTTGGCGTTGATAAAATCTTGGGGAGGAGGAATTTGGCGTCTAGTGAATCCAAGTCTCTATAATTACATGCTTCTTGATGTTTTGAAGTGTTTTTGGTCAACTAATTCTAGTTTCCTGGTTGTCTGTGTTCTTTCCGTAGTGCTCTCTAGTAGTTATTTGATCTTGCAAAGCACCAAGAAAGAGAAAAGGCAAAGATATGAGATTTTGCTGTAGTTTCTCTATGTTGGGCTTTTTTTTACTTTCGAACTTTCTCTAAGTCCACATTCACAGCACTGCTGTTGCATGGAAGATGGCTCGAAAGAAAAGAGAGCTACTTAAATTTTGAAGGAAAAAAGTCAATCTGCTTTTGTTATTAGTTCTAGACCGTGTAGATGAGAACACTGCACTTTATTGCTCTTTTTAATGTGCAATCAGTGCATTGACACCAGCCAATCTATGTCGAATCCATGCGACACTGCCATTCCAATTGATTTCATGTTTGTTGCTGGATAGTTAGTTGTAGGGTTTCATAGTGGGAGATGATAGGTTATTAAACACATAGATTGCGCTACTATAATGGCTATGAAGGAGGCCTTTCAAGTATGCTGCTCCAATTTCAGTTTTTGGTTTCTTTTTTCTCCTTTTTTTTCCCTGTCAAGTCAGCTGATACGAGGTTGTTGTTTGCAGGATCAGGAACTTCTTGATTGTTCTGAACAGCATCCAGAAGGGCAATTCAATGCTAGGTACATTTTATCTGTCGGGTCCACATATGTGCATTTTAAGTGAGCTGTTGTGAGATAATTTTAGCTGTGCTCATCAGTAATGCTTTGCATCACAAGTTTATGTAGTCACAATTAACTTTTTATTTCTGGTGTCTTTGTTTTATCTGGATATGCCAAATAAATACATCCATGTTACTGATAAATACACCCATTTATTTAGTTATTTATGAACTACAAGAGTACTTGGGTTTAACTTGGATCTTAGAGAACGTTGCAGTGATACTGATGTGTTCTGATAATTTGATACTTAAGACAACGCTCATCTTAGGCTTACTTTGTTTTAGTTTTGCTTTGAAAGATATACATTTATTTGCCTTTGTTGGCTTCCCTATCATCAAAGAAATCATCTGACTACCTGCCTTACTAATAATAGATGTAACATTATGTCAAATCGAGTTAGTGTCAGTTTACAGCTAACCAGGACCCTGTGACTTAGATGTTTTTGATATTAAAGATGGATGATGTTTCGTTGTTTTCTGAAGTTAGCAGTTGGGGCATTGAGTTGCACCTGTCCTGATGGGATTTATGAATGGCTTTTGTAAAAATTCTGGTGTCAAACTCAAATTTCTTAATTATAGCTGAGGTTTCTGGTGAAGAGACCTTGTTCATGTACTAACTAAAATATACGGAGAAAGGCCAAAAGTCATTTAGGTTCTATTTATCAATGGTGCTCATTGTGTCTGTCTTGTGGGTGCATGACTGAAATTTAATTGCCTGGATTGGGTTCAGCTTTTCCTGTGTTACATATCAAGGTTGTATATGTCATTTATGCATACATCCTTTTGTGATCTCTTCTAATTGACTAAAGTGCAACTGAAATTATTATGTTATACATAATCTTTTCCAATGGCATCATCTCTCTTCTTTCTTACTTGTGGCTGTAGGCATTAGTTGATAGTTTCAGCTGCTACCAACTTATCAGTGAATCTTATTGGCATTTGGTTTTTCAGGAGCTATGCTCGTATTAATATAGGTGAGTCTGCTTAGTCATCATACTGGTCTTTTTCCCGTTTACTTTTGTAATTTCAATTGGACTACTTATCTAGTATGCATGATTATGCATCCACCTTACACCGTTATTGTTAAAACTAAATCCTACTGGGCAATTGAACTAATTGACTGTACAGTGGCTAAATTAAAATATTGTTCAGTAGTCCCTATACTGTTTTCCAAAATTCAAAATCATTCCTGTACTTGTGTTTGGTTCAAGATGGTCCTTGTACTTTTGAAAAATGTCACAATGCATTGACCGACTCGGCAATGGATTTTTCTGATATGGACTTAACAGCATTAAATTTTTTGCTGACATGGACTATCTCTCTCTCTCTCTCTCTCTCTCTCTCATATTTGGAAACACGACCCCCCCTCTGACTTGAAAACAAGAACCTCCACGCGGTGGTCATGGCTGCCGAGCTCAAGCAACAGTGGTTGCGATTGCTTGCGAGCCTTAGATGACGGCAGCTACCATGTGGTGCTTGTCATCTTCTGTCTCTGTGTGCGTGTGTGCGTGTGTCCAGCCCAATCTCAGATCTGGTCATCAACAATAGGGAGGAATTTTCAGGCGGCTTAGGTGGATCTTTCACCAGCCCAAAATTGACTCTACTTTTTGACTGGTTTGCTTACACTCCTTTTTGGAGTTGATGTTTGATTCAGTTCTTTGGACTTCATTCTAGCTCAACAAGTATCATCTTCAGACTGAACCAATTGGAATCTATTTAAAAATTTCATTCAGTAATTTCCACAAACACTTTAGCTTCATTCTCTTCCTCTAGTCTCTCATTGCATGATTCTCACCAAACAAATAAATTGATGTTTGAATGACATCTGTAACTTTGCACTTTATCACCTGCAGCATCTAAGGCATCCATCAAAATTGATGTCTGATCTTCAAGTTCATGAATTTTGTGCTCTTTGTACGTTTTTGTTTCGAGTTTCTGTTTTTCTTTCATGCTGGTTCTGTTGCTGAGTCTTTGTAGATTTTCTGGGCTGATATTACTGAGGGCAAAAGGAGAAAAATTGTGCTGAATCAAAGTAAAAAATGACCATTTGTTTCAATTTTGCAAAAAAATAGTAATGCTTGTAGTCCACAGCAGAGGATGGTCTTTGTTCCACCTCCCTTCTTTTGAACTATTGCGTGCCGAAGCTGAACCCATGATTTCACACACTCATTGATGAGATTTTCCATTCTATCATTGTTCTGCAATTGTAGCAATTTCTCTGACATGTAAATTGGGTTGTGTGCTCAAATGCTTCATACTCCAATGGTACTGTTTTTTTTTTAATGCCTTCCCAATGCTGATTAAGGGTCTGGCACACTATAAATTATTGAAATAATAATTTGCAGGTGTTATAAATAGAAGGATTGCTAGATGTCTTCAGGAGCTGGTTCTAATGTCACAAATAGAAGGAGATCTACAATGTGGGAACGTGTTAAAGAGATTCCTGGTCAAGAAAAGACTGAGTGTTTATATTGCGGGACCCTTATTGGTTGTGCTAGTGATCAAGGGACTAGCTTGATGCATCATCATCTAGTTAGATGTAAGGAATATCAATATGCAAACGTTAGAAAAAAGCAAAGAAGTGATTTGGGTCAAGTTGTTGGGTTGGTAGTTCCTTAACTCCTTGGAAATTTGACCAAAATGCTAGCAGAAAAGAATTAGCGATCTTGTTTATTCATAATGAGTTGCATTTTAAATTGGTAGAGCATGAGGGATTTAATCGTTTTGTGAATAGAATCCAGCCAAAATTCTTAATCCCAACACGCGTCACATTGAATATTTTTCTGAGACATCTCCTAGAGTATGTCTAACAACTGACACATGGACTTCTTGTCAAAATTTGAGTTATATGTGTCTGGCTGCTCATTTTGGCAGCTCATTTTGTTGATGCTGATTGGAGTTGCAAAAGATATTAAATTTTTGTTAAATCTCTGGTCATTCTGCCGAGATAATAGAAAAAGCAATTGAGAATTGTTTGATTGATTGAGGGATTCATAGTGTTTTTTCTATCATCGTAGACCATGCTAGCTCAAATAACTTGGGAGTTCAATATCTTAAAAAGATACTAACTCTTGGAACTCTCTGTTATTAAGAGGTGAGTTACCTAATATGAGGTGTTGTGCTCATATATTGAGTCTAATTATTAGATAGGGGTTAAAAGACATAAACAATTCAATTGCTAAAATACGTTCAGCCATGCGTCAAGTGAGGTGTTAGATAGGGGTTAAAAGACAAAAACAATTCAATTGCTAAAATACGTTTGGCTGTGCGCGAGTGAAGTGTTAGATAGGGGTTAAAAGACAAAAACAATTTAATTGCTAAAATACGTTCGATCGTGCGTCGAGTGAGGTCTTCCCCTAGTAGGCTAAGAAAGTTCGAGGGTTGTGTTAAGTTAGAGAATATTGAGTTGAAGAGTCTTGTATTTTTGGATATGGAAACTCGTTGGATCTCGACATACATGATGTCTGATGTTGGAATTAGTTTTGAAGTTTGAAAGAGCTTTTAACAATATGAAACTTTGGAATAGCAAATATGCTCAAAAGCTTTCCAAGGAAAAGGGTTGCCCACTAGTGAGGATTGGAATTATGCCTGTCACTTTCTTCCTTTTTTGAAATTATTCTTTGATACAACTATAAAAATTTCAGGATCTTCTTATGTCGCTAGCAATGATATGGTAAATGATTTGTATGGGATTTATATGATGATTGAGAGATATTATGGAAACGAGGACCAAAGTTTGCGGGAAATGGCTCGGAGAATAGAAACGAAATTTCATAAGTATTTTGGCAGTGTAAACAACATCAATCTCACTTTATTTATTGCTTGCATATTTGACCTATGACATAAGTGGAATTATGTGAAGTGGATGATTAGTCATGTTTATGAAGCCGGCAGAAACTTTACAAGAAAAAGTGATAACATTTCTGACATTATTATTTGAGCAATACTGCAATGGTGTATACCCCAAAGCAACTTGAGGCTAAAGAGCACAAGGAAGGTCCCTGGTGGTTGGTGTTGCTAATATTATGACTGAAATATATTCTAGCCAAGCCAGATGATAATATTTGGATGAAAAATCTGAATTGGATAAGTACTTGGAGAAAGCATGTCAATGTTGTAACTCTAAATTTGATATCTTAAGTTGGTGGAAAGTAAATTCATAGAGATATCCTATCCAATCTACCATTGCTCGAGATATCTTGGCCATGCCCGTCTCAACTATAGCATTGGAGGCTACATTTAGCACAGGAGGTCATGTGCTCGATGTGTTTCATAGCTCCTTGACCCCAACCATGGCGGAGGCTCTTATGTGCGCTCAAGATTGGTTACAATATGCACCACTTTCACATTCGATTGAGGACTTAGAAGACTTCAAAATCTTTGAGTCAAGTGAGAATATATGGTTGTAGAATATTTATACCTTTCTTTATTTCAATGCATACATCAATTCTCATTTTCCTTGTGAATTTATTGCGGAGTTGCCAACTACGACCACAGAACCAAACTTGATATTTGACTTTTCTCGATGATTAACGTATTGGAGGTTAGTTCTTGATAAACAAAGAAAATGAAGTTTCAGGACCATTTAAGTTCTCTCGTTCCTTCTATATTTTCATGCTTAAATTGTCATACGTAATATTTAGATATGGACAAAACCAGTCCTTTTCTAGTTTTATGATCTCTCAATCATTTTTTCATGAATGACCAGTTTGAAGTACCATGCCCAGAGCAAATGAGATTACAGATGCTATAAAATGCCAATAGGAAACCACATGACTCATTTGCTTTCTCTCGCCAAGTGATATTCATGAATGACCAGGAACTTCCTTTTTGTGTCATATTTTCTTTTCATCTCCATCAATAGAGTGGCTCAAACAATTTCTCAACTTGCAGAACCTACTTAAAACTTCTCTGGAGACCTCTCATTTCGATTGATGGGAAGACTGTCTGAACTTGACGACAACTTTGCAGTAAGCTTTCCTTCTTTCTTTTTTTCTTTTTCGGCTGAATCTCATTGTTTGAGTTCATTATAGGCTGGCAAGAAATCATATTAATTGGGAGTGTGACCCCTTCTGCAGATAGTTAGACATCCAGAAAGTTGGAATGTTTCGGCTCTAGAAGCAATTGGTCAGATTTTTACCCCTATCTTTGGCAGACCAAGTGACTGAAGATAAGTTTTGCCTATAACTCTTGGAAAGGTTTTATGGCAGCTCATGGTTAGAGAAAGGAAGGCTGTCCACTTTATGGAACAGACTCAAAATAGTCCTTCTGGCTATTGTCTGCACATCATACTCTTCAAAACATGAACCTACATTTGTACAGTTGACCCTGAAGGGAGGTGTTATTAGAGATAATTGTCTAAAGATTTAAGTTCAATGACCTTGTAGACCTACTTGTAAATTGCTGTGTATGCAAAGGATGTGTCGTCTCCCTCAGGTGTATAGCATTCACTTTTGGTTTTGTCGAATTTCACTTTTATTGAACTTAGTAGAGACAATGTACTGTGATGCTTCAAAATTTGGTTGAGCTGATCTCTTAAAACTAGCAGAGGAACCCAATGGGAAATTCACTGGGTGATAAAGAAGAGGTGAGGTGGGGAAAAGTAAACTCAAAACCCGACCAGACCCAAATTATTGCTTTGGGTAAAGCTTTTTGGGCCAGGTCAAGTCGGAACACACTGCCTTATGATTCCGGTCGGGTAACGTGGAAACCTGACCCATTGACAGCCCTAACAGCATCCATTTGAACAACTATATTTGCTGAATTCATGACCACATTTTTGGTTTTGGTTTCTTGAACAGTGTCATGTAGTTACTGAGATGAACAGTTATTATGTAATTACTGATCTAGCTTTCAGAGCGAATGACTAGACCATGGGTTACGGATACTTCAACATGTCCCAACCATTACCAGAGATTAATGTGTGTTTATCTGGCCTTCTCTGGAACTTCTTAAGGAAGGTTCTCTCTTTTACTATCACTTTCGCCTTTATGTAATGGAAGTTTTGCCCTTGTGCCCTCCTGGACCTTATCCTTAGCAGTGGCAAGACTATCCTGCATCTTTCTATCCGAAGCTGGCAGCCCTCACAAAGATCCTTTTCCCGAAAATGGAGACTGTGTACTACATTCACAACTTTAAAGGAATGAGAGGAGGAACCCTCTTTAGGTTTGTGAATGCCGATCTGTTCATTACGAATGTTCCTTTTTAAGGAGAAGTTCCATCTCATGGACCTAACGGCAGTGTTTCTCTCTTTTTTTCTGCCCTTTTCCGTTTCTATTGCAATGCCACATAGATGCTAACCTGGCCCATGGAAGGTTCTCAGAAGAGTCAGAAACCGGTACATGACTTTGCATCAGCAGGAAGCGATGCCCTCCCTCAAGGAAGTCGCCTTGAACATTCTGCCCTCATCTTGAGCAGTCGAAATATTGTATATAACAGATAATACCGATGCTTATGTACAGAAACATGCAACATGGCCGCGTGATGGTTATCTTTCAGTTTTTGTTTCCTCTGATGGCCATAGTACACTAGTTCCTGAGTCCAAACATGCCAATTCAAGTGTTGAGCAGAGTTTGTGAATGAGATGATAGATCTTGTTTATTCAATGTGCAATACACTCACATCAATCCAATTGTATTCCCTGTGTAAAAGGTGATGGGCATGAATCCACGCGACTAGGATACAGCTCTACTTCCTTCACAAGTAAAATTGACTTCACGGTCGGAGAAAAAAGACGAAGGAAAAAGGCGAAGTCAGACTTCACCTGTCAAACTGAAGCCTTCAGCTTAGTTCCATATGAAAGCTATTCGGATTTGCTGAGCAATGTCCGGAGGAGGGCGAATTGGGTGATTTCCCCTGCTGTTTTCCTTGCTGTCCAAGTTAAGGTGTATACGGTGAATGTCGATGCACGCACTCTTCGAGACATCTGGCGTCATTGCGCATCGAACAACCGAGAGGAGAAGGCACGGTATCGACGCGTACGCATTGACACATCTCCTCCTCCATGTCGACAATCCCCTTTAAGGGTCGGCGAATCGAATCGAAGAATGAATGAATTGCTTCTCGTCTCTTGTCGACAACACTTAACTACCCGCCACAGCGCGACGCAACGAACGGTCAAACTCTTGCACGATGGGACCCTCAATGTCCCTTCCTTTCCGGTTAAGTCTTTTCTCTCTCTATCTCTCTATCCCCTTCTTTTTCTCTCTATAAAGACCGGATCTTGGGAACTAGAACCGCAAGAAGACCGAGATCAAGAACCTACCCAAGTCAGGAAATATCTGCAGACATGTCGTCCGCATCGCCGACGCCGCCGCCTGAGATTCTGGTAGTGCCCTTCTTCGGCCAAGGCCACCTCCTCCCTTGCATGGAGCTCTGCAAGCACATCGCCGCCCGCAACTTGAGGGCCACTCTCGTCATTTCCTCCAACCTCTCCTCCTCCATCCCCTCCGCCCTCCGCCACCACCACCCCCTCCTCCAGATCGCCGAGATACCCTCCTCCCCGACCCCTCCCGCGCAGCCGGGATCCGACCCCATGGAGGCTCACCGGGCTCAACACTCCCAGATGGCTCAGGGGCTCGAGAGCATGCTCTCGCCCCGGCCCGACGATCCCAGCCCGGCCCGGCCGGTCTGCGCCGTCCTCGACGTCATGATGGGGTGGAGCGGCGAGATCTTCGCCAAGTACCAGATTCCGACGGTCGGGTTCTTCACCTCCGGCGCGTGCTCGTCGGCGATAGAGCTCGCGGTCTGGAAGGCCAAGGTCGATGATCTCAAGCCGGGCGAGACCTGCCGGCTCCCGGGCCTCCCCGAAGACTTGGCGCTCACGGCGTCGGACCTCAAGCGCCGCCCCAAGGGCATGCCGCCGCACCTCCGCGGCGGCGGCGGCGGCGGCGGCAGGGGCGGCGGTGGAGGACCTCCGAATCTGGGACCCGGACCCCCCCGGCCGGCGGGTGTCTTCGGGCCGAAGTTCATGGGCCCGCCCGGACCGGGGCAGCAGCCGCCGTGGATGGAGGAGTCCGGCGGCTGGATCGCGATGCTGTTCCACACGTGCGCCGAGCTGGAGGGCCTGTTCCTCGACTACCTCGCCGGCCAGGTCAGCAAGCCGGTCTGGGGCGTCGGGCCGCTCCTGCCCGAGCAGTACTGGAAGTCGGCCGGCTCGCTGCTGCACGACCGGGAGATCCGGTCGAACCGGCAGTCCAGCGTGAGCGAGGACGAGGTCGTCCAGTGGCTGGACTCCAAGCCCCGCAGCTCGGTGCTATACGTCTCGTTCGGGTCCGAGGTGGGGCCCACGGCGGAGGAGTACCCGGAGCTGGCGGCCGCGCTGGAGGCATCCGCCCGGCCCTTCGTGTGGTCGATCCAATACGGGGCGGGCCGGCGGGGCCCGCCCAGGACGTTCCTGGGCGGGTCGCCGGACTCGGAGTCGGACCAGGGCTACTTCCCTCACGGCCTGGATGAGAAGGTCGGAGGGAGGGGCCTGATCATACGCGGGTGGGCGCCGCAGCTGCTGATACTGAGCCACCCGTCGACGGGTGGGTTCCTGTCGCATTGCGGGTGGAACTCAACGGTCGAGGCGATCGGGCGCGGGGTCTCGTTCCTGACGTGGCCCATCCGGGGCGACCAGTACTACAACGCCAAGCTCGTGGTGGACCATCTCAAGATCGGGCATCCCGTGTCCGAGGACATGTCGAAGGACGTCACGAGGGATGACATAGGCACGGGGATCGAGAGGCTGATGGCCGACGAGGGCGCACGGGAGAGGGCCGCGCGCATCCGGACCACGTTCGAGCATGGCTTCCCAGCCAGCGCGGCAGCCGCCCTAGACGCGTTTAGGGACTTCATCGTCGGCAAGATGGCGGTGCCGTGAGCGACCACGCACGCTCTCTAGTCCGACATTGAGATTGAGGAGTGAAGAGGGACACGATCAGAACGATGTATTGTTATTTGTATACACCGCACCTTCTATAAATTTGTATTTCTTTTCCTAAAACTAAACGTAGATATCCAAACCCTACATCTGAATTTCTTTCATCTATTGCATTCGATGATGTTCATTTGAATATGACTTTTTTTTAACGAGCCTTGGTTGAAAATGACATATTGAATAAATTAGTAACGAAATAATTATGAAAATAGTAATAAGTGATGGTTGCATTATCAAACTCATCATCACTACTTCTAAGTCAAAGGAATCTGCCATGCCCTGCTCCCACCGCCACCACCCGTTGGTCAACTGCTTCTCTTGTACGCAAAGTTCTTCAATGTCTCTGACTTTCGCATTAGATCGATCCGAAATCAATGGCCGGAGGTGAGATTTGGGTGCTCCCGCCTGCATCGAGCTGTGCAAGCTCATTGCCTCGCGGAACCAAAAGGCCGCCCTCGTCATATTCTGCGCTCTCTCTTCCTCCAATCCTTCCCCTCTCGCCTTTTTCGCTTCTTCTCTTTTTCCGAACGCGAAGTGAAGTGAAATTTACTTGTGAAGGAAGTAGAAATTGTATCTTGTTTGTATCGATCCATGCTCATCGCCTTCTACATTGGAATACAATTAGATCAATTCGAGCATATTGCCCAATGAATAAACAAGATTTGTCATCTCCTTCGTAGACTCCGCTCGACGCACAAATTAGCATGTTTGGACTCAGGATCAAGTGTACTTGTACATAAGCATTGGTATTATCTGTTGCATACAACTTTATTGAATGTTCAAGATGAGGGCAGAATGTTCAAGGCGACTTCCTTGAGGGAGAGCATCGCTTCCTGCTGATGCGAAGTCTTGTACCGGCTTCCGTCTCTTCTGAAAACCTTCCATGGGCCGGGGTAGCATTTATATGACTACGCAATAGAGAAGGGGGGAAAAAAGGAAGAAGAAAGAAACATGTAAAGGCAAAGCTAGATATTCGATATAGAAGCCTATTCCGGAGGAGGAGCCTTTCTAGCCTATCCCTCAAAAAGATGGCATACCCCATTGAAGTAGAGGCCGACCATAAAGCAGTAGTGGCAGAGCCAATTGTTGAGAAAAAAGAAAAGGCTGAAAATGCCTTTCTCTCTCAACTTAGTTTTGTTGTAACATCCTTCTCGATAGATAATTTCATACCTTTGCCTACAAATCTCTATATATTAGTAGATTATCCCTATACCTTCTGAGGAAATTCCGAATTGAATTCTAAATTGAAGAGTCAATGTTAACTTGTAAGTGTGGTTATGCACTCTTTGAATATAAATATATTTTCCAAAAGATCCTAATTTTTGTGCTTTGGTGGGTCTCCGAAATTCTTTCGATAACCTATGTTGTATTGACCGGTTATTTATAGGATTTAATTGATTGTATAAAGCCTACGGTAGCAAAGGAACCGAGGAGAACAACCCAATTTCTCGGGTGCAATCATTTCACTTACTTAGTCCAGCTAGCAGCTAATTTTGGCTTGAGATCTTTCATCTTTTTAAGAGCTGCCGTTCCTTATTATAAGTGGGAAGTCTATTTTAACTATCGTCTATTCAATCAAATGATATTGAGCATATTTTTCATCTCTTCTCGAGAAACAAGTGGAGTATTTCTTTGCAAAAAATGTGCTCAATTTCAAATGGGGCGATTTGTTGGTCTGAGGTTGATCTGCACTAGTACAGGGTTCATAAAGCAGGCTTATTTTGACAGAAATGAATATATTCATATATCACTAAGTTCTATTTATGAGATGATTAAGTAAGTTAACATAAGATAATATCTACGCCTAGAACCTATTCAAGTAGAAATGTCCATTTGGTCTTGATTCTGGTAGAATTTATGCTTTAATTCACTTGCTTATGGGAGTTCTCTTCACCCCTTTTTTCATGCTATGACATAGCTGTCGATCATCGCCGAGTACTTAGCCTCGGAATGTAGTCCGCTGTAGCTATCCATTCACACCGCAAGACTGACCCGCTCACAAATCCGACAGTCTCCCATTTATCGCAATCAGCATGGACATCATATTCCGTCGTTAAATCACCCAATCGTTGCCCTTTCTTCTGAATTTCTCACCAGCATGACCTCACTGCTTACGTGGGATGAAAGGACCTGTCCTACCCATCAATCCATATTCCGAATCCCCAATTAGAAGTCCGTGTGCACAAGCTTCTATTACATATCTTGGGCCCCTATTCCATGTCTAGATAATTTATTTATATGCTATGAGTAAGATGTGCATTTCGCTCACACCTGTCAGTCAAGAGCTTCTCTTGTGTATAAAGTTACTCCAATGTCTCCCTAACTTTCGCACTAGATCGATCCGAAATCAATGGCAGGAGGTGAGATCTGGGTGCTCCCGGCTTTCGGGCAGGGCCATCTCTTCCCCGGCATCGAGCTATGCAAGCTCATCGCCTCGCGAGGCCACAAGGCCACCCTCGTCGTCTTCTCCGGCCTCTCTTCCTCCATCCCCTCCTCCTTCCGCGACGACCCCCTCACGGACGTCCTCGTCATCCCGGCCGCTCCTCCGCGTCTTGGCAGCGCAGAGTTCCACCAGCAGATGGAACAGGGCATGGCCCAGCTCACTGACTTCCTCGAGGCCAGGTCGGGGAGCTCGACCCGGCCCGTCTGCGCCGTCATCGACGTTCTCGTCATAATGGGCTGGGCGGCGGAAGTGTTCCACAAGCTGGGGATCCGGACCGTCGGATTTTTCACCTCCGGCGGTTGCTCCGCCGCGATGGACTTCGCAGCTTGGAAGGCTAGCGCGTTGGACATCAAGCCCGGGGAGACCCGTTTGCTCCCCGGGTTACCCGAAGAAATGGGACTCACGGTTTCGGACCTTAAAAGGCGGTCTCATGTGGTTAGATTGCATAAGTGGGGCCAGCAGCAGGGAAGTAGAGCGGGTTCGAACTCGGGTTCGGGTTCAGGTTCTTCTCGGCCTCCAGGTCCAGGTGGGCCGCCGAGGATCGGCCCATCAGCGCCCGGCGAGAAGCCACACTGGGTGGATGCCACCGAGGGCTCGATCGCTTTGGTGATCAACACGTGTCACGATCTCGAAGGTCCGTTTCTCGACTACCTAGCCAATCAAGTCGGTAAACCCGTTTGGGGCGTGGGTCCACTTCTCCCGGATCAATACTGGACGTCGTCCGGTTCTCTGATCCGAGATCAGGAGATCCGACCCAACAAGCCAAGCAACGTGACCGAGGAGGATGTCATCCGATGGCTAGACTCGAAGCCACGTGGCTCCGTGATCTACGTGTCCTTCGGTAGCTCCGTGGGGTTGACAGTAGAGGAGTACGACAAGCTAGCCAAAGCGCTGGAAGAGTCCACCCGGCCGTTCATATGGGCGATCCAACCGGGCTCCGGCGGGTCCGAAGAAGGGTACTATCCTCACGGGTTGGAAGCCAAGGTGCGCGAACGGGCCCTGATGATAACTGGATGGGCACCGCAGCTCCTGATACTGAGCCATCCGTCGACGGGCGGGTTCTTGTCGCACTGCGGGTGGAACTCGACGATAGAAGCCCTGGGGCGCGGCGTCCCGTTTTTGGCATGGCCCATCAGGGGGGACCAATTCTACAACGCTAAGCTGGTGGTGCACCATCTGAAGGTTGGGTACATGGTGTCAGATGAAGACCCGGTGATGGTCAAGGAGGAGGAGATAGGGAAGGGAATTGACAAGCTCATGAGCAATGAAGAGGTGAAGGAAAGAGCTGTCAAGGTCAGTGACATGTTTCAGGGTGGATTCCCTGAAAGTGCACTGGCTGATTTAGATGCTTTTATCAATTTTATCATCCAAAATCATGTTGACTAGAGGTAAATAATCTTCATTTGTAAAAAAATATTTGGACCGAGAAAATATTAGAAGGTGGTGCTTTTGTTAATTTAAAAGAAAGTATCTCATAGAGTAGTAATTTATCACCTATTAAATCGAATTTTTTCGTGTAGCTAACGCTGTGAAATTCGAAGAGACTTGAATGGAAGGGCAATACTACATTTGGCGGAGCATGTAGTTATCACCATTGCATCTAATAGTTTGTCTATGTCTAGAGAATGTAAAGTGGCTGCAAGGGGCATATGTGGTCCTACTCTAGTGCGGATATATGGCAGTTGCCTCCTTCACATCCACATTAGGACTTCCAAGGCGTATTTGGTTTGGTTCGGACTTCCAATGTCATTTCACACTACACATCGTAGTCATGGCATTTAAATAAATTGTTCAGACAAGGAATGGGGGCCTCATTTATGAAATAGAAACTGCATACATACTTCCAATCGTGGAATTAGGATTTAGATTGATGGGTAGGACGGGTCTCTTCATCCCACATAAGCAGTGAGGTCATGCTAGTAAGAGATTGAGAAGAAATGATAGTGATTGGATGATTTAAGGACGGATTAAGATGTCCATGCTGATATGGAAATATGAGAAGCTATGGCAAAGGACTGCCTTGCAAGGCTAAATACTCATGGATAATCGACAACGAAGTGATACCGTAAAGAAAAAGTGAAGAGAACTCCCATTGGTGAGCAAAAGAAAACATGACCCTTGTTTGCTTTATAAGGATCGAGACCAAATAGGCATTTCTACGTGAACTCATTCTCAACGTGGATATTATCATACTTTATTTCATACATAGAAATTAGAGATAAATGAATATATCCATTTCATGTCAAAAGAAATCTTTGGTGCAATGGCCCCATAAGGATCAACCCTAGCATCCACACCAACTAACGAGGCCATCTTGGCCAAATTGCCTCTCATGAAATTGAGCACAATTTTTGCAAAGAGTTAGCCCACTTGTTTTTCAATAAGAGATGGGAATTATATTCGATATCATTTGATTGAATAGTTGATCTAGTTAAGATAGACTTCCATCTTATAATAAGGAATATCGGATGAAAGATTTCAAGATCAGCTACTAGCTGGACTAAGCAAGTGAAATGATCACACATAAGAAACTAGATTACTTTATTCGATTCCTTTGTTAACGTGGGCTTTACACAATCAATCAAATCATATAGATATCCCTTCAATGCAACATAAGTTATCGAAAAGATCTCGGAAACCCATCGAAGCATGAAAATTTGGATCTTTTAGAAAATTGATTTATATTCGAATAGTGCAAAACCCATGGATAATCTCACATTAACTTGTCAATTTGGAAATTTTCTTAGAAAGTATTGAGGTAATCTCTGCTAATATATAGAGATTCCGAAATAATTTATCAAGAAGCATGTTACAACTACATTAAAATAGGACGGAAAGGCATTTTCAACTAAACCACTTTTTTTTTTCCTTTTTTTCTCTTTTTGTGCAATTGGCTTCTACTTCTTTTTGGTAGGCCTACTTCACAAGGGATAGATTAGGAAGACCCCCTTCTCCATGATAGGCCTCTATACCAAATATCTCCAGTTTCTTTCTTTCATGTTCGGATTTTATCATATGATAACAAAACTATCAAGAAAGTGCAGACCGGTGGTATTAATATAAGATACCCACTCCATACATTGCGCATATGTTAAGGTTTATGAACAAAAAGTATTAAGAAAATGCAGATCAGTTAGTTAATTTAAAATATCACGATCTAAAACATTACCCATTATATTAATATAATAAAGAAACAATGGGCATGGAAGAAAACTCATGAAATGAGTTGAATATTGATCTCACCAAACGGTCAATGCACTTGCTTTCTCTTTTCTCATTTTCGGTCTCTTTCTGCTTCTTCTATTATCCACAGTGGAGAACAGAAAGAAGTTAGTTCCCATGATCCAAGGTTCAATCTTGACACTCAAGACTGACTCGCCCCTCTCCTTTTAATCCGCCTTCCGTCAATTCGCTCCTGAAAGCTTCAACGCCGATCACAAGGAAAGGATTCGACCGGCCGCTTTTTCCCATGTCGGCGACGGCCGAGATCTTCGTCGTCACCGGGCCGGGGCAGGGCCACCTCCACCCCTGCATGGAGCTCTGCCTCCACCTCACCCGCCTCGGCTACCTCGCCACCCTCGTCATCCCCTCCCACCTCTCCTCCGCCATCCCTCCCTCCTTCTCCTCCAACCCCCTCGTCGCCGTCGCCCAGATCGCCGGCTCCTCCGGCCCCCCCATGCGCGTCTCCGACCCCCTCAACCAGCCCGCCGGCCGGGACCTCTCCGCCCACCTCGAGAAACGGGCGGCCGACGGCGGCGTCGTGCTGTGCGCGGTCGTGGATTTCCAGGTGGGGTGGACCAAGGAAGTGTTCTGGAAGTTCGATGTCCCGGTGGTCAGCTTCGTCACCTTCAGCGCCTGCGCTGCGGCCATGGAGCTCGGCGCGTGGAAGGCGGAGGCGAGCGACGTCCGGCCCGGCGAAGCTCGCTTGATTCCCGGGCTACCCGAAGAAATGGCCATCGTTCACTCCGATCTTAAGAGGAAGCCCTTCGGGCCTCCTCGAGGTGGCCCGCCCGGTCCGGGCCCGAAGCCGGGAGGCAGCGGAGGCGGGCCGCCGAAGCCCGGCGGCCGGCCGCCCTGGGTGCCGGAAGTCGAGGGCTCGATCGGGCTCATGTTCAACTCGTGCGGCGACCTGGAGCAGCCCTTCCTCGACTACATGGGGGACCAGATGAAGATGCCCGTCTGGGGCATCGGCCCGCTCCTGCCGGAGCAGTACTGGAAGGCGTCCGGCGGCGCGCCGATCTCCGACCGCGCGATCCGGCAGCACGGGCGCGAGTCGAGCTGCACGGAGGACGAGGTGGTCCAGTGGCTGGACGGCAAGCCGCGGCGCTCGGTCCTGTACGTGGCGTTCGGCAGCGAGGTGGGCCCGGACGAGGAGGAGCTGGCGCAGCTGGCGGCGGTGCTGGAGGAGTCGACCCGGGCCTTCATATGGGTCATCGGGTCCAAGTCCGGCGGCGACTTCGCGGACGGCATGGAGGGCAGGGTCGGGGAGAGGGGCCTGATCATAAGAGGGTGGGCGCCGCAGCTCCTGATCCTGAGCCACCCGTCGACGGGCGGGTTCCTGTCGCACTGCGGGTGGAGCTCGACGGCGGAGGCGGTCGGGCGGGGGGTCCCGATCCTGGCGTGGCCGATCCGGGGGGATCAGCACTACAATGCCAAGCTGGTGGTGAGCCATCTCAAGGTCGGGTACAGAGTGGCCGAGGATTTGTCCCAGGTGGTGAAGAAGGACGAGATAGCGAAGGGGATCGAGAGCCTCATGTCGGACGAGGAGATGCACGAGAGGGCGGCCTCGATCAAGGCCAAGTTCGGGCACGGTTTCCCGGCGAGCTCGGAGAGGGCGTTCGATGCTTTTAGAGATTTTATCAACCAGGGACTTCGAACCAGTTCTGTCGCAACTAGGTCTTGCCTATGTAACCCTGAGACTTTGTCTTAGTTCTGCTTGCGAAACTTCCCATCTCTACTGAATTTTCGTCTGGGAAGTTTGCGTATGGCCTATCTAATGCATGAACATGGCGAGCCGTTTCATGAATAAACCGGAGAGTCTGTATAGCCTGTTGAAATGGATGCGTGTGTTCAGGTTGCCTGATGAATTCACTGGGTCATGCCCAGTGAGTTGCTTCATTACAAATTAGTAAAGAGTTTGAATAGTTGACGAAAGAAAGAAGACAGATTGCTTTGTCTTTAAAGAGCTTTTGGTTTCAATCTCGGTCCTCGGTCCATGAAAAGAAAGCGAGAATAAAGATGGAAGAGATATTGCCGTTGCTTTCGGTGGTTTCTCATAGACACGGAGTATAATCCAAACAGCAAACGCTGGGGACATCCTTTGGATCTTTTGGGCGTCAGTCATGACGTTGGATCCAAAGACTTTTGTGAGTGCGTAATGGACAAAGCATCAATACCTTTCGTCGTCACATAATTCGGTGCGTCCAGATATTTCCTATCGAAAGGGCCAACCCCCTATCGGAAGATCGAACGAATATCATAATCCCCATTTGGACAAAAGCAGAGTTTTACATTAGACCTCTTTAGCGTTCTGTGGTTGCTTTCGCCGAAAGGAAAAACCGATCTTCTCTAGTCACTCCTAAGAGATCTGCCGACCATGAGGTGAGCGATTGACGATGCGCGTCCCGCAAGATTTCTCATTTGATTTGATGTAGGGAGAGAGAGCATGATGATGCCTGCAGATTTCGCGTCGGCAATGACATGTGGGGCGACCAAAACTCAACCCAAAATCCAAAATCTGATCTTTGATGGAGGTTGGATCGTAACTAAAAATCACAGAAAACAGGAAGGTGAGAGACTCCGAAACATTGCACGCGCATCCAAACAGTGACCGAGAGAATGTATGGTACTTCCTCCATTCCAATACCCACTTTCACAGCAATCTTCCATCTGCAAAATCCGATCCGGGTCGCCACCTACCAGTCCAAGCTTGCTCTCTCTCTCTCTCTGTGAATTATGATCGGGCTACAGATACTTAGCCTGCGAAATCTTCCTTCTCTTTGACCTCCTTAACCAGCAGAACATCAAGAAGTTCGACCAAGGCATGTCAGCCGAGAATGAGATCCTGGTGGTGCCCAAGATCGGGCAAGGCCATCTCTTCCCTTGCATCGAGCTCTGCAAGTACCTCCTCCGCCGCGACTTCCGCATCACCGTCCTCGCCGACTCCGACATCTCCTCCTCCATCCCCTCCGCTCTCCAACAGTCCCCTCTCTTCGCTCTGGTCGACGTCTCGCCACCGCCGCAGGAAACGCCGGCCGACCCGCCTGCTGGCTTCCCTCGCCAGCACCAACAGATGGCCCGAGGCATCGAGTCGTTCCTCGCCGGGCAGGACCCGGCTCGAGCCCGGCCCGTTTGCGCGGTGATCGACCACATCATGTACAAGACCGAGGAGGTTTTCACTAAGCTCGGGATCCCCACGGTGACCTTCATCACTTCCGGGGCGTGCTGGGCCGCAGTGCAGCACGCGGCGTACGTGGTCCGGCCCGACGACATGAAGCCGGGGGAGGTCCGTGCCTTGCCAGGCTTGCCCAATGAGATGGTGCTGAGTTATTCGGATCTTAAACAGAGGCGCCATTGGATGCCCTCGAACCGAGGAGGGAGAGGTGGAGGGAGGGGCCCGGGAGGGTCGGGGCCGCAGATGGGCCCGCCCCTTCCGGGTCAGCCGGCCCCATGGGTGGAGGAAGTGAAGAGCTCGGTCGCGTTACTAATCAACACGTGTGACGATCTCGAGCGCCCGTTCCTGGATTACGTGGCCAATCTGACGGGCAGGCCTGTCTGGGGCATCGGCCCGCTCCTGCCAGACGAGTACTGGAGGTCGGCGGCATCCTTGCTTCAGGAGCGGGGGATCCGGCCCAAGAGAGAGTCCAACTACTCGGACGACGAGATCATCGGATGGCTCGACCGGCAGCCTCGCGACTCCGTCATGTACATCTCGTTCGGCAGCGAGGTGGGCCCATCAGCAGAGGAGTACCCGGAGCTAGCCAAGGCGCTGGAGGAGTTGAGCCGGCCATTCATATGGGTGATCCAGAAGAAGTCGGGTCGGCCCGGCCCGCCGGGCGGAGGACCGGCCCAGATGGAAAGCAGCTACTTTCCACATGGTTTGGACAGCAGGGTGGGGGAGAGGGGGCTGGTCATACACGGGTGGGCGCCGCAGCTGCTGATACTGAGCCACCCATCAACTGGCGGGTTCGTGTCGCACTGCGGGTGGAACTCCACGGTGGAGGCGATAGTGAGAGGGGTCCCGATTTTGGCATGGCCGATCAGGGGCGACCAATACTACAATGCGAAGTTGGTGGTGAACCATCTCAAGATAGGGGCTCTGGTGTGTGATGAGTACCCGGCTGAGATGGTGCAGAAGGATGATGTTTTGAAGGGAATGGAGCGGGTCTTGACTGATGAAGGGATCAGGAGGAGATCGGTAGGTCTGGGAGAGAAGTTTGAGAGGGGCTTTCCTGAGAGCTCGGTGAGTTCATTGGATGCTTTTAGAGATTTTGTCAATCGGAAAACAGATTAGGCAATGTGTTTTGTTGTTGCTTTGTTGTTGCCTACTTGTATGGAGGAGGAAGTTTGAAGCTAGAACAATAAAGCGAGCATCAGTTCCTACTAATTTTCGCGAGAACCATATTCACGGGTCGGTCATAGAGCAGTGATCAATGCCAATTTCTAATTTTCCGAAGCCATTACTGATTCCACGTTAGATTCCTGAGGCTATCAATATCTTTTCCTAGACTAATTAATTCAGAGCCAATAATCATTTCACAGCCAAGCATCCGCAGACGCTTTTGGAGATCAAAGATGTACTACCAAAATTCATCGGTATTCTCGACATGTACCAAACCACAGATGCTGTACGTATGGAGAAAAATTAAGAGAAGACGAATGAATTGTGGCATTGTGATTGAGAAAGTCAAGCACAAGATCAGGATACTCGTTCTTTTTGTTCCTCCCAACAGAAAGTCATTCTTGTATGGATATGAAAAACGAGGCGGTAATCAGTACCCTCTGCCTGAACAAATAATGTGCATTAGAAACCTGGATGGGTCATGATGGTTCTGCATCCAGAGTGGGAACAATTGCGGATGAAAGCTCGATATGAGAGACACGAACTGCTCCAATCAGCCGTTCTGGCAACTCATCAGTAGTGTTAGCCTGCACCATGCATTACACAAATTGAAGCATTAGATTTCTTTATCTTTTCCTTTATTCTTAAGCAGGCACATGAAGCGTTAGATGTCCCAAAATTAAGCCGCCAGAGCCTGCAGCTCAAGCCAATAAGAAAAAGCATTCGATAGATAATGCCTCCGCAAAAGAACAAATATAGTCACAGACAATGGAGGCATTCTTTTTCAATCTCAAGACATCTGATATACTCTAATCATATAACAAGAAATAATAAAACATGTTATGCTTATCATGGTTAAAGACTTCTCCTCATTTGCTGTTTGTTATTTCTAATTTCCTCATCTAGGTCACTCCAATGCATCATGAATTAGCCTTTGAGCTTCGTGCAATTAATGAAGAGGTTCCAGATAGATGTTGAGATGGAGATGGAGACTCGGGTTAGACAGGGATAGGAAAGGCCTAAAGGGACTTGGGAGAAAACAACACAAAAAGAGATGGGAGCATCTAGAGCTTAAAATGACTCATGTAGCCAGCCCCACCTTGTGGGAAAGGCTTAGTCCTTGGTAGTAGTTTTTGTTGTCTTTCTTTTTATTCCGTCAAATATATTTCTAAGAGAATCATGTTCATTTTGAGGCCATGAATGGTAGCTAGGACGTGGAATTCAATGAGTAAGATGGTCAAAATCCAGCCCAAAAAATTTTACAGACTAGTGCAATGCTCCTAAACTGAAGTCATGTAATTTTTTTCATTTTCTCATTAGAAAAGTTGACACGGAAAACCAATGCAGATCTCTTATTGATGTGTCCCTAAAAATTGAGAACCCTATTGACATATTACACAGCAATCAATATTGTATGAATATATGTCTGAGGTAGAGTAAGTAATGGGGAAGATCGCCGTCAACTCCATATTAGCTCGAGTAAAACCAGACACTTCGCTAGCTTAGGCGTTTGCTCCAAGAATGTCTTTGCCCCAATGTTATATAATATTTCTGTGAATTTGTTATTAAGTATAGAATAAAGATAAGTTATACATGCCAAAAGCTTAGAACACATTTAAAAGTTTCGGTTAGCAACTAATGCACTTTGGACTATATGAAAACTGCATGAAAGTGGGGACAAAACCACAACAGAAGACATACAACAGAGTATGCACATATCATTAGCATACCTGTACAAGAAAAGCCATATCAACAACCAGTGTTGTGATGACTCCGATCACAAGCCCCAAAACTCCATTAGCAACAGTAGAAGAACCAATGTCGACATCAATCTACAAAAAGATGTAATTATGTTAAAACAAACGCAATATCATCAAATTCCCATAAACATTGCATCTAAGCAAAACCAGATGACTCTTTACTTCCAGGTAGTTAGAACCACGGATATAATTGCAGTCAACTGCTTTCCCCAACAAACAAGGAGTACTACCAACACTCTGTCGAACAATCCACGAACCCTGCATAATGTGCATTACAAGTCAACATCCTCAAGAAAAAATACTGCAGAAAAAGAAGAAAAGATAAGGATCCAATTATCAGAAGAAGTACTCCAGGAAATTAATAGGATCCTTACCACACAGTGATAGATATAGATACTGATAGATCATTACTTGATCGAACATGAAAATTTTAAATTTGGAAAGGCCTTATTATCACAATTTTCTTAGTAACGCACTAGGACGTCTAATAATTTTCTACACTAATATATATAAGCAACTTGACCAAATTGCACAAGCATTCCCAGCAAAGCAACTCAGGAACATAGTATTATCCACATACACCTATGGCCAGACATGTCTATGTGTGTCTAATGCAAGGATCTTGAAGTAATCATATGTTTCATCCTGAAAAATGGAGGGCAATTAAGTACTGTTAGTATTGTCAATCTGTTGATATCATAAAATGGCTGAGACAAGTACCTTCGGTACTGAAGGGATGAGCTTGAATCTACTATTGCGGAATTCATCATCACCATCAACAAATCGTTGTAAGAGGGATCCAGGTTCTAATTTTCTTGTTACGAAGTAAAATACCATACTGTAGTGGGTGGAGCCAGGTACCTGCATAGATGATAGGGTTAGGCTACTGCCAAACTAGCTAAACTGAAAATAAATGATTATTCAATTTGAGGTGCTTACTTGCACATTGATGACCATGGAGAAAAGCCCCTTTCCTGAAGCAACCTGTAGAGACACGTAGAAAGACCTAAATTCATATGAAAACTACTTAAGGTCACAAAATGAGGACGAATCATCAATTTACAAGTACTATTTAGATATACGGAGCTAGGTATAATCACAGTATAAACAAATCCTGAAGACCATTATGCATCAGCTGTGGTTATATTCATGTCACAGTGATATTCACTAAAATATGTGATGTTCATCGCCAACTAGGCAAATGCAAAGCCAAGTGACATTATAGTGTTACTAGAACCATCAATATCTGTCAAAAGGAGTTTGTTAAGAAGTACTCCAGGGAAATTGTTAAGCATCCAACTAAAGAAAGCTTTCTCATTTCCAAAACAATGTTTTCCCCATGTTTGGCACAATACATTGCCAATGAAAACATTTCTGCATTATGTATGATTAGCAAGTGCCCCAGGGCACGTGTTAACAAGAGCCTTGTCCAAATAGCCCTTAAAAGTATATGGCAATGCTTGAGTACTTATACAACTATTTCATTCTTGCAGCTTTCCTTTTGTTCAAGTTTAAATATAGTTCCCCGATGTCATCATTTGACGCATCTAGACCTGGATAAGACTTCTAATCAAGTAGAAAGAAAAGCTATCAGCTTCTAAGTGGCAAGGAAAAATGAAGTGCACGCAATAACTAAAGAAAGTTTTCTGAAGAGACTGCTCTAAGATTGAAAACTGACATTAAGAGTACATGGTTTCAGAAAGCTCAAAAGGAAACTGCCCTTCTTTTCTGTTTGTTCTATTGAGCTAGAAATGTGAAAGATACATGAGCACTCATTAACAGAGATTGAAGACCAAACCCCAGATTTTAGTTCCGCCATTTCCTTTGTGAAACTGTGTGCTTAAATCAAATTCAACCAACTGTTAGCTATATGTTAATGTGGAGTAGGCCAATCCAGCCTATATAAAGTTCCAACAAATGCAGAGCACAAAATTTAATCGTCCATCAAGATACACCGCCAATATGAACAGTACAAGGGGCTGAAATTGAGGAAAATCTTTTGCCTCTAAGTGAGGAAAACCTAAAAAGCTACTTTTGCCTTTTAGAGAGCACAAACTTGGAAAAGAGACATAATCAGCAACTCTGACAATGTCTCTTTGTGCAAAAATTTTACTCTATTTGTTCTGTTCCTAAGGCTTCAGCAGATCAAGTTAAATCAGATTACTGACCTGCCCCAACCCCATTGTAACATGACTAGCTTCCACCACTCTGAATTGTGGGACAGGTCTGGAGTCCCATGTAGGAAACTTGTAAAGTTTAGGACAAGTACAGAATTTAATTGACTGGTACTCTAAAACTAGAAGTGGACTGAACATGTTATTGGAAGATCATTTTCTTCTTAAATACAGTAGATTATTCAGGCAATTATATTTTTAATTTTTAAATTAATATATTAATTTATTAATACTAACATGTTAATTGTGTTCCAGTCGGGTTTCAGGTTCTCATATACTTAAGCGGGACGGTTTAGAGACTACTTTTTAAACCCCATTCAAGGTGGTAACAGGTTCATGGTCTTATTTGAAACTCGATGTGGTTCTGTTTGGAACAGGGTCAGCAGTCCCAAACACCCACCTACTATCCCTATCAGTTTCTATCTGGTCAAGAGATGAAGATCCAGTTTACATCAACTGATCTCTCTTTCCTTCCTTTGTCTGTATTGACCTGACTAGCTATTCTTGGGTATAGTAGCATTAAGATTTTGCTTTTTAATAACACAATGCACCACCTTTACTGAGCTAAATACGAGGATACTAATGATATGTGGCTACTCAGAATTATGATTTTTCACAATGTCTCATGACCCCCCCGAAGCACCAAAACGGAAGTCCCACCACACCACACCAGATGAAAAGCACCTCATCAAACAAGTTAATGGGGTTTCAGACAGGAGAACAGTCTTAAGCAAAATATTTGAGCAATCTGAGTACTGACTTGTGCTGCACATCCTTTTCGTCTAGCAACATGGTCTATTCTTTTTGTGTCCTTGAACCAATCAACAGCAACAAGATCCATTAGATGTTTTCCTGCAGGGATCTTCATAACAAAAGTTGCAAAAAATGTAGTGAGTGCATGACTACTAATGATAATGTAAAAATGAGTATATGAGCACAGAAGAAAGATATAAAGGACCTTTGATTTGTCATAGCAAAAATGCTTGCTCC
Source organism: Eucalyptus guilfoylei (assembly GCA_016097605.1). NCBI lineage: Eukaryota > Viridiplantae > Streptophyta > Magnoliopsida > Myrtales > Myrtaceae > Eucalyptus > Eucalyptus guilfoylei. Next base: position 13,898,444 of record CM027864.1, on the reverse strand, counting down.
GAACTCTGAAATTATTCCCATCAGAAATTCTCCAGGAGTCACGAGCATTATCACGGTCAACATGAGGTAAATTACCAGAAAAGCATGACAAATCAATTTCTTCCACTGCTTCTTCCTCCATGGCTTCATTTTATTTACAACATACAAGCAAAGTGTTATATTCAATTTACACAACAATTGCGACAAGAAGTAGTCAAAGTTCAAAGCACAACATTTACCTTCTTTCTTGACTTCACCCTCAAGACCAGTTGAGTATTCCTAGACCACCATTACATTAATGAAAAGAGAACAAAGTTAAGGTCCTGAAAAGATAAGCACTTATACATGAGGAATACCCAAAAGTAAATCAAACCTCTTGTTCTTGAAATTCCTCATCCTCATCAGAATCTTCGTCCATCATAACAGAATTTCTACCCGAAGCATTAGTTTGAAGAGAAGGTGTTGGTTGAACATTAGATTCATTATGTTTAGCCTTATTTGAAGAAATAGAAGCCGATGTCATATTAACCATGACAGGGATTCTTGGAAGGGCACTTCTTTCATCTGTCTGGGTAAACCATTCACGCATTCCTTTAAGCAAGAAGTACATAATGAAGATTTGTCATCAGCAAAGAAAGGTGAAATTGTCTCTATCTCATAGATAAGCAAACATAAAAGAAAACAGACCATCATAAGTCTAATTGTGATAACCAGTACATTTTAGGCTAGAAAAATAGCTCTGATAATTGAAAAAGAAATTATGCAAAAAAATTTTAAATGTTCCACCTTCAAGTACTCAATATATATTGCAGCTAGCTGAAAACCAATGAATTTAGACATCAGAAATTGTCTTCACATTTGAGTAGAATCAAGTCAAACTATTATACAGAATATGCGAGATTTTAGTGCTGAAACCCAGACAAGATGCAAATGGAAAGGAGATGAAAAAATGAGGATATACATATGACAATCGAGAATGTGTGCAGTCTTCAACCCCTCAAAGTATAATGCGCATCAGCAACAACCTTAAACTCAGAAAGTCAGAGAGAAATGTGAGAAGGAACTCACCAGCTACACTATTTAACAAATGAACGAGACAATGTTGCTGAAATGCGGGAATGTAGCCCACGCCCCATCCTTTCAGATCAATTTGCATAAGATGCTGGACCTGTGTTCTTGGCCTCCCATTTCGAGATTTTAGCGGTGAGATGTTGAACCCTCCACCTGAGAGCACATGTTAAAATTGCTCTAATGATTTTCATATCAGTATTTTTCATTATACCAAAAAATCAACAATCCTTTTTGGCTTTGCGAAATCTACATCTATGACTTACTCTCAAGATGTGCACGCACATATCCAGGCTGTGGGCCACAATTTTCATGCTCTCTAGAACGGAATAGCACAACTGCAAAGAATCCAATATTTAAATGTGCCTAATTAGTCGAGCAATTATACATAAAGGTTGAAATAAATCAATACTAGGGTGTTCTAACATCAAGCAAAGGAAATTTCTTCATGCAACAAAAATAACTGAATTTGACACCAGTGGAGAAGCACTGTACCATAACTCCCATCATCATTTCGGCGCCAGTACCGCACATAACAAAGATCACGTGGCCAAACCAACCTGCAACAACATCCAGTCTATTGTGAGTGAGCTACTCATAAATGAGAAATATACCAAGGCAGAAACAGTAAACAAACCAGAAAATTAAATGCCAAAGTCACCCATTGATTTCCTAAAATGTAATAGCAAGCATTAAATGACCAATTGAATCACTAATCGCATGACTCATCCAAAGAAATTGCATAAGACTTATGTGGCCCATAACTAGTTCTCTAAGGTCAAGGCTTCTAATGTAAGTTTGCACCAGAATTCATTTCATGACAGACTTGAATGAATGTAAGGCCTTACAAAGTTAGGGAAAACAACATGTGAAAATTCGCCATATCAAAGAAAATCCATGAGATTAGACCTCACAATGTACATTCCAAAAGGTTTCGAGTGCTCAATATAAACCAAAAGAAAATTCAAATTTCACAAGGTACAAGAAAAGACTAGACAAAAAGTAGTAAATAAATGTCACTACAAAGTCCAAACAGACCAGGATAACTACACAGAGTTTTCACAGGATCATACTACAAGAGCGAGACATGAAAGTTCTCATTCTCGAGGGCCTTACAACTTCAAACAGCAAACTCTAAACTAAAAACGAAACTAAAGCTAGGTTGTCAACAACTCTCTCTTGGTTTCCTTGGCATTTTGGTTCTGTGAATTGTCATTTTTCCAAAAATTTCATGCACTCTTCAAATCCACTTGAGCTGTGCAATTCCAGCCATCTCATCAAAATAATAGTTACAAAATTGTATCCTCATAACCCACAGTCACACATAAATTTGCCATTACATCAGAGTGTTGTCCATACATAGAGTTGAGTTTCATTGAAGAAATCCATGATGTAACAACCTCAACATAAAAAAATAAAAATAAAGGAAGCTATTGCATTTACTTACATTATTTAGAAGTACAAAGAGGAGATTGAACCAAAGAAGAGATGATTACATTGGGTACCAGTCCAGCTGAAGCCGGTGATATAATATTGCCGTATGCCCATCTACCTCTTCAACTAACCTACCATCCTGGAAACTGCTGTCCCACCTGCATAGACAGTAAATTGTCCTTTCTCATTTCAATCTGCATGCCATATTGATCATCTCATACATGCAGAGATTCACAGAGTAACTTCGAACTAAATAATTATGTTTAATCAGAATAAACTCCAAGCTGTCCAGGGTTCGATTCCCCAACTCGTCATAATGCGCGACTAAAGTGGGGAGCCGTGGGAGGTGGGTCCCTGTGCTAGCACCCCGTGGTTTACGCGTAGCTGCTGTCGGCAGCGAGGCGGTTCCACGGTCATCAAAAAAAAAAAACTCCGAGCTGTCAAACTTTCAGAGTGGACAAATCTGAGTGGTTCCTTTTTATGCTGCTAGATCATGCTACCCAAGAACTAGATCAACTATTCTAGTTGATGTCAGAATAAGCAACAAGCATTACCATAATAAATTAAAATGTGTACATAAAGTATCAACAATGCTTCAGAGTATGCCAGCTAGGACATATTGCAGTTCTATCGAGCCCATTTTAATAACCAGAAAATGGTAAGGAAAAGACCTACTCAAACCGTGTGCCGTCCATTCTCATTACAAGCTGAAATACTTCCTCACACGTAGCCTCAACAACTCCAACAGCCTTCATTGCTCTACCACAGCTCCTTGGCTGCATAGAACGCAATGAAAAATGTTGAAGGAGCCCAAAAAACATCCTAACATGCAGCAAAATCAAGCAACTCCACCAAACAAATATCAATAAAGGTTGGAGAGGTAATCAATTCATGCACACAAAAGATATAAGTCAAAGATTCATACCAAGTAATCGACTTCAACAAGCTCTTCAAAAATCCGAAGACCTGTCACCAATAGAAAAATCAATTGTTTTATTTTTGCATCAGGGATGGCCAACTTTAACTAAATTTAGTCACAACACGCTACCATTTAGACACTGGTGCAGACGCCAATGCTTTTTGGGAAATCCTTGGTTATTGTTATTCTGATAAGACATTTCTGAGCCAACTTCCCTGGTCCAATCAAGGATTGAGTCGGGAAGACCTACCAAAAGTATGGAGATCAAGTTAGATAGGTAGATAATGCAATCGTGACAAATATGAGAAATCAAAGGGATTGAATAACCATTTCCAATTGTTTTCCTTCGCTCTAGGTCTCGATGAGCATCATCTTCATCCTCCGGTGCACTGAACCTGAATATCAAAATTAGTAAGAAAATTCACACTAGAGCTCAGAAATATGTGCATGAATGACCATATTATTACTGTCAAAGTGCCCAGGGAGACTCTATGGATACACTGGCATGTACTACTTAGTTTATAAATTCTAAGTTCAGCAGCTTGGAGCAGGACACTAAGGAGAATAATTTTACAGCTAAATATGAATGGAAAATTAACAAAGAATGGACAAAATAAGAACTGCTTTGGATCTTCAGTATTTACTTAAGGAGACTCCTTCCATAATCAAAGTAGAGGCCCACTTCACAATGAGCAAACTGTAACCCATGCATCCTAACAAATATTCTTCACAATGTGAGGTTTCTCTATGCTCCAGCACAAACCAAGGGGTTTGCACTCTCTTGGTTCCCTATAATTTTTTCTTTTACCTATTTAGGAAAATAGAACGGATTAGGCATCCCTAATTTTATGTTTGGCTGTGATAGGAAAACAATGTGAGAATTGAAAAGTTATCGGAGTCAATTGTTGAATATGCCCTTATATAAAGAAGTATGAGATAGAGAAAAAAGTTAGGTTAAACTTGAAAAAAAAAAAAATATTAATAATTGGTTTTAAAAAAAAAATGAATGTCAATTCCTTCCCTTATGGCAAGGAATGCTAATTCCATCCATTGATGGAGCACTCCCATCGGAATACTCATTCCGCTAATGATACAAATGGAGACCAAATCGTGGTTCCATTCCAACCTCCATTCCGTGTAGCAAGCATAGCCTAAATATTTTAAAACTCAGAAAATTAAGGATATGAGCGAATTCCCTGAGAAAAGTGAGATGATGCTATGCAGCAAAATAAAGAACTTAGAATTGGTGTCCGAAGTTAGATGATGCCATAGAGCAAAACAAAGAAAATGTTGGTGAAAAGAGACAAGCGTCAACAAACTCAAAAAGAGCGTCATGCCAAATGACATGGTTAGAGAGATCTTATCCGAAGCACTCACTGACTTTCATGGTCTGAAGATGAAGCCGTCCTTCCATTGTCCATCCCAGGCTTAAATTCAAAAGAAACATACTTATTGCCATTTACAGTTCGTGATTCCTGCTGCTGGTGACAACAGCAAGTATTTAGTTCCTCATCCACAGTTAAGACTCAAGTATTGACTTCAAAAGCTCAAACACTATTAAATATTTAAGCATTGAACACAGAAAGTAATGATGTTGGATGACTTGGCGTGGAAGTCTACTCAAACGACAACACTTAGTAAACAGAACAATTCTAACTAGTGCTACTCAAGTTAGGACGCAATTTAAAACCGAGAATCAGAGTTTTGAGAGAGGTTATTATGAAATTGCTTTAAAGAAATACAAACCTCATCGATCGCTGTCTCAATTTTTTCCTTCCATATTAAGGCCTCCTGGATGTTAAATGCTGCCATCTGGAACAAGAGCGTAGTATGATTATTCATTACCCTAAAAAAGTTTGCAAAGTTCACAATCAAGATTTCCCATTACACTACTAAAACTACAGCAAAACAAATAAAGTACCGGCAGTTTATAGCAAAAGTAAACCATTAAATGAAGCTTTTCTTCACTCAAAAGTGTAGCTCTACAAGAGATAGTGCTTGAAGCTACCTAGATGTAGCTTGGCAACTAGTCCCAACTAATTGAACAATATAATCATTATTCTTGACTGCTCATAACTGGTCTATGTTTGTATCATACAGAGTTTTCTTTTTCCTGTTGAGGGAGTATAATAAATAGTTTTAAAATAGCACTATCAAGGTTCGGAACTGCAATAGCAATCGTCAATATAGTTGTCTGGCACACATCTGTGATGCTGTGTAGATAAATTGCCATTTTGTTTTGATTTAAACCTGGCAAATGTATAATTGATAGTTAATTGCATTCCTCAATACTACCACAATCCATATTCGTCTCCCCAACTTGGCATGGAAGTATTTGCAGGATCCACAACCCCGCCCCCACTTTCTCTGCCAGATGCTTTTTGCAAGTACACAGAAAAAAAAAAGAACATCTAGAGTTCTGCAATAAAGTCAGAAGGTAGGACACGAAATTGGATTTCAGTTTTCAATTACCTTAAACTTGTTGTCCAGTTCATTCAGGACAAAGAAATGGTCAAAAAAATCATTAGAAAAAGAGGAAAACGAGGGGTCAAAAGGAAAACTAAGGACGTCCTGGATACTTTCACCTATCTATTCCCGATGGAGACTGCAACAGATAGTGTACTAATTCACGCTGGCTAAATCTGCCATAGACGCACAGTTGTATATTGCAGACTCAATGGGCGTCCTGTACAGCTTCCATCTGGCCCAAAAAACCTAAGCTTTAAGGTATCACAGCATCTCACAGCAACTTCCATGAAACTACTCCACCTAGCTTTAATGTATTGCAGCTTTAGAAAAACATGGCTATATTCGGGAAAGGACCAAAAATTTCACACTATAGACATTGCTCTTAACCATCAGGAGAATTTCCATTTATATCAATGTCTAATAAACAATGAATTATTTGGATTTATTATGAGAAATATCAGACAGGAATTTGATCAATATTAAAGGTCTTGTACGTAGTTTATCCATTTAAACAAATTAGAATAATTTGAGCTCTTATGTCCTTCTGCACCATAGGCAAATACAGTAATCTTCCCATGCATACATAATAAGTTAACTAACATGAAAAGATCCAAAAAGGAAAGAAAGCCACATAAAAATCCCCACTACAACCAAATTCGATCTCCCATTCCTCATTGTCGGCTGATTAAGAAAGAATATTATAACATTCCACGCTTTTAAAGAGAATCCGTGCAAGTAATAGAAACCACAAACCGTGACTCGATGCTGCTTCTCCTTCTTGTTGTAAACACACAGTACATAAACCATCTGCAATTAAAAGCACCATTAGATAAAACATGACACGGTTTACTTAGTTCAATTCATGAAATAAACTATTTTTGGTTCATACCATACGAAAAGGATAGTACCATGTTGAGCATTTAACTCACAACACCGCAGAAATTCCAATATTGAAGTCTACAAGGGATCTAGTGGGAAAACAAGGCTGGTAAGAAAGGCAGGCTGCACTAAGGTCAGACTAGTAAACCTACACCTCCCAGATAATCACATTATAAGCAACATAAAAAGCACCGGAGGAACAGGGTATAGTTATGTGCAATGACAAGGTGACATGAGATCTGTTAATTATCTCAAGAGAAGATTCAATTGCCTGCATATCAATGCAATTTAGATTAAGCAATAACACACTCCGGGCCGATCGATTTCCACAGATCTAAATGCAGTCATAGGATGCCCGAAAAATAAGCAAGTCAAGGGAAACAACAAACTCACATGTCCGTGCTGCATCTTCAAGCCGCGATCCTCCACCCTGCAATTGCCATCGATCACCATGGTCTTGATCGGAACCTAAGACAAACAAACAAAATAGCTAACACTCCAATATGGTAATTCTCTTTCCCACTCAGGAAAGAGAGAGAGAGAGAGCCAAAGATTGAAAATTTAAATTGCGCATCATAGAAAAAACAGCTACAAGCTACCAAGCATGCGAATTGCCCATACTCATTCTTCTACTTTCCAATGGAATATCCTGAGAGAGAGAGAGAGGACCTGAATGTCTTGAGGCTTCTTCTTGTAGTAAGCGAGCAGCCGGGGCTCCAGCACGAAGTACCTCATGTGGATGTAGGATCTGTAGATCTTCCGCCGCCCGTACCTCACCATCCACCCTTCGTACACCACCTTCGACATCGCCGCCGCCGCTCCGGGATCACACAGAGAGACACACACAAAAGCGCGACCCCCCAATTCCCCCCCGAAATCCGAAGCTCCAGCTGCCCCCGAAAGCTCAGGCCGCCGACATTCCCCCGCGCGCGCGCCCCTCTCTCGAGATCAGGAGCAAAGCGCAGCTCTCGCGGCGGCGGCCGGCGGGGCGGACGGCGATGACTCCGAGCAGATTCAGCTCACCAGGAGCCGAGGGACGGCAGCGGAATCCCGAAGCGGATGCGCGTCGCGTAGTGGCGCCGCCGCCGTCCGCGGCGGAGGAGGCGGGGATGCGATTCCCGAGCCGGCCCAGTTCAAAGATCCAAGAAGGAAGAGAGAGAGAGAGAGAGAGAACGTGGAGAAATTCGGGAATTGAGCGGCGAATACGGTAAAGAGAAAAAGGCGAGAGCGCAGCGACCCGCTGAAGAAGAGAATTTGAAAAAAGGTAGTGAGATTCGGGTGCCAGCACGGCAGCATCATTCCCTCCGCCCGGTTTTGAAAGCGTCGTTTCTCGACCCATCTCGACGGCGATTGGGCAATTCCCGAATGGGCTTTTCGCGGTTTTTTTTCTTTTTTTTTTTTCTGTTTGGAGTTCGAATCTTTTAGCGCATTTTGACTTCCTTTTTACCCCGTGACGTCCGGACCTTTTCGGCGTACCTAAATTTCGAGGGGCGAAACTGGGGTGTGATTTGTACGTTAAGTTTTCGGAATTCGGACGGCACTGTGAATTTCGGTCTGAGGGAAAAAAAGAGGCTGGTTTTACTTTTGTTGAAGCGTGACGAATGTGCTCGGAGAAAATATTGGTTTGGATCCTTGAAAATCACTCTTGACTGACAAGTTCGAGTGTGTTTGGTAACTTTGCGTTTCTCAATATTTCCTGTTCTGTTGTTTGCCGAAATAGAAAAAAAGTAAAAATTAATTTGGTAACATCAATTAATTTTTCTAATCCCCATAATAAATCGGTGGTCAAGAATAGATTTGAAACAAAAAAAAAAATAGAAAAAGCTTATTTATTTCTATAACAAAGCTGAAACATGTCATTTTCTTTTTTCTTTTCTTCTTCCTCCTCCTCTAGCCAATTGGCAAGACTCCCCCGAGGCTAACGGGATGGTCAAGTCTGGTCTTTGGCCGATTGTCAACCATCACCGAGGCCCTACTAGAGGAGGAAGAAGAAGAGAAAATATTGTAGAAAAGTCTCATAAAATTATTTTAAAAACTAAAAAAAATTCTAAGTTACAAAAATAAATTAAGAGTCGTACAAAACACATTCTTGTTCTTTTTCTATTTTGGAAATAAAAATTTTGTGCAGTTATTAAATACGTTCGAATGCTCAAAAATTCATCTAAGAAATAGATATGGCAAACATTATTTACAACGTAAATTATTATTGAGAACAAAAATGTTACAAATGCACCATTCGTGTGAATCGAGAGGAAGTACTTTCTTTTGAGCAGTTCCATTTTGGAATATAAAAAATAGTAAGTCTGTTGAGACTATGCGATGCTTCTTTTTCCACAAGGTGGAGTTGTCATTGGAAGTTATATTGGGCAACTTCCTGATGTTATTTGATTCGATTCAAATGGCAAACGAAATCACACTTGAACGAATTCACCTCAAATAGCTATCGAGGGTGGTTGACCTAGTGGTAAAGATGTCAATTGCTTTTTCACAAGACCAAGCAAATCTTTGAGTGGCTTTGTGTTGCGTTGCGTAGTTAAACTTCTTAGTTATTAGCACCTTGGTAGGTTGCGGTGACTATCTTTCACCCCCTCATTACTGTCAAGATGGTTGGCCTAGTGGTACAAATGTCAACTATCTTTTCGTAAGGTCACGAATTTGATTTCCGTCACAAGTGAACCTCTAAATGGTTCTATGTTACATTGCCCAGTTAGGCTTCTTAAGCATATTAGCACTTTGGTTGGTAGGCCACGATGATGGGCTTTGCCAATCTTGAAACTTGGATTTGCAGGTGGTGCGGTGGAATAATAATGGCTGAAATCAAATACATCATATCTAACGTGTGATCGCAGCTCCCTCCTTTCGGTTTATCAGAAAGAAAAAAAAAATGCACATGCTCGCCTTTGATCTTAATAATCTCCAAGTAATTATTGCAAATTATCGTGCTTTAAAAAATTAGAGATTAGTGGGGCCAGTACTCCAAGCCTAATTATTAAAAGTTCGCCGCTTTTGATGAGATTGACGTAGTGTTTAATTAAACTAATAGTGGTGCCAAATAGTTTATCGGAAAAGCTTTTCTAACATTGGTACCAAGTAGATCTTCGAAAAAGCTCTCGGCATTGACAACACCGGTATTGAAAATCCATAATGAACATCAATAAAAGCACGAATATAGATGAGATTTTCTTGTCTTTTCATTTTTTTGTTAATTTAAGAACTAAAAATTTTGGCCACCCATTTAAGAGGGGAAATTGTCTAAAAAAATCTTAAAGCTATCGTCTATTTGTCAATTTAATTTTAAATATATTCAATTTTGTCAATCGAATCCTAATTTTTTTTTTTCAATTGGCCACTTGAATTCATCTAACCAATAGTAATTAAAATCACTGACATGAATGCAAATAGTGTCACATAAAACGATCAAAGCACACGCGACAATTTTTATAAATTTTTAAAATTATTTTTTATTCATTTATTTTTTATTTTTTCCTAACAAATCCAACAAGGGTCACCAATTAGCCTTCATCGACCATAGGTGAGGGCCACAAAATCTTCACCATATTTGGGCAAGGATAGACTAACCTTTGCCTATGGTCGTGAGCCTTGCCCGATTTGGTAGGAAAAAAAAAAGAAAAGAAAGAAAGAAAAAGAAAAACTAAAAAAATCAGAAAAATTATAAAAAGTTTCATGTCGGCACTAGATGTACCATATAAGATAATCGGCATCCAATTAATCTATTCAAACTAAATTAGTTGGTTAAACTCAATCAGTAAATTCTCAAAATGTTTAAGACTCCAAAAATAAAAGAAGAAATGAAAGAAAATAAGCAGCAACCTGGCAAACAACCATGACGGTCGACAAAGTCATCATCACGCCGCCTCCACCACATCCACCGAACACAAACAAAGTCATCATCACCTGGCAATCCCCTTCATATCTTTTCCGTCTACTTTCTCCACTTTTCCATCTTGATTTGCCTTTTCATCGTGAAGATAAGTAAATCTTAAAATATCATTCTACGTCCCGATCGATCGATGCTAAACTCGTAGGTCAGACGCTCGAAACGTTGAGAAACCCTCGAGAATTTTCTAGCTCCCCCGATATTCAAGAACGCGATGAATTGAGAAGCCCCGATGAAATCCTCTTGGTAAAGGTTAGATGAAGCGGCGTTTCTTGTCGGGCGCCAAAACAGGGGGACCCACATGTTAAATTCTTGACTCCCAATAAAAAGAAATTAAGTACGAATGGTTAAGGTAACATATGTCGTATACGCTTCATTCCATGTTGTTCTTATGCTCTTTTGGTCCTGAAAAGCCCCTCCTCTCTCTGTGAAGGTTCAACGGTCGAGAAGAGGCCGTACGCCAAATGAACTGGCGGACACGTTTGACGATAATGAAACGAGTGGAATGGAACTTTTTATATATGGTTTAAGTGCCGTCTGGAGTACGTTGAACTTCTTTGGACAACTTCAAATGTTGGACTGATCGAGTTCGTGACCTTTGGACATTCATATCGACATTGAATTGAATATGGTAGTGTTTCCTTGTAATCCTGCGTAAAACATGATACTTGCTTTGTCAATTCAAGTCCATTTGAAGCAATTCTTATTTTTATTTATGAATATTGTGACCGGTGTACTAGACCTTTTTTCGTTGACACAGAAAAAAAAACCCACATCTTCGAATGTTGACTTGGATTGAAAGAGGTCGAGCAAAACACGGCAAAGGTAAAATTTGCTAAGTATTGTGGGGTGTTAGTCGCTAAATACATAAGGTTGACAAGATGAATGGTTCTAGGCAACGAGAGATGTAAAAGACAATGGGTGTTTATTTAAGTTGAGGGGCCAATAATTTCGGATGTCACTGTCATGACCCATAAAGAATGGAAATCAACTTAGCTATGAAGAAGTGAAACTACCACAACTATCAGATCGGGTAGCCATGGATATCGGATGCAATCAATGATAGAAGCTAAGCAATGTGGGCTATTGTAACCGTCAAATTGTGGATCGAAGAGTATTTGAGGTGATCGGTGATGCGGGTGTGAAAGAGTGGAGAAGAAACAACCGTTGAGTAATGGAGTTGTCTAAGTGTTAAATAACCGTTTAGTAATAGAAGTTGTCGAAATTCAGGAGTCATATAAGATGCATTTAATTCCTTTTGTGACCTTGTTAAGTAGTAAGCATTAATACTTGAATTGTAGTTTGTGCAAAGGGCCGCCGATCAATTAATGAACACCGGCCGTTCAATTTTACTTTTAGTTTATCTTTACATCTCATTGACCTTTTGCATGGTTGGATATGACTGTTTTCGACTTCGGTACTTCAAATTTCTCATCAATTCACGTTTCTTGTCCAAAAATCAGTAAAATACCCTTCACATTCTTTTATTGATTGAGTCATCAATTAGTACATCGATAGGTACTTTGATACTTTCCGATAAAACAACTTTTTTCATGGAGTGCTTGGAATACGTCAAAACCTACAAATCCATTATGTTGATCTAGTATTATTTTGTCACAGTTTTTTCCAATTTACATGATATTTTATAGCTTTGATGAGGAAATCAATAAATAATTCGCTAGCATAGAAGTCAAAAACGGAGGCTTCGAAAGATTGTAAATTTTCTATGCTCCAAGATTATACTATACAAGCATGATCTAGAAAAATTCAGCCCTCAAGCATTGTCTCTATCGTCTCTTCTCACATTCGTTCATTAAGGTTTGCTCTCTCCTCCACCGACGGCGTGAAAACCAAGCCTCGTTATACAAATAATTTCCTAGGCACACTTACTTTCCATAATGATAATAATAATGAAGATGATGACGATGATAATTTTTTTATTAATCTTTTCAATACACCATAATAAATTGTCAAGTCATGGACTTTTCAAATGAAGAATATTTTCAATCAGATCCTATCGAAAAATGCTGCGTGACGATCGACACCACCAAACTAAAGACTTTTGCTGAAAAAATTTAAATAATATTATCCGCGAAGTGAATGATTATGCCATCGAGTTCGCATTGGAAATTTCCTCGACGAAATTATCGACACATGTGAACGTGGTGATCCACGTTGTGCTCCAAATCCGAGTTTTAATTTATGTCGAAAACCGAAAGTCAAATTCCTACGGAACGGACGGTCCAGATTCGGTTCCGTGTTAGGTCGACCCGGGGGGAACGGACGGTCTGGATCGCGCCCAAAAATTAGGTCGCGCCCCCGCGATAAGAAGCTCCCACGGCAAAAGTCGAGTGGGGCGGCACCGCACCGCAGAACGAGCACGCGAAGGCCAACTCGCGTCCGCGGCCGCGAGATCGGGAGAGGGCCCCCCCGCGAGCGCGCTTCTCAGCCGTCGGATCCGAACTACGCGCCACGTCAGACGGCGTCGTTCTCCCTCGGGAATCTCCCTTCGTCCCTCCTTCGCAGCAACGGCGACGCGATTTCTGTCGGTTCTTCTCCGTTGCTATAAATAGGGGGGCGGGGAGCAGGTCAGATTTTCTCTCTCTAGAGAGGAAGCCGCGTTCTTGCAGAGCTTAGAGAGAGAGAGAGAGAGGGAGGGAGAGAGATTCGGGGAAGGTTGTTTCGCGCGAGCTTTGTGGGGCGCGTCTGCCGACGAGAATCGTGAAGAGGGGAGAGCTCTGGATTCCTCCTTCCGCCGGAGCCCGCGCCGGTTCTTATGCGCTTCGGCTTTCAGGTCCGATCCGATTCGATCCTCTCTCTCGCTCGCGCGCTTGCGGTCGCGATCGGTTTTGGTTGCGCGTGGATTATCGGTCGCTGGCTGTCTCGTCGCGGCGCGATCTTGAGGAATTCGTCTGGTTTTTTTGGGGCTATGGTCTTCCGTTGATTCGATTGGCTGCTTGTTCGCGAGTTTTTTTTTTTTTTTGTGATTTTAGGGCGGTTCGGAATGATTCGTGATTTGGGTGTGCTTGAATTTTGATAATTGGTTACTTGTGTTCCGTCATTGATTACGATTGCGAGCTTTTGAGGCTCGATGGGGGCTAGGTTTTGGTCTCTCCTGTTAATTTAGGGTTTTGCGGCCTGGGGATTTTCCGTTGATTCGATTGGTTGCGTGGTTCGCGAGTTTTCGGAATGATTTGTGAGCTGGGTGTGCGCGAATTTTGATAATTGTTCACCGTTTTCCGTCATTGATTACAATTGCAAGCTTTTGAGGCTGGGCTAGGTTTAGGTCTCTTGTGTTGATTTGGGGTTTTGCGGCCTGGGGTAATTGTTCTGAGGTGAATTTTTGCCCCCTTTTTTCCTAAGACATCAGCTGATTTCTATTCGGTGGAGACGGGTGATGACGCTGTAGTTATCATTCCCTGTTAATTATTGTTGGGATTGGTTTACTGTTTAATTACATGCCTTCTGGTATTATTTTCTCTTCCGACTTGGTGTATAACCTAAGGCCTAGCACAGAATCGATGATAATTGGGACATGAATGAAGGGCCTGCAAATTCAAATAGTGGGTCTTTTACTCTTTTACCGTGGAGAAATATTTTAATCCGGTTGATGGAGGCGCGGGTTCTATTGATATTGTCCTAGGGCACTGTCCGTGAAAATATTTTTTTGTTTTGTTTCCAGCGATAGATTTTAATATCTTATTTTTAGCTTATTTCGGGTAAGTCTAACTTGTGATGAAGCTAGTTGATGAATGTTTGTCTATGGTCTGATTTCCTGAATATGACGAAATCTCTCATGTGGTTCTTTGTTTATAGGTTTTAAAGGATCTGGCTTTAAGGAGCTTCTTATTTTCTAAGATATGGAGCAAGCCTGCCTTTGGTCAACCTGCGATCAGTCTCGTCTCTTTTCATTTGGGGAAGTGTTCGACTGGCGTTTTCTTATGCTTGGTGACTTTCTTCTGGTTTCCTTCGTCAATTGCACTTAGTGGTCGCCTTCTGTGAATGATCACTGCTGGAGGCGTAATGCAAGCTGTGATTTATTGTGGATCTTTAATGCACTTGGTAGTGCATCAACAGGCCATCAAGTGAGAATTTCCGGGAGAACCTCTTCAGAGGTAAGAGCAATCCTGTGAATTGTTTCCCATATTGTCTCCGTTTATGTCCAATTTTCGGTATCTGGTCAATTTCTAGGTGGTTTTATTTCTTCTAACCCAATTAGTGGCATTATTACAGGTTTGAATTCTGCTACTGCATATCTGAAGTTGAAGTTTGGCGGATATTGAGATATTGAGTATAGGCTTTTCTTATTTAGCACTTAGATACGTCATTGGAAGTTTCTCTGTGGCAAGTGGGCTAGAGTGATGAGGAAGCTGTTTATTGGAGATTACAGGGAATTCTGAAACCTCGGCTGGCGCTTGTATCCCTGAGGCTGTCTTTTGTTTAAGCTTGTTGTTGCTGTCGACATGATTCTCGCTCATCGTCTTTTCTTGCCAAGGGTGCCAATTTGTGATCAACAATCCATGGCTCCAGCAGTGAGGAAAGCTGAGAAACCTATCCATCAGCAGTATATTCATCTCATGCTTTTTCATATCAGCTCATAGAAAGCAACGGATGTTTCAGCTGGGACCTGGGCTTTGGTGCTTTCATTAGTATTTGGAGGTGTTCAGCACAAGACATCCACTGAAGCAGATGCCATATTTCTGTTTTACTTTCTTTTGTTTTCTTGAATAAAGAAAGAGCCTTGTTGCACCGGAGTTGCTGCTACAATGGAGAGGTGAGTTTTTCTTCTTTTGCTATTGTAGACTGAAGGTTTTGGGATTTGACTTCATTTGACCACCCTTTTGACTTCTACAGGTACGAATTAATTAAAGAAGTAGGTGATGGAACATTTGGGAATGTTTGGCGAGCTATTAATAAGCATACTGGAGAAGTTGTAAGTTGTTCGTGGCTTGGCTGGAATTGCAATTTCTCCATATATTTGGTGCTGTGACTAGGCTTCTGCATGCGTTTACGTACTTACTTGATCTTTAACCTTGACAGGTTGCAATAAAGAAAATGAAGAGGAAATACTTTTCCCGGGAGGAGTGCATGAACCTGAGAGAAGTGAAGGTACTAGAATTTAGTTTTTCTTTTTGTGTTTTCTCTATCATATAATTTTGTGGTTATGTATTGATTCTGATGGTTTTGTCTTGTGGCAGTCATTGCAAAAAATGAATCATCCTAGTATTGTGAAGCTTAAAGAACTCATCTGGGAAAATAATATCCTGTATTTTGTGTTTGAGTACATGGTAAGTAGTGCTGCATTATTCCTTCTTTGGTATTTTGGAATTCATTGGCTGATTTTATGTCTTCTTTTGTCAGGAATGCAACCTCTACCAGCTCATGAAGGACAGAGAGAAGCTCTTCTCGGAGGCTGAAATAAGAAATTGGTTCTTTCAAGTGTTTCAAGGTCTTGCTTATATGCATCATCATGGGTACTTCCACCGTGATTTGAAGCCAGGTAAATGATGCTTACTAGGAGTTATAGTCATGATCAGCTTATCGGTCCCCTTCTTTATTTACTGGAAAATTTTGGGTGGTTTCTTTAGTCTCTATCTGATCATAAGAATCGCGAAAGGCGCTGTAGGTTTCTTTTTGGCTGGCTTGTGTTTCAGTCTTATGTCTGTTTTTGGTCTTTTGCAGAGAACGTTTTGATAACCAAAGACACGGTGAAAATTGCTGATTTTGGTCTTGCTCGTGAGATTAATTCAGATCCACCATACACTGAATATGTCTCAACACGCTGGTGGGTTGTTTCTCCTTTATGTGATCTCTGACCGATTCACTCCGCTTTTGTCTCAACAGTATGATAAATCTTAAACATTAATGCAGGTACCGAGCACCAGAAGTGCTGCTTCAGTCACACTTGTATGGTTCTAAAGTTGGTAAGGGTCCCAGAAGAAAAAAATAGATGTCTTCTGACTTAGCATTTGTAGGTACCTTTTTGAATCTTTGAGATTTTGATGTTCCTACAGATATGTGGGCTATGGGTGCTATTATGGCTGAAATGTTCACACTACGGCCGCTCTTCCCTGGCATCAGGTATATGATCTTTTGCTAAGGCATATCCATTTCTTTTCCAAGTCTCACTTACCGTCCAATCAATATTTATCTATTTTTCGTTTGTGTTATGTCAAATATAATGTTTTCTCATAATCCTCATGCTTAGTTCAGGGTTCAAGTTTCTCTTCTAGTTTTTTGTTGGACATTCAGTGTTTGAAGATCTTCCTTGCTTTCCTGCTTTGCAGTGAAGCGGATGAAGTTTTCAAAATATGTGGTGTAATAGGAAGTCCTACTTGGGAGTCGTGGGCCGAGGGTCTTCATCTTGCTAGGTCCATTAATTATCAATTTCCACAGGTACCCTTACAAGTTTTACCTGCTTGATCAGTGTTTTTCCCCCTCAGTAGGCATGGTCTGACTCAGCTATTCTGCAATGTAGTTTCCTGGTGTGAATTTGTCCAGAATGATACCATCTGCCAGTGCGGATGCAATCAATCTCATTAGGGTGAGCACCATTTTTATGACATATAGCTTGCTCTAGATTCGATCATAATATTTATTGTGAATTGCAGTCCCTCTGTTCGTGGAATCCATTCCAGAGGCCCGGAGCAGCTGAGGCCCTTCAACATCCTTTCTTTCAGGTGAACCTTTTATGCTTCTCTTGAATTTTTGTTGTTAAATTTATGATACAGATTGGGCGCTCTTTTGGTATATTTGTTCATTGTTTATTTTTTCTGTGCCAGAGTTGCTACTACATTCCTCCTGCCCTCCGATCGAGATTAACTGCCAATAGGACACCTCCTCCTGGTTGTCTTCTTATCTGGACTTTACTTGTTATCATCAGTCATCAGCTTGGAGTTAATTTGTCATGTTTCGCTGCAGTGGGAACAAGAGTTTCTTTGGAGGTGCAAAATGGCAGAAGGTATCCTGGGATGTTGGGTAATCGAAAGCTTGGTGGCAACAATTCATCACCAAGAGCAGTGGCTCTGAAGCCAGGTAGCATGAAATAAATTACTGGTTATTTGAAGTGATTATCAATTTATGAGCACTATGTATATCAAATTTCCAAGCGAAGAGAAGTGTAATCATTTGTACTTCTACAGGAGCTCAGCGGAAGCTTAATATGGTAAATCAGGTGAGACTCGTGCATTTCCTATAAAAAAATATTGATTATCATCGTTAGAACTGTTCAACATGTTGGGTAGTTAGTGAGGTAAATCGTTTGGGCGTGCAATTGGTAAACAATTTCAACTTATTGACTATGGATATCATACATGCTCATGACCATTTAAGATTAAGTCCTCGTGTGGTTTTTACCTTGCGTTTTTGGGCCTAGGTAATGTATCATACATGCTATTTAATAATAGTTGCTTCCATCCATTGTAATTTATGAGTAGCTGGAGTGGTTTGGAGTTCTAAGTTTATCAATGTGTTCACTATATCGCATGTCAAGAAATACTAAACGGGTTTTTTTTTGTTCCATAAGGATTCAAACAAGGTTGCGCCATATTCAAATTTCTCTGTCAAACAGCCAAGATTTCGACCATCAGGAAACAACAGCCCAAGTAAGTCTAATTTCTTTATGGGGTAATGGCGCCGTAAGTATTCGGACCTTTGCCTTTTGTTTATTTAATCAAGTATGTCATCTTTCCAAATTTAGCTCAATGTGATGCTTTCATTAAATAAATTCCCATGTCATGTGCTGGCGTGGCTCACTTAAGTACAATTGGCTACATGGTTTGGCTTACTTATGAAAAATTGTGCCATTTCCTTCTAGACATCGAGTGATGATTGATTTGACAATTTTAGTTGTCTGATTTGTTGACGCGGCATTATCTCAAGAGGCCACATTGTACGTCAAAAGGGACAGTTGATTGTCATTTAATGGCATTAGTGACCACATTGAAATTTTCCACGATTTTAATGGACGCCTAACATTAACCCTCATTTGAAAAATTAAGCACTTCATTAAACTTAAGAAAAGCTAGGTATCCAATTTGAAGAATGGGTAAAAATTCAGGTTAGTGTGGTATGTAATTGCTCCCTTTTGTGATGTTTCTACGAGCGAGGTTTCCTGGATTCCTTATGGACATTTAACTTTATGTTCATTCATTGCGTGGAAGCTAAAGCTATATAACTCTAAAATGAGTTGTAAATTAAAATCTTAACTTATATTAGCTCATCATGAGCCATAAATAAGATGCCCTCATTCAGAGAAGATGACGAATCCACCCACGGTCCTAGACCCCACCCGTCATCGGTGGTTTAGGTTCTGGAGAATGTTCAGGAGAGTTCATTTATTTAGTCATTTATTACTTGTTAACAAATAATGCTTCTTAATGTTGCAGCTTCTGTGATAAAGGGTCCAATGTCCAGAGAAGTGGCTGATGTAAGTGAAAAGTTGGCAGATTTGAGCTTTGGTGCTCGCAAAGGTCCGGAGATGCAGCAATTGCCACCTCTGAAGGCTGGTGGATGGCGTGATGGACAACGCCATGGACAGTGGATTCAACCTGGCCGAGGCTACAACCGTAAAGTAGCGGGATGAATGTGCAAGGGTGCCGTTTTCCGCCTTTCTTCCTGTGGGAGAATAAAATCAGACTCGCTGTACTTTTGCTTGTGGTTATTTCGAGTTCCTGATATTTATTTCTATAGCAACTGGTTCTCTTGTTGTGTCCCAGTGATTGGGAGCTTATATTTGTCGAAATAAATGGCTCTTAGCAGATGCTTGATAAGTGCTGCCGTTGCCTATATTGTTTGGTTTCTGTTGTAATGCGATTTGAAAGCGAAGGCATGCCAAGCCAAGTGGGAAGGAATTTGAACCGACATCATTCTTCAAATGCTTCATAAGCATGCATGCTGCGGGAATTCGAAAATTAGTCTTTATGAGGAGAACAGAGATTTTGGCTTCTTTCAGAAGGTTTGTTGAGACTTAAAAAAAGCTCTGTTAAGTCTCAACAAACCTTTTCGATTAAGAAAAGATCTTGAAACTTTGAATTGCCAGTAAGGAAAGACAAATTTTCTTTAAAAGTAGTGTTAACCCATGAAGTAATTGTAAGCACTAAGCGGCTTCCAAGCTATGAGATAATTCTAGGCAGGAAAGTGAAGATCTAGATAAGGGTGAGCGGTTTTAGGTTACTTCTAAATTCTATTTGAAATTTATTCATAACACGTTTCTAAATTTTGGGATTTGGAATCGAAGTGGATCTTGCAATTTTTTATCTTATTATAGGTTTCGGGGTTTATTTAGGTTTCACCTGTATTTTTAAATGAACGATTGCTAATTATGAATTATCATATTTAATGACTAATATTTAATCATGACTCATATATAAATATACAAAAATTATGAAATCTTAAGATCGTCGAAAATGAAAACTGAAAGTAGTAGTTTCAAATTATATTCATCATTGTATACCATGAAATATTATAGAATCATGCAAAGATATAAAACAACAAAAATACAAAGATGTGTTTCAAGTTCTGGTTTCATTTAGAACCTACTAATTGGAATAGATTTCAAATATAAAACCTAGCCTACATATCTTAGAAAAATTATGACATCTTAAGATCATCAAAAATGAAAAATCAGATTAATAATTTCAAATTATATTCATCATGAAAAATTATGACATCTTAAGATTGTCGAAAATGAAAACTCAGATTAATAATTTCAAATTATATTTATCATTGTATACCATGAGCACTTGCTGTTCAATTGTATTTTTAATTTATCTTTATGTCTCATTAACCTTTTACATGGTTGGATACGATTGGTGCTTCAAATTTCTCATCGATTCATGTTTCTTATCCAAGAATCAGTAAAATACCATTCACATTCTTTTATCGATTGAGTCATCAATCCGTACATAGATAGGCACTTTGATACTTTTCGATAAAACAACTTTTTTCATGGAGTGCTTGGAATATCTCAAAACCTATAAATCCATCATGTTGATCCCAGTATTATTTCGTCACGATTTTTTGCAATTTGCATGATATCTTATAGTTTCGATGAGGAAATCAATAAATAATTCGCAAGCATAGAAGTTAAAATGGAGGCTTCGAAGGATTGTAAATTTTCTATGCTCCAAGATTATACTATACAAGCATGATCTAGAAAAATTCAGCCCTCAAGCATTGTCTCTATCGTCTCTTCTCACATTTGTTCATTAAGGTTTGCTCTCTCTCCTCCACCGACGGCGTGAAAACCAAGCCTCGTTATACAAATAATTTCCTAGGCACACTCACTTTCCATAATGACAATAATAATGAAGATGATGATGATGATGATGATAATTTTTTTATTAATTTTTTCAATACACCATAATAAGTTGTCAAGTCATGGACTTGTCAAACGCAAAATAAAAGATATTTTCAATCAGGTTCTATCAAAAAATGCCGCGTGACGATTAACACCACCAAACTAAAGACTTTTGCTGAAAAATATCAAATAATATTATCCGTGAAGTGAATGATTATGCCATCGAGTTCGCATTGGAAATTTCTTCGACGAAATTGTCGATACATGTGAACGTGGTGATCTACATTGTGTTCCAAATCCAAGTTTTAATTTATGTTGAAACACGAAAGTCTAATTCCTATGGAATCGACGGTCTAGATTTGGTGCCAAGTTAGGTTGACCCCCAAGGTTTCAGGGTTCATTTAGGTTTTATTTGTATTTTTAAATGAACGATCGCTATGAATTGTCACATTTTGATGACCAACATTTAATCGGATCGCTATGAATTGTCACATTTTGATGACCAACATTTAATCATGACTCATATCTAGACATACAAAAATTATGAAATCTTAAAATTGTCAAAAATGAGAACAAAGATTTTGGCTTCCTTCAGAAGGTTTGTTGAGACTTAAAAAAGCTCATCTGAGCCAATTAAGTCTCAACAAACCTTTTCTATTAAGAAAAGAACTCGAAACTTTGAATTGCCAGTTAGGAAAGACAAATTTTCTTTGTAAGTAGTGTTATCCCACGAAGTGATTGTAAGCACTAGGCGGCTTCCAAGCTATGAGATAATTCTAGGGAGGAATGTGGAGACCTAGATAAGGGTGAGTGGTTTTAGGTTACTTCTAGATTCTATTTGAAATGTATTAATAACATGTTTCTAAATTTTGGAATTTGGAATCTAACTAGATCTTGCAATTTCTTACCCTACATATCCAAAAATCTGAAGCTTATCATAGCCATAAATTATCACATTTAATGACCAACATTTAATCATGACTCATTAGACATACTAAAATTATGAAATCCTTAAGATCGTAGAAAATGAAAACTCAGATTAGTAGTTTCAAATTATATTTATCATTGTATACCATGAAATATCTTGCACAAAGACATAAAACAACAAAAATACAAAGACATGTCTCAAGTTCTCGGTTTCACTTATAACCTACTAATGGAACAGATTTCGAATATGAAACCTAGCATACACATTCTAGAGCCTAGAATCAATTCAAATCCAGTTCTCTAATTCTCAGCTCCACTGTAGAATCATGCTCACCTTTAAGCCTAGGTAGTTGATGGTAGATCTATTAAATGGATGGGTCAGATCGAAAATAATCTGACCAAAATTGATCCAATTAACTCATTTTGATCCATTTTAATATAATACAAATTTAACAACTCATACCCGACATCACTCATATTGTTGGAACACTTTGATATTTAATCTAATTTAAGGAAAACTTGTTTCTTATGGTTCTTAAAAAGAATTATATTACTAAGACACTTTCATGCAATACAATTTAGTGGACAATTTTTTTTAAAATCGAATTTAAATAAATTGATTTTTAATTTTTTTTATTTTTTCATTTATTTGTGTTTTCTTCTAAGAGGAAAAGAAAATAAAAAAAAATTAAAAATTAAACAAAATAAAATAAAAAATTATAAAAATTGGCTTGACATCTCTTAAATCCAACTCCACCTAATATGTATTAGAAATGAGTTTCTCTTGCTATTTTTCATATGGGTTAATCAACCCATTTAAGACCCATTAAGTTATTAGTAGGGGGTGAGCATAGTCCGGGTTGGGCCGGTTCACCCCCAACCCTAGACCAACTTGTATAGTATTGGTCCTCAATTTTTGGGATCAAGAACCGACTCTATTGAGCCTGAGATCGAAGACCGAATCGACCCAATGGCTTCAATTCTATTCCAGGGTCAACTTGGGACCAAACGATATTTATAATTTCATTTTTTGTACTTACTTAAAAAGGCAAAACCAACGTTTTAAAGCACATATCTATTGACAACACGGCGTTAAGCAATCAAACTATAAATATCAGAACATATTCAACAAATTTAAGATAAGTCAACAATAGAAATTTCACATATTTTAAAAGCAAGAAATCATAAAAACGATTAAGACTTCTCATAGAGATATGGGACAAGATGGAAAGTTGAGTGGCGAGCCGAGAAGTTGAGCGGGGCGAGTGTCGAGTGACAAACAAGGAAGTTGTTTCTTGCCAAATTGAAGACTAAGAAGACAAAGAAGATAAAACAGAACAAGTACTAGAGGAGAATGCCGTGAGGAGTCATTTAATACTGTTTGTGCCGTTTTAAACGCCGTGAGAAGCCGTTTAATGCTATCAATGCCGTTTGACTTAAGGCTTTCTTTTTAAAAAATATAAAAAAAATTATCAATAATATATTACATATAATATATGTAGTCAGGGTTAATCTAGGTTGGACCGACTCTAAACTCTCAGAACCGATGATCAACTTATACAGTGCTGGTCTAAGAATCCCGAGACCAAGGACCGGCCTAGTCCCCTAGGATCCGAATCAGGACTAGCGGCGTTGGGCCGGGATAGGGTTGGTCCTATCCCGGCCCGGGTTAACCCGGACCAATGCTTGCCCCTAGTTGTCAGACAACCATTCATGACCCATTTAAGCTTGCTCTTATAATTTAAGGCTGTCCATTTATGGCCCAATTTACCAAATACGGGTTAAAACATGAATTCTAGACCCATTTTGCACCTCGTGGACTTGAACAAGTTAAATTCGGGAATTGAAAATCACTCCACACTCCAACCAAGTTAAAATCCTCCCTCGTTCCAGTGCAATAAGGATCTAGCTTTTGGCCTCATATCGAACTCGATCAG
This sequence comes from Eucalyptus guilfoylei, assembly GCA_016097605.1. Classification (NCBI taxonomy): domain Eukaryota; kingdom Viridiplantae; phylum Streptophyta; class Magnoliopsida; order Myrtales; family Myrtaceae; genus Eucalyptus; species Eucalyptus guilfoylei. Next base: position 13,874,634 of record CM027864.1, on the reverse strand, counting down.
ATGATTCTAGCACAAGACAAGGTACAGTCACAGAAAGAGAAACCCTACATTCATAACTCTCTCTCTCTCTCTCTCTCTTTCTCTCTCTCTGTCTCTCTGTGCAGAAACAGAACAACTTTCAATTTTACTAAAGCCTCCGTGCAAATTCTGAGGTCCCACCTATCAAAACACAACCGACGGAATCTTCCTATATACAAGAGCACACAAGCAACAGGCTCGGGAAGAAACCACTCTTTTTCTTATTGAAAAAGAAGAGTTGAAAAAGGAGACAGCCATTTGCATTTTTGTTTATAGAACCGCCTTTGTTATCACCACATTCAACACAATCCGAGCGCGCCCCTTTCGCTTTTGTTGCGTTCACAAGAAGAGTTGAACATGATAAAAAGAGGGTAATGACATTGCAGCATATCTCACACTGTTGCCAGAATAAAAAGGAAAAAATTGATTTGAATACACCTCCCGCATTTGAGTATAGCTCCTGCAGTTTCCAGCTAAGTGTGGAAACAGAGGAGAAACAGGGGGGCAAGAAAGAGGACTAAAGAATGACAAAAAAAGAAGAAGGAAGAAACAGAAAAAATGAAATTACATCTCCAGCCTTGAGGACAATATACTTGTATGAGCAGGCTCTTAACCAGAATCAGGTAATTATTAGTCACTGTTCATTGCCTGAAAGAATTTGAATGCAGAAATCCCTGAACCCTTGTTGGGTTTCCTTCGACTGATCTCCTTGTGTGTCTGATATGCAGGATTGGATTGAACTCTCAACTGTCTATACTACTATTCTGCAATTTTTGTTGTACATGAAGTGTGTGTCTTACTCGCTTTTTTGCCGTGAGCTCTTGCTCGACGAGTACCAAAGCTTTTTTTGGCAGACCAAAAGTTTCTCTTTCTCAATGCCGTACTCAGTGTCTTCTTTGCGGCACCCCCATCTCATCCCCTTTGCGATGGTCGCGATTGCTTCGATGAAGTAGCTAGACTCCCGCATGATCACATACCCATTGGGACGGAGGATTCGGTCCATCTCCAAGAGAACGAGTTTCATATCACACCTGCCAAGATTCAAACAACTCCACTTTCAGGAAATATATATTTGTGTTCCTAGAGGTACTCGTTTTTTTATATTGGCAAAACAGGATTGTTCATAGCTTTACTTCACAACTAAATTATTTGTCAATCATTGCACCATGAAATGGCTGTGTTCGGGTCAATTTGAAAGCACACCATAATAATGGTGTCATCATCTGAAGAGCTTCAACTAAGGGAGGAGGCTAGAGAAGACGCCAATTATTAAAAGCACATTCCTGGTGATGAGAAAATTGATGGAAGACACCGGCAATACCTGTGGCTCTCAGCAGTGAAGAGACCATCAAGGTGAAGAAGGTCGTATGTTCGAGGATATGTTGAAAACGCCTCACACCTACCAAAAGAACCAAAACAAACAGATAAACATTGGAATGATCAAATGCAATTAAAGTTGTAAAAGATCCTACGAACAAAAGTCAACATTGAAGTTACCAGTCATGGTATGTTCCAATAAGCCCGCGATCATAAACGATGGCAAGAGTATTGGCACCATAGGACGAGACAACGTTCATAACCCATAATGGATCATCAATCAGAGCAGCTGCAAAACCTCCATAGACAGTGTTCATATCCATGACATTTCTTATTTTATCAGTCCCAAGTGCAGGTAGTACTTTCTTGTAGTGCTTTGCCCGCACCTTCCACTTACTATCATCGTGCTTGAAAGCACTTGCGCTTCCTCCATGTATTTCTGACATGCGCTCAGGTGCGACGTGCAGTCGCTCAGGCCACTTGGGGATGGATTTGAGACTGATCTTCTTGAGCTTCGGATCCGGAACAACCACGCAAGGACGGAGCGGAGTATACCAAGCAGAGTCAAGCTCAAGGCTGTCATCACATTTCGGTGGGTAGGCATCAGGTTTCGCGAGGCGGTTGTAGCAACTGCTGTTTGAGGTTTTCTGCCACACGGCGATGTCATCCTTCTTGTTATACAGCTTGAAGCACATTGAGGTGAGCAGCTTTGCAGTCTGTCATAATCTGACTTCTGTTCCTGCACAGTGGTGTTCCATCCACGCCAGCGGTTTTGGTAGTTGACTGGTGGTCCTGAGAGGACCCAGAAACCTCCGGGCCGCAGTATCCGGTTGATTTCTAGGAGGTATAATCCACCTGTGACCAATGCACTTTCATAAGTAAGAAAATAGAGATTTCATACCCGAGATCCAATTCTTCCTGGTATTTAGATTCAACACATCAGGAAAAGGAGTTACCAAATTCAGTCCATGGGATAAGGCATCTTGAGCAGTGGGCCATATCGAATGAGTTCGACGGGAAAGGTAGCCGTTGTGTAGAGATGATGCCTAGTATTGCCGGAATCCCCCGTTCCAAGGCAAATTGGACTTGAGCTTCATGATTATCTCGAGGGGCAAGAGAAACAGTTAATATCCCATGATCCAACAAATCGCCTCCCCAGCTCGCAACCTGAAACAATTTAAAGATATTGTAGGCATCAGATAAAACTACCACTAGAACTGTAAGTGCCAAATCTATTAAACCACAGAAGCATCTGCACATCTCAGAAATGCTAATTAAAAAAAGTACCACAATTCTTTTCCCCTTCATGAGTAAGTACAAACTCACCCCACAACCCGTGTCAATGGCTGTTCGAACTGTGCCATCTTTCATACCCGGGATCAGATCTTGCATCAAATCAACATATGCACTCACACCCTTGGGAAACATCGTACCGCCACCAGGAAAAAGAAACTTCTCTCCTTGCTTTCTCAGCCAGTTCTGGTTTGATTTCTCCTTGTTGATCCAATTATATGGCACGTTCCTATGACCCGATCCACATCCATTTTCACTATCGTGTCATGAATTCAGAAATTTCTGTTTTCTAGCATGATTGAGGAAACACAATTACCTGTACCAACATTCGTCCCTGCTCTTTGGCCATCTGATCGGCGGCTTGTACCCTTCCGGTGGCGGGACCAAGCATTCCTTTCTCTCAAAAACCGCCGGGCAATGGCGCTCCATGAAAGTCAGACGATGCATGCCATACTTCCTCCACCTCTGTGCCCAAAAGAAGAAAACCACATATCTCAGATTCGTTCTGGTAGATCAGATCACAACAAACTATTTGGTCTGCTCGTACCTTAGGATCCGTGCAGGGAGTGTAGTCTTGGTAGTCTAAGCTACACTCAGGGAACATGACAAACTTCATCTGAAGTGGAGCAACTGTCGATTCTTTAGGAGAAGGGACCGCCTTAGCAATGTCCTTGACATTCTTTACCTCGAATTTGTTCTTCTCAGCACAGAAAATACCTCCCAGATAAAATGACAAGCCACATAAGGCAATGAGCAAAATTGTCATTGGAAGAACTCTAGTTCGCTTGTCTTGTAGGGACCCTGGTTTTCCATCCTTATGCTTCGTCATCCTGTCGTTATTAAATTACAACTCTCTGCACAGATCAGATGTGGCTTTTCAAGTCAAACCTCCTAACAAGATACGTTTGAAAGCTACTTGAAGCTTACTTCACAATGAACTTTTCACCATGCGTAGATAAATGAATTTCTGGGAAAGCTCACTGATCAGACAAATGATATTCGAACAAGTACAGCAGTATAATGTTGATGACTTTCTCATCACTTATAGTTCATAAAGCAAGACATTGAGCATGCAATGCCAATTGCAAATGCAATAATCTGAATAGTTTTTATACATTAAATCAAAGAAGTTTAGTCCCTAGGTAGCCAGTCAATACAGAACTTAGTTCATAGTGAAAAGAGACATTGTGCATTTTTAGTTTTTTTTAACCAAAGGGAACCCATAGATCAACCTCAGAAGAGGAAAAACCAACAATGCATTGCCAATGAAAGCGAGCGATCATTGTAAGAGGGTTAGGTGAGCGTGGTTGTAGGACTCAAATCAAGTCTCTAGGACTAGTGGCTATCTTCAACAGTATCCATTTTGGCATAAAAGACAGATCAGTATGAACAGATCTAAGAAAGATAGTTAGATATACCAGATCTAGTGTTATTAGCGGTCAATATTCTAATGCCGACTTCATAAGAGGACTCGCAAAACCGTTCAATGCTCACAAGACAGGACAGCAAATTCATACAAATAAAAAATGTTCATGTCACTTTCCCTTTTTCTCACATGACAATGGGCCCAAACTCAACAAACACAGCCGACCTAATACATTAATAGTGGGACCTCTCTCTCTCTCTCTCTCTCTGTGAGAAGCCCCCACAGGATAAACAAAGGCAAAAAGAAACCACAGATAATCAAGGAAAGCAAACTAATTGGACACGCTTCATGTGATTTCATAATTCCTTGAGATGAGAGGCATTCCCCAATTCAGCTGTCGGTAATACTTGAAATCGATGTTCTCTCTTCAGAATAACTGTTGACTTTCGACAACAAAAACTCACAACTAAAAGAGAACAGGCAACAAAAGGAAAAGCAAGAAGTCGAAAGATCTTCATTGAAATGGACGCCCACCAAAGTATACAGCGTCACATTCACCTGAGTTTTGACTAAAGCAGAACCTAATTAGCATAAAGAATGCAGAGTGCAATTGAAGTGATAGCACTCTGTTGCCGAGGGGCAACTAAATCAAAGGATACCACCCAAGAATCAGTAAATTTGTGGCGACCCATCTAGTCCTTGCTCAAACAAAATCTGACTGTGATAAGCAATGACTGGTCAACTGAATTTGCGGAGCTAGGATCAAGAAGAGAACAAGAAACGAAGTTTACACTCAAGAACAACCAGATCCTCTGCGAATTACTTTGGAAGAGAACGGAGAAGAGCGAAATGGACGAAGGTGGGGTCAAATGTCAACGGGATCTGCGTTACGTGCGACAGAGAAGGAAGAAGAAAAGCAAAGTACCAAAGAAGGAAATGAACAGTTGCGAAACAGAGCAAGAACAAGAACAAGAGTCAGGAAAAGGAGGAGCGAACGTGTTTCAAGAAAGTACCTCACTCGACTCTGAAAAAGAGAGAGAGAGAGAGAGAGAGAGAGAGAGAGGAGAGCCTTGGACACCTCTCTGCTTCAAATCTTGGGGAGACCCAGATGCAGAGCAACCCACCACTTGTGGGGTCTCAGGTCTCAACAGATGTAGAGACAGAGAGAGAGATGAGATGAGGAATTGAGATGAGCTCCTAGGACTCACAGGGATATAGGCATCAACATTAACATGTCTCCCTCCCTCCCTCTCTCACTCTATCTCTCTCTCTCTCTGTCAGAAGATTGTTTTTTTAAGTGTGTTAAATCTGAAACAGCTCTCTCTCTCTCTCTCTCTTCTCGCCCTCTGCCTCGCTGGGTTGGCTTGCTTGCTCCCTCCCCCTCTCCTCCCTCTCTCTCTCTCTCTCTCTCTCTCTCTCTCCTCTTATGGTAAGTGCTTTGCCCACCGACCTGGCGGGTCTTTACCTTTCCTTTTTAAAAGATTTTGTTAATGGCTTTTGGGTTCTTTCTGCCCCATTTTCACTGTCTTCTCCAGGAGTCGTCATCATCAGGTAAAAAGCCGGGGCCTCCATTGATTGATTTCCACCGTGGAGCATCATGGACCGGAATTGCACGCAGAAAGGACAAGAAATCTGTAATTCTTTCAACAGGAATCTTAGGTGGAATAAATTTTGATTTGCGAAATTGATATATAACGCGATAAATTTCTATTTTGTCTTCAAGAGCGGTACACTCGATAAGTGTTCACATATGTTACATTGCTTAATATATCAATATTGTAGATCAGTCTTTATTTTTATGGTAAGAAAAGGTTTTGGATCATGTTTGGTCACTCACACACAATCTCAGCTAAGGTTAGGATAAGGTTAGATAAGACATGCTATTTCTTGCTTGAGAGAAAATCGGATGTAACTACGAAATGGGTATATATTCCTCCACACTATTTTTGGCGAACCTTGATTGATATTGGATATGGAAATCTATTGAAGAGGCGACAATTGCAGCCATCGTGCTTGCCGTCATCGATGGTGACATTCACCATAATTCTTGTTAACTAAATTTGTATGTAGGTGATGTCTGTAGTAGATCCAATCACAAACGTGCCAATCCACAAGCCCACCCAAACCCGATTCGAGCCAAAAGTGCCCACAGACATCTTTAGGTTGAGTTATAGGATTAACTTATGCTCACATGTTTACACACAAATATATATTTTTCTGTAAGGGTGAGTAAGACAGACTAACTAAATTGGGAACCATTCAAACTGAATCGAATTAGCCGGTTCCATCTAATTCTTGAGAATGTTGGTCCAATTTCTAGTTCTAAAAGTGGAACCGATGTTCAAGTGGTCTGGACAGCCCTTTTTTTTTTTTTTTTTTAAATGTCTCACATGCGCTTCCTTTTCTCTTTAGGTCTTTCCTTTTTGCCCCATGATACTCACGCCTCTAGTCTTTCCTTTGAATTCAACTGGTTCCATTGGACCACCTCAGAAATGGACCAAAACCGATTTTTAATTTTGGAATAAGATTGGATCCGACCAAAAATCAATTACCTCTAATTTTCCATTCATCGGCGGGCCTCAGCTATAATTTTCCCCCAATTTTAAAGCCATACACAGGACTTTGATTTCCCTATTGATCGCTTCTCGTCCATCTATATATCTATTAATGAATTGGAATTTAATGAAGTTATAGCCCTCGCCACGCCCAATTTTTTCTCTCTTTTTCAAAAACTCAACTTCGGTACATTCTAAGAATTTTTTCGGCAGAATTCGTGCCGGGAAAAAATTAGACCGTTCGGACTAAACTATGAACACATGCGGTACGAATTTAAGCCATGATGAGAAATCAGATCGTGAATCTCTCTCTCTCTCTCTCTACATCATACGTTCCCCCGCCTTCTTCCTCGAAGTTTCCTTTGGCGTGGCGAGGTGAGAGATTCTCTCTTCCTTTCTCTCTCCATCAGACATGGTTTCAAGATTGGATCAGAGAATGCCCCCCACTTTTCTTCTCTCTGTGGCCTTTACGCTTTTCTTCTTTTGGCCTTTTCTGGTCCTGCAATTCGTATGATCGAACCCACGAGAGAAAATTCACTTCCCACCTGCGTAGCGCCGTACTGGCATTCAGAGAGATGGGAGAGAGAATATTCTAAGCTAGATCGAAATGGGTCGGATTCATTTCGTGGTTTAGGTACATGAGACACCAGTTGGATTCATGTTTGCCCACGTACTTTGATTTTTTCCCTAGAAGAGACAGTACCACGAAAGCCCAAAAGAGAGAAAATACCAAGAGATTTCCTCGTATTCGAATCGGCCATGGAAAATAAAAAAAGGTGTAAACTTGGTTCGGAGTGTCTGGACACCCAACGCGGTGAAAGGCCAGGTCAAAGCTAATGGAGAATTGCTATAAACTATCTTAAAAATTTGGGAATTGGTCCCGATTCGAACCATCTGATGTGAAGCTTATGATTTGCTTTTTCATAGGCGGCTTTGTCCTTAGCACCGAAGGTCACTACATTATTCGGGACATGCTATATATTGTCGATTTAAACGTTGTACTGATAGCTCCCACATTAATTTATTGTCCTTTACATTAACAACAACTCGCTCAAGTGTCTGCACATCTAATGCGTCCGGCGAAAATGACAAGAAAAGCACACTTAAAAATGAAAGATATGTATGGACACTTGATCGCATATTTAAAAAAGAAGAAGAAGTCTTTATTTAATAGTTGAACAAGCATCCTAATCTACCTGTTGTTAGTGAAATTCCTCACTTAGATATTTGGAAGATAGAAGTGGGCCATATAGGTTACATGGGAAAATTGTCTAAAATGTTTAAAATTTATTATATTTTTGTTAATTCAATTATAAATCTTTTAATTGTGTCGATTGGGTCCAAACTTTTTCACGTTTTCTTTAATTAAGTTTATCATCAATTTTGATAGGAAACTAATTAATTAGGAAGCTAACGTCCCCATGCGTGATACGATTGGCGCTAATGTGATTTATTTTTTATAATATTTTAATGTTTTTTGATTTTTTATTTTCTTTCTTTATTTTTTTCATTTTCTCTTTTTTATTTTTTATTTTTTTTAAATTTGTTCCTCCCTTTGTTGGCCATCGCTGGTCTTGTTGATGGCCAATGGAGGTCGTTGACCTCAAGTGAGTGATGGCAAGGGCCACCCTCCCCAAATCAAGGGAGGGTGGCCCTTACCAAGACCGGCGACCTTCGCTAGTCATTGATGAGGCCTAGTGATGGCTAGTGGAGGGAAGAAGGGAAAAAAAAAAATGAAAAAAAAGTAAAGAAGGAAAATAGAAGAAAATAATAGAGGAAAAAATAATTCGAAAAAAAAATTTGTAAATATTAGCATTGGCCATACGACGTAGGATGGTCTAAGCATCCACTTTAATAATTTTCAGCCAATTTGTAGTACTATTTATGGAAAAACTTGAAAAATATTTTAGACTCAATTGAGACAATCAATTTTTTTAGGATTTAATTAGTAAAATCTTAAGATTTAGGACTTAATTGGTAAAACGTTCAATAGATTTAAAACTCTTTCAATAATTTTCCCTAGGGCACGTGGATTTGTGATCTCTCACATGTGGACTAAGCCGTGTATGGGAAGCAGTAATTACATCGCTAGAATCGCTGACCAAAGTGTACGTCTCTCAGCAACAATGCAAGATGCTCCCTTCCATTATTACATTACCGTGACGGTGCTGGAGAGAAGGGGCAGACAGAGACTATAGTAATATCAAAAGCCAGCAAAGGCACTGAATTCGATGGCGGCATCCTCTCATGGCCTTCACATGTCGAACAGTCAACGCCCCTCTTTTTTATGACTGGAGATCCAGACAAGGATCACGAGACTTGACATTGTTCATTGATGAGATCTCAAAGGTTTGTCGTTTTTTGCTCCCCTTGCATCGAAGGGAGAGAGCATGTCAACCCCTCCTCCAATCATCTCTTAAATCCCCCTCCCTTCAACGCTTTGGATTCTCTACATTTTGTCAAAAAGAGAGACCATGTTTAAGCCTACCGTGCTTGATATTACATTAGAAACTTGCATTCTTGAAAATGATCACTAACTTACACAAACACAATGGATGTAAGAGAACTGGGAGAAAACTAGTTTAGCGAGAAGAAAACAAGAGCCAAAGGATAGAACAGATGGTACTTTGGCTTTAGGTTTCTGAATCGATAATTTTGTCTATAAAATAATGTATGGATGAATTTTGAGGTGAATTCATGTGTTTGTAGTTAGGTGAAGATATCCATTGCAAAATCTTAATCCCTAGTTTGAAAATTATGTCTTGAATTAAAAGCTTCATCTCCTTCTTTATACATCCTTGTAGGGCTTGCTTTAAATCGAGACGACCTAGGCTTGTTTGGGCTTATGAACAAAGGATTGTCAGATGTCTGCAGAGTTTTTGGCGTGGTGTTAAATTGTCAAGTGCCACACATTTAACTATTCATCTAAATGATAATGGTAGATGGTGATCAGAGATGGCGATGAGCTCCTTCCTCCTCTTACACCCATCTCGTGCTTTTTCCCCACATCCATTAACTAGATCATTCAGATGTACCGTGAATAGATCTACCGTGTAATAAAAAGGGTCATATAGTTCACTTCCTTGCTCTCTCCATACCACCATTATAATGTTCTTGTACCACACTAGGCTTGCTTTTCCCTCCTAGTTTGGTGTTAAATTGTCTTGTGCCATACATACATCAAACCAATTCAATTGGATGGTGATGGGAGATGGCTGTGGAGGTGGTGATAGCTAGGCCCCCTTCCTCTCCCTACAATCCATCTCTTGCATATCTCTCCTACTCCATTCATTCATACCATGTGTCAATTTATTGCTTAATCTAAAAAAAATCATTGATTTCTCCATCACGCGCGTGGACACTTGTCACACATCGATTGTTCTATATATCCATGATGAACATGGATGATGACTCCAAGAGGCACAAACATGACCCACCTGTCCTCCTTGGTAATTTTATTTTTGTTCCTTGATATGAAAATTTTCATTAAATAACTAGAAAACGGCTTCATAGCATTTCAAGTGGAAGCAAAATATAAGGTTTAAGCAATTTTAAAACTAACACATGCTTTTCTTTACCCCGGATGTCCTCTAAATATCTGACTAATTTTCCGATTGGTAAATTACAAATATGTCAATACATAACCATCTAATTTAGTGCGCGTTTAACCATCTAAAATATTAGTTTAATGTAAGACTGTAAACACGTGATTCTACCTTGTTGTCCATGCATGAATGCACGTCTTCTTTCTTTTTTTTATTAATTTTTTTTAAATACCTTTTTTGCATTTTCCAAGATTGAAGATAAAATATTATAATAACCAAGTTAATGCAAAAACAAAAATCTCCATCACCGACAAGTGTCGGTTTCCAATTTTATTCTTCTCGTTACCATAGCCATTGGCACATTCCTTATCTTTTCTGAATAAAATAATCCAAATTTGAAAGAGGAATAGTCGTAGTCGTCGCCGACATGCAAGCGACGTATTTCCCACGTCCACCTGTAACGAATACAATAGGAGTTTACTATTTTTGGGAGGTTTTCCAGATAAATAAATCTTGAATTAATTAAACGAATCAAGATTTAAGAATTCTTAATTCTTTTTTTTTTCAAACATTTAATCCATTTCCATATAAATACCAAAGATATGCAGGGCAGTTCAACTGCAAGTCTGCAAACTAATACAAGCCCAGGACAATTTCAAAATAAACAAATTCTATATAAAAAAGATGAATAACCAGAATAAGGTTAAAAGTCACCCTCACTCAAAGAGCGAATTTGTGACTTCTTCAAAAGAACATTGGGGGCCGATCACTAGATCTTCTTCAGTAATGAATATCAAGATCTCCATTTATTGCTATGGTTTTGGCTTTTGATGATTTGTGCCTAGGTTTGGCATCCCCAAACAAGATTGAATGAGCACAAATCTGACACTTGTGAGAGCAAATCCTTCGCGAAACTCCTTCGATCTTCTTTGAAACTCAACTTATACACCAATGAAACTAGAGGAAAGAAAAACCTCGAAATCATGCATAGAAAAATCCCTAAATCTAGATTAGAGTGGGATAGAAAACTTCCCGAAATGGGAGAGAGAAGCTTTTAGATTTAGACTAAGATTAGAAGAGAAAAGCTCCACAAAATAGAAGGAAAGCAAGGAAAAAAAATGCTGAGAACCAAATCAATCAATGAGAAAGGAAAAGGGAGGGGGAGAGAGATTTAGCTCAAACCCTCTCCATTCTAGAGGTCAAATAAGAAAGATATGTGAAAATCAAAGGGAAAAAAGATAACCTTAGGATAGTAAGAATTCTTAATTAATTCAGAAGAGAGTTTATAGAGCAATTTAGGAATTTTTTAAAATTGTTTTTTAGCCCCTAATTGATCTTGCAGATTTAAATGTAAACAAACATATACGGGGAAAACACCTTATTTCCCAACTTTCTTCTGCTAAACATTGCAAAGGATTGCTCATCGCATTTGAATGCCCATTATAATTCTTCTTAAACTTTGTCTAGGGACTGTCTAGATTGATTTTTACATTTGTATTTTACTTTATCTGAATTTTGCAGTTCACGTATTTTGATTTTTCTACAATTCAAAAATCCTGAAACTTTTCCAAATTCAAATGTTTATAGATAAATTCATATATAACATTCTAATGATATTTTTTATTTTTGGAATTTGACTGATATCTTAAATTTCGAAGGGAACCCAAAAAGAGAAAAAAAAATACATTGTGCTTATTTTCAAGTGTAAACAAACAGACGCTTAGATTTAAGTGATTGGAAAACTTAATTAAAAAACAAAAATAATAGATAGAACTCTTTAAATTAAGCTCGAGAACGAGACAATTACAATTCCTCCATGTTAAATTTTCCTGTTGGGGGTTGCGTAATAATTGATATAGAAAATACAAAAGGTTGGGACCAGAATGGTGAACGAAGAAGCAAAAGCTATGAGTGCCGTTCCCTGTTTTATGTACTATCTCGACGTGACATTACTTGGCTCAATGGAAGCCGTTCCGTTAAGCATAGTCACATCACATGCAATTTTTTCATGTGGGCTGTCACATTATTAATATTTATTGAATGTGAACTACCTCGTTGTTTTCTCAAGTCAACAAATCTTTCTCGCCATTTTCTTTTTCATTCCTTTGGGGTGAAAAAAAAATATATGGCTGCATATAAGCAGCGTGGCAAATCTAAGGTTAGATTCAACACAAGTAATGGTGTTAGAACCATTAACGGAATGGCTAGATTATACATATTAGCTTTTTGAAAATTTAAGAACCACATTGAATATTGAAGAAAAGTTCAAAGACCACATTAAATATTGAAGGAAAGTTTAAAGACCACTCGTGTGATTATTCATTTCAAAATTTAATGCCGTAGGCATTGGTAACCACTCTAAGGGTTCATTTATTTTGTTAAAAATGAATGATTTGAAAAATGTCTTCTTAAGAATGATGGCTTGTACGCTTATAAAGATAAATGAATTAAAGTTTTTTTAATTGTTCATGCAAATAGTTAGACAAAAATTATTATTGAAAATTAAAATATTTTTATTGATTAATAATTTCAAACGATACAAGTTTTTGATTTTGGAAAAATATTTTTTAAATCATTTATTTTTCTCGAAACAAATGTATTCTCATGTCATACTTAAAATAGTCATTTATATCAAAAAAATTGAAGTGGCTCATGTTTTTTCCATCCTGAGGTTTTTCTCTTATTTTGGAAGTAGCTAGATGTATTTTGGGTTCGATGGTAGGGGTCCCCAACATGATTTTTCCTTTGTCAATAGGTGGTCCCCAATACATGAATGTTCACTTCCAGTGATGCCGACCTAATTCGTAACGGTTGCACATTGGTCTAGTCCACCTCTTCGATCCAATCGAAAGCGAACCAACAATCATGAGATCATGAAATTTGTAAAGCGTATAACCCGATGTCAATCGAATGGTGAACTAAGTAGATATTAAAGCCATGCATTTATCTTTCGCTCTATAGTCAATTCAAGCTTGAGTCGAGTCGTCCTCTACTTATAATTTCATTTTGGACAGCCGTTCTGTGTAGATCATAGTGCAATACTAGTCTTATGAAGACACTTACAAAATTGAATTATTTATCAAAGTGGGTGAGTGGTCCTTTGAGGAGTTTTCAAAAATCAGTTCCCACATCATTAAATTAACTTTGTAAACCAATGTCAATTAACTTTAGCATTTTTGCAGGTGTCGTATGGAGACAATATACAAGGTAAGACGAGCTTGTTCCTAGTTGGGAACTTGGGAGAGGACAGGGAAAATGCTCCAAGAACCAGACGAGAAACAACTAATCTCTGACAAGAAAAAGGACGTGTGTCTGTGTCTGCATCTGCTGAGCGTAGCTTTCCCTCTTCCCCTGCGGGCAAAGAATGCAAAAAGATCATCATCATTGGGTGGCCTTCATTCACATCGTCCATTAATGCATGGACAACGAGAATTGTATGATGGGTGATGAACTCCATCATCGATTTTGGGTTCCCCTCCGATGGCTCTTTGATGCTCTCTCAAGGGTTACTACGCAACAGGTTTCTTTTTTGAAATGCCCTAATTCCTTTCAAAAGTATCGATTTTCATTCTGATTCCAATTCTGATATGAACATTTTTTTTTATCTCATAAAAAGATACAAACTTTATGTTCATATTTCAATTCTATCCCAACTTTTTCTTGTATCATGAAAAAAATGAATTTTAGATTGGATCCCTTGTTAAGTTTCCGTCCAATAATGCCATTAAAGAAACGTGGCATTTCACATGTACATCTTTCTTTCTCTATCCCTCCCTCTATGCGCCATTCCACGTTGTCTTTTATCTTTCCCCCCACCTTTTCTTTTCTTTTTCCCCCTTTCATCTTCTTCTCTCCAAAGAACTCCTTCGCGAAGGAAAGCACCCATGCCAATCTAAATCTTGTAGAGTCTAAGACCCAATAAAGCTCTCAGTTGACGCTGAACTCAGATCTTAAGCTTCTCCTCAAGAGATTTTTTTGAAGGAAAGAACATAGGAAAATAAACAAAGATCACTCAAAATGACGTGAGGAGGTGGAGAAAGAGAGATACGTACATGTGAAATGATACATTCGATCTTTAACGGTATTATTGAATGGAAACTAAATGGAGGTTAGAATTTGGACCTAATTTAAAATTTATGTTTTTTCATGTAAACCAAAAAAAAAATAGTCTAGGCTAAAGATGAGTGTCAACTGAAAGTTGGTGTTCTATTTTAGATAAAAAAATTTAGGCCAGGATTAAGACCAATCAAAGTTGGCTTTATTTACGAGGTAAAAAGAAATCCGAATTGGAATTGAGATCTGATTTAAAATTTGTGTTTTTCAAGAAAATTCGGCAGTTCTCAAAGTCAATTGAGATGTGAATCTTTTTCTTCACTTCGAAGTGATATTCTATTTAAGAAATAATCATTGGCTTTGACAATTAAACTTCAATCCCAAGTCTAGATGGGGGTGGTCCAAAGCCGACCCTGATGTCACCAATAAAACATCGACAGGAGTAAATCTAGCTTTGACCATTTCCGATATTTCCAAGAGAACTGCTAGGTCCAATAATTTCGTCTGGAAAGAGAAATTATATTATCTTTTCATAAATTTTTGAAGAGTTTGACTTTTATATCATATGTTATGATTGCAGATGATTAAGAGGCCTAGATGATGGCTCCAGAAGAAATGCCCCGGCCTGACGTCATTAATCAATATTTGGAAAGATACTAATTAGGTGCCTCAAGATTAAAGACAAATTATAATTTGTTCAAAAATATTGTTAAGGACATCTCCTTACTTTTTTCAATATATATCCTTTTACCATGAAAAGTGATTTGAAATAAGACTCCAATTGTTCTGCGAAAATGAATAATTTAAAAAACAGTTTTTTAAAGAGTTATTGTCTATAAAAATGAATCAATAAAGAATATTTCCATCTTTCAAGAAAAAATTTATTGTTGAAAATGAAAACATTTATGTTGACTAGTTACTTCAAATGATACAAGCAATTATTTTTAGGAAGATGTTTTCAAATTATTTATTTTTTGTGAAATAAATAAAAGCTTTCTTGAGAATTCTAATTGAGTTGGAATCGCTCATGAGTAGCTTTGAAGAGCTATACACCACATTTCTATTCTCAAATGGCATAATTTCTTTAAAAAGTATCAACTTTTAGTTGGCTTCTAATTTCAACTTGAATCATTTTTTTTTTTGATAACCAAGAACCCCCGATAAAATGGCAATGATGGAAAAAACCCGGGGTGATCTTAGCGGATGACTCATCACTCGACGTCACACTTAAGATCGTCATGGTAGCGGGATTCGAACTCTCTCCTCCTCGCAAAGGATCATGGGAGCCTCTTATAATTGGGCCACTGCAGGCGGTGGTACGTGAATCATTTTTGTCTCTTAAAAATGTACTAATTTTAAGTGGATAACCAAAATTGGCCCTTGTCAAGTTTCCGCCCAATGATGCCATCAAAGACTTGAGGTATCATTCCACATGTACATCTCTCTTCCTCCAGGCTGACTCGTCTTTATTGCCGTTCTCTCTGCCTCTTCTTTCCTTTCTTTTTTCCCTTAATCTTCTTCATCCCCATTCTGACCCCAAAGAACTCCTTCATCGCATAGAAAAGCACCCATATCGGATAGAAAAAACATTGCACAAACTGAAATGCAGTTAGCAAAAAACTCAAGCTCTTTAACACATGCTAAATTAAGAATTTGAAACTTTTCCTATATATCTTTTCGAATGCAGATAAAAAAAGTAAAGACAGCACTAAATCTTTAATGATATCATTAGACGGAAACTTCATGATGGCCATATTTAAATATTGATATAAATTTTATGTTTTTCATGAGATAAGGAAAAAAAGCTTCGGATGAAAATTGGAACTTGATTTAAAGTTTTTTTTTTTTTTACTAATCCGACACTCTCAAATTCAATAAGTTGTCAATTTTTTCCTTAAATTCAAAATGATATTTTATTGAAGAAATTCATGATGAAGAGAGACAGTCAATGGCTTTGGCGAGTTAAACTTCAATTCGAAGTCTAAGATAATGGTGGCCTAAAGCCTACCCCTTTGTCACCAATAAAATCAGGACAGCTTTTGTTGCAATTATCTGTCCCCAGGCAAGCCACCAAGACCAAATCTAGGTTTGACTATCTCCAAATGTTTGACTCAAGAACAGCTAGGTCCGATAATCTTTGTCTTGCAAGAGAAATGACAGGTTTGGGAGGAGATGGCTCTTGAGAAAAAGCCCAGGCCTGACGTCATTAATCAATATTGGAAAGCTACTAATTATCTAGGTGTTTCAGGATTGAAGGACAAATTATCATTTGTTCAACGATGTTGTTAAGGATACCTCCTGATTTTTCGCAAAGAATATCCTTGTTACCAGCATAAATAGACCATGAAAAAAGTCATAAGAGCCCAAAACTGGGACTTGACTCGCCCAGATGTCATTGTTGTAACATTTGAGAATCGACTGGAGGTGGGCGCAGAAGGCATCAATTAGCACCGCACAAATTTGTTACGTGACACAAAAATGGAGTTGTACCGTGATATTAACACTCCTTTAGCAATCGTGAACGACTCTAGTCCAACTTAGGCTCGATTTTTTTCCCTTGTAGCATGAATCTTTCCATCTTGATGTTTGCTTAGATCAAGCTTCTAATAATCTCCAAAAGTCAAAATCAAGCTGAAATCTTGTCTCGATCAATACTCAAGTCACTCGAATGATGTTAACACCTTGATTGTTTTGTGAAAAATGAATGATTTAGAAAATATATATTTAAAAATAATCGCTTATATTACTTATAAAAATAAATTAACAAAGAATATTTTTATTGTTGACGACAATATCTAAACATAAATTGTTGTCCGTGACAAATTTTTTTTGATTAATTAATTATTTCAAGCGATATAAATCCATTTTTAGACAAAATATTTATTAAATTATTTATATTTCGCGAAATAAATTAAATGGAGGATGATTCTAATTGAGTTTGGAGAGAGCATCTCTCTCTGTGTGGGCCCAGTCAAAGCGCCCGTCCGAAGCCCAAAACGATCCGTTGACTTAAGTCGTCCATTCCCGACGACCAAAAGATCTTCCTCCACCGTCCCGTCGCTTCCGCCCTCCCCCTCCCTCTCCGCCGCGAGAGGCCGCGAACGACGGCCCACCTCGCCGGGAAACCCTCGGTTCCTCGGCGGCCGGAGATTCTCCCTCCGATCGCCACCTCCGGAATCGCTCGGCCAGACGCGGAGAGGGCCTCGGGGTTTACTCGCCCCATGCTTCTCCGCCGCGCGTAGTGTCCCGATATCGGCCGTCCGGATAAGGCGTCGGGAGCTATGGATCCCTCCGCCGGCGACGCGGCCTCGCCGCCGCCTCATCGCGGGGCGACTGGCGAGGGCGGGAATCTCGCCGTACTGCTCCGATTGTTCCTGGCTCTCCTTTTCCCCGTCGTCTTCTTCTTCTCCTCGTCGTTCGTGATCGGCGTCGTCGCGCTCCTCGTCAGTAACTTCTCGATCCCCAGCCCTATGTCGCTGCCTGCTCAGTGCAAAATCGTCTCCAGCAGTAAGTTCCGTTGAATGATTGCTTATGCTTTCGTGTCTTCACCATTCGAGTTGGCTGAGCTAAGTTGTGGATTGTTACCGTCTTGGCCGTTTTGTGCTACTTCAGCTGCTAGCTAATGATGAGAAATGGACAAGATGTAGTATGTGATGACTCGTTTGATCAATGAAACACAGCGAGTTGCGTTTTCGTACTGTCGGTCGTGTTATTCGCTCGAGTATTGCATGCTGAGTTTTGAATATTTTCTTGCAGGTGTGGATATAAGGTCGTCTAAAGTTTGCGAGCTTGGGCTGTTGAATTATAACGCCAAGATTGTCTTCAGCTCGTCCGAGAAAAGGAAATTCCGGTGCCATTATGATTACTATTGGGCTTCAGTATTTAAGGTGATTCTATGTCCTTTGAGGAGTGATTACCGTTTTTAATGTGCATTTTTTGTCTGTTGGGAGTTTTAGTTATCCCTGTTATCTTTCGTGGCCAATGAGGCTCGGTTTCGGTGTTTCCATTGTCGCCTTGTTTTGTCTGGAACTGTGGAATTTTCATGGTTATCTGCATATTTTTCTCTAGGCTAAATCTTATTGTCTATACAGCTGCCTGATAAAATGTCTGTAATATATGACACACATTTGTAATGCTATAGAGTACTATCTAGAATTTACTCATCTCTGTCGTGCACGAGTGCAAGAGCATGCACACCCCTGTGTGCCCATGCCATTTCAAGCTGAGTTTTAGATTGGATAATGTTGTGCATAACCATAAGAAGCTATCTTTTCATTCATTTGAGTGCGCAATGAATATTATGTTTCCATCACTTATTATATGGAGGTTCAACTAATTAGGAATCAAGCATGTGTCGAAGGAACTACTTGTTATGTCATTTGTCCTATTATCAACCTTTTACTGTCTTTTTTAGCTATGAATGTCAATTAAGGAAATACAGTTATAGTAATTTCACTCTATGCTTATTGTCATTTTGTCATTTATAATGTCAAGTGCTGATATATTTACGAATGCTATATCATTCTTTAAGTC
The DNA here is from genome assembly GCA_016097605.1 of Eucalyptus guilfoylei. NCBI lineage: Eukaryota > Viridiplantae > Streptophyta > Magnoliopsida > Myrtales > Myrtaceae > Eucalyptus > Eucalyptus guilfoylei. The sequence continues at coordinate 13,855,954 of CM027864.1, read as the reverse complement.
ACAGGGGAACTTTGTGAATCGGCAGGTATTGATTCTGCGAAAATAGTGTTCATATGTAAGAGTACCATGAGCTGTTGTGAAGCTGAAAAGGCATTTGCATGTTAGTTGATACATTGGATATGATGAAGTTTGAACCTGTTTAGAAATGTTCATGGAAGTGAGTATTCTTGCTGCGCTTGAGATAAATAAAAGTTAAAAGAATCATTCTAGATAAAAATGAAAAAGAGATTGAAAGTTTAACTCTTCTATGATTTGGATGAAGGTGGGAAGAGGAGAAGGGGGTGGTAAAATCTTTTGATTAGGTTAAACCTGTCATCGGCAACTGCCCTCCTTGTGTTTAGATTTGAGAATTGTACCTTGAATGTATTGTTGAATCATTTGATGTTAAATCCGGTTTCCCATAGTATTTCTGGAGACACTTAAATCTACTAATTGCCTACTTTCACCAATCTTACTTCTACATAGAGACTTGTTATCATAGTGAAAATGAATCAAGTCAGCATGATCTAAACATATAGTTGACAAAATTGGCAAAAGCATCAGACACAGTTTGCTGGTTTGTTTCTATTTGTTCAGTCTTCTTATTCAAGCAGTCACTCAAGTCTAATCTGATCCTTTTGATGTTCATTTAAGATTGAACATATGTTGGGGTTGTGTATGTCTATACTTTGGGTGTTTTGGTTTGTATAGTTTGGAATTAACTCTGATAGCAAATTGTTGGCTCTTCTTAGCTTGAGTAAGTGCCTTGTTATGCTCCTTTCAAATCAGGCATTCCTGGGAATTGGTGCATATGTGTGTTTATGAACTTTTACTGTAGTCATTAATCGATTGTTCTCCATGCATAGATAGATAGAGATTACAGCTGTTTTTATCAGGCTAAGTATCTTAGTTTAACTCAGAATAGGTAAAATAATGGCAATTGCAATCATAGGAAAAGAAAGCTACCACATTTACTGACTGCCGAATTTACATTACTATTTTGCACCTTCTTACAATTGCAGGTAGAGGTAAAAGAATGGCAATTGCAGTTATAGGAAAAGAAAGCTACCACATTTACTGACTGCCGAATTTACATTACTATTTTGCACCTTCTTACAATTGCAGGTAGAATATAAGGATCATTTATCAGGTCAGACTCGATTAGCACTTGCAGAGGCCCCAAACGAGGCCCTTCCTGCTGATTGCAGACCTGGTTTTGGGGTTGCTTGGTTGACCAAAGATAAATTTAAGGTAAGAAATGCACCTTTTTAACATTTGTGCTATCAGCTAAATTCAAACCATTATATGTAGGTTTTTGCAATCATCCTGAATATTATGTTTATTTCATTGGGATTGTTGTGGTTCCTTTTGTATGTGTCTTTTGATTGCACAACTTCATTACTTATTCTCACACTGGTTTTAGGTGAATAATACTTATGACTGCTGGTATACATCTAGCAATTCCAAAGTAAGCATCTATGATGATGACTTCTTCAGTTGTCAAGCCAAAGATCCATCTGCAATGGAGATGATGAGGAGATACTATATATTGTGAGTACTCGATTCCTTTTCTGGGCCTTCTTTCCTTTTTGTGTATTACGAATGTTACAGCCAAAGGGTAGGCAATTCCTGTGTGCTGAAAATAAATACACCATTTTAAATTAGACCCTGACTGGCTTCTGTCATGGTCATTTAGATGGTTCTTGGTACTGCCATTTTAATATTCTGTTATACTTTTAAGTTACGACTGCATGGGAGTTTGGCTTGGTGGATGAAAGTATTGGAAGCAATGCATGATCTACCGAGCGGTGATTTGAACCACGTCCAGCACTGCAATTTGCATTTATTACCTTGGCTTGTGTGTAGCATGAAATGTACGTCTCTTGTCTGTTCTGGTAACAAAGTGGAGTGTGGTCTCTCAGCAAACTGCCAAGCTAGGGCTGCCTAAGTTGAATGAGGTCAACATCGGTTCAATCTGATTTCAACCACTTGTGGATTTGTTGTCTGGACTGGATATCTGACCTTGGCCAACTAGTAGGACTGGCCAGTCCAATCCGACTTTTAAAATACTGCATTAATCACATAGTTTATAATGGTCAAATTGCCAAGATTTCATTCTGTTTGGTTCAGTGTCTTTCTATAATATGAAGGATCTTGGCATGTCTGAAATCAGTTCACTTTTGCAGTCTTAGTCTGGCCTGTGCAACTATTTTGAAGTTCTCTGTTTGAAGTGACCAATGACTGTTTTTCATCTGAGTTGCCTGCTAATCATAATGCCATAATAAATGGTCTTTAATACAGAACTCAGTCCCAGCAATCATCGCAGGCCAACATTGCCATGTACCATGTACATCTAATTGTGCTGTAATTTCTTCTTTTTCTGAAGCCCAATTACTGTCTGATCTGCTTATAGATCAGTTGTTATTGAACTTGTAGAATACAATATCTGAATTTTTTCCAGCACAAAAGATCATATGCACCATTATGTGACCTTCCAAATGCTGCATCCATCTCCTTTCAAAGTTGCCCTTAAATTACATTTCGCCTGTACATATTCATTCGTTGCGTCTCTTACTTACATCATGGTTTCTATATTACTTAACATGGCCCATGCATTGTCAGGTTCTCGGAGATTTTCAAATCCTGGGTAACTGGCAAGATCAGAGCTAAATATTGGAAATTGGAAACCATTGTTGGGGTGGTTACTGGTTTTTCAACCTCCTTAATATCAATGAGTTTTATCAGACTCTTTCAACAGATCAAATCTCGGCATTGGTTGCGTCCAACCAGGAACCTACCTTGCACAGTTAGTGCAAACCGATTGAAGCGTGCTTGTTTGTTTGTGGCATATGTATCTTTTACTGGTTGGCTTGCTTTACAATATGGAAAAAGGCTGGGCCTTCCCGTCATTTATGTTTATAGGTAGTTTGGAAAAGCCATTTTTTGTCCCCTTGGCATTTAGGATTCTGCTACTAATGTAATTGCAGGATCTTGTTATATATCGTACTTAGCAGAAAAGAGAGAAACGTCTGCTCAGCAAGTGTTTGGTTTTGTGTGGAATAGCAGGATATATGTAATGAAGGGGAAGTTCAAGCAAGAGGCAATTCAAAATGCTGCGGTTGATCTCTTAATCGTCCTGAATTTGTGATGTAAGATGTGAATTGAGTATATCTCTTACTTGTCCTAGCTAACCTCATTACGTAACTAGATGAGAGGGGAAAAACAACAGAACTAGTTTAGAGTCCTTTTATTACAGAATGTGTGGAGAGTGAAGCTGCAATTTGATTTCTAATTACAGTGGGTACCAGTGGAGTTAGTATTTGGCATACATAATAGTTTACATTTCTCATTATGGTGGACGTCTAATTTGTCTTTGGCAGTGAGTATATACAACCAATACTTTCTATTACTCAATTCATGTTGTAATTTGTTGATTTAATGGCATCTCTTGCTGTTTGAGGCCACATTGTTCTCTCATCATATAAATATGCTAATTTCTATTTCAAACAAACTAGAAAGGAATTGCAAGATGTTGGCGATCAGGAATTGAATAGATTTAAATTAGCTGTTTGAAGAACTCGGGACCAACTTCAATTGCCAGTGAAATCACCGGTTTTTTGTTCCATAGAAGCTGCATATAAGTTTAGTAGGATCGTTCCAACCTATCCTTGTTAACGAAAAATAAAAATCAACATACGTGGGTTCTCATCTTGTCATATAATATGCTATGAGGGGCAAGACGCAATTGTGGACTCTCATATTGAGTCATGATGTAATTCAAGGCTCGCTTGACAGGACTTTGAGATGCCTGCAATGACTAATTGCAAGTTGCAACTAGAAATGTGCAAGAGCATATGCCGAGCTTGCGGAACTGGCATGGTCGGATAAGTTTCTGCATAGATTCTAAAGGTCATAGGATCCAAAAAATTTCAGTGTACTCCATATATTCTGTAGAATGTGGTTAATCAGTTGTTCCTGTTGGGGAATTACAACAAGAGTTCTCTTGGGTCTTAAGACTTTCATTTCATGCGTTCACATCTTAAAACTTGTTGTAGTGATCCATTTTTGTCCTTCCATTAGATCTTTTAGGCTTTAGTGGATGAAAAATTCACATGGCTTTTTTTTTTTTTTTTTTAACAACGGATACTTGGCATTAGAAAAATAATAAAAACAAGCCATATTGATAATTTCTGTCCATTTTAGACTGATATAATTAACGAAAAGACTCAATGTATCAAGTTTTAAGACTTAAATGCTCAAATGGAATTTTTAGGATTCAAATTCATTATTGTGACTTGTAATTATTAATTTGCTAACTCATGTTCAATTTTCTACGTTTAGATACTTTAAGCCTTAGCTAATAGATTGACCATTCCAGAAGTAAAAAAGGCAGATACTTTCATTCCTTTATGTTTTTATTACTTCTTCTTTTTCTGGCCATCTTTGGGTTTAATGCGTTAGTTTTCGATAAAATCATAGCCGATTTTGAACTTGATAAAAAACTAAGAGGTAATACACGGTATAAAAAAAATCGTGTGATATAGAGGGTTTCAAGTTCTAGGATGGTTCAGAGAGCCTACAAAATAAGTTTTAGGGTGCGTATGATAACTGTTTTGTTTCTCTATTTCTTTGTTCTCTAGAATAGGTTTGGAATAAAATTCCATTTAGTAAAGCAATTTCACTTTTTTTTAATTTTTATTTTTGAAACAGATTTTTACTCTATAAATAGATTTGGACCAAAAATTAGAAGTTAAAATTTATAAATTTTCTATTTCTAGTGATAAATGAAAATTCTTTTGATCGTTTACTCTTGTTATTTCCTGCTGTCCACTCGCAACCTATGAGACGTCGAACGCTCATCGGCCCCGGATGCTAGAGAGGAAGACTTTTGGGGCCCTCCACTCTTCAGCCAGTTGCTTCTTCTTCCTTTTCCCCTTCCTTTCTCCATTGTTGGTGTGCCTTGGAAGCTTAGGAAATCAGAGGAACCGAGCCAGCGGCCCCCTCCACCGTCACATGTTTGTTCGACCGTCGCTAGGCCAGCCACTCGCCCATCGGTCGCTCGTTCGCTCAGCTAGCTCGCACGCCGTTCCCGCGAGTCCCCTGCTCGTGTCCGTGCCTTGCTCACCGTCGTGGTCGTTGTTCAGGCCATCGGAGCCCCGCCGTGTCCCGCCACTACAGTCCACTGTCCCGTCTCCGCCGTTTCTAGCCAACTGAGCCGTTGGTTCAGCCCCTTCGGCCAGCAAGCAGCGGCGAAGCTTCTGGCAAGATCTAGAACTTCGTGGCCTGTTTCTGAGACCTTCCGGGCCTCGTCGGGTGTCGTCGCTTCGGAGTTTGTTGTCTGTCTCCACGTCGCCGTCACCGTGAACTCATTGGAACGCTAATCTGGTGAGTTTACTCATTAAACCTTGCTTAGGAGGTTAGTTATGCTTAAGGGATGTTTAGTTTAAGTTAATTAGGGATTATGTGGTTAGATTAGATTAGATTAGTGATTTAATTATTTAATTATGCATGTTAAGTGGTTAGATTAGATTAATTAAGGCCTAGAAAGGATGTGCTATTTATTTGAACAGGTTCGGGAATTTTCCCGGCCCGTTTAGGTAGTTAATTTAACAATTACGGCCTAAGTTAGTATTTTTGGTATTTAAATTGAATTATTTAATTAATTTTTGTAATTATTTAATTATTTATTATTTTCCAAAAATTAGATCGGGATAACCCGATCTGGAATTTCGTCTTGATTGCAATAGTGTGTTCGAGTTTATGCAATTGAATGTTAATTTGTGCAAATTGAGTTACGATTGGAAATTTGGTCAATTATTCCAAAATTTGTGAATTTCAATATTTATTTAGAAAATCCCGGTTGTTAGGTTTAAACACTGAAAATGGTTTTATATACTATATAAAATAGTGGGATTTTAAAAAGAGAGTTACGAATTTTTGGGTTCGATCGATCGTGTACCCACACACGACTATTTTCATCGGTATTTTTAATACGAAGAAAATAGGCTAGGATCGCTATTTTAATTGAGGCATTTGAGTGCAATGCTTGGTGTCCTGGGCCGAGATTGAATGATCGTGTGTTGGTTAAGAAAACCTCTCCCAAGCGTTTACGCCAGACGTTGCCTTATATGGGATTTGGGTCGCAGTAGATTGTGGACCTATACTTCTTCGGGAAAGCTTTCTTTGAGAGACGTAGTTGTGCTCAATGGGGTGAGACGATGCCTGGCTACGCCAGTAGACTGCCGAACTTGGGAGTAGGCCGTGCCCTAGAGGGGCGTAATTATCAATTGGAATGCATGATTGATTGAGTTAGATGCACTTGATTATGAGAAAAAACTGTGTGACACGATATCTGATGTGTCATAATGGTTTGGCTTTATAATCGGGACTCTTGTGATTGATTGAGTTGATGAGGCATTTTAATTGTTGCGTGCTGTGATTATATGCAATGTGTATATGAACTGTGATGATGTGCAGGAGGGAATTGAGGTGAGGTAAGTTCTCTATATTGTGTGGTTAGGCCACCCTTGGGTGTATTTCGGTGAGGTAAGTTCTCTGTATTGTGTGGCTAGGCCGCCCTTGGGTGTATTTCCTTCCTAATTGAGGTTTAGGGGATAAACTTGCTGAGACAATAACTCACCTCATCGTAGGCTTGACTTTTCAGGTCCTTACATGGTGGTTGTGAAGGACTCGAAGCCTAGAGTTTGAGGAGGTGGAGTTTGAAGAATCGGTGTATGTGTTCGACTAGTTTGTCGTAGGACAACTTCCTTTTTGAGAGCCGACCTTTTGTAGACTTTGGACTAGACTCGTTTTGTACCTAAACCCAGTTGTTTTATAAGAGTGTGGCTTTTGTGATATGTTGCCTTGCTTTTCTATCCCATGCTGTTTGCTGTCAGGAGTTTATTGTTTTGCTTTTGCATGTGCTTAAATGAATTGGGTCGGCGACGCGACCTGGGAACGTCGCATTTGTATCGACCACAGAGGGATTTGCGCGCCCTTGAGGATCGGGGTCTGATACCAATTGCTCACTGCCAATCGCTGGCGGTCTGCCACTAGACGCTTCCCACCACCACGCGAGAAAGAGAAATTTTGTATCATTATCAAACGAAATTCTATTTCAAGAATAGAAATTTCATAAGATTATCAAATATGTATATTTTCTTAGAAATTTATCCGGAAAATAAAAATAAAAAAATTAATTTTTAATCAGAAATTGATTTTTGGAATAGAATGGTTATTATGAATGTCCTTAGATTTCGAATTCTTGAAATGGACATCTACATGACAGGTTTTTGCAGGTAGGTGAAATCATTTCAATCCTGAAAAACCTGCATCACTTGGTTGTAACTAGTTGTTGCGATACATGATTATTTTTTATGTGATCTGCACTCATGTATTAGCCCTATCGGACGTTTTGCGATTGTTTTAACTCGGCAACTTTGTCAAAATCACCGCTAACTTGAGTGGCTTTCAAGGTTGACTTTGAAGGTTTCTTTGGATTTTGAAGAGTCTTAACACCTCATCTTTTATCATTGATGTTACTTAGGTGATATGACTCATTTTACTTCTATTTTACTATTTTAAACAATTTTTTAAATTATATTTAAATATAATTCTTCATTAATTGACACAAATAACTTTTTATTTTTATTTTTATTTTTATGATTTTCCTCTAAAAAATTAATACAATAATCTCTTATTAGTTAAATTTGTAACAAAAAAAAAATTATTGTGAAAGAAAAATCCTCCATCAATATCTAGTCTCTTTGATTTTCGTATATGTTTCTCTTGATTCTCGGGAAAGAAATTTAGAAAAAGCCTCACAAATCATTTTTCAATTCTTTTTATTTGTGTGTTTTTTAACCTTAATTTTTTTTTCTTTGGTCTATGGAGAAATTGCCAGCTTTTTCCTAATCCAATATTATTTCGCGCCTTGATTTTCTTATTTTCTTTCACCGTGTAGAAATTAAAGAGACTTTTCTTCCCTCTCGAGAAGTGGGAAGAGTCTCGCGAGAAAGAGAAGCGTGAACTTTTGGGTCAAACTTGAGTTTCTTAATAAATGAAACAAATTATACAATCTTCATTTAAAACTGATATAATTAATAGTTGTCTTTTATTTTAGATATTTTATAGTTAATAGGCAATTTAATGAGGAGGATCCAAGTTTCTATGACTAAAATAATTACATGTGCTTTTTATTAAATTTAATAATTGAAATTTAGAATCAAGGGGGAAAAAGCATTTAACAAGCTTGAATTATCAAATATTTCGTTTTCTGTAGGAATGAATAGCATTTTGAAAGTGAGTCTGGCAAAACCATTTAACATGTTTGGATAATTTGAATTGATAAAATTATAGTAAGGGATTTTCATTGCATCAGGCAAGATCTTATCAATAGGCAGATGTAAATGAATTTCCTTTCAAACAAAACTTGCATTAGCAGGTCAAATTCTTTTTGGTATAACTTTTATTATTATGTTGGATAGTGTATTTTATCACATCCACACCTTCCTGTAATTTTTTTTTCAAGCGACCAAACCAGCCAAATATAGCATTCGTTCTGCTAAGTGAAAATTTAAGGAATCTCTTCGTGAAATAAATTGGTGTTTAAGAATAACAATCCATCACTTTTTATTGTTTAACGAATAAATTGCAAATAAATGAGTTCATATTTTTCTTCTTGTCTCTGCCATGTCCATGGGCTCCAAAATTTAGTAGCTTTCCACAATTAGATTGTAGAAGTAGCTAATGTTACAGCCAAGAAGCCGACCCAGAAAAAAAAAAAATACTGCTTGGCACATAATCACAATATACATTAGAACGTGGATTGCCAATGTATATGTTGCATTATATGATTATATAATATGATTTTTAGGAAAAACAGATAGAATGATAAAATAACGAACAAGAAAATAGCATTTACATATAATAACTAATGGAAAACACTCGTTCAACATGAATCAAACAAGTGAAATTTTATTTTCCTAAAAATCATATTATAATTGTTTTAAGTAATTACACCGGCGTTGTAATTTTTTTTACACAAGCAACATTGCACATCATTGATTGGGGGGAGCTGATAGTCATGACCCTTTAAATCAAGGATAGATGAAACTACGTACGTGAAATTTTATTTATACTCTGTGTTTTTCCAGTGTCTAATACAAACTAGATACACAATGATTAATACTAATCCGTGTAATGCAAGTATTTAATTGCATCCACAACTCCCTATTTTTCAACGCCTTCTTGATATTTTCCATCTTTTTGCCATTATCTTTGAGTAGTACAAGAACCACCTGCTCTTATCGTCAATGAAAAAGTTACCTAGCACAACACCGATCAAAAAGCCAACTCCAGCGCCGATTAGCACAACTTTCCGATCCAAGTTGAATAAAGACTTGTCACCGTTTTCTTCCTCGAGCGGTGATGTTGGTAATGGTATGTCATCCCCAACCGTTGTGCATTTTTTTGGCAAAGGACTTCCACATAACCCCTCATTCATGGCAAATGAACTGGCCCCGAATGTGTTGAACTGACTCCCTCGTGGTATTGGTCCAAACAGTTGATTATGAGAGACATCGAAAGATGAAAGAAATGTAAGCTGGGCAAGTTGTTGTGGGATCTCTCCTGAGAGTTTGTTTCGAGAAAGATCTAGAGATTCAAGCACTATCAAATTTGCTAAGGAAGGAGGAATGAAACAAGTGAGAATGTTGTTTGAAAGGTTAAGCAAAACAAGTGACTTCAAATCTCCAATGAAATCAGGTATGCATCCTTCAAATTTGTTGTTGGAGAGGTCAATTCCCTTAAGGGCATACGGAACCTTCGAGTATTCTCTCTGTGTGCCTTTATTCATCAATTTCATTTCATAGTCCACAACTTTTTCATATGTATCCAAGAGAAGAGGGAGCCCTTGAGAAGTATTCATGTATTCCAATTGGTCTTGACCAACAATCACTTTCATGGCGTGGAAACTCTACAATAACTTAGAAGGAAGTTCACCAATAGAAACCATTGTTGGAAAGGTCCATGATATGCAAATTGCTGAAGTTAAACTGGCTTCGATGTGTTTCTATTGGACCATAAAACTTATTGGATTTCAAGATAATAGCTCTCAGCTCTATCAACTTCGATAGCCATGAAGGGAACCCATCATGAATTTGATTGTAACCAAGGTTCAAATACTCTAGCATTGGACAATTTACCAAAGATCTTGGGATAGGCCCTTGCAATTGATTATTTGTGAGGTCAATAATCTTCAACGCACAAACTTTGGGTAAGCATTAGGAATCATGCCCTCAAGTTTATTTCTCCCAAGATTCAAAATTGTCAAAGAATTAATATTTCCCAGACATGAAGGAATTGTGCCATTCAGACTATTGATGGACAAATCAAGAATGACAAGGGATCTTGCTCTACAAATTGACTGAATTTCTCCGAAGAGGTTGTTGTTGGAGATATTGTAATATATTGCTAATGGAGGCGGACTAGGAAGAGTTGTTTTGAGCAAGTTAGAACTAATGTCAAGATAGGTCAACAAGGACAATGCTAGATTGATTTGCTTGTTCAAAAAGCTAGTGAGTAGATTGTGAGAAAGATCCATATTCATCAATGTTTCTTTACTACCATTCCACATCCATGTAGGAATACTCCCTCTGATTTTATTGTTTGACAGATCTACCCGCTCCAATCCATTTAGGTAGCCTAAAAACCTTGGGAACTCATGCAAGTTGCACGAAACTAAACTTAAGGTGGAAAGTTTTGGAAGAGCAGCATTGATCTCGGTCTTGCTAACAAAAGATATGTTCTTGAAGTCCAAAAGTAATGTTGTCAAGTTCTCGAGCTTGTGTAAATCCACAGTGCCACTCAAATTATTGTGTTGAAGTGCCAAATATTCAAGATCCTTGAGTTCCCATAAGGAGTTTGGAATTTCACCTTGCCAATTGTTGAATGAAAGGTCAAGCACAACCAACTGCGTCAGGTTCTCAAATGAAAATGGAAGTGCGCCACTTAGCTGATTAACTGCCAAGTGTAGAGAGACAAGACTTGTTAGTATGGCTAGTGATCAAATCATGCCATTTCCATTTTTCCCTTTAAAAAAAAAAAAAAACTTTGCTAGTTGAATATTACCTGAAAGGTTCAAATAGTTGAGTTTTGGCAAGTCGACAAGCCAACGTGAAATACCACCCGTGAAATTATTTTGAGAGAGATCTAGATGTGATAGCCGGGTAAGATTAGCAAAGGAAGTGGGGATTTGACCCATGAATTTACTACCATGTAGATCTAGATAAGCAAGCTGATAAAGGTTACTAAGTGAAGAGGGAAGTGAACTCGAGAAAATCGTGCCCCCAAGAGACAATGATTTTAGGGGATTACCCCATTGTTGTTCTGGAATAAAACCAGAAAGGTTGTCATTGTAACTGATGTTGAGGACTTCCAGTTTTGGTAATTGAAAGATGCTTACTGGAAATTCTCCATGCAATCCACATTCTCGAAGTACAAGCGACTTCAAAGAAGAAAAGTTTGCAAGTATACGGGGGAATGGTGATGGCATGCTTATAATAGAGAGATCAAGTTTTCTAAGCATAGTTAAGTTCTGAACAAAGTTCTCTACATTGGGCATCTCAAGAGATGCCCACTTAGAAGACAAGTCAAGAGAAGTTAATCTCGAGAGCTGTGAGATGTTTGAGGGGACTATCCCGGAAAATTCTGAACCAGAGAGATTAAGGTACTGTAACCTAGAAAGATTGCCAAAACCTATAGGATCGAGGAAGAGTTGAAGTCGTTGAAAGCGAGATTGAGCGATTCCAAGTGAAGTAGGTGAAAGAGGCTGGTGTTGGAAGTTATGGTACCAAAGAGAAAACTGTTACTAAGATCAAGGCCTGTCACGTGACCATTGGCCTCATCGCATTTGACCCCATCCCATGAACAGCAATCTCCATGTCCATCTGGTGACCATGATTTAACCTTTGGATAAACACAACGAAATTCTGCTGTGGTGATTCGAAAACTTCGCTTGAATTCCATCAAGGCGGAGCTCTCATCCGGATGGCATGACTTTTGTTCGTTTCTGGAGCTGGTTAATACTTAGCAAGCGAAGTATGGAACATTAGGAGAAGGACGATCCGAGAAAGAAGCGAATAGAGTAAGGATGCCATGACTTTTGTTCGTTTCTGGAGCTGGTTAATACTTGCTAGGTAAAGTGCCATTGAGAAGCTTTTATTTATAGTAATGGCCGGTCGCTTCGATGGAAGTTCGCGCTACTTACATCGTATGCCATGTGTGAAAAGAGGCATTGGGATGTAGACCATCAAGTAAATGTCTGTCTTTGATATCATTCGCATATCTGAAAATAGCGTGATCGACACATGGATCTTGAAAAAGCATATGTTTTAACATAATATTGTGCAGATCACACATTATCAACAGAATTATTCAATACAATACTTATTTTTTCTCTGTCTATATATTTTTTTTAGTTCGGGCACTTGTACTTGCTACACAGAAGCAACTGCTTTAGATGGCTTAAAATTTTTCTCCTCTACTTGTGGTCTTGAGTATCAAGTCTTGCTCGAGGCACTTTATAAGTAAAATCCTAAATGCATTATGTTGATATGTAGGAGCATGCTCTTAATATCGCCCAGGAAAGTAAACTAATTGAGTTGCATGAAAGCTGGCCCGATACCACTTTATTACTAAATTCCAAAAAATATTGTCACATAGAAGTGATTAGCTTATATATATATTTTTTGATGAAGCATCCATTTTATTTGGTTGGATTGAAATTCAATTCATTTTACTTGTCTGGACTAGATTATTTTTCACATCAAAACTAACATTTCCATGATAATGGTCCGCTGATGCTTAAAAAGGAAAAAAAAAAAAAAAGAGTTTCCGAGAGATTTATGCTTGTCTGCAATTGATGGTAATCATCTATACTTTGTCATTAATTTTAGATAATATGACGTAATGATATATAAAATATGAAAATATATTCAGTCGACGATTACGGTCTAATATTTTTGTGATCCTAGGACCGATAATGCTCCTAGGAACCGTGGAATCACTCCTGTTCGTCAATCTAAATGATGGCCCAAAGTCTTGATATGTCATGTAATTTCCTGTGATAGGGAGAAGATTGCTTGCCCAACTTCATACTTCAGACTCTGTCCCACTTTCTTTTCTAAATAATACAGATTTTTCAACCATAGCTCAAACACCTCATTAAGTGCATTGACCATTAAGAGGCACGCTTCTGATCATAGTCAAATTCATGATTATGCATTTTCCATGTTGTCAAAGTTGAAGTGGCCGCCATCTCAGATTTTCAACTTAGTGGAAGACTTGGAAGACTTCTTTCGAGTCAAGGAGTGGTTCGCGTCTTTTGCTGAACGTGGACTTAATGATGAAACGCAATATCGACTTCACTTGCACGGCGTGCATTTTCATCATAGGTATACCAGTGCCTCAAATTTTCCATTCTACTTTAATGATTATTCCGTTTATTGCTTATAATATCATTAACGATTGAGATACACTCAAAATAAGAAAAATTATTTCACCTTCGAAAATTATGTATTTGGGTGCTTGCTTTCGAGTTATGTCCGGTCAAAGAAAAACTTAGTTCTGTTTTTGCTATGATTTCTTTCTGTCTAATATCTCTCAACAATGCTACCGAAAGTTTGAAGGATAACAAGTTTTTACCCTCTTCCTAGACCTCAATTTAGTATTGCAGTCTTGAATAAGACGAACAAACTTAAGATTTTTCCATAAAATCTATGTCCTTATTTTCCTTTTTACTCCTCTTTTCCTCGTTAACCCATCATAAACTTGTATCTTCTCATTAGGTGGTCTACATTGTTCCACATATCATAACAGTCTCAATCTCAGACTCCATTGACATCACTACAACTGTTTCTTGAATCCACTTATTACTAATTTTGTCTTTTATGAAATTCCTACATGGAACTTGACATTTTCTTCCCAAACATCATGTGCGCATGTTGGCATTTCACCTACCTTGTTATCATTGCATGCATTGTATCATTCATGTAGGTGAGATATTCATCATCAACTGCAAAATGAGGATTTCAATAAATTAGAATTGCTCAGTTTCGTTAATTTTGGATATCACTGATTCTCACAGTTCCTAAGAATGTTTAGCTTTACAAAGTTTATATTCAAAGCACAATATCTCCCCAACTCAACTAGGAACCCTTAAAACAGAAGAAAAGCTTCAACTTTACTCTATGTTTGGATTCCATCTATAAACATCGGATATATCCTAACTATATATTTCCTCTTTAAAGTAGAAGACATTCATGGTTCGAATCTTGACCCTTAAGATAAAGTGAGGAAAAAGTTAACTTGTATGAAGGTCACTGGCCCTTTTCTTGTTAGTAAGATCATCTAGAAAAATGTTACTTAACAATAGAGTCCTCGATCTTGATAAACTCGTCCATTATCAAAGTCAATAGATATGAACCCTAAAGTCAAATCTTGATGTACCCTATTGGTAAGTATTAGCGATTAATCTATTGATTTGTTTTTTTCCTCTCTCAAGTTTGATCCTCTTTCTTCTGTACAAAGATGTGAAAAGAATATAACATGATCGGAATTAATGGTCAAGCCCAGCGGGAGAATTCGAGCTCCAATTTCCACTCTATTTGCTCAATTTTTCTTTCAACATATTCATCTTGCTTCATTCTCTAGTAGGCCTTTATATATCTTCCGTTATTCTAGACCTTCTATTCATCTTTTTTTTTTTTTTTCCTTCCGTGTTGATTCATCTAATTTTATGGTTAGCACTCACAAAATTTAACTATAATTAAGGCTCCATTTTTTTCTGGCAAAAAATTAATGATTTGGAAAAAGATTTTCTTAAACATAACTTAAAATAATTAGTCAATGAAAACTATTTTCATTACCTATAACAATTTAAATCTAAACATTTTCGTAAATAATAAAAATATTTTTTGTTTATTTATTTTTATTAGCGATACAAGCGATCATTTTAAAATAAATAATTTTCAAACTGATCATTTTCCACAAAACAAACACTCTCGAGCTCTATCAATCTTTTTATTCCCTTTATCGTTTCCTCATTATTTCATATTCCTGTAAAGTGATCACCACATAAAAACTACTACGGGACTTAATTTTACACAGATTTTGAGCAATTAAGAGTACACGTTCTTTTAACTATTTTTGTTCTTCTTCTTGATGTTAATTTCTGTATATACAACTATATAGTTGTATAATCTCATTAGTGTCTTCTTCTTGCTGTTAATTTCTGTATATACAACTATCAAGTTGTATAACAAATTTGCTGTACTTTTCGTTAATGTGTTTGGACCACAATCTGTCATGTATTGACTGTCTGATAGCTTTTGCTGATAAGATATATCCACATCTCAGGTCCATCTCAACCTTAAAAGCTTTGTCTTTTTTTTTTTGGTAAGTCATGGTTAAACATAACAATGTCGTGCCAAATGGGCACTTCAGAAAGCACTGGCAAAATTACGTCGAGACCTGGTTTAACCAGCCTGCGAGAAAGGCTAGAAGACGCCTAGGTTATTCAACTACTTACCTAGCTATCGAAGTGAAATCATTGGTTGCCATTCTTATTATCAGAGCATTCTGATGCTCTTTATTTTGTGCCCAGCTCGGCAAAAGAATGCTGTGAAGATTTTCCCACGGCCAACAGCAGGTGAATATTACTCCTAGCTGTGGTCAAAGTCACATTCGGCTATTGGAGTGGCAGGTTCCACGTAGACTTGCGTCCTTCGCTTCATTTAGCTCTTTAAATGGAACGTGGCACTTTTTTTTAGCCTTTTCATTGTTTCATCCAGATTCTGTCTGTTAAGTTGGCATGTTTTCATTTTTACCAAACATGCTTTTTTCATAAAGGTTTGGAATTACTATAGCTAGTATTTTTATGACAACGAAAACGCCTTCCCTGATTGCTCTTTCCTTCAAGGATATCCTTTTACAGTTTTCAGCATCCGGTGCAAGCCTCGTGCTTAACTTGCATTTTGCACGTCTCAGGCAGCAGGTATCCTGAAGAAATTAGCTCCAACAATTGGAATTGCAGTTGATCATCGCCAATCAGTCACTGGAAGGTCTACATGCAAATGTGCAGAGGCTGAAGACATACAAGGCGAAGCTAGTTGTCTTCCCAAGACGCGCACGGAAATTCAAGGTAAATTGACTACTTACAAAATTCATATCAATATTGTGCGATCCTTGTTCTTGTTGAAAGCATCTCATCTTCCTCTCCATGCAGGCTGGTGATTCTACTCCAGAAGAGCTTGCAAATGCAACTCAAGTCCAAGGAACTTACCTGCCCATTGTAAGAGAGAAGCCAGCGGTGGAACTTGTGGAGGTCACAGATGAGATGAAATCATTCAACGCATATGCCAAGCTTCGAGTGGAGCGCATGAACAAACGTTACATGGGCGCGAGGATGAAAAAGGCCGCTGAGGCCGAGAAGGAAGATAAGTAGTAAGGCCGGTTCATTTTTTGGTTAAAAGCATGTTTTTAGTGAGTATTTAACGCAGTCAATTTTTAGACGACCTTGGTTTTAGAGAGTTCCATCTGTATTTTGACATTTTTTTTTTTCGTGAGTTCGAATTTTTTTTTTCTTTTGACGTCTCTCGCCATGCAGATATTAGACTGCTGTTGGAAATGGAATTTGTGGAAATTTTTTAGTGTGGCTTATCACGTTGATAGTGTCGAAGACTGCTGTATAATTTAGCTATGTTTCAGGTGTGCATTTCGACTGCATCCATTACGAACATATCGTAATGTTAATATTACCAAAGCACAATTAATGACTATTGATGAGTGCCTTAGGGGTACTCTAACATTTTTCAAACGAAAATCTCCCAAAGATATTTGGGTAGATCAACATCAAAGACATATTAGTAATTTGAAGAAAAACAATTCTTTCTATTAATTTGCTAATGGATTTTACTAATTAAATCTGGATTTTGGGAATTGGAGGCTGAGGCCCATCAGTGTTGTCCGTTCTTTTGTTAAAAGTCATGACCGGCAATTGCACTGGCGGCTAGTGGAAATATCTATTCCAGTAAGTCAAAGTATTAATGGAAATCAACTATCATAGAAGCGGTTTTATTGCGGGCCGATCAAAATTGAATTTTGTGGGACTTTGATGTTACATCTAACAAGAAAACTAGCAAGTTGCCCCACTAATTTATTGCGGTTTGTCTTCATCTATTCTTATCGTTTAAGACTTGGTCCTTGTTTAAGACTTGGATGTTGGTGTTAATTTGGCTAAGGACAATCCATACGAGTAATTTTTTATTTTTTTTACATGGTCGGCTATAACACTTCGTTCAGGTGTGCAACCATTCATAATAACCTCATCTAAGAGCCATGTGAATCGGATATGGTTCATGACATAAATAAATGGTAAATGTGAATTATGCAAGTAGTATTTTTATTTTGGAATTGGGGTCAACATCTTATTTTCAATCCGGCAAAGAATTGAGTGGGGTAGTTAAAGTTTAGGTGTCAACAAAATATATAAAAGCTTTATGTGACTGAGTGGATATATTTTTAGCCCTAACTTGAGAAGTATCTATGGACTCAACCCATTATTTATGTTTCCATTTATTTCCACACTTTCAAAGTTTCTTTATTGGTCTATGCACTAATGACTTGAAGCTTGACTCAAGCAAAAGAGTATGATTACTTCCGACTTAAAGAGGGGAGAGAACAGTTTTTAGATCTTTTTAATAAGAATGGCGAAAAAATAAGTAAAAAGAGGAGAGACGAAAGGGTACTATTTATACTGATTAATGACATGAGTGAGATCGATTGAATCTGAACTCACGAAATATATTTAGAAGTAGGAATTACTAAGGAAATAGGCAATGATCTATAAGATTTTAGGAAAGACCTTTGCTTTCAAATTTTGTTTTTGAAATTTAAGTATTATTTAATGACAAGAGTGAGATAGATTGAATCTAAACTCACAAACTTGGAATTAAGAACATTACAAGTGTCATAATTTTTGTACTGTTTTCACTTGAGTCCCCTAACGTTTTATTTTTAGTGTCATTATTTCTTAAAAAAACATTCCTTTAAGTGCCATAACTTTCAATCGATCACTTGCCAAAACTTTTAAAAAACGTTTACCCAATTGTCGAAAATCTGAAATGGCATGACACTTGGTAAACGTTTTAAAAAAATTATGACATTCAAGTGATCAATTAAAAAGTTATATGATATTCAAGTGATTAGAAAAAAAGTAACCGCACACAAGAAAGTGCCATACTAAAATTATGGCACTCAAGTGATTAAAAAAAAAGACACTCAGGTGAGCATCGTACGAAAATTATAGCATTTGTAGTGTCCTTAATTTAGTATACTAGACCATACAACATCAATGAAAAGTGACCCGGACCGGAGCTGAACGGCCTCTGCAAATCCCAAAGCAAGAGAAATTCAAGAGGTGAGAAATGACAGGGACGGGAGAGGAGACAGAGATTCGGAGAAATCGCATCATGCAAGCGGGAGCTATGAGCATTGCCGGACACCAGGATTGAACCGCTGGAGCTGGAAGCTGCCATCGCCGAGAGAGACGGATAAGATCGAACAGAAGAAGAGACTGTGGGGGGAATTGAGGGAGCGGAAGAGAAGGTGTCGCGCTAAGCTCAGGTGAACTTCGAGACAGGTTGGAATTCTGCTGGAAACTCGACCCGCATTTTTCCCTTTTTACTAGAAAATACACGTCAGCACGAGCCATGACCACGATGAGCAAGCGACGCCAAGACGAAGGTCGACGTGCTTTCTTGGGCGAGGGGAGGGGCCGGAATCCGGAGAGAAATGGGCCCGCTACGTAATGGGCCTTCAGCCCGCGATTGGGCCGCCTAATCGAATCCCAGGCCCGGTCTCGTAATGAGAAACTGGCAATTGTCCCTTTACATCTGTCGGCGGGGGTGCCCAAACGAAAAACAACTGGAATTGATTGATTTTATTTATTATGATGTGGCTAAAACTAAGTCAAGGAACGACTTGGAAGATAAAGGGTGTTCGGCGTTTATGAGCATGTGAAACAACAGTCACATATACTCGTAAATATATGGTGATGGACTTCCGTAGAAAGCATTTGAGAGTTGAGATTGTTGTACTTTAGCTTTTCCCGAGATATTTGTTTAGTTGATTTACTCGTGTATCAAATTATGGGTGGATAAATTAATTATATTTACAACAAAAAAAAACAATAATCTTATATATTTTATATTTGATGAGTAATCCGCCCTTTAATGAGGAGTCAGTGCCATACAAGATAATTAGCGACGGAAGTAGGAAACGCAGGGAGGAAAACGATCATGGTACAAAATAGGGAAAATAATGAGGGGGCCATATTTTTGTTTTGTTCTTACTGCTTTTTGGTAGATTTCGTTTACAGTGGAGAAGCTTTTGTAGGCAACGATAAGAAATTCGAGCGTCGAAATTTCATTCTGCGTGGGCCAAAGTCTTGATATGTGGATTGATATTGAAATCATTATTCTAGAAGTAATACTGAATCTGTTAATATGACGGAATGGTGAAACTAAATCATTTGTGTTCACACAATGTTGTCCAAACCACGTTTAGATAGTACAAGGATAACCTAACGTTCCTCGAAATTATTCAATGCATTCAGTATATGAATTTATTAAATCTGAATGGTTAGATGTGAGGGATCTGTATGGAGTCTACTATCTTCAATGGTTTAGATGCAATTTGATACATGCATATTTTGGTCTGCTTCATAACTTCTCAAAGGTTCATCTTCCTTTCGAGTAACATATTCTATTCGAAAATTCCGATTCAGCTTATGTCTTCAAATAGTAGTAAACTAGTGGTGGACCAAGAATTCGAGGTTAGGCAAACTAGATAAAAAAAGCAAATTTCACCAACTTACCATTATATGTATAATTTTTTGGGATTTTTTTTACCTGTAATTAGGGAATTTTCAGACATGAGGGTTGGGGGCATCACTGGCCACCAAGGATTGCAATATCCGTAAATTGCTTTATCGATCGCACATTGAGTAAGACTTTACACTAATGAAGCCTTGGCCTCTAAAGTTACTTTGAGTAAGAGACTACAAAACGAATGCGACATCTGCTCCGTGTTTACCACGTGTTTGACCACTCAATCACATATTAAGGCTCTTGCATCATCTTCTTCTTTTTCCCTTTTTTTTTTAGGGAAACTTGCTTAAAATATAGTCTTACAACGTGAAGACTGGAACTTTGATTCGACGAACACATTGGGATCACTGATAGTGGCCTATAGATGAGTTCATCTGGCGACAACTTCTTTTGAAGATTTTGCCTCATCCCTCTAGCTTTTCTTTCTCTATTCACAGTCCCACTAGGCATCACCTAATGCGGGTTTACATGTCAAAGTCTTCTGCATAATTGCGTTTCGTTTTTGGCATGTACAGACCATCTCCGTGGTCTTCACGCTATGGATGAAAGAGACGAGAAAAATGAAGTGCATTAGCACTACAGTGCTTGCACGTGTTAGATGTTGATGAATTCTTACTCTCTTATCAATGGTACTTAGATTTTCACAACATTAACATGTTTCAATGATATGACGAAATGATGGAAAACATGTAACTTCCATTCCATCAAGCAATATAATACGGATAGCTAGTGTCACAAAAAGGGATTAAGTGCATGGGAAAGTCCAAAAAATTATCTTGAGAGTATGATTGAAATTTAAAACTCTCACAAAATACAATAAAGTCTTATGTCATATTGGTACATTCAAATCCTTTTATCAACCCTGTCTAGTTTAGCTAATGAAAAACATTGATGTGACTTTTTCATTCATTTCTCTCATGTGTGATTATTTATGTTGACTAAAGTGTGCTATAATGACATAACAACCCCATTTTCCCCTTGCCCTATGGCGCTAGGTAGAGATTGAAGTTGTGGTAAGCAAGATTGAGTGATTGTGTGTAGACTGATTAAAAAGTCCACTATCAGAAGTCAAGGTATTGGAGAGGCAACTTACTACCGAGGCCAAAGCAAGTGATGCGACTGGTGAATTCGTCTTGGTCCACACCGTCCCATAAGCAACAGTCTCCATTACCTAGTGTCGATGACCTTGATTCGAGCTTCAGATAAACACAACGAGAATCCGCTCTGTTGGCTCTAAAATGCCTCTTTGAATAGCACCAAGGCTAAGCTCTCTTCGACATGACATTTTGGCTTAGCAAAGTGAGCATGAAAAGTGAAACATCACGGTCAAAATGACCCAAGTAGAAAGCATAGGCAGTATCGAGGGTGGCCTAATAATATTATTCTCTTGTATGTTTTCTATTAAAGCAATGCCATTGCCTTTATAAATAGCAATTTTTGTGAATAGCTATTTTGGTCCTCATTGTTTTTCTTTGGATTTACCATATCATCTTCACATATACAAAAGAGGTCAAAGTCGGAGTTAAAGCTCTTTAATCTTTCTTGTTCCACGATGAGAAATCAATTAAGGTGATGACGAGTAGTGTTAGTATTAAAATAACACGACGCAGGTGGTCTTTTCTTCTTTCTTTATTATTTTTTTCTCTTTCGGTGCTACTCTTAGATCGAGCCCCCAAGGAAGTGAGTCTTGATGTTTTCCACGTTTTTACTTGGATGACCTTCTTTTAATTACATCAAAGAGGTAAATTTAATCTGTGAAGGAAAACTGAGTCGAGATATTACCTAACACAAACAAATAGAAAAAAAATCTAGATACTTCAAAAGTGAGTTAGATGAGACATCTAATTGGTCTAGCCACTGATTTGTTGATGGGTCACTGTTTCAACAACATTTTCTATAAAACAAATCAACAATCCCCATGAGAGCCCAGGTGTAGAAAAGTGGCAACTAAGATTAAGTATGCTATTGCTATGTCTGTCTTGCCATTGATATTTTGCACTTTCGACATAATGAAGATTTGATACCTCTCTTTCATTAGTGTAGACTCTAGATTTCCTGATTCATGCACCAAATTTTTTCACCGTCCGAGAAAGGCAGCTGTGGATTGTGAATAGGCATGAATTTAAAAAAAAAAAAATATGGATGGTTTAGATTGGATATACAATAGTATAGGAGATGATTTATCAAGAGAATTCCTAAGTCTGCCGTGGGATGTTTCTGTTGGACTAATGAGAAAATGCTCAAGATATTGCTTCTCGCTGCCTTTTTTTTTTTTTTTCTCTATAATAATGTTAACAACTGCAACCAAACTGAGGCGTTATTTTTTGTCGAAAAGGGAATAAAATGGTCACACATCATGCCATGATCGATCGTTCATGTGTAATCATCATTGTGGTTGGTTCATTAAAGTGGCATCTCATATATATATATATATCTTTATCCACAAAAAGGCCAAAATTGAGAGACCCGCGCGAAGACTTCCGCAACTTTTGGACTTCTGACATCTTGCCCTTATTGTAGTGTGGGTGACCTACTTCCAATCAGATCAATGAGAAAAATTTAATCTGCATGCAATATCTAACTCGAGAGATAATCTAATATAAATAGCTGATACTTTAGATATCTTGGGCATAAATAACAAGACATTTGGCTGCTTAACTCACTGATGGGTCATTGTTTCCATAACTTCTTATAAATGAATCAAGCCATCCACATGAGAGATCGAGATACTCTCTAAGTGATCATTAAGATCGACCCTGAGAAAAAATTAATCTATATGTGATATCTAACTCGAGAGATAATCTAATACAAACAGCTAAAAACTTTAGATATTTTAGGCGTAATAACAAGAGATCTGACCATTTAACTCATTGATGGGTCACTGTTTCCATAAATTCTTAACCGAGATACTCTCTAAGTGATCATTAAGATCAACCATACCATGTATGTATGTCTTGCCATAGATGATTTGCAATTTCAACATATTGCCTAAGTCTCCCTGCTTTTTTTTCCTAAGTGATGTTGAGGGTTATGAGGAAATGGGCAGTTTTTTTTTTTTTTTTTCAAAATGAAAAAAAAAAATAGCCATGCATCCACAACGTGCAAATTCTTAGAATTCTTGTGCATGCCGTGATTGATGGCTCATGTGCAATTTTAGTTGCGTGGTTGGTCCACTAAAATGACATCTCGTATTTTTTCCACGAAATGGACCAAAATTGAGAGACCGAAGTAAAGACTTACGCCTATCTTTTAGATTGACAAACATGAGTCATTCTCCGGTACCTAGGAATATTTCTAGTCCTCAAATCACGAAAAGAAAATAAGGTTCTCATTGATTGAAAATATCTTCTGGTTTTGTATATTGTCACCTAATTTTGTATAAAATTAAAGACAAAATATCCGTGATTACCATAAATCGCAAATGAGCAAGAATCTCTTAGGAACTATAGAAGCTCTGATGGCTGATGAACACATCATGGCAGATATATGGCGCTAAGAGAGGGCCTTAGATTAGAAGTAGCCAATAATGTTACTCATTTACACATTGAAATGGACGCCACGTCTGCTATTCATGCAATTACAGGCATTCACGAGCATAATTTACTGATGGAATCTCTTTTGATTGAATGCAGGAACTTGCTCGTGGAGCACCAGGAATACAAATCGAGCACGTATTTAGAGAAGTAGATGGTTGCACGGATGCTTTGGCCTTGCTTGGAAAGGAGCAACATGTTGAAAAATTATCTCGCATCGATCGATAACGAGTCTTATATGCTCTTTATATACATGCGGTCTCTTCCAATTAATGACTTAAGTTTTTAAATTGGACTTTCATTGTCTCACATCGCTTGACAATGGATCTTATATGTATCTATGGCTTGTTATTTATTCCTCTATTCCAGACCTTGTTAAAGACCTTTTGGGTAACATTCCATCAAAGTTTGGACAGTGAAAACGCTTAGGAGTAGGGAGATGGTCCTTCATATATCCCAAAATAAGTAGAATGTATGGGTTGATTTCGGTGATGCATAAATGAATATTTTTCAATAGACGGAGCGTAATACTATAGGAATCCATCTAAGTGCAATATCTAAAACTATCACGCGAAGCTTTGAGTAGAGTTCTGAGATATACAAATTGAATTGGTTAGTTCAAATCTTGATGATGTGATGATGGATTAGTGAATTGGTGACGGAATGACGTGGAAGATTGAATGGTGTTTGATGTATATGATTATCTGAAACACACTGACATGTGTTCGTAGATATATGATGACAAAGAAGCAAAAAAAGAGAGTACTTGAGATTGTTAAATTTTAGCTTTCTTGAAGAAATTACATCGCCGATACAATTCTGTAGAGAAATTTGTTAAAAAGATCATAAATTTATTGTACAATAGTCAATTTAGTCTTAAACTTTACAATTTGACCAATTTAACTATAAGGCTAAGAAAACAAGAAATGTCCTTGATGAGTTCTAAGATTTAGTGCCGATCACCTATTTTTGATCATGTCAAAGAGGTCAATTTACTATGTGCACGAAAGCTCACTCGGGCTCCAAACATAACAAATGGAAATTCTACGCATTTTGAGCGTAAACTACATGAGACACATTTAATTAGTCTAGCCGCTGATTTGTTGATGGGTGACTGTTTCCCCAGCACAACATCTTCTAATAAAAGATATCAATAATCCACGCGAGAGACTGAGGGTTGACAAAGTGACAATTAAGATCAGTCTACTATGAATGCCATACAATAGTGCTAGGATATGGGTTTATCAAGAGAATTCCTAAGTCTGCCATGGGATGTTACTCTTGGTCTAATCAGAAAATACTCAACATATTGCCTCTCACTGCCTTTCTTTGTTGAAAATAATGTTGATATTCATAAGCAAATTGAGGCCTCTTTATTTATTTATTTTTTTGTGCAAAAAAGAGAAAGAAATGGTCACAAATCGACAAGGTAGAAATTCCATGTCAAATTCTCATGCCGTGATTGATGGTTCGGGTGCAATCATGATTGCATAATTGGTCCATTAAAATGGCATCTCATTTGTTTTTCCACATATAGGCCAAAATTGAAAGACCCACAAAAAGACTTTTGCCACTTTGAATTGACAAACAAGGGTTATTCTACAGTTTTTTTTTTTTTTTCCAAAAAGTTAATGTTTTAACATGTGATTGTACTGATCACGCACGATCCATAAAATTATTAAATACAATACGTATTTGATCTTTGTCTTTATCTCTATTTAGTTAGTTTAGATGGCCAGAAATTTTCCACTTTCCTTGTAGACTTGGGCTTAAACCTTATTGGGAGCACTCTGGAAATAAAATCCCAATTCCACCAAGTCGATATAATGTAGTGCACCCTTAAGATCTCCCAACAAAATGAACTAATTGAACTGCACGAAAGCACCTCTGGATGCCACTTCATCGCTAAATTACAAAAAAGGAAAGTTATGTAGGAGTGATCGTTATGGGTAGTAGAACTCAAAAGTCAAGTTGCAAAGCCTAAACTTACATTAGGAGGTGTGGTACAAAAGAATTGCTATACTTTAACTTTTGTTTTTAACCAATAGATATACATAAACAAGTAGGGTACTGGCAATTTTGTACAAGATTACGTTGAGAAGACGTGTGTGATGTGCAAATTGATGCGGCCGCCCCAGATTCTCAACTAGAGGAAGACTTGGAAGACGACTTTCGAGTCAAGGTGCAGTTGATGACTTACGAACATCGACTTCACCTACACGGCAAGGATTTTGATTATAGGTGTGACAAGTGCCTCAAATTCTCTGTCATAATTCTATGAGTATTGCTCTAATTGCTTATGTTCGTTGACGGTTGGCGATACACCTCTTATTTTCTTAGCCTTTGTTAAGGGGGAGGATTTGATGCAATTGAAGAAGTTGAATCACATCATTTACACATAGCATAAACAAATACCAAGTATCAAGGCATGACCCAAGAGTTTAACTCGATGGTTGAAGAATAACAATGGGAATACATAATTCCATTTTAGGGTCATCCACCTTGGTATTTGACTCATTTTGTCCGTACATGAGAATTTCTCGCGTTTGCAATTCACCTATTAAGATGGACTTCATTGCCGTGGAAAAAGGGAGTACCACTAGTTCATTCATTTTGCTCTATAAGAATGAATGACTAAGACCAAATTGGAAGACTAACTACTCGTTCAAATAGTCTTAGTCCTCTTCGAATGGGCTTTTACTACTTAATAGGTACAAGTGTTGTCACGAGCCTAGTTGGCCGGTCGCTTTGGCCACACTTGGAATGGAACAATAATCCTATGTTCCAGATGTAACTTGATTTGTTTTGTTTAATGTAATTCTGTTATTCTCCACCTCCATCCTCGTCCCACCTTGCGAAGTGCGGGGCAAGGTTGGCTATTAGAACGATGAGGAAAATGATTATATTTTTGCCAATTCATTTAATAAGAACAACGAATAGATATGGCAAATGAGGAGAGATACATTTGTAATTTACTAAGTTTGTACCAATAAATGACATTAGTGATAGGTTGAAACTAATTCACAAACTTGTAATTAGAAGTAGGAATTACTAAGGAAAAGTCAATGATTTATAAGAATTTAGAAATGACCTTTGTGTTTTTTAAATATAACTATTATTTAATACTGAACAGTGAATTTTTTAAAAAACCTACATATGCAAAATTTTGACTTCATTTCAAATCACTGAAAAGTTTTTTTTATAGAATTTTGTGATGTCGAAACACATTTTTACCAAATTATCAATTATGAGAAAAAAAAGTTCATATGACTCAACACGTCACAAAGATATAGAATAATCTGTTATGCGCATGAAATGGAAAGTCCAAACGCGACATGCTAAGTTGGTGTTATGAAAGGTTTGATGATTTCTTTGAAAAAAATGGTTATGCTATTGCACGTTGATTTTCAGTATAGAGCGGAATAAAATATGCTCTTTCCTATTCGTTTTTGAGTTTGATAAATGCATTGCTTATGAAGAAAGGGTGATCCTCCATGACCTATTGATTCATAAAGAGCATGTCACGGGCTTCTTCATGCTTAATAAAGGGCATGTCTTAGAACACAAATTAATGAAATTGTAAAGTTATAGGCTAGCCCGTCCACGTGAAACTTTGGCTAAGAAGCGTCGGATCCTCATTGTACCAGGGAAAAAAAAAGAAAGGAAAAGAAAAAAAAAGGTGGATTTAAAAAACTTGCTTGGAATTCCAAGACGAGCGGTGTGAACATCCGTCCACTATCTCTTAAAGGGAAAATTCGACCCTTAATTTTTGTGCTTTCTTTGGTTAAGGTCTTCAACTTTCAATTTATCTAATCAAATCTAGCCCCTAGAACTGATTCTAATAAATTTGAATTGACATGTCTGCCGGACCTTTTAGAGTACAAAGTGGGAAAGACAAACTTGCTTTTGTGGACTTGTGCCAAAAAGCGTTTCCTCAAATGAATATTTAGGTTGGGTATAATAATTCAGTCCACACCAAGCTTCTATGAAGTGCCAAAATGGGCGTCCTTATCTTCAACCTTTAAAAGACAAATTTTGATAAGTTCAAACATAGTTTTTTTTTTTGTACAGTCAAGTCCATGTTCTTAGAATTTATCTTATCAAGTCTTTACATTTGCATAATTTTTCTAATCAACCATGCCAAAGTTCGAGCACACGAGTCAATGCCAAATATTAGTCCTTAAATTCTTTAAGTTTGAGTGCAATTATTTAATCCACACGCGAAACTACATCAAATACCAAAACGCGTTTCCTCCGCCTTGTTCAAAAGACACTTTGAAGAATCAAAAGAAGGTTTTGTCTAGGAAGCTTTTTCTTCTCCCGTCGTACAAGGGGTAAAAAGAGATGGATCAAAAAATAAAAAACTTTTTGACTAGAAAACTTGCTTGGACTTCCAGAATGAGCAGCGCACCGTTGTTTTGGTCCACCATGTGCAAGCGGTAGAGTTTTACTTTTTCTTCCCTTAATTTACTTTTTTTTTTTCAATCGAGTTCTTGAACTTTTAATTCAATTAATCAATTCCTTAAACTTGCATAAATTTTTAATTGAGTTTGATCTTTGGCACCGGTTTTGATAAGCTTGATCTAATGCGGCAATCAAATCATTTTAGAGTATGATGTGGAAAAAAATTAACCTCCACAAACAAACCACCATGGAAAATAATGTAAATGTTTTCCTTTATGGAAATGCCATAGTTAAAAATTTTGCCTCCACGTACAAGGCGTCGAGATAAAGAAAAGCTTCTTTTTAAGTCATCCTCCGACCTTATTTGAGGGTTGTGTCAACGTGAATTGAATGCAGTTGATGTAATTTCCTGAAAAAAATTATTCTCTTTGAGACACGAGGTAGCATACTAGTCTCTTGTGTTTTCTTTTTTGGTTTATTCTGGAAATACATTGGGGTAGTCTCCTGGAACTATTATCTTTGGGGAAACCTAGGTTTCCTAACAAGTTATTAGTCGGTAGATGTCATTTCTCAGGCTTATTTCCTAATACATCACTGGGTAAATTTTTCAGCTTTGCTTATTTGGAGACACAATGAATAAGTGAAGGTTCAATGGCGATGGCACAAATTATGTAATGTTCTTCATTCATCTAGGAATGAGCCCCTTGGATTTATTGAAGAATAGGTCTAATAAGTACTCTAGTCTTCTCAGGTGGCCAAATTCCCCTGGAGATCCATCGACTAATGTTCGAAAATTCTTCTTGACCTGGGTAAATGCCAGAAGGCTAGAATCCTCCTTTAAGAACTTCTTGGGTAAATGACGGGACGTAAAATTGATTTCGTTGACTGAAGGTTCAAAGAACCTAAAAAAGAACCTGCTTCTTTGGGCAGCTCAACACTTGATGGGGGAAGTGTTATCCCAACACCAGTGGTTAGGTTGGTACTACTGGTTTGTCGTAAGGAAGAAAATCCTTTCTTGAGGTTTGTCAAGTTTGTCTTTTTCTTTTCTATTCTATGTGAAAAAGAAATGGGAAGGGGACTGTACCAATAATAGTGGCAATGAATGGCAAGCACGGCACGACAAAATTTTCAGTTTTCACGTGAATTTTCAATTGTAGCTTTTTTGACAAATGATGCCTCATCTTTGCTTGGACTCTGGAGTCTCCCCATCATTTCCGAGAAAGTATCGTCTGGCCTTTGGATCAATAGATCAAAGTCATCCCCATCGTGGATCACATCAGCCCTACAGTAAAATTCAATTAATTAATGATTGAGATAATATTGATTGATATTTTTCGTTCAAATTATTGTTAAGAACCGATGGTGCTATTATACAAAATTATAAAAATTCTAAATGGATTCACATTTATTACTTAGCATTTACATAAATTGTGTTAGACACGTGTAAGAACATATAATATAATTAAGAGAGAAACATCACTACTTAAAAATTAAAAGTGAAATCATGACTGAGAAAATCAGTGCTAAACTTGATGAATCCCAAAACAGTTTTTTTTTTTTTTTTTTTTTGGTGGTAAGTGTAGGGAGAGGACAAATGTACAAATGAGTTTATCGGTGAAGGTCCATCCAAGCAAAGATAAAAGTTAGATAGACATGAGTCCACCTATAAATGGGCTTATAGATGGAAGTACGCATAGGCTACCATGTGGATGAACAAACAACTATGAACAACTTCTGTACTTGGAATTTACCCTTGAAGTTATGAGTCAAATCAAACGGCATGAACAATTACATGGAAGCTTCTCGCCAATTTCCAATATGTTGCTGAAAGAAAAGAATGGATACTTTTAATAAAATATGAAATATAGATAAAAAAGAAGAAGAAGAAGAGAATGCCAAGCCCCTGCTGCTCTCGTGCCCTATATAACGAAATAAATGTTCATGCGTCTAACATACTGCAGTCTTCGAACCCATACAGAAGGCAACCGCGTGAAACTACACATTATACTAAAACGCGTTTCCTCCACCTAGTTCAAAAGACACAAAGGAAACAGTTTAAAAAATCTAAAGAAAGTTTTGTCTAGGAAGCTTTTTATCTTCTTCCGTCGTACAAGAGGTAAAAGGCTAAGGACAAAGGAAAAAAGAACTTTTGTTTAGAAACCTTGCTTGTACTTCCAGAATGAGCAGCGCAGCGTGGTTTTGGTCCACCATATGGCAGCTGTAAAGTTGTACTTTTCCTCTCTTAATTTGCACTTTCTTTTTCAATGAAGTTCTTGAATTTTTAATTTAATTAATCAATCCCTTAAATTTACATAAAATTTTAATTAACTCTGATCTTCGGCACCAGTTCTGATAGACTCGATCTAATGTGGCAATCAAATGATTTTAGAGTATGATGTGGAAAATAATTAGCCTCCACAAACAAACCACCATGGAAAATGATGTAAACGATTTCCTTTATGGAAATGCCACGGTTAAAATGTTCACCGCCACCTACAAGGCGCCAGGATAAGAAAAAAACTTCTTTTTTAAGTCATCCTCCAACCTTATCTAAGGATTGTGTCAACGTGAATTGATTGCAATTGATGTAATTTCTTGAAAAAGTTATTGTCCCTTTGGGACACACAGGTAACATACTAGTCTCTTGTGTTTTCCTTTTTGATTTATTCCAGAAATACATTGGAGTAATCACTTGGAACTATTATCTATGAGGAAACCTTGGTTTCCTGAATAAGTTATTATTCAGTTTATGTCATTTCTACTGGGTAATCTTTTTCAGCTTTGCTTATTTGGAGACACAATGAATAATTGAAGGTTCCATGGCGGTGGCACAAATTATGTAATGAGAAAGGCCTTTTGTTTCCTTAATGTTCTTCATTCATCTAGGAATGACCCCTTGGATATTGAAGGACAGGTCTAACTATTCTAGTCTTCTCAGGTGGCCTAATTCGCCTGGAGATCCATCGACTAATGTTTGAAAATTCTTCTTGACTTGGGTAAATGCCATAAGGCTAGAATCCTCCTTTAAGACCTTCTTGATCACTAGACGACGAGATGTAAAATTGATTTTGTTGACTGAAGGTTCAAAGAACCTAAAAAGTAACCTGCGTCTTTGGGTAGCTCAACACTTGATGGGGAAGTGTTATCCCAACGCCAGTGGTTTGGTTGGTACAACTGGTTTGTCGTAAGGAAGAAAATTCTTTCTTGAGGTTTTTCAAGTTTGTCTTTTTCTTTTATTTTCTATGTGAAAAAGAAATGGGAAGGGGATAGTACCAATAATACTGGCAATGAATGGCGAGCACGGCACGGCAAAATTTTCAGTTTCCATGTGAATTTTCAATTATAGCTTTTTTGACAAATGATACCTCATCTATGCTTGGACTCTGGAGTCCCCTTGTCATTTCTGAGAAAGTATCGTTTGGCCTTTGCATCAGTAGATCAAAGTCATCCCCATCGTGGATCACATCAGCCCTACAGTAAAATTCACTTAATTAATGATTAAGATAATATTTATCGATATTTTTCAGTCAAGTCATTGTTAAGAACCAATGGTGCTATTATGCAAAATTATAAAAATTCTAAATGGATTTACATTTATTACTTAGCATTTACACAAATTGTGTTAAACACGTGTAAGCACACATGATATAATTAAGAGAGAAACATCACTACTTAAAAATTAAAAATGAAACCATGACTGAGAAAATCAGTGTTAAACTTGATGAATCCCAAAACAAATTTTTTTTTTTTTTTTTTTTTGTGGTGAGTATAGGGAGGGGACAGATGTACAAGTGAGTTTATCGGTGAACGTCCATCCAAGCAAAGATAAAAGTTAGAGAGACATGAGTCCACAAATGGGCTTATAGATGGAAGTACGCACAGGCTATCCATATGGATGAACAAACGACTATGAACAACTTCTGTACTTGAAATTTACCCTTGAAGTTATGAGTCAAATCAAAGGACATGAACAATTACTTGGAAGCTTGTCGCCAATTTCCAACACGTCGCTGAAAGAAAAGAATGGATACTTTTAATAAAGTATGAAATATAGATAAAAAAGAGAATGACAAGCCCCTGCTACTCTCGGGCCCTATATAATGAAAGAAATGTTCATGCGCCTAACATCCTGCAGTCTTCAAACCTATACAAAAGGCATACCTAAAATCAGTTTAAAGTATTGGGGTCAAGCACTATGAATGGCCAAGTAGCAAGATAATTCCATTGCCAGAACCAATTATTTCACCCTCGGAAACTATGTAGACGCTTGCTTTTGAGTTTTGTCCGGTCAAAGAAGTAACTTAATGTACTGTTTTTACTGTGATTTCTTTCGCTGTCTAATGTCTCTTAATAATGGCTAATGAAAGCTTGAAGAATAGCAAGTTTTTACCCTCTTCGTAGCCCTCAGTTTAGTGTTGCAATCTTGAATGAGGTGTACGACTTAAGATTTTTCCATAAAATCAATGTCTTCATGTTGCCCCCTTATAGAGCCGTATCTGCTCTTTCTATAAATTTGAATCAAATAGAAAGGTTTACGAAACGAAAAGATGAACAAAGATAACACTAATGCAGCATAAAAATAAAACTAAGCCAACCTTTTTGCAGAAAAGTTAATTCAAAAAAAAAATATGGATTATAGATAGCAAAAATGCATTAGGTTGTTAAGAAATTTAATCATGGCTCAAATATATTTTGTTCACATACATGCACACGCACATAACTCTCTCTGTTTCTGTTCATTCGTGCACATGCGCACATACGACTTTTTTTTTCTTCCATGCCCTGCTTTTATCTAATAAAGGTGCAGTACCCAATTATTTCAAAGTCTTTATTTGATTATTCTGAGTGCACATCCATCTATGTCAATAATATAATTTGATCTTTCATCTTTTTATGTTCTGCTTGTGTTGATATTTTTTTCGATACTTTTATGTTAAATTGGGTGTTCCTCATTTCACACTTAAAACAGATGTATAGGTGAGTTTAAAATTAGAGAGACACGTGAGCCCACCTATAAATGGCCTATTGATGGAAGTCTGCACAAGCAACCCATGTTGTTGAACAAACAACTATGAACAACATCTGCACTTGAAATTTAGCCATGAAGCTATGAGTCAAGTCAAACGACATGAACAATTTACATGGGAGCTTGCTGCCAATTTCCAATATGTCACCAAAAGAAACGGATGGATTCTATATTAAAAGTATGACAGAGAAATATGGATAAAAGGAGAATGCCAAGCCACTGCGCCTGTGCCCTATATAATAAAAGAAATGTTCATACGTCTAAGATCCTGCGGTTTTCAAACCCATACAGAAGGCATACGTAAATCATTTAAAGTTCTGAGGTCAAGCACTATGAATGGCCAAGTAGCAAGAAATTTCCATTGCCAGAACCAATTGTTGCTGCCTATAAAAACCTTCTACTTCGCACTCTCCCTCGAAAACTCACTTCAGTAACCAAAAGAACAGAAACAAAAGCAGAAAATATGGCAGCCTTATCATTATATCTGCTGCTTACTTGGATATTCTTGCTTTCTCTCTTTCGTACTAGGTTTGCTGAGGTACTCTGTCATGCGGACGAGAGCTCTGCCTTGATGGAATTCAAGAGAAGTTTCAGAACTAACGCGACAGACCGGCGATGCATTAATCCAAAAGTTCATTCCTGGTCGTTGGATGGAAGTGGAGATTGTTGTTCGTGGGACGGCATCAAATGTGATGAAGTCACCAGTCGAGTGATCGCCCTCGACCTCAGTAGCAGTTGTCTCTCAGGCACCATGAGTCCCAACACCACTCTCTTTCGACTCGTTCACGTGGAGTCGCTCAATCTCGCTTTCAACAGCTTCAACTTCTCCTCAATTCCGTACGGCTTCAGCAATCTTTCAAAGTTACAATACCTTAATCTCTCAGCCTCCGACTTTTCTGGTGAAATCCCTCGCGATATCTCGCAACTCTCCAAGTTAGTTTCTCTTGATTTGTCCTCTTCGACTAATTCCGTTTGAAACATGGGCGCTTGGCCAACATGGGCGGCTTCGTTCATAATTTGACCGGGCTAAAAGAACTTGATCTTTCTTGGGTGAGTTTGTCATCACCTTTCCCACCTATGCTAGCGAATTTCTCTTCCTTGACATTGCTCAGGCTAGAATATTGTCGATTGAGTGGAAACTTTCCAGTCAGCATTTTTCAGCTGCCAAACTTGGAAGTCCTTTCTGTTGCTGACAATTCCAACCTTTCTGTGTTTTTTCCCAAACTGCATTGGGGTTCTCCATTAAAATCCTTATACCTTTACATCACCAACTTCTCGGGAGAAATACCCACTTCAATTGGAAATCTTAGTCTCTTGAATGAGTTAGCAGCCTGGAGTTGCCATTTTTCAGGATCGCTTCCCTCTTCAATGGGTAATCTTTCTCATCTCACTAAACTAGACCTTTCTGAAAATAACTTGCAAGGTCAAATCCCTGTTTCCTTTGCTAATCTAACCCAGCTATCGGTGCTACGGCTCTCTTACAATAACTTGAGCGGTGATCCTTTGGAGTGGGTGGTCAACTTGACAAAACTCACCGTCTTGGACATTTCAGGTAATAGTTTCTTTTTGGTTATGTTAAGCGAAATTGTGACGTCACGTCATCTATGCACTAACCCACTCAATGGACGACTTATGAGGGCCCACCATTAGAAGTCTCTCTTTGCCGGTTTGGACGGATCTCTTTCCTCCTCCATCTACAACTCCATGGAACCCGATCTCTCGAGCTCCATCACTGCTTGCTCCCACCCCGTCCCGACCAAAACCCCCGCTGCGACAGCCACAAGCAAAACTACCATCACAGCCTCAAGAGCTTCGATTCCGGCAAGGGCCTGAGCCGGAAGGCCTTCTAGCTCAACAAGTTCAGCCAGGTCCTGAACCACGAACAGCTTCTTCATCAACTTCTTCTCCCTCAACTTCCTCAATTTTTTGACCGAAAGAAAAAAAAAAAAAAAACTTCCCCAATTAATCCCCCTGGACGTCATGATATTGATGGTCGAATCGACGTGCATCTCGCCCTCCCGCAACCTCCTCAAATCCCTAATTTTCAGATTGACGCTTCCACTGTACCCGAAGAACTCGGCCTACGCGTTGATCGAACACGCGAGTGGTGGCCATTGATGAAGCCCAATTTTGTCAATCAGACGAACTACTCGACGACGTAGTATGCCCCCTCGCCGCCATAGGCAATGGGGGAGAGAATCAGGTCCTGCCCAGAGTCAAGGTGCGAGGCTCGGAGAGCGTTCAAGTCCTCGACAACTAGCCCAACTGGAAGGCCTTTCGGCTCAAGCCGATGCTGGACTCAAAGCTCCTAAGGCGGCGATGGAGGGGTAGGGTTTTGGGAAGGAGGGAGAAGGATATGATGATCTTTGTGGCGTACCTGGAGATCTTGAGAGCATTGTCGAGGTAGGCCTTGAGGCGGAGGAGGAAGTCCCCGTCTCTGGTTTTTCCCGTGGCCATTGCGGCAGGGGTTTTGGCAGTGGTCCAGGAGGGAGCGAGCAGCTGTGGACTCGAAAGATTGGTGCAGATAGGAGGAGAGGGTGAAAGACCGTCCAATTTTTTACGGTGGGCCCCTCCAGTGCCTAATTGTCTAAGTGGGCTGGTGCACAATGACTTGGACCTAATATCTTTAGGCGAGAGGATTATTTAGCCAAAGAGAAAAAGGAAATTGAAATTGATGGTGTGTAACTAACACTTATTTGTCTTGTGTCTTTTTTTTTTTTTTTCTTTTGGTAGATAATCGGTTAAGCGGTGGATTTCCGTCTTCATTTGAGAACCTGAAGCAGTTGACTTTTCTTGACCTTTCTGGCAACGACTTGCACGGTGATATTCTGGGCACCTTATGGAATATGAAGGATCTTCAAGTGCTTTATCTGAAGTCGCTTAATCTCAATGGCGTTCTCGACATAAATGATTTATTCACACTCAAGAACTTGACCTGTTTAGGTTTGTCCTACAACAATATGTCTTTCACCAAGTCATTCATCAATGCCACTACATCAAAGCTTGCCTACTTATACTTGGATTCATGCAACTTGACCGAGTTCCCACGGTTTATAGGCTACTTAAGCGAATTGAAGGTATTATATCTACAATACAACAGAATTCAAGGGATTATTCCTAGATGGATGTGGAACAATAACAAAGAATCTCTCTATTATATAGATCTTTCTCATAATCTATTAATCGGCTTTGAAAAAAACCAGACCGATCTTCCTTTGCCGAACTTGGAGTATCTTGATATTAGTTCTAACTTGCTAGAAACAACCCTCCCTATCCCACCTCCCTTGGTCATGATATACAACATCTCCAACAATATCCTATTTGGGGAAGTTCCAACATCCATATGTGAAGTGAGCTCTCTTGTCATGCTTGATTTGTCCAACAATACTCTGAATGGCACACTTCCTCCTTGTTTGGGAAGTATTGGTCCTTTGATTTTATTGAACCTCTCAAGAAATAAATTCGATGGCATGATTCCATGCATTTACTTAGATGGTTGTGCATTGAGAATGATTGACCTAAGAGAAAACCAACTAAGTGGTAATGTTCCAAGATCTTTAGGAAATTGCAAAATGCTAGAGTATTTGAATCTTGGTGACAACCAAATTAATGATATGTTCCCATTTTGGCTATCGGACTTGACCTACCTAAAAGTAATTGGCTTGCGGTCCAATAATTTCCATGGTCCCATCGAATCTAATCTAAGCAAGCCCAACTTCACCAGTTTACACATCTTGGATATTTCCAACAACAACTTCAATGGTGAATTTCCTTCCAACTTGTTGAAGAGTTGCCACGTCATGAAGGTCATGATTGGTAAAGATAAGTTGGCATATTTGAATATCTATGAAGAGTTGGGTTCGAATTTTTCAAACAGCATTGGTGCGACTTATGCGATGAAATTGATAAATAAGGGCACCAAAAGGGAATACATGAAGATTCTGGATGTCCTCATGGCAATTGACCTCTCCAACAACAAGTTTGAAGGGTTCATTCCTGAACTCATTGGAAATCTGAAATCACTTTGCATGCTCAACCTTTCCAACAACCTCCTCATTGGTAGCATCCCTCCTTCCTTGGCCAACCTAACAATGCTCGAATCACTGGATCTTTCTAGGAACAATCTTGTGGGAGAGATTCCTCAACAACTAGCCCACCTCACATTTCTTTCGGTTTTCAATGTCTCTCACAATCATCTATTAGGACCAATACCACGTGGAACGCAATTTGATACGTTCGGGAGCAGTTCATTTGCGATGAATGATGGTTTGTGTGGAAGTCCCTTGCCAAATAAATGCACAAATGGTGAGAATGCTCCACCACCACCATCATATTTCAAAGTGGATAACAAAGAAGAGTGTCTATTTGACTTGGATTGGAGAATTGTGGTGGTTGGCGTTGGAGTCGGGTTTTTGGTTGGTATTGTGCTAGAGAACTTGATCATTGACAAGAAGGGTATGTGGTTCTTGCATTACTCCAAGAAAATGGCAAAAGGATGGAAAAAGGTGAGGAAAGCTCTAGTAGACAAGAAAATATGCAGCTAGATACTAAATGTTCTATCTTTAAGTAGCTTGTTGAGAAAAGTTATACATGCATGTCTGAAGATTCTGATCTATGTTTATTTGCTATAGTAATATGGAGATGTTGTTTTCTTGCTCATGAAAATTATAATTCCTCTGAAGATTCTAACCTATGTCTGTCCATTATGCATCAGCAATGGATGAATGTTCTGTTGTAATATTACTAGCCAAATGACTCTCAAGAATATAGAGATGTAATTGAGATGAATAAATACTATTGAAAAGCCAATTAATATACATGATGGACGACGTTGTAAAAAAATTTTGTTGTCCATGGAAACCAAGGAGATTGGAGTAAAGGTTCTCAGGTTCACAGGTAGAAAGGGCCTTGTTTTTGTTTATTTGAATGTATATTCGATTGAAATATCGTAATAGAGCATTAGTGATCCGTGTCATGTCAAGATATTCGTGTCGGTTATTTATGTCATTTTATGTCGGTAGACAAATGTTACAATGTGATTGATTACAAAGTGTTTCTTATTTAAAATGAATGAAAACATATCAATTTCGAGTGTAATCGTATCAAGTTTGTGCTTTTCTTGGAAAATTTGTATTTGTGTTCGAGTCACCAAGGTATTGCCACTTCCTATGCTCTTCCAGACACTAGCTTGCAATTTAAGTGAGTTTGCAAGAGCTTTTGAAACTAATTTGTTTAAAACTAATACGATACCCCACATGAAAGATATTAAGCTTGAGGAGCATATCATTTAAAAAGTGATTTAGTTTTATGAGTATAAATGTAAAAGATATTTTTATACTTTCTTGAAGATCATCAATTTATAGATTAAATGTAAAATTGTTCCATGCTTGTTAAGTGCGGGGCATATTATTAGAACAAAGAGAAAAAGATTATGATTTAGTCAAATTTATGTGTGAGTATAAACTAATTTTTTAATCATGAAAAATCTAAACACAAATTTATCTGACCATAAAAAAAAAAAAATCAAATTTGTATATTTTTGATAAATTTACCCCAAACTAAATTTTCTTGAACCCTAAACTTGTACATTTATGACAAATAACCCTCCATTAAATTAGATTAATAATGCAAAAAATCTGTATAATGGTGACAAAGCGAAGAATAAAATCCCAAATTGGTATAGTCCCCATCTCCATGTATCATTTAACTTAGTAATTTGACAAGTAAAATTTAACAAAAATTAACAAAGAGTAAATTTGTCATAATTGTGCCAGTTGAGGGTAAATTTGTCAAAGGTATCAGTTTGGGGTTTTTTGTTAAAGATTAGTTTGGGATAAATTTAGGGGTATATAGTTTTGGGTTTTTTTGCCGGTATTAACCCATTTAATAAGAAATGACAAAAAATATGCAAAAAGGAGAGATAAGTTTGTAATTTATTAAAGTTCATACTAAATTAAAGACAATAGTGATACATTGAAATTGACTCACAAACTTGTATTTAAAAGTACAACTTTGTGTTTAGTTTTTAAAAAATATAACTATTATTTAATACCGAACGGTCTGAATATTTAAAAACCTACACATATGAAATCTTAACTTTATTTCAAATCATTGGAAATGTTTTTTTTTTCTATAGAATTTTGTGATGTTGGAATATGTTTTACTAAATCATCCTTTATAGAATTATGAGAAAACATCCATACGACTCTAATATGTCATGGTGATATAGAATAATCTATTATACAAATGAATTGGAAAATTTAAATGCAACATGTCAAGTTGGTGTTATTAAAGGTTTGATGATTTCATGAAAAAATATTATGCCATTTTATGTTATTTTTCAATATAGAGAAAAATTGTTCAAAAAGTCACAAATATTACTTTTGCCGTCATAAATTTTTTAATTTATTCATGTTATAAATTTGATTAAATGACATCACTAAGGGCATGTCATTGGTGCTAACGTGGACCAATTTTTTCCATGACCTATCAATTCATAATGAAAATGCTTAATTGTGGAAAGTGAAAAATGGGCTACTCCATCCACGCGAAATTTGGCTAGTAAGCGTTGGCTCCACGTTGTACTAGGGAAAAAAGAAAGGAAAGGAAAAAATAATTGATTTGAAAACTTGCCTGGAATTCCAAGATGAGCGGTGTGAATCCACTATCTCTTCGAAGGAAAATTCAACTTTTCGTCTCTTAATTTATGTGATTTTTTTGGGTTAAGGTCCTAAACATTTAATTAATCTAATCAAGTACAGCCCCGGCCACAATTCTAATAAATTTGAACTGACGTGCCCGTCGAACCTTTCAAGACACGAAATGGGAAAAGAAAACTTGCTCTTGGGGACAAGTTAGTGCCAAAATGCCTTTCCTCAACAAATATTTAGGTTGAGTGTAATAATTCAGTTCTACATGAAACTTATATGAAGTGCCAAAATGCGCATCTTTATTTTTCACCATAAAAGACTCAAAGGTTCATGGAACCAATTGAAAGAAATAATAGAAAGTTTTGTCTAGGAAGCTTTATCGCCTCCTTATTAAGGGGGAAAAGAGAGAGACAAGAAAGAAGAAAGGCTGACTAGAAACCCCGCGTGCAATTTCAAAATGAGTTGTGTATCCATCAAAGGTTATTCTACTTCCCTCAATTTACTTATTTTTCTAGTTGAGCGATTGAACTATAACATATCTATTTAGATCCTTTAACTTTCATAATTTTTTTTAATTTTTTCACCAATTTTGATTATTTTGAACTGAAGTGGTTGCTGGATCATGTCACGGCAAGATGTGGAAAAAACTAGCCTTTGCAGCTAAGTCGATGCAAAATTGGGTCATTACAAGATGTTTAGTTGACGTGAGAATTTGTGCCAAAATGTCCTCCTATATTTTCACCTTCTTCAAAAGACAAAAAGGAACTAATTGAAATAAGGAAAATTCCAAAGAACCCGAAGTGCCATCAATTTCTAAAATAAGGGACTAAAATGAACATTGTCTCAAATAGAATTTAAATGCATTTATTTTCTCAAATAAGGGCTTGAAGTGACTATATTAGTTTCAAAGAAGACTAAGACCTTACTAGCTAGTCAAGGGCATTTCCGTCCTTTACATTTTCTTATTTTCTTCCCTTTTTTTTTCTTTTTCTTTTTTCTGTAAAAAAGACAAACTATAAAAATATTAAAACTTGAAAAAAAGAAGAGAAAACAAATTTAAAAAAAAAAAAAATCAGCCCTCGGCCTTTGTGGTAGCCCCATTACCGATGGGTCATTGGCCATGGATCGTGGGGTCACCAATGCCTTGACGAGGGCTAGCGAGCCTTGCCCAAACTAAGGGGAGGGTTGGTGACCCTCACCTAGATCTAGGGACTTGGTTGCAACTCTCTCCCAGCAAGCCCTTGCTTCTAGTTAGCAAAGGTTACCAACCCTCACCAAGGCACCTCATTGGATGACCGATGCCCCATGAATGTTAGCCATGGGTCGATACCCCAAAGGCAATGGTTGTCTATATTGCCTGTATTTTTTTTTTTTTTTTTTTTAAATTATAATTTGTCTTTTCTTTTTTGAGTTTTTTTTTTTTTTGAAAAAGAAAACCAAAAGATGAAGGAAAATAAGAAAAATTAAAGGATGAACATGCCCTTGACCAACCAGTGAAGCCAAACCCCTAGTGTTCGAAGTTATGGTAGAGCTGCCAGCCCTCCTTTGCCTCTAGCCACCGCCCCATCACTCATGGGTATGCAACAAGAGTCCGCCCAAAATCGACTAGTCTAGGGGTGTGGGAACCACTTGGATTAGACCAGACATGCCGGTTTTGGGCCGTTTGCACGAGCGATGGTCCAGTTCTCGTTTTCAAGGTGCAAACCAGCCTGATCGGACTGAACCAATTATTATATATATATATTATGTAACTCATTGTAACTGGAATTGCAATTGAGGTAGCAACCTCACATGTGGTCAAGAGACCATCAAAACTCTTGAAGTTCCTTGTTACTTAAAGAAAAAAAATACTTGTTAGTTTTTCTTCAACTTGATGTGGGACCAAGGCTCCAAGAGCCGCACCCTCATTCCTCACGCTTACTCCCTCTCTCTCGCTCCCCTCACTTGTAAGAGACAAGGCACTCTAAGCCTCCAAAGGTCCCACATCGAGCAAATACTCAAAAGCATCAGAGAGATTGTCTATAAAATCCAAACCAAGCATGACTTTTAGCCATATTGTTCACGGCCTATTTGACTAAGATTGAGCATGAAATACATAAAGTGTGATCGATGCTCACACAAGTGGAGTTTGAATTTTTTTTTCATGTGGGAACATGTGCAATTAGTTCTATTGGACTGCCAGGGACCCGAATTGGATCTATCGGTCCGGAGCACTAGAACCAATAGTCCGATCCACTTCTTGATCCTAGAACCAAACAATCCGGTCCTCGGTTCCCTTTGGGAACCGGTCCTCTCGATCTGGTTCCCAGTTCCACCTTGGAACCGAACCAGATTGGGAACCGATCACCCTTACTAGAGAGCCAACTACTCCTGAGGTCAAGGCCAATGATGCGATTGATTGTGTTGGTCCTGATATGCCTCTTGAATAGTATCGAGACTAAGCTCTTTCCAAC
This sequence comes from Eucalyptus guilfoylei, assembly GCA_016097605.1. Classification (NCBI taxonomy): domain Eukaryota; kingdom Viridiplantae; phylum Streptophyta; class Magnoliopsida; order Myrtales; family Myrtaceae; genus Eucalyptus; species Eucalyptus guilfoylei. Next base: position 13,813,960 of record CM027864.1, on the reverse strand, counting down.
ATGGCATGCTGGCTTAGCAAAGCGAGTATGAAATGCCTCTAGAATAGCTTTGAGACTAAGCTCTCTCCAACACGGCATGCTGGCTTAGCAAAGCGAGTATGAAATTGAAACACCACGATGAAAACGACCTAAGTAGACAGCATGTGCGGTATTTAGGTTGACATAATAACGTTGTTCTCTCCTGTGCTTTTTTATTAGAGCACGTACGTCAGAGAGCAAGAGATTGCAATGCCACTGCTTTTATGCCAGGCAATTTTTGTGGATAGGAATTTTGGTGCTCCTTAGCCGCACACTTAGACGTGGTGCCAACCATAATATCATATACTAAAGGATCTTATTATTAGGAGATGGGTTTTTCAAGAGAATTCCTTAGTCTGCCATGGGATGTTACTCTTGGACTAATCATAAAATGCTCAACATATTGCCTCTCACTGCCTTTCCTTTTATTTTATTTTTTAAATAATGTTGATATGTATAAGCATATTGAGGCATCATCATCATCATCATCATCATCATCATCATCATCATCATCATCATCATCATCATCATCATCATCATTATTATTATTGCAAAAAGAGAAAGAAATGGTCACACATCCACGAAGTGGAAATTTCAGGTCGAATTATCATGCCGTGATTGATGGTTCATGTACAATCAGGATTGCATGGTTGATCCATTAAAATGGCATCTCATTTCCTTTTTCCACAGGTAGGCCAAAATTGAGGGAGCCGCACAAAGACTTTTACCACTTTTAGATTGACAAACAAAAGTCATTTTACAGTTTTTTTTTCAAAAGCCAACAGTTTAACATACGATTGTCCTAATCACGCATTATCATTATTCAATAAAATATGTTTTTGATGTTCGTCTTATTTTCGATCTAGTTGGTAAACTTGAAATTGCTACACATGACCACCAAGGTGTTGGAAAAATTTTGCCAGAAGTTTTCTCCTTCCCTTATGATCTTGAATTCAAGTTTAATTGGGAGCACCCCAGGAGTAAAATCTCAATTGTACCAAATTGATATAAGGAAGTGCATCCTCAAGATCGCCTAGAAAAATATGTATACTACTTCACTGCCAAATTACCAAAAAAAAAAAAAAAGTTACATAGAAGTTGATTTTTTTCCTGGGGATTGTTGGTTGAACACAAAAGTCAAGTTACAATGTCAAAACTTAGATTAAGAAGCCCGGTACAAAAATATTATTATACCCTACCTTTTGTTTTAACCCTTAGATATACATGCATAGATAGGGTTCTAGCAAATCTTGTGCAAGATTACGTCAACAAGATGTGTGTGACTTGCAAGTTGAAGTGGCCATCTCAGATTCTCAACTTAGTGGAAGACTTGGGAGACGACTTTTGAGTCAAGGTAAGGTTGACGTCTTACGCTAAATGCGGACTCAATGATGAAATGCAATGTCGACTTCACTTACACGGCACGCATTCTAATCAATAGGTACAGCAAGTGCCTCAAATTTTCCAACGTATTTATGTGATTATCCCATTCATTGCTTTTAATATCATTTATCATTGTGATACACCTTTTATTTTCCTAACCCTTAATGGTTTCTTATGAGTACGGAATCAATTTGCAATCAAAGAGGTGGAATCACCTAATTCACATATAGCATAAACAAATACCAAGTATCGAGGCATGATCCAATGAGATTAACTCAATAGTTAAAGAATGAACATCTGGTATAAATCATTTCCATCTTCGAGTTATCCACCTTAGTGTTGAATCATTTTATTATTTAGTCCATACATGCGAGTTCCATGCATCTGCAATTTAACTATCTACGATGCACATCATTGTCATGGAAAATGGAGTACTAAGGCAATGCTAGTTCATTCATTATGCTCTATAAGAATGAGTGAGTTGGACCGAGACTAAATTGAAAGACTAACAACTCGTTCAAATCCTTTTAGTCCTCTTCGAATGGGCTTTATAGTTTAATGGACGCAAGTAATCTCACAAGCCTAGTTGGTCGGTCACTTTAGCCCTACTTGGAATGGAACAACATTTGCAATTTGTTATTTATCCTATGTTCCAGATGTTTTTAATGGGATCGAAGCACCTTTATATCAGACAATGTAGCTTGATTTGTTTTGTTTAATGTCATTATGTTTTTCCTCGAAAGAAAGGGAGAAGAAAAGCTTCATCTCTTATGTATAGGCATTCATCATTATTTTTTTTTCTTTTTTCCTTTTTTTGGGTTATTATCACTTCAAATGTTAATTTTGATGTGAGAATATTTTATTCCCGTTCTTGACTTCTATTGTATAACAACACTAGCATTTTAGCCCGTGCAATGCCATGATACTTGAAATAACATTTTTAAGAAGTCATGAATATTTCTATATTTTAGGCATAAAAGTTTGTAAAGTATTCTCCAGTTGTAATAGCATTGTAGCACTTTGTGCCATACCATGAGCAGCAATCTCCATGTGACCCTGATAAACCTTCGCATAAACACATTGAAAATCTATTACGTAAGTTCTGAAACTTCGCTTGAATTCCATCAAGGCAAAGCTCTCATCCGGATGGCATGGTGGCTTAGCAAGTGAAGTATGAATCAAAATGAGAAGGACGACTGAGTAAGAAGTGCATGGAGTAAAGACACAGTGATCTATGTTTTTGTTACTGGAATCGATTAATATGGGAAAAGGCTGGGCCTAACTGTGATTTATGTTCAGAGGCAGTTCTGATCAAGCCATTTTTTGTCACCTTGGCATTCTAGATTCTGCTACTAATGTAATAGCATAAAAGAGAGAGAGACGTTCTTTTGGCAATGTAAAATGGGAGGGGCTAAAAGTTTGGTTTTTTTGTGTGGAATAGCAGAATGTAGGTAGTGAAGGCGAAGTTAAAGCAAGAGGCAATTCAAAATGCAGCTATTTATCTATTAATCATACTGAATTTGTAATGCAATGTGTATTGAGTATATCTCTTATTGTCCTAGCTAAAATTGTTATGTAACTAGACGAGAGGAAAAGAACAACTAAGTTTAGAGTCCTTTCATTGCAGAATGAGTGGGAAGTAGAGCCGCAATTTGATTTCTAATTACAGATTGGGCTACCAGTAAAGTTTGTATTTCACATACATAAATAGTTGACATTTCTAATTATGGTGGGATTCTATTATTTTTTAAGTTTTGGTGGCGTGAATATACAACTAATACTCTCTAAAACTCAATTTATTTTGTGATTTTTGATTTTGTGGTATCTCTAGCTTTTTGAGAATGCATTGTTCATGTCATATCGTATACTATTTTTTCTTTCCATACAATCAACACATCACTCTTTCAGCATACCTTTATGCCAATTGGAATTTGATTTGTTGATAAATTACCTCAAAATAAGAAAAATTATTTTACCTTCAAAAATAAGTGAGTGCTTACTTTAGAGATTTGTCCGGTCAAAGAAAAACTTATGTTCTATTTTTGCAATGATTTTCGTACTCTATCTAATGTCTCTCAATAGTGGAAAATAAAAGTTTTGAAGGATAACAATTTTTTACCCTCTTGTAGTAAAAGATCTACAAACTCAATGTTTGTCATAAAATCTATGTCCACCTCCTCCATTTCACTCCCCTTTTCCTTGTTGGACCATTATAGAGCAGTTAATATCTTTTCATTAGATCATCTACAATCATCGTACCACACGTCACATCGAGTTCGGTCTCATCCCAAATTGACATCACTATAGCTTTGTCTTGAATCCACTCATTACTAATTTCGACTTTTATGAAATTCCTACTCGAAGCTGGACATTTTCTTCACTAACAGCATGTGCGCATTTTCATACTTCACCTACCTGGTTAGCATTGCATGCATAGGTAAGATATTCACTGTCATGCCCCGAACCTCGAGCGCGCACACATCCCTCGGTAGTCGATAAAATTGTGACGTCTCAGGACGCGTCGCTGACCCATTCATTTTATTGTACATGCGGAAGCGAATAAACAAAACTCCTGACAACACAAATAAGGGATAGAAAAGTAGGAAACAAATTTCACAAAACATTTTTTTATAAACACACTGGGTTTATATAGTATAAGGACTAGGGTCTCCACTGTACACATATTGTCCGCTTTGGACACTAAGTCCTCACGATTTTGTTCTTCTTGGGGCAGCCCATACTACCCCAAGAAAACGCGTGTTGCAAGGGCGGATGTGTGAACTCATTGCCATCCCTCTCCCAAGCCAATATATTGTCCTCTATGGGTACATACGCCTCATCAAAGTCGCGCAGCCTCCCTCAAGGTTTTGTTTCCTATGGGTCACCCGCACTGGCGTGGACGCACCGCCATTCCAGCAACGGTCTTTTCCCTCAGAATGCGTATGTATAGTTAGAGACACCCAAGCCTTATAAGCTAGCACAGAACTCCCCCCTAAGCGATGTGGGACGGGAGACATGCCCTTAGCCTCACTCGCATACTGCCAAGGCGATCTTAGTCCGTCCCTCTGTACTGCCCCTGGTCTGGGTCGTCAAATTCTCCCCCCTTGAGGCACAGCGCCCTCGCTGTGGCCCCACACGCTACGAGAGTCGGCTCTGATACCACCTATAAGGACTCGGGTCTCCACTGTACACATATTGTCCGCTTTGGACATTAAGTCCTCACAATTTTGTTCTTCTTGGGGTAGCTCTGCTACTCCAAGAAAATGCGTATTGCAGGGGTAGAGGTGCGAACTCATCGCCATCCCTCTCCCAAGCCAATATATTGTCCTCTATGGGTATATATGCCTCATCAGAGTCACGCAGCCTCCCTTAAGGTTTTGTTTCCTATGGGTCACCCGCACTGGCGCGGACGCACCGCCATCCCAGCAACGGTCTTTTCCCCCAGAACGTGTATGTACAGTTAGAGACACCCAAGCCTTATAAGCTAGCCCAAGACTCCTACCTAAGCGATGTGGGACGGGAGACATGCCCTTAGCCTCGCCCACGTACTGCTGAGGCGATCTTAGTCTGTCCCTCCGTACTGCCCCGGGTCTAGGTTGTCACATATGCAAAAGTCTACAAAAAGATCAACTCTAAAAAAGAAGCTGTCCTACGACCTACTAGTTGAATATGTTAACTGATCCTTCGGACTCTACCTCCACAAGCTCCGGGGGCGTTGGGTCCTCCACAGCCCCATTAGAAAGGTCAGCTGCACCCTCGCCTAGAGCAGCATTGACTACAACGGTGGGGATATCAAATTCCTAAAGGGGTCCTACCCTATACCTATTGAGTCCATGGTGAAACCACACCCTGAATCGATGAGGTACCCTCTCAAGTAGGCCCTCATCGACCTAGACAGTGATCACCACTAGCTCATAGACCCAATGACTCCTGGGGATAGGGACGTTTATGCTTTGCTCGGAAACGGCATGAGGCTGACCAAAACATTCCAAAGGGACCTTCATCTAAGGACTTGAAAAGATTGAGCCCACGACGGGGTGAGACAACGTCTCAGCAAGTTCACCCCTTAAACCCCGACTAGGAAGGAAATACGCCTAGAGGCGTCCTAACCACACAACCATAGAGACTCACTTTGTCTCAGATCCTCCTTGCATGTCAGTAAGGTTCATATCATAGGAGACACGGACCCATGGAGTGCCATAACTTAGCAGAAATGGACACTTAAGTGCCATAACTTACGAAAGGTACACTTAAGTGCCAAAATCGGAGCAAAATGGATCACTTGAGTGCTAATCCGACCAAAACGCTGACGTGTCAATTTTTCGATGAAGCAAGTGCAAAACGGCGTCGTTTTGATGCTGACGTGGTAAAAAATTAATATAAAATTTTAATTAAATTTAATTAAAACATTTATAAAAAATATATAAATATTGAAAAAAAAAAGGGATGCGATTGAGGGATGAGCGGTCAGCCACCGCCGTCTCCCCGCCGCCGCCAGCAGGGGCCAGCGACGGAGGGGGGAGGGTCGACCGGGGTCGTCAGGCCCTAGCTAGGGGCCGATGACCCCGACCGACCGGCGGTGAGGGCCCGCAAGCCTTCGCCCTGATCTAAGGCGAAGATTGTAGCCCTCACCTAGATCCGGCGAGGGTCAGCGGCCCTCGCTCGGCGAGGCCAAGGGCAGCTGCTCGCTGGGGATCGACCCTCGCCCAGATTGGCGAGGGCTCACGGCCTTTGCCCAGATCCGACGAGGGGGGAAGGAGGAGAAGGGGAGGCAGCCGACGACCGAGGAGGAGGAAGGAGGAGAAGGAAAAAAAAAAAGGGGGGGGGGCAAGGAGGAGGAGGGAGGCGGTCGGTGGCGAGGGCCGGGGCCGCTAGCCCTCGGCTAGGGCTCGGCTGCCCTGGCTGACTCTCCTTCACCTTTCGGCGACGGTGGGGAGGCGGCGCCGGCGAGGGCTCAGCCCTCAGCCGCCGACTACCTTCTTCCTTCTCCTATTTTTTTTTAAATTATTTTAAATAAATATAAATTATATTTTTATTTTGTTTTAAATTTAATTTATAATTTTTATATTATATTAAAATTCAAATTATGCCAAAATGACATCGTTTTGGGTGAATTAGAGCGAGTCGGCTCTCCGGCAAGCCATCTCGGTGAGAAATATTAATATTTAATTACCATATATGATTTCCGGTCGGCTTCGTCGGAGGTGGCACTCAGGTGTCCCACTTTTCTTAAAATGTGGCTCTTAAGTGTACTTTTCATAAGTTATGACACTTAAGTGTCCCTTTGTACCAAGTTATGGCACTTGAAGAGATCTTTTGCCCATAAGTAGTAATGAATTTCAATCAATTGGAACACCACATCTCATATCTCACATAGCCATAGGGGTCTTGATTATAAGGCTAAATCGTTATGACATGTCCCATACCGTGCCACACGATTTTGTCCCATAATCAGATGTGGTTAAGACACTCAATCATGCGTTCCAATTTTATCATGGCCCAACGGGCACGGCCTACTTGATGTTCGGCAGCCTTCTAGCGTAACTAGTCATCGTCTCACCCCATTGAGCACGGTAATATCTACACGAGACGGCAATCCCGAGGAGCATCGGTCTAGAATCTACTATGACCGACATCCGTTGACCAGGGACATCCCATATAGGGGCAACGTCCACCTGACTCATATCAGGGACGGGTTCTCATATCTATTCATGCACCCATCCAATCCCGACTAAGACATTGTGCTTTGCACTCAAATGTCACAATTAAAATAATGTACTTGGCCAATTTTTTTTCGTATTAAAAACACACGGTAAAATAATCATATGTGGGTACACAGTCAATTTGAACCAGAAAAATCGATATCCTCTTTTGTAAAATCTCATTGTTTGATATAGTCTTTAGAAACAATTTTGGTGTCAAAACCCAACACTCGGTAATTTCTAATTAATTACCAAAATTTCCTAATTTTAAAATAAATACTAAAAATCACAATCACTACTCAATTTGCACAAATTAATATTCATTCGCATAAACTAAGCACACCACTGCAATCAACACAAAATTCTGGTCACTGGCTATCCTATTATAATTTTCGAAAAATATTAAATAATTAATAAATTACAAAATTAATTAAATAATGCAAATTAAATCCAATAAATGCTAACCTAGGTTGGAAATGCTAATCTAACCACCTAAATACACCTAGAAAATTAATGCACCTATCTAGATAAATAGCACAATCTATTTAGTCCATAATTAATCTATTATAACCACCTAACATGCATAATTAAACAATTAAATCATTAATCCAAACTAACTAACCACCTAAGCCATACTGAGCTTAATCTAATTACCTTCTAAACGTCATTAACTCCATAAGCAGAGTTTAGTAAGTAAACTCACCTGTTTAGCGGGCCAGTGAGTCCATGGTGACAATGACGCGGAGGCGAGTAATAAACAAGCCTACGGCGATACCAAGCGAGGTCCGGACGGGGCCTAAAACGGGTCTCAAAGTCTCAGTTGGGCTAAAACTTCAGCTTCTGGTTGCAGCTGAAGGAGGTTGAACCGAGCGGTAGATTGGCTGGAAATGGCAAGGAAGTGGACCAGGCGGCTGCAGAGGGCGACGACGGTAGCTCCGGCGGCTACACGACGACCAGGTGAGTTGCGACGGTGGCCAGGTGCTTTGGGATAGTGACTAGGACAGTTTGGACGACGAGCACGGCGGGACGAGCACACGGGCGGGAGCAAGCGGCTTCGACGGGTGTGCGGGCGCTGGACGGCACACAACGGCGGTAGGGGGCTATCAACGAGCAGGGGGGATGCTGGCTGGCTTTCCTCTGGTTCTTTGAGCTCTCAAAGCACTACAACAATGGATAAAGCAACCAAGGGAAGAAGGAGATAGCTGCTGAAGAGCGGCCACCACTTGCCTCAAAGTCTTCCTAAATATCTCTATTCACCCATCACCAAAGCCCCACCACCTTCAGCCTTCATCCCCAGCCATTTTCCCTCCCCAAACTTCCCCTAGAAGCTTCCCAAATGGTTCAAATGTTGTCCACCCCCTTAGCCTACGAATTTGGATATTTTCCTCTTCAATTTCACTTCAATTTTCCTCCAATTGGACTCAAATTGGCCCCCATAAAATCAATCAAGGTGCCCTCCTCCATCTCATGATTTTTTTCTCATCAATTGAACCAATTTGAACCCCAAAAATTCACCCAAAAGCGGCCCTCTAATTTTCCTAGTCCAAAAACGCCTAAATTTGATTTTTCGCCGAAAACTCGGGTTTGCAGAAAAATCTTCAGAGGATGAATTAGCGTTCCTAAAATGAATCGTGACATGACAGAACTTTCAATTTCTAAAATCAGGTTCGAATTTGCGATTAATTTCAACCGAGCGTCATTTTAGCGTGACTTAGACTACCGAGTAGCTTTTATAAAATTTTAGTGCAATTGACCCGTGATCGATTATTTTCGAGCCACATTGTACATTTTCGACTCATTGGCGACTCTCAGTTGTCGTGAAAATCTCGAGGTTTCAAATACAGGCATAGGGTACATAAATGATAGAAAAATCAGTTTAGTGCTGTTCGACGAGAATTTTGCAATTAGATGGAATCACCCATAATTTAATCACATACCTCAGTCAAATCGACCTATCTCTGATTTCTGATCGATTTTGACAGTGCCGTATTGACCCTTGCAAATTAGCATGGTCAAGCAGTCGATTTCTAATCGAATTCTCAAGTCTATTGCATTAAAATCCCTTAACGGCTTCACTAGATAAACTAGTTATTCGTGAGTGATTAGCTTAGAGAAAAGAACTATAGGCGCGTCGATGAAAAGCCCAACTCATTCAATTGAAAACAGAATCAGAAAATCAGGATGTCACATTCACCATCAACTATAAAATGAGGATTTCAAGGATCGGTATTGTGCGATTTGGTTACTTGTAGATATCACGGGTTCTTGCCAATGTTCCGAAGAATATTTAGCTTCACGAAGTTTATATTCAGAACACAATCTCTCACCAACTCAGCTAGAAACCCTTCAAATAGAAGTGCTACTCAATGCAAAGCTTCGACTTTGCTCTTTGTTGGGCTTCCAATCTATTAGTAACAGATATATTCTGACCATTGATTTTCCCTCTTTAAAGCAAAAGAGATCAAAATTTGACACTAACGTCTTTTCCTCTCCCAACCCCCTCCCTCCCTCCCTCCCTCTCGAACCTTTCTTCATCTCCTCCACTTCTGGAAGGGAGGGATTTGACCTAGATCTCTCCCTCTCTCTCCCTCCCCTCCTAGTTTACTTTTTCTTTTTCTTTTTTTATTTCCTTACTCTACCAAATTTAGTTTTAGATTTGAGTACTTTGCTCTCCGATATTATATTTGGGAGTTTTTTTTTTTTTTCGATCTAATTCTAGATTTTGGAGTTTTAATGAATAAGTACCCCGCCTCTAGTTCCAATGGTATTCACAATAGTTTTGGTATCAAATCTATGCTTATTTAAGTCTTGGAGCTTCGCATTGGCTACAAAACTTGCTCTCACAAGTGTCGGATCTGATCTTCTTTAACATGTTTTGTTTTTATACAGTGATGGTGTTGGGGATGCCAAATTTAGGCACACACCGTCGAATTTAGGTGCACGCCGTCGAAAGGCAAAGTTGTAACTACAAATGTAGATCCTGGCATGTACTTACTACCAATGACATTGTGTGTTTTTGTGATTGACCACTAATCCTTTCGCTTGAATGTAGTAACAGATCATGAGCCTGTGATTATTTGTGCCAACCATGCTCTGATGATATGCATTGATTTTTGGTTTTTGGTTTGTTTTGGAATTTTATGGGCTTGTTTTGGTATTATGACTTTTGAGATCTTTTATTATGAATATCACTGGCCCTTGTCATGTTACTTCTTTTGAAAAACATAGATCCATCTAGAAAAAATGTGGACCTAACAAAAGAGTCCTCGATCCTGATAAACTCATCCATAATCAAAGTCGATAGGTATGAACCCTAATGTCAAATCTTGATGCGCCCTATTAGTAAATGCCGTTAGTGATTAATCTATTGACTTCTTTCCTAAGTGAATTGGGGGTGGGTCTCTCTCAAGTTTGATTTTCTTTATTATGTGCAAAGATGTGAAATGAATATAATATGACTGGAAATTAAGGTCAAGCTCGGCGGCAGAATTCGAACTCCGATTTCCACTTTATCTGCCCAATTTTTCTTTCAACATATGCCCAAATATATTTTATTGTTGCCTATACATGACTTTATAAGGTTTTTTCAACATATGTCCAAATTCCATCTATTTGTCACCATCCTTGATTTGTTCAACAATAGTCTAAATGGCACACTTCTTCATGTTTGGCAAATATCGAGTCTTTGCCAAATTTGAATAATGGGAAAAATAAGCTTGAGGGCATTATTTTTTTCATAGTTATACAGATGGTTCTACATTGAGAATGGTAGATCATAGGAAGAATCGATTGCGAAAGGTCTATTTCTAGATCTTTGGTCAATCGTAGAATGCTAAGATAGTGAATCTTGGTAACAATCAAAATGGTGATCGCTTACCCTTTTGGCTATCAGATTTGACTAAGCTAAAATTTACCGGCTTGCATTCTAGTAAGTTCCATGGTCTAATAGGAACTAATTATTAGGGCCAATTGAACTTCACGAATTTGCAAATCGTGGACCTTTCCAACAATGGTTTCAATGGCGAGCTACCATCTAACTTGTTACAGATGAATTTATTGCCAATCAATATGAGTTCGAGTACATGGATATTCTGCAAGAACTTTCTTTCGTGGGTTGGGAGAGTGTGACACGTGGAATGAAATTTATCAATAATGGGACGGAAAGGGAATACTCGAAAATTCAATATGCCCTTATGGAAATTGATCTATCCAACAAGAAGTTTGAGAAATGGATACCCGCAATAATTTGGGAGTTGAAGCCACTTCATTCACATGCTTAACCTTTCAAACAAAGATTTTCAATGATGCGATCCCACCTTCCTTAGCAAAGTTGATGACTGTGCTGGAATCTTTACACTTTTCTTAAAACATGCTCTCTGTAGAGATCCCTCAACAACTAGCCTAGCTTCCATTTCTTTCTGTTGGGGTAAGTAACTTAGCTTGCATTCTTCAAAACAAAGCAAAGTGGAAGAGCACATCCACTGCAAGCCATAGTACAAAATCAGAGAAAGAATGGCAGCAAAGCCTGGAAGAAAACATACCACTGAAGCTTAACAAAAGGAAAAAAAAAAAAAACAAGACATCGAGAACAAACAGAGAACAATAATAAACTACAAAGTTCACGAATCATTTGTTATAATAAGTCTCGAGTTTGAGTCCGTGGACGAAATTTGACCGAAGTGAATTATAGGAAAGTCCAAAAGCGGAAATCAAGATTTCCTATTTGGTGGTATCAAATTGGAGTGGCACAAGAAAGAGAAATACCACTTGCCTATTTTGACTCGGCATAGAATTTTTGACCGACTAGCACGAGACTTCCTCAAGCGGTGGATATATATTTATATATCTATATATAGAGAGGGAATTAATATCATGAAAAATCTCAAATTGGTACACTTGTAATAAATTTATCTAAATTAATTTTTTTACCATAAAAAACTCCAAATCTTGTATATTTGTTATAAATTTACTCTTCATTAGTTTCCATTAAATTGGATTAATACCATGAAAATCACAAACTAGTATACCAAAGTGATAAAAAGGAGGGTAAAACCTCAAATTGGTAATTCGTCAACTGTCATGTGTCATTAAACTCAACAATTTGACACTAAAATTTAAGAGAAATTAATAGAGGGTTAATTTATTATAGGTATGCTTGTTTTAGGTTTTTGGTAATCAAAAAAATTAGTTTGAGATAAATTTGTTTCGGGTATACTAGTTTAGAGTTTTTATGGGATTGTATATAATGCTTTTGCTTTAAGTTGTGGTTTTATTGAGAAAGAAAAAGAGCACAAGCACACGCCACTGTTGATGTGTGCGTAAATGGGGCTTAAATTATTGCTCTAGATATTGAGATCCAGGAAAAAAGCATTTAACAAGCTTAAATTATTAGATATTTGATTTTCAACGGGGGTGAATAGTATTTTTAAAGCAAGTCTGGCAATAGCATTTATCATGTTTGGATAATTTGATGAATTGTTGAAAAAAACATGGTAAATAATTTTCATTACATCGTGGAAGATCCTATGATATCCATATGTAAATAAACTTAGCCATATGTTGATAGACTTCTTTTCAAGAAAAAAAGAACTTTTATGAGCAATTTATATTCTTTCTAGTTTAACTTTTATTTGTACTTTTAAAAACGGTGAGTTTTAGGATACTAACACAAATAGCCCATAAAGTTTAGTCCGATGTGCAATATCATCCTTGAACTCTTTTAATTCTTTCAACGCGGTTCTTAAATTATTAGAAGATGTTATGTAGATTTTCTATTTTATTAAATAAAAAAATCAGACATTATTTGATGACATTAAATATTATATGCAGCATAGGACTTCTAAAATAATGAGTTGGCACGCTACAAGTACATGTGATTATGAGTTTTATTTTTCAATCCATTTACTTTTATTCTTTATTTAGGAAAGGAAAAAAAATCAGGGAATCAAATGAACCTCTTCCTTGACATAAACATTTCATCTTCTTCCTTGTAATCAAACTTCTGACGCAATGTGCTTGGAGCCTCACAGACAAAAATGGTTTGATGGGTTGAGGTTGATGCCAGTGACATTGTAGCTCTTGGGATCGTGGAGGGTGCACCACCTAAATATGTGCATGTAGGTGAAGACACCGAATTTGACCAAATTGAAGATGAGGTTGCTTGAGTTGGAGAATTCTACCTTGTTAAGACACTTCGAATCGAAGAGTTCTCCAAAGAGAGAAAGGGATCGATGGTTATGAGCTCGCTTGTCCACCATGCTCATATTTGTTGTAAAGGAGCTGGTATTCCGAGTGTGAAGATCACATTGTGGCCTCGAAAAGGCCAAATTGGAATGGAAAAATAATTGGAAAGTTATTTAAGGAGCGATGTGAATTATCATTTTTGGTTTTACTTGGATGAAAGTGATGCTCCACTATTAGAACTGCTGAATAGTTGGAGGATTAGGATTTTCAATTTATCTAGTGTGATGGGTATGAAATTACTGGTGTTTTGGAATGAGAAATTGTGTTTTAGAATGAAAATTCTTGCACTTCTTCTTGTCCTTTTACAACTTTTCGAGGGACCAGCGGCGACCCTATAACCAAAGAGTTGATGAAAGCATCGTAAAGACTGAGGAAGGAAGAAAAGTAATTGGCGTCTTTTAGAATGCCTCAGGTTTGAGTTTTTTTTTTTAAAAATAAATATCTTATGTGGATCACCTTTCCCTATATGACGCGAATACTTGATATGTAGAAAATCCAGGCATAACATTCTTTCTTGTCCACCATGGCACATCAATAGATTCTGCTTCATCAGTTAACTAAAGGATGATATTGAACATCTTATAGTCTAGCGACTATATTGAATATTTAGTGATGGTATAAGTACTTAATTGAACAAATTGAAAGTCGAATGATAACATCGTACATTGGTCCATAATTTAGGGATTATTCGTGTCATTTTCCCATGAATTTTATCACGGCAATAGTTTTGTGAAGTTTTTGTTATTTTTCAATGACTAAGCTTGTAAAAAGTAGCATTCATTCTTCTCAATCCAAATTTTAGGAATCTCTTCATGAAATAAATTGGTGATTAAAGATAAGAATCCATCATTTTCACCAATAGTCTTTAACGATTAAATTGTAGATAATTTAGTTTCATATTTGTCTTCTTGTCTCTACCGTGTCTATGGGTTCCAATATTTAGTAGCTTGTCACATTCAGATTTTGGACGCAATGAATGTCCAAAATTAGGTTCTTTATCGCAGCCCATAAGTGAAAGTGAGTGCTAATTGGCATATAATCACAACATACATTAGAATGTAGATTGCCACCTTATATGTTACCGTATATAATGATATAATATGATGTTCTAGGAAAAACAATCAGAAATATAGAACAGTCTCCAAGAAAACAACGTCTACATACAATACTTACGAACCACTCGAGTTCGCATGAAGCAAACATAGATTGAAATCAGATGAATTTGTAACTATTTTTTAGACAAATTAGACACATGAAAATTTGCATTACTGATAAATGTTACATAAGTATCCAACCACAACATTGCCAATCGAAAACCAACCCCTAGCGCCAATTAACACAACTTTCCAATCCAAATCAAACGGAAAATCTTCTTCATTTTTTTCCTTGAACAAAGATGGTAGTAATGGTAATTTACTCCCAACCTTTGTGCATTTATTTGGTAAAGAACTTCCATATAATCCTTTATTCATGGCAAATGAACGGGTCGCAAATGTGTTGAAATGACTCCTCCGTGGTATTGGTCCCGATAGTTGAATATGAGAGACATCAAAAGACGAAAGAAATGTAGGTTGGGCTAGTTGTTGAGGTATCTCTCCCGAGGGATTGTTCCAAGAAAGGTTTAGAGATTCCAGCTTTGTTAGGTTTGCTCAGGAAGGTGGGATGGAACCAATGAGAATGTTATTCGAAAGGTTAAGTATAAGAAGGGACTTCAAATCTCCAATAAGATCGGGTATGCATCCTTTGAATTTGTTATTGGAGAGGTCAATTCCCATAAGGGCATAAGGAACCTTCGAATATTCCATTTATGTGCCTTTTATTCATCAGTTTCAATAAATAAGTCATTTTATACCTATCGACCACTTGACGAATATCCACATAAATGGTAACTATTGCATATATATAGAAGAAGGGAGAGAGCCCTGAAAAAAGTATACATATATTCCAACCGATCTTGACCAACAATTACTTTCATGGCATGGAAACTCTACAACAACTTGGAAGGAAGTTCACCATTAAAACTATTGTTGGAAAGATCCATGATATGCAAATTGTTGAACTTAAATTGACTTCAATATATTTCTCTTGGACCATAGGACATATTAGATTTCAAGATCATAGCTTTGAGCTCGGTCAATACTGATAGCCACCATGGAAACTCATCAAGAATTTGATTATAACCAAGGTTCAAATACTCTAGCTTTGTACAATGCCAAAGATCTTGGCACAGACCCTTGCAATCAATTTTTTTGTGAGGTCACTAATCTTCAACGCACAACCTTTTAAGTAACCATCATAAATCATGCCCTCAAATTTATATTTCCCAAGACTCAAAATTAACAAAGAACCAATGTTTCCAAGAGATGAAGGAACTGTGTCATTCAGACTATTGATTGACAAATTAAGAACTACAAGGGATCTTGCTTTACAAATAGATTGTATTTCTTTGAAGAGGAAGTTCCTGGAGAAATTGTAATAAATCACTGATGGAGGTAGACTAAGGAGAGTAGTTTTGAGCAAGTTAGAACTAATGTCAAAATACATCAACTTGGGAAGAGGCAAATTGATTTGGTTGTTCACAAAGCCAGTTAGAAAATTATGGGAAAGATCAATATACTCCAAGGTCTCTCTACTACCATTCCACATCCACGTAGGAGTACTCCCTCCAATTTTATTGTGTGAAAGACTTACTCTCTCTAATCCACTTAGGTAGCCTAAAAACTTCGGGAATTAATGTAAGTTGCAAGAATCTAAAGCTAAAATGGAAAGTTTTGAAAGAGTGGCATTGATCTCAATCTTGCTGACAAAATACGTGTTGTTGAAGTCCAAATATAATGTTGTCAAGTTCTTGAGCTCATGTAAATTCACCGTGCCGCTCAATTTATTCCAATTAAGATCAAGATACTCAAGATCCTCGAATTTGTGTAAATCCACCGTGCCACCCAAATTATTCCCACTAAGACGAGTGTCGCGACCAAAATTTCGGGTGAACCACATAGGGTTTGGCTAATGGATTATTAAGCATAAACTTAGCTCGGGCTCTCCTAAGTTCATACCAATTCGTGACTTAGGTTCAAGTTCTTAACATGCAAATGATTTTTCAATTAGGAGTCATCACTAATCTATTTTTGGTGGGTCGATTAGAAACCCAAGTAAAGTAACGGGAGATATACTTTACTTCTGCAAACCAGAAATTGTGAGTTCAGGGACTTGATTATGCTAGATTTCTCTAACACCCTTTCGGTACCTTTCTATTTTATTTTGAAAAAATGTTTGGCAAGCAGCTTGAATTGATTTTAATTTAACTCCCTAACATGTGAGGTGATCATACGGGTGAGCAAACCACCAATTTAACACATAAAGCAATGAATAAATTGCAAGACTTACCTCATAGCAACGAATGCATTTGCAGTGTTAGATCATAATTCACATCGATAGTCCTAAATGTGATTTCTAATTAACACTCAATTTCTCAATTTTTTTTAAAGAATTTTCTCTTGTTTAATAAAATCCAATCTATATGCAATGCAATATAACGAAATGACCTAATTCTAATGACGGACAATTTCTAATTAAATGAACCTAGCAACAATTATTAAATAACAAGCATTTTATGAACCTAATTCTATATGACATGCGCATGATATTTTTGTATTTTTTTAAATAAAAATTCGTAATCAAAAGTGCTAAAATATAAAAATCTAGCTAAAGTGAGATATTATCTATTTTGAGTTAGGAATAGACTAATTTGAAATCCTATCTTAACTTAGATAATTATCTCATCATGCAATTTAATTCAAAAGATATTATCTAACCTAGATACCATCTAAACATGCATTTAAAAAAAAAAAAACTAACTATTCTATCATGCAATTTTATCTAGGAAATCAACCCTAATCTACATGATATGCAAATGCAATTTTTTTTAAATATATTTTTGGGATAAATAGAGCGATTAAAAGATAAGCACTAAATCATTCACAATCATCAAATATATTATCCATCATTTATCCATCATTTGAATTTGGAAACCATATCAAATCAAGCTTGATTATTTCACTAATAAAATCAATAAATTGATCTTAAGCCTTAAAGATCAAGACATCAATTTTATTCCCACGTGATTAATTATTCCATCTAAAGCCTTATAGATGGAATAAAAAATCGTGTGCGGTTGCAAATGGTTGAAAGAGTTTTCTTCGGAAGACAAACACGCATACAGGATATTCCATTGGGAGAAATACAACAAGAAATCCATCTATGTCTTGAAGAATTGTGCCTAAAGCGCCAGATGGTCCGCACCTACATCACAGACGACAAAGGCCTCGAGGCAGCCTACTCTCGCCAGAAATTGAAGATCAAATGCTCCAAGCAAGACTGTGATGGAACTTGTGGAAAGATTTCTAAGAAAAAGAAACACTTCAAGAAGTTCTGGATGAAGAAATCCAAGCATGGCTCCAAGAACTTCCGAAAAAAGAAGAAATGGCGATACATCCGCAAAAGTAAAGATCGCACAGGCCACAAAAAATCAAATCGTTGCTACATCTGCAATCAGAAAGGACACTTGCCAAAAATTGTCCTCAAGCAAAAAAAAGTCAGAATCGTCTCATTCATCACATTGAAAGTGAAACTGGAATTTCTCTTGAAAATGATGATATTGAATCCTTATTCTCTACTGATGAAGAACCATCCGAACAAACTCTTTGTGTTATTCCTTCTTACCAAACTTCCAGTGAAGCTAATTCTGACTCAGACTCTGAAGATATTTTCCATATATCCCCTACATCTTCAGAACAAACTCCTGCCATATTTTCGAGCCAAACCCATTGTCCCCATTTCCCTGTAAAAATCCTCACCTCGAAATTTGCCAAGCCAATCACTGTTATTGCACTCATCGATACCGGAGCAAGTTGTTCCATTTTGGATACTAAAGTTCTGCCTGAAGAATATTGGACTTCTTATGTCCGATATTTCAACTCTGCTTCTGGAGATACTTTCTCCACAAATGTCAGAACCACTCCTGAAACTGTTTAGTTTTTCCCCCAGTGTTCCATAACCACAAAAATCTTTGCATCCAATCTCCCCAATAAAGATTTGATAATCGGATGGGACATTATGACTCAGATTTCTCAATTTCGTATCATTCCTGGAAAATGTCTTAGGTATAAGGACCAATTCTCTGAATTTGTCAATATTCAGAGACTCTTTTTCCATCCAAATGAGTCTATTAGATCCAATCATACAAAAGTTGTTAGAATCTTGTTAAGAGTCTCATTCTGAATTTGCTCAAAAATATTCTCATCCCTTATGGGAAAATCCAGAGTTCTTTGTTCGCCTTCCTTTAAAAAAAATGAAGACATCAATCCAACCAAGGCGAGTCACATGGGAATGAAGCCAGAACACCAAGCTTTAGCTCAAAGGGAATGCTCAAAACTATTGCAACAAGGCCTTATTGAAATCTCCAACTCCCAATGGGCTTGTGAAGCATTTTATGTCAATAAGCGTGCCGAGCAAAATAGGGGAAAAATGAGATTGGTGATCAATTATCAACCTCTTAACCTTTTTCTCCAAGATGATAAGTTCCCTTTACCCTCCAGAGACTCTCTCTTTACTGGCCTAACCAAGGCCCACATCTATTCCAAATTCGACCTTAAAGCCGGATTTTGGCAATTGGGCATCCATCCTGAAAACAGATCCAAAACAGGATTCTGTATTCCAAACCAGCACTTCCAATGGAAAGTTTTTCCTTTTGGCCTAAAGGTAGCACCATCCCTCTTCCAAAAGGCCATGTGCCGAATTTTCTAACCAATTTTGTCAAGTGCAACAATCTATATTGACGACATCCTGCTCTATAGCC
Organism: Eucalyptus guilfoylei; assembly: GCA_016097605.1. Lineage (NCBI taxonomy): Eukaryota > Viridiplantae > Streptophyta > Magnoliopsida > Myrtales > Myrtaceae > Eucalyptus > Eucalyptus guilfoylei. The sequence goes on along the minus strand of CM027864.1, from coordinate 13,794,757 downwards.
CTGATGAGCAGTCACATTGTCAACTTCTTGAGCAATTTGCAGAAATCGTAAGAAAGCATGGCATTATGCTTTCTCAAAGAAAAATGAATATTGCCCAGACAGAAATTGAATTTCTGGATATGTACCTCAACAAAGGTACATACTATCCAGGGCCACATATTGCTCAGGAATTATTGAAGTTCCTAGAAGATAACTTCACGACAAAGCAGGTTCAGCAATTTCTTGGGATAATTAATTATCTCAGAGACTTTGTTCCAAATATTGCAAAATTACTGATCCCACTTCAGTCGATGTTAAAAAAACATCCCCTACCTTGGGGAAAAGCTCAGACTAAAGTAGTCGCTGAACTTAAGGAGATCATGCAAAATCTCCCACCACTGCAAATACCATCAACAGGAAAGAGAATTCTCCAAACTGACGCCAGTGATGAATACTGGGCAGCTATCCTGCTTGAAGAAATTAATGGTAAGAGGCATCTTTGTGGTCACAAAAGTGGAAAGTTTTCTCAAGCTGAAATGTACTATCATTCTACTTTTAAAGAAATCCTAGCAGTGAAAAATGGAATCAAAAAGTTCGAATTCCATCTCATCGGCCATCATTTCCTAGTAGAATTGGACATGGCATCTTTCCCACAGATGACCAAGTTTAAACAAAAGAAAATCCCAAACTCTCAGCTGCTTCGATGGGCTGAATGGTTTTCAAAATATTCTTTTGAAACCAAACATATTCCTGGAAAGAAGAATGTACTTGCTGACTTCTTGTCAAAACCAAAAGCACCAGCTGAAATCAACATGTACATCAAGAGACTAGCTTTCCATATGCTCAATCATGGTGTAAAATACAAGATAGAGAAGATCAAAGATTTGCCAAGCTGGAAGTATCCCCAGGAGATTATTGAACAAATCCATAATGATAGTCTTTCAGAGAATATTGGAAATCTCATGTGGCAATGTCATACAAATCTATTCAAATTCAATGGAGGTTCGATTCTTTATCCTTCTGGGTTAAATCTAGATTATCCATTCATACATCCTCTCATCTGGAAGGAAGATGATTTCCCTTATCAACTCAAGACGTTATTATGGTACTTAATCAATAAGTACTTAATAGCCATTGAAATTCCAACTAGAAGATTCATTGCCAACCTCACCAGGATATTCTTACTTGGGAAAAATGTTCAAAAAGAAAGTGACAAAAATCTTTTAGACTTTCTCAATTGGTTCTATTCTCCTACTTATTGGAAATAATTTTTGGAGAAAGAACTAAGAACCATGACACCAAATCCCGAAGTTCACACTATCTTGTTTTTCCGACGTCCATGGTATTTCTCTAGAAATAATGGCAGCATTATTCATACCCCACAGGAAATAGGAACTACATCCTATAAACCTCACTTGGACAGCAGAGAAGCTAGGATCCACAAATCCTACCCAAGGCCAGTCAAATATTGTGAACACTAGTACCGAGAACTCCAAAGAATCCTCTGCCAGGAAAACAAAACCATCCCTCAAGATGTCTGGAATTATAATGAACCTATTGCATGGGATCATTATGATCTAGCACCAGAAGCCAAGGAAGCACTCGAAGAGTTTAGACAAGTCGCGTTATCATAGGAGCATGATATGACAGAAGCAGATGATATTGTCCAATCAACCCAAGACCCCTATGCTAGATGGGGAGGTCCTCTTTCCCAAGATCCCTATGACCAAGGACCTCTGTCCTTATCCTAAGGCATGAACACATCCTTCTATGCTTAACCTTCAAATTGGTCCCAGCCAAGCATTCCTGCCAACACTACAGGAGATGACAATACAGACTGGGCACAAGAAGAAGCATCACACTGGGCACATGAAGAAGCATCATCATCATATCAGCTGAACCAAATCCTCTCACCAGAAGACCTTGAAGCACTTGAACAAAAATATGATGAACATTGCTTAGCAACAATACACAGCTCGGATGACTCTGACTATAACTACAATGCTCATGACAGACGAGACCGCTGAAAAACCGCTGATGTCCGTACAATTTCACTGTAGCAAATCACTGTTCATTTTTACTGTAGCACTAGGCTAGGGAATGTACTGTTCACAGTACAGTTACTGTTCATAGTGTGCGAATAATTCCCTCCTGGAAGTTTCCGGTGCCTCTGTTTGTATTCAGACCCGTGAGCTTGGTCCTTATTTGTGTGTGACCTCTTATTGTCTATATAAGGCAAGGAGGGTGTATTGTGTTGGGTAGAGTCTCCTGAAGTAAAGTAAATGTTTTGTGCAAAACCTCTCTATGGCTTTCTAAACTCCTCTTCTTCTCCAACCTGGTAGGATCCTTTGAGAAATGCAGCTCTGGTAAACGACTCCATCCTAGCATCTCTGAGTGTCTCTAGGCTCTGAACTAAAGGGTTGAGTGGTTTTCTGCTAAAAGGCTATCCCTGAAGGGCTTGAACGGGAGTTGTTCGCCCACTTGGGAAGGCATACTTGCAGGAAATTGACTAAGCCTTCCCTGGTTCTAAGTCTTGGTCCATTCATGGTATATATATATATATATCAGAAAATACATCTATCACTTGTAAATGTGCACGTTATATACTATAGACATATATTAGGCAATGAATAAATTAGGAGCGAGTATTTTACCTAAGTTTGAAGATTATATTGCCAAATTTGAACTCAAGGGAATTGGCTCGACAGATGATCGGGAAAGGGCTGCGGCACTCGATGGTGGAGAGGGCGGTTCATGTGCAACGACGCTTATTGCAATATGACTATCCTTAACACGACCTGCAAAACAGCAGCTAACTATCTCGAGAAAAAAAAATCGGTAGCAACGTCGGTGGAGGGAACAGCAGTGTCAACGATCAGGGCAAAGAGCGGCGTCGGCATTGGGCTTCACGGAAGGCGAGCGAAAGCGAGATCTGGCGTCGACAGCGGAGCGGGGCAACAGCGAGTCGTTGCTGGTGCAGTGGGTAGCAGCAGCTCGGACCAGGAGTGACGGCTCGTCGCAAAAGGCCAACAGCGAAGTCTCAGGCTACCGGAGCCTCAGTGGTGCGGCGAGGGGCTCGACGAATGCGGGACTGAGTAGGAGCAGATCTCCGGCGAAGTTGGGTGATGCTGGTGTGACGATCAGGGCTAGCTGCAGCTGCTACAGCGGCGTCGTGCTGCAGACGGAATGCGGCGGAAGAGGTTCTGGCTGTTGCAGGTCGCGGCAAAACCGGCGGAGTGTTGCTGTTGGCGTCGCTCGGCACAGGGGACTCAAGATTTGCAAGGGCGTTGCAGAAACAGAAGCTTCATCGCGGCTGGGGGTGAAGCGACGCGCGGGGCGAAGTGGACGGCGATGGTCGCATGGCGAGGCGGAGCTCCGGTGCTGCTCGAAGGTCGGCGCGAAGATGGCTGGTGGAGGCCGGCGGTGCGAGCGCAGCGCGGGTGAAGAGGAGCCGGCGATCGGTTGCAGATGCGGGGCGGCGAATGTGGGGAAGACAATGAACAGTAAATGTCCAATCACTTCCCCCCTCTGCTGCTTCTGCTTTTACGTTTCCCCCGTCTTTGTACTCTCTCTCTCTCTCTCTCTCTCTGCCTTTTCTGTTTTTCAACCGAAGGAAGGAAAAAACCTTTGACTTTTCTTCCTTTAAAACACCAAAACTTTTTGGTGAATTTTTCCTTCGAAAACCGAGAGCCCCAAGGAAAACTTTTCTTCTTTTTGTTTTGGCCTAAAACTTTGAGAAAAGCCCCCCTTACCTCATAAATTGTGGCAGTGTGTTTCTATTTGGGTGGCCCCCAAAATCCTACGCATTTTACCTTTTTATAAGCTACCGATTAGGTTTTTTTTAAAAATTTTTCAAATCGATATCCACGAACATTCTTTTTTCAAACACAATATTCATCTTTTCCGAATGCAATATTTACTTTTCACATCTGCCATATCCAAAAAATTCATCATATTCCGGAAAATTTTCAAATTCCTATTTTTCATGAGATAATTTTTATCATTAATTTTTGGACCAATTTGCTTGCTTCGTGGGCTTAGTCCAGCTTGCCAAGTTAAAGCTCGAACCACTAATTCGAACAATACCCAATTAATAAAACATTCAAGAGAATAAGGTTTCCGATGGAAACAGATAATTCTCTTGAGCAATTCGTGCCCCAAAGAATTAATGATTTTAAGGAAAAACCCCACTGCTACCAGAAAGGTTGTCATTCAAACTAATGTCAAGGACTTCAAGGTTTGGTAATTGAAAGATGCCCACCGGATATTCTCTATGCAATCCACAATCACTAAGTTTATGCAACTTCAAAGAGGAAAAGTTTGCAAGCAAATGAGCGAATGGTGATGGCATGCTTATAAAAGAGAGATCAAGTTCGCTGAGCATAGTTAAGTTCCGAACAAATTTGTCTACATTGGGCATATCGAGACGCCACTTGGAAGACAAATAAAGAGGTATGACGGAATCCCACCCGAAAGACAAATCAAGAGAAATTAATCTAGATAGTCGTGGGATATCCAAAGGGACTTTTTCATAAAAGTGTGAATTGGAGAGATTAAGGTATTATAACCTGGAAAGATTGTTGAAGCCATATGGGATTGAAGGAGAGTTGAAGTCAATCCAAGAGAGATTGAGGGATTCCAAATGGAATAAGGGAAAGAGGCTGCTATTGGAAGTTATGATACCAAAGAGATAGCTGCTACTAAGGTCAAGGCCTATCCCATGACCGGAGGCCTTGTTGCACTCTACACCATCCCACGAGCAACAATCTTCATGACCAAGATTCAACCTTCAGATAAACACAAAGAAAATCTTCTTTGGTGTTTCGAAAACTTCTATTGAAATCCATCAAGGTTGAGCCCTCATATGGATGGCACGGTGGTGTAGTGAGTGAAGTAATAGTCATCACGAGAAGGACAATCCAAGTTAGAAGCGCATATAGTAAGGATGCCATGATTTTTTTTTTTTGTTTTGGTTACTAGAATTGGTTAATGTATGCGAGGTAAAGTGCGATTAAGAAGCTTTTATAGATAGTAATAACCGATCCCATTCTATGGAAGTTAGCGCTACTTTTTTTTTTGGTCGGAAAGTTAGCGCTTCTTGTATCGCTTGTTATATGTGAAAAGAGGCATTCTTACATAGAACATTGATAACATCTCTTCTTTGATAGGAATCGTGTACCAAACAATAGCATGACCCGGACATGGATCTTGAAGAAGCAAAATCACTCATTGTCCAATCAAATATCCAATACATCCTCCTTGTCTACTTTTCTAGTTAAATCGTGCACTCGTAATTGTTACATGGAAACAATAAGGTGTTGGTTTAGATGGTTACAAGGTTTGCTCGTCTCCTTGAGATGGGTATCAAGCCTTGCTGGGAGCGCTCTAAAATAAAATCATGAATGTACCGAGTCAATATAAGAGAGCGCACCCTTGTGATCACCCATGAAAGTGAACCAATTGAGTTGCGCGAGAAGTGTCCCCTCCCATATACCACTTCATTACTAAATTTAAAATAAATAAAAAGTTGCATAGAAGTTAGCGGCTTGGATAACTTATACCAACATGTTTTGAATGAATGGATAATTATAATATGTTTATGTATGTAAGCTTTCATCGTTACTTAGCCATTTTCAATACAACATTGATCAATTAATCAGTTGGATGAAATGAACATTTTAGTTGTCTAGATTGAACTCCATTGATTACAAATGACTTGAGCTAACTTAATATCGTGCCCATTGAATTTCATACTATACAATTTACATTTACAATTGTACAGTACTATATGGTCTCCATGCAAAAATGAATAAATATTCATGATTTTCAAAGATATTTTTGTCATTATTTTTATGTAAAATGAGGTGAAGATACAAAATCTGAAAATATTTTTAATTGGTGACAACGATATTTTAATTTAGTGACTCCTACTCATCAATCTAAAAGATGAGCAACAGTTTTCTGCAGGTGTCTCATCTTGGTCTTTTATGTGGAAAAAATGAAAAAAGAAAAATGCTAAGCTGACCATCCTTCATCAAGTGACGGAGTGATGGTCAACTTTAGCATCACTCATTTTGTGAGGAAACTGGTTGATTTTTTCAACCGCTTTCCTCTCACCCAATTTTTTATTTTTTTTAATTGCAAGCGTAAATTGAGAAATAAAATCCTAAGAGAGCCCATACAATCAATTTTCGTGAATATGATGAAAAAAATAAATTAGATACTAAAATATAAATATTACAAGTGAAAAATATTATTACATACTAAAAAGAAATCGTTAATGTCATTATATAGATATATTAAATTTTAAAAAAAATTCTTGAGAATAAGATTGATTTTGTAATGTTTTAGGCCGGCGAAGTACAACAAAAGTGCTAAAACTTGATATGATTAGACACTTAAGTACAAAAAGTTACAAAAAAATACACATTAGTGTCACTTTTTTTAAAATTGAGACATTCGAGTGCCAAGTCCAGTGAAGGCTCCCAAAAATCTTACGTGGTGTTTTTTTAATAATATAATTCAGAGTCGAGTCGGCAAAGAAGAGCCAAAACAACGTCGCCTCTTAATTGAATTTTAATATAAATATTAATAAAATTAAATTCAAAACTTTATAATAAAAAAAGTTGCAGAAGGCATTGGGTGAGGGCTGTGCAAGCCCTTGTCACCACCTCCCCACCGTTGTCAAGCCGGAAACCTCGGCCGACCCCTCCACCCACCGTTGCCAACCCTACCCAATGACAGTGGGGAGGTGGCGGCGACAAGGGCTTACATAGCGCTTGCCCAATGCTTTCTGCAACTTCTTCTTCTTCCTTTTAAAAAAAAAAAAATTAGTTGTAAATTTAATTTAACTAATATTTATATTAAAATTCAAATCCGAGACAAAATGACGTCGTTTTTTGCTTATCTAACCATGTCAACATGCAAAACGACGTCGTTTTCGAGTTATGTAGCCATGTTAACATGCAAAATGACATTGTTTTGTACTTGTCTCGCCGAAAAAAAAAAAAAGTCAAGTCAACATTTGGCCGGATTTTCTCATCTTAGTACTTAATTGGTCTATTTTGATCCGATTTTGGCATTTAAGTGTAACTTTCCTAACTTTTAGTATTTAAATGTCCCATCGTATCAAGTTTTGGCACTCCAAGTGTCTGTGTCTTGTTTTAGGCCTAACGCATCTTCATCTACGAGATTTGGATCAATGGGGTAAATTTTCTTCTCTACTAATTCATTATTCTTATTTTGTTCTTTTCTTTACTTCATTTGTTTTATGCATAATCGATATCACTAGCCTTAATTTTAGATTACCAAAGAGTCCTTCTAAAGCAATTTGATTTTGGCAAAAGGACTAAAAAGCCAACAATGAATTGTTATTAATTGCAAAGCCAACATCTCAAGTGTTTTTTCATCTTTTAAATTTATTAGATCTATATAATGACATTAACGATTTATTTTTAGTAGGCGATAATATTTTGTACTAGTAATAATTTATATTTTCGTATCTAATTCATTTTTTTATCATATTCATAAAAATTGATTGTGTGGGCCATCTTAAGATTTTATCTTTCAATTTAAGCTTACAATTAAAAAAATATATTAAAAAAAATGAGTGAGATGAAATGTCACGCCCGAACCTCGAGCGTGCGTACATCCCTCGGTGGTCGATAGAATTTTGCGACGTTCCCAGGTTGCGTCGCCGACCCTTCATTTTTATTGCACATGCGGAAGCGAATTACTAATCCCCTGATCTCAACAAACATGGGATAGAAAAGCAGGACAACAATTACCAAATCAAAAAACACATTCATAAACACCTCAAGCTTATACAGAAAGTCTATGTCATAAAGAACTACTGAGCCACCTATGCTCCTGACCCTTCCACTTCAAGCTCCTGGCTCTTCACACTAGGGACCTGAAAATGGTTATTCAATAATTCAAGCTCCTGGCTCTTCACACTAGGGACCTAAAAATGGTTATTCAATAACCAGTGAGATATAAATCTTAGCGAGTTCCACCCCTAAGCCCCGGTTAGTACACCAACTCAACTCGGGGTATTTATCCAGAACTACCCCACCACAAGCAACAACCAACAGTCGATTCGCATACAACCTTACCTAGTATGCCATACCCTGCACGTTATAATTCAGCACGACACACGCAATGCACATGGCCATTAGATGATACATTTCATCAATCAAATACGAGTCGCGTCACAAGCGATCTCACCTAGCCATTGCCACACTCTGCACATTATCGATTCATGCGTGTGTGCCATAAACAATGTGATTCACTCATGCATTTAATTAATGCATATAACAATTTCACACATCAATGCATCAATTCAGATTGAGCTATTGATCAATCGACTCAGTCGATTACATGTCAATCCGACCATTCCCCGGTCGTCTCACTTATTCAGTCTTAAATCTTACTCACGGCTCCACGAGCACAGTCTACCAAATTCCTTGGCTACAAATTACGGTCCAAAGGACACGACCTAACTTTAGGTGGCAAATTACGGCCCAATGGGCGCAACCTTTCATAGGTGGCAGATTTCGGCCTTATTAGGCGCGACCCCTATCGGGTGGCAATTTACGGTCCCACGGGCGCGACCTTTATCAGGTGGCAATTCATGGCCCAACGGGCGCGACCGATTCCAAATTCGGTGGCAAAACTCGGCCCCACTGGCACAGCCATACTTTGGCGGCTTTTGAAGTTCAACTCACAACCTCTCATAGTCAATTTCTAATTGAACATCGACACTGATCAATTTTGGGATAAATCCCTACATACTCATCAACTCACCAATCCAATCAATCAATCGATTCAAACTGGTCCTATAAACCAAATACGGTGCCAAAAGCCGACACCGGGTATTTTCAAGTTAAATACCAAAACTTCTCCAATTTCACTCAATTCCACACTCATCACTCAATTTATACGGATGCCCATGCATTTTCACATCCATTTACTTCATAAAATCAACACGCATGAATTTTAGACATTTTTCGCATTCTGGATGAACAGTGCACGTGAACAGTACGCGTGAACGGTTTTTTGTGAATAGTGTCGCGTGAACAGTAAATTTCAGAATTCAATAATTAATAAATTATATTCAGAAATCATTAAAACAATGATTAAATTAAGGAAACCAATCAATTAAGATAAACATGCTTAATTAACCACATAAGCATCATTAAGCTAATAAAGTAAAATTAAGCTAAACTAATCTTAGCTATTAATCTAACCACCTATATTAGGACTAATATAATTTAATTAAATCACTTAAACTAGAATTAAATCTAACTAAACCAACCCTAAGCAAGTTTAGGCACTAATCGAAGGATTAGGAGCTAAACTCACCCGTTAAGCGGGCCGGAGACACCGACGCGGCGGCGACGACGGAGGCAAAGCTCTGGGACCTCTACCACGATGATCCAAGGCGGTCCCAAGCTTAACACAGCAACCACACCTCAGACTCCCTCTGAAATTCTGGAAAAACAGCACTGCCAGAGAAGAAAACAAGTTGAACGGCTTGGCCGGAGCTCCGGCGAGGGGTTTGTCCGGCAACCGGCAGCTCCCGGGGGTCTTGGGAATCTTGTGGGTGATTGGGATGGGCGGAGGAAGGACCGGAATGGGAGAAAAATGGCCAAAAACGCGAAACAGTGCAGGATGCAGGCGGACCGGCGACCGGTTCCTTCACGGCGGCTTCCAGGCCGGCCGGCAGCTTCGTTCGGGAGGAAATTGGGCTCGTTGGAACATTCTGTCTCTCCCGGTCACGGTGATAGGTGGATCGTTGGCTGATTCATCCGGTAAGACCACTTTTGACTCGATTCTTCACCGAAGGGTCGGCTGGAGCAGAAACTGGAGAAGAAGAAAATGGAGGAGAGAGAAGCTCCGTCGAGATGGGGACCGAATGAGGGAGAGAGAGGGTGATGGGAGAGCTGTTGCACTCCTCATTAAAGCCATTAAATGGCCACTTCAATTCCCCATGCAAGATGACATCACATTCTCTCTCTTCTCTAGCCTTTTCTCCCTACAACGAGGGGTAATTTGGTCATTTCCACCTTGCACAAATTACACATCTGACCTTAGGCTGAAATTGGTGGATGGGCCTAAGAAATGGGCTTGGCCATGAATAGGAGTGGGCTTGGAAATTGGTTGGGCTTGATTGGGCTCAAAGTTGGACCATGGGCTTTGAAAGAGAAATAGTTGGTTTGGCCCAATGGGCTCATTTGCTTTCCTTAGGCCCACCATGGTGGCTGTCCACCTTGGGCCTAAGGCCCACACTGACTTGGCCCGACCCACATCCTCACGGGCTTGCTTCCTCGATCCGAAAATCCCTTTTTCAATTGCTCGGCTTAACTGGCTCCGTCAACTGTTTGATGTAGCTTCATCCAAAGTCCGTCCCGAACATTCTCGATAATTCGAAGTCCAATCCTAAGTTCTCTTGCCATGTCAATTTCGCCAAATGCCATTTTGGTAACAACTCAGATTGACGGGTGGCTTTGAGGATTCACGCGTGACCAACTCGTGCCAAACCACGTTCAAGATATCTCGACGCATGGACGTCCTGGATCACATGAAATTACAGAGGATAGATTCTTATTTCAAAGTACACGATTACTGAGGATCGACATAGGGTCGTTCGCAGGTTCGATAATGGTAAATGGAATCACCCGTCGTTCCATTATGTTCTGTCCGCATATCGACTTCTAGTCGTCCTTAGAATCGGCCTGCCTATCTACAGGATCATCCTCACGCAAGTCTCATGGTCAAGTCGTTTTCCCAGGTCGAGTCCTTTAGTTGTACAAGTTCTATCCTAATTAGCCTTTTCCCTTAAGGTTAGTATCTCAGGAGTGATCAATTCCGAGTGAGATCAACCAATAATGCATTGACGAAATTCACTTTCACTTGTCTCTCAGAGGGCTTGAATTTCAGGATGTCACATGAAACCAGTTGAAAAAGTCAACTGGTTTCGTCACAAAATCAGCGGTCATTAGTTGACTGTCACTCCGTCACTAGATGGAAGACGGTCAACTAAGCCGCACTAAAACAAAAAAATATATGAGTAGCTCGGTAACTTCTTGTACAAGATCAATACATAATCCTTTCCTTATAAAAAAAAAAATAACATCAACATATTTGGTGAAAGATTTTCACTTTTTGAGTGAAACAGCATGTATGGAACATCAAGATCAAAATGATCAAAGGCTAAACGGTGAACACTAATGAGGGTGACATGATCTTGTCTTTCTTTCTTAATATAATTTTTGCGTTTGTTATTTTAGCACCTTTGTCATAGAAGAGACAGAGGAGACCGTAATGCCGTAGCCTTCACAGTAAGCAATTTTATGGATCGAATTCTAGGGCGTATCCTTAGCCACTCCATAGTTTGATGTGGAAGGATACTTGGGTTGACTGAAGGCAAAATGTCAAAGTCTTTCGAGCTCAATGTTTTAATTTGGATGGCCTATCACCTTCAGTTTCACTATCAATGGCCTACCTCCAATCGGACCAAAGAGGCAAATTTGATCTGTATGAGAAGTCAGACTTGAAATATCACCTAATACAAACAAGTGAAAAATGTAGATATTTTCGACGTAAATAATGGGCATATTCAATTAGTCTAGCCACTTATTGCCTTGGTGGGTTATTGTTTTTGCAGATTCTTATAAATGAATTGACAAACCACATGAGACATTGAGGTATTGACAAAGTGATGATTAAGATAGACTACAGTATGCGTATTTGTCTTGCCTTAAATGTTTTGCAATGTCAACCCATTGTGTATGTCTATATATATATATATATATATATATATATATATATATATATATATATATATATATATATATATTTGAATATAATGGTACGGGTTATAAGCAAATAGGCATTTTCCTTTTCGAAAGGGAAAAAAATGGTCACACATCTACAAGGTACATATTAGGTTGAATTCTCGTGCATGCCGTGATTATCGTTCATGTGCAATCACAATTGCATAGGTGGCCCACTAAATTAAAAGATGAAATGATAAACAAGCTATAGAATTTAAAGTGCCAAAAAGTAAATTTACGAAAAATAAGACTGAACAGAAAATAATTAAACTTCGTTAACTAATATTTAGGAAAAAGTGCAAGAAAATTTATAATATTCATGGTAAGTATTTATAGCCTACTAACAAAAGTTCCATATATGCAGTTAGTACTTCTAATTACAAATATTGGAACAGTCATGTCCTCATGTGGTGTTGCAATCGACACATTTCACTTGTCTTCTAATTCCAAAACTTAAGCAAAATCTACAATTGACAAATCATCAATGATCAATGTAGATTGTTTACTATCCATTAAGTCAACCCCTTGTTCATGAATGACCTCTTGGATAGTCAACCAAACCTATCACTTGTCAATAATAAAAGTTAGTCATTTCTTGGTGTAACACATGCTTTTCTAATCCAATGCGTCATGTCGACAAGAGATCGGCCTTGATACGGCCAAGAGGAGTCTTGGAATCAACCAATCAGGTCCTCCTTGCATTTATCCAAAGCACGAATAATAATCATCACTAGGTGAAAACAAAGATTATTACTCATGAGAAGGCAGTGGAGTGCAATGAATTCAATGATTACATTGCAACCTCGACCTCAATAGCACTTGTCTCTTTGGTACCATACAATACCGGTCTTTTCATAAATCTAATCCATTGTGATGTAATATGGATACTAACGGACCTCGCAATTCGAATTTAACGCTAGAAGAAGAAGATATTACAGGATACTAAGTCCGAATCATTCCCAATCACCAAATCTTTGACCAAGCATCTTTTCTTAAACATACTCTCTCTCTCTCTCTCTCTCTCTCTCTCTCTCTCTCTCGAATGTACAAATAAAGGGAAAAATCTTTAGCCGCACCACCTTATCGGGCGTCGGGCTTTTGGTCCGCGACGCGAGTCCAAAAAGAGCTAAAAAGAATCGGGTCAGGCCCAAGGCCCCTTTTTTCCTTCCACGTCGGATCCAATATGTAAGCCCTAGGGTTTTATGTACGAAGCGCTATAAGCTTCTCTCTCAGTCGAGCCAGCTTCCCTGCGTCGAACCATCGCACCGCCCGGTTCCCAAGCCCTGAGTCAGGTAACGTTTGAGCTCGATTCTCTGAAATTTTCGGTGCTGATTGTCGCGTGATCGTGTGTGTTGCGCTTCCGTGTCGATCTACGGCCTCTTAGCCGCTCCCTTTCTCCGGTTGATTCGCGTTGGATTCGCTTCGATTCATGTGGGGTTCGAATCTGTTTGCTTTCGCTTTGTTTCTATCCGCTTGGTCGGTTGAGAGTTTCGGCATCATTCGCAGTCGTCGTTCCGGCTTTGCTGAGTTCGAGCTCAATCTGTGGACGGCCTTCGCCCGATCTAATCGGGCCATTAGATGTTGTTGATTCGCGGTGTTTGTTTTCCTGCCGAATGCATTGTGTTGTAAATACTGTGTTTTGTTTTCTCTCGATCGGATTCTTGTTTATGTGGGTTGACGGAAGGTTTCTGGTGATGCATTGTCCGAAGTAGCTGTTTCCTTTTTCTGGGCTGAGGAGGCAGGAATCGAGTTTCGATGGTTCTGCTTGTCGAGATTGTTTGCGACGTAGCATTTTGTTGTCTAGGGTGCAGTGGGAGTGTGGAGGTTCAAGAATGTTGATGCCCTGAATGGGGATTGTAATTCTAAATTCAGACATGGTTCTTGTACTGTAAATGAGATTTCCTTGGATTTCAGCAGTCTAGGAATATATCCTGATTTGAACTCAGCATGTTTCGCCTTGTTTAAGCTGTTGGTCGACAAAACTTAAAAGTGATGTCATCTAACACGATATTGTTTGGTTTACTCCCTTATTATGTCATTCTTTCTCTTTTGCGAAATGGTTATTCCGGATTGAAATTATCACGTCGGCAATGTGGCAGATTGTGTGTCCCTGATATTTAGTTTTCTGAATTTCTATCTAGGCACTGAAAACCAATTTTAAAATTTCGGAGTGAAATAACAAATTTGCTGTACTTTTTGTTAATGTGTTTGGATCATAATCTGTCAAGTATTGACTGTCCGATAGCTTTTGCTGATAAGATATATCCACATCTCAGAGCCATCTTAACCTTAACAAGCTTTGTCTTTTTTTCCTTTTTAGGTAAGTCATGGTTAAACATAACAATATCGTGCCAAATGGGCACTTCAGAAAGCACTGGCAAAATTACGTCAAGACCTGGTTTAACCAGCCTGCGAGAAAGGCTAGAAGACGCCTAGGTAGTTGAACTACTTACCTAGTTATTGAAGTGAAATCATTGGTTGCCATTCTTATTATCAGAGCATTCGGATGCTCTTTATTTCGTGCCCAGCTCGGCAAAAGAAGGCTGTGAAGATTTTCCTACAGTCAACAGCAGGTCCCCTCAGACCACCAGCATTATTTTCACCACATTTTTGCATATGAAGCATTGTTAATGCCCGTGTTGTTTTACTGGTATATTACTCCTACCTGTGGTCAAAGTCACATTCGGCTATTGGAGTGGGAGGTTCCAAGTAGACTTGCGTCCTTCGCTTCATTTAGCTCTTTAAATGGATCGTGGCACTTTTTTTTTAGCCTTTTCATTGTTTCATCCAGATTCTGTCTGTTAAGTTGGCATGTGTTCATTTTTACTAAACATGCTTTTTTCCACAAAGGTTTGGAATTACTATAGCAAGTATTTTTATGATAACGAAAACGCCTTACCTGATTGCTCCTTCCTTCAAGGATATCCTTTTACAGTTTTCAGCATCCGGTGCAAGCCTCGTGCTTAACTTGCATTTTGCACTCCCAGGCAGCAGGTATCCCGAAGAAATTAGCCCCAACAATGGGAATTGCAGTTGATCATTGCCACAAGAATCAAGTCACTGGAAGGTCTACATGCTAATGTGCAGAGGCTGAAGACATACAAGGCGAAGCTAATTGTCTTCCCAAGACATGCACGGAAATTCAAGGTAAATTGACTACTTACAAAATTCATATCAATATTGTGCGATCCTTGGTTCTTGCTGAAAGCATCTCATCTTCCTTCTCCATGCAGGCTGGTGATTCTACTCCAGAAGAGCTTGCAAATGCAACTCAAGTCCAAGGAACTTACCTGCCCATTGTAAGAGAGAAGCCAGCGGTGTAACTTGTGGAGGTCACAGATGAGATGAAATCATTCAACGCATATGCCAAGCTTCGAGTGGAGCGCATGAACAAACGTCACGTGGGCGCGAGGATGAAAAAGGCCGCTGAGGCCGAGAAGGAAGATAAGAAGTAGTGAGGCGGGTTCATTTTTTGGTTAAAAGCATGTTTTTAATGAGTATTTAACGCAGTCAATTTTCAGATGACCTTGCTTTTTGAGAGTTCCATCTGTATTTTGACATTCTTTTTTTTTTTTCGTGAGTCCAACTAATTTTTTTCCCTTGACGTCTCTCTCCCCATGCAGATGTTAGATTGCTGTTGGAAATGTAATTTGTGTAAATTTTTTAGTGAGGCTTATCACTTTGATAGTGTCGAAGACTACAGTATAATTTAGCTATGCTTCGGCTGTGCATTTCGACTGCATCCATTACGAGCATATCGTGATGTTAATATTAGCAAAGCACAATTAATGACTATTGTCGAGTGCCTGAGGGGTACTCTTTTAACATTTTTCAAACGAAAATCTCCCAAAGATATTTGGGTAGATCAACATCAAAGACCTTAGTAATTTGGAGAAAAACAATTCTTTCTATTAATTCGCTGATGACTTTTGCTAATCAAAACTGGATTTCGGGAATCGGAGGTTTCGAGGCCCGTCAGAGTTGTCCGTTCTTTTGTTAAAAGTCATGACTGGCAATTGCACTGGCGGCCAATGGAAACATCTATTTCAAGTAAGTCAAAGCATTAATGGAAATCAACCGTTCTCATCTTGAAAATGTTTCATTGATCGAGGGAAGAGTTAATGACAAGTCTTGACTTCTCAAGGTTAGTTAGTTGCGCAAAATATATATATATATTTTTTTTTTTTCTTTGGTACCCAGAGAACCTCCGTGCGTCGTCGACGGCGGAGTAAACCCTGGAGGAGCAGGAGAGTCACCACCACCCTTTCTGCCCCGGGCAAGTCGTGGGTTCCTTTCCAACAAGGCAGACGACGCAGGGATTCGAACTCCAGACCTCTCCCGAAAGGAACAGAAGCTCAACCACTACGCTGCCACCACGGGTGGTGTTAGTTGTGCAAATATTGATTTGGCCAACTATCATAAAAGCAGTTTTATTGCGGGCGATCAAAATTGAATTTTGTGGGACTTTGACGTTACATCTAACAAGAAAACTAGCAAGTTGCCCCACTAATTTATTGGGGTTTGTCTTCATCTGTTCTTATAGTTTAAGACTTGGATGTTGGTGCTAAATTGATTTGGCTAAGGACAATTTGTAAGAGTAATGCTTTTTTTTTTTTAACATGGCCGGCTATAACACTTCGTTCAGGTGCACAACCATTTATGATAATCTCATCTAAGAGCCATGTGACTCAGATATGGTTCATGACATAAATAAAATGTAAATGAGAATTATGCAAGTAGCATTTTTATTTAGGAATTTGGGTCAACCTCTTATTTTCAATGCGGCAAAGAATTGAATAGGGTAGTTAAAATTCAGGTGTCAACAAAATATGTAAAAGCTTTATGTGAATGAGTGGATATATTTTTAGCCCTAACTTGAGACATATCAATGGACTCAACCCATTATTTATGTTTGCATTTATTTCCACACTTTCAAAGTTTCTTTATTGGTCTATGCACTAATGACTTGAAGCTTGACTCAAGCAAAAGAGTATGATTACTTCCAACTTAAATAAGGGAGAGACCATTCTAAGGACCCATTTATTTCAAGTAAAATGAATTATTTGATTTTTTTTTGTAAGAATAATCTCTTGTATCACTTAAAATAGTTAGTTTGTGAAAAATAGTTTCATCATCATCAATAATTTATGTCTAAATATATTTTGGCCGATGAAAATATTTTAATTTATTCGTTTTTGTAAGTAATACAAGCAATCATTTTTAAGAAAATATTTTCTAGATTATATATTTTCCATGAATACCAATGGAGCCTAAGACATAAATGAATTTATGAAATTATCAAATATTTCAAAATTGAATAAATAAAAACCAACATGCTTCATATAAAAAGGTTAATATTACCAAAGTTCATTATCCTTATTCAATACAATACGTATTTGATCTTTGTCATATTTCGATCTAGTTGGTAAACTTGAAATTGCTACACATAACCACCAAGGTGTTGGAAAAATTTTGCTAGAAGTTTTCTCTTCTCCTTGTAATCTTGAATTCAAGTTTTATTGGGAACATCCTAGAAGCAAAATCTTGATTATACCAAATCGATATAAGGAAGAGCATCCTCAAGATTGCTTAGAAAAATAAACTTATTGAGATTCACGAAAGCTAATATGTATACTACTTCACTGCTAAATTACCGGAAAAAAAAAATGTTACATAGAAGTTGATTTTATGGGGTTTGTTGGTTGACTCAAAAGTCAATTTGCAAAGCTGAAACTTTGATTAAGAAGCCAGCTACATAAAAATTATTATACCCTACCATTTGTTTTTAACCCATGGATATACAGGAACAAATAGGATACTAGCAAATCTTGGGCAATATTACGTTGACAATATGTGCGAGATTGGCAAGTTGAAGTGGCCATCTCAGATTCTCAACTTAGTGGAAGACTAGGGAGACGACTTTCGAGTGAAGGTAAGATTGACGTCTTCCGTTGAACGCAGACTCAATGATGAAATGCAACGTCGACTTCACTTACACGGCACACATTCTGATCAATAGGTACAGCAAGTGCCTCAAATTTTCCAAAGTAATTATGTGATTATTCCATTTATTGCTTATGATATCATTAATCATTGTGATATGCCTTTTATTTTCTTAACCTTCAATGGTTTCTCATGAGGAAGGAATTGATTCGCAATCAAAGAATTGGAATCACCTAATTTACATATAGCACAAACAAATACCAAGCATCGAGGCATGATCCAATGAGATTAACTCAACGGTTAAAGAATGAACATCAGGTATAAACAATTTATGTCTTCTGGTTATCCACCTAAGTGTTGAATCATTTTATTACTTAGTCCATACATGCGAGTTCCATGCATTTGCAATTTAACTATCTGCAACTTACATCATTGTCATGGAAAAAGGAGTACTAAGGCAATGCTAGTTCATTTATTCTGCTCTATAAGAATGAGTGAGTTGGACCAAAATCAAATTGAAAGAATAACAACTCATTCAAATCGTTTTAGTCGTCTTCGAATGGGCTTTGTGGCTTAATAGGCACAAGTAATCTCACAAGCCAGGTTGGCCGGTCGCTCTAGCCCTACTTGGAATGGAATGACATTTGCATTTTGTTATTTATCCTATGTTCCAGATGTTTTTAAGGGCGTCGGAGCACATTTATATCAGACAATGTAGCTTGATTTGTTTTGTTTAATGTCGTTCTGTTTTTCCCTGAAAGAAGGGGAGAAAAAAAGCTTCATCTCTTGTATATAGGCATTCATGACTTGCAAGGTGATATTCTAGGCACATTATGGAATCTGAAGGATCTTAAATGGCTTAACCTGAAGTCGATTAATCTCAATGGCGTTCTTGTTGTAAATGATCTATTCAAACTCAAGAACTTGAGAAAATAAATTTTGTCCTTCAACAATATATCGTTCACCATGTCATTCATCAATGCCAATACATCAAGGTTTGCCTACTTGTACTTGGATTCAGGCAACTTGATTGAGTTCCCATAGTTTATAGACTACTTAAGCAAATTGGTGTTGCTAAACCTAACACACAACAAAATCCAAGGGACCATTCCTAGATGGATGTGGAACTATGGCAAAGAATCTCTCGAGTATATGGATCTTTCTCACAATCTTTTAACTGGCTTCAAAACAACCAGACCGATCTCCCTTTGCCAAAGTTGAAGTATCTTGACGTTAATTCTAACTTGCTAGAAACAACCCTCCCTATCTCACCTCCCTTGGTCAAACTATACAACATCTCCAACAATGTCCTAAATGGGGAAATTTCAACGTCCATTTGTGAAGTGAGCTCTCTCGCTGTGCTCGATTTGTCCAACAATGCTTTGAATGGCACACTTTCCCCTTGTTTAAGAAGTATTGATCCTTTGATATTATTGAACCTCGGGAGAAATAAATTCGATGGCATGATTCCTCACGTTTACCCTGATGTTGTGCATCAAGGATGATTGACCTAAGAGAAAACCAACTAAGAGGGATTATTCTAAGATCTTTAGGAAATTGCGAAATGCTGGAGTATTTGAATCTTGGGGACAACCAAATTAATGATACATTCCCATTTTGGCTATCAAAATTGGCCTACCTAAAAGTTATTGACTTGTAGTCCAAAAGTTCCATGGTCCCATAAAAGCTCATCTAAGCTTGCATAACTTCACCCATATACATATCCTTGACCTTTCCACCAACAACTTTAATGGTAAACTTCATTCCAAGTTGTTATAGAGTTGCCACGCCACGGAGGTTATTGATGGTCAAGATAAGTTAGACATATATGAATATTCATCAATCGATTGATGTCTTATTTGATAGTTAGTGGAAATGGGATGACTTATGCGATGACATTGATGAATAAGGGCACATAAAGGGAATATGTGAAGATTCCAAATAACCTTATGGCAATTGACCTCTCCAATAACAAGTTTGAAGGTTTCATTCTTAAATTGATCAGAGATTTGAAGTCTTTTTGTATGCTCAACCTTTCAAACAAGTTCCTCACTAGTAGTATCCCTCATTCCTTGGCAAACTTGACAGTGCTTGAATCACTAGATCTTTCCCTAAACAATCTTATGGAAGAGATTCCTCAACAACTAGTTAGCCTCACATTTCTTGCAGTTTTTTATGTCTCTCACAATCGACTATGGAGACCAATACCATGTGGAGCATAATTCGACACATTCAGGAGCAATTCATTTGTGATGAATGAGGGATTGTGTGAAAGTCCTCTACCAAATAAATGCACAAATGGTGATAATGCTCCACCACCACCATTATCTTTCACAGAAGATAACAAAGAAGAGTCCCTATTTGATTTGGATTGGAAAATGGTGCTAGCTGGCATAGGAGTTGGATTTTTTATTGGTGTTGTGCTAGGGAACTTGATCATTGACGAGAAGAGTATGTGGTTCTTGCACTATTCCAAGAGAATGGTAAAAGGATGGAATACATGAGGACAAGTCTAACAGACAAGAAAATATATAGCTAGATACTTCCTGCTCTGTGTCAACTTAGTTTGTTGAGAACAGTTATACATGCATGTTTGAAGATTCTAATCTATGTTTATTCGAATGTGTCAATAAATTATTGTGAGATGTTGTTTTCTTGCTCATTAAAGTTAATTCTTTTGATTCTTAGAGAACATCTTTGTCCATATATACATCAGCAATGTCATAACGTTTCGTTGTAATAGTACCAACGAGATGATTCTCACGAATATAGAAAATCTTGTAGACACCTAAATTTTATCTCTTTATTTATAATTTAATTTGCATAGAACATTAGGTTTTAATTTTTAACCCATATACCAGAAATAATTTCCATTAAATTGCGTTGCACATAAATATAGGAGTATCTGCATTAATAGCATTACGATTGATTAAAACTTACATAAAAAAATTACAAAAATTATTATTATTAAGAAAAATTGAGTCGGGTCCAGGCCGGCCCGGCCTCTTTCTTTTTCTTTTTCCCTTTTCTTCACCTGGGCCGGCCTACTCCTCTTTTCTTTCTCCACACTTTCTCTTCCTCCGTCCCTCTCACCTTGCTCAGGCTCTCTGCAATAGAGGAACGACGTACAGAGGCAGAGCAGGGCGCGACGGGATTTGAGGGTTGAGGATCAGGCCGGCCACAGCAGGCTGGCGTTGGCAGAAGCCACGCGCAGAAGCCGCGCGCGCCTGCCGGTGGCCCTTAAAAGCGAGAGAGGGGGAGGATTTTGGAGAGAGAGAGAGAGAGAGAGATCGAGGATTTTTAAGAACAGAGAGGATTCGAGAGAGAGAGGTGAGAGATCCTCGGGAAAGAAGGGCGAGTTCTGGTTCATTACGGCGAGTTCTCACTCGACGTTCTCCGGAGACCTCCATTAGTCGCCCCCCAAGCCGCGTCGGGCCGCACCTACGCTCGACCTGGCCCCGCCGATCCGAGAAGACGAGAGGCTGTGTGCTCTCCCGCTTCCTTTCCTCCGAAGCTTCGTGTTTCTCGCCGACGCCTAGTGAAGCCCACTATTCCCGACTGGCCGAGCGATTGCAGCCGCCGACGCCTCACCCACAATCTAAGCCTTGTCTCCCCGTTAACCTGTCTTGCTCGAACCGTGGGAGCGAGGCTTGCTGGCCCGGGCTTGCTCATGCCTTTCCCTGTTTATCCTAAGTGTCGTTTGCTGGTTTTGGTTTGGGTTCGTGTCCCGAACGCTTTTTGCTTCCCCCTCAGTCGACGCCCATCTTGCGTTCGATGAAACGACCCTGACGCGCGTTTGTGAGTGCAGCGCCTGTTTAGCCAAATCCGAAGGTGTACTCGCTTGTTGGCATGATATTAATTGAATCGCTAGTCATCGAGTGTGATTTTCTCAAGTTCACGGCCATGGCTTGCCTTTTTCCGGTCTGTCCTTTTGCTTGTTGTCGTCAATGGGCGGTCCGGCGATGTTGGCTCGAAGGGGCCGACGGAGCCGGCCTGGCGATGGTGACCGGAGGTTGTTGATGATGCTGGTATCATTCTCGGTGTGTATACGATCTGTGGTTGAAAGTTCTAGTGTTTGTAGTTGAACGTTGTGGTGGCCTGTGCGCAGGGAGGAAGGATGCAGGCGTTGAAGAGGAAGGGGGGCAAGGACCGGTGAAAGGAGATAATAGGGTGGGCTCGGTTAGATTTAATGAACTTTTTAGGTCTAAATGGGCTTGAGTGTTGTGTGGGACTAATGTGGCTTCGCCTTGGATTTATTTCATTGCGGGCTGGGCTTAGCTTTTTATATTTATTTTTTTGGGCTTCGCCGGACTGGGCCTAATCGCTGAGCCCAGTCCAGCAGTGAACCCGTTTCGGCGGGCCCGGGTTGGTTAGATCCAGGTCTGGTGTGGAGATCCGACCCGGGTCAGTATAAAATATTATATCATATTATATTATATTTTTAAAATTTTCACAAATTTAGAAAAAAGTTTAGAAATTAGTTTTGAGCAAGTTTCATTAGATATTTAGTGTTAATTCTAGTTTAGAACTAATTTAGCGCAAAAAAAGTGAATATCTTGATTAAAATATTGATTAATAGGGTTTACTATAGGGTTTTTGAATGCCTTCTTTTTTTAGAGACAATGTTAGGTCGTTGTTTGCGCACTTTCATTTCGATTTCATTTGATTGCACTTCTTCAGTACATTTATTGTTAATTTTCACTTTTAGCATGGTTAGGTTAAATCATTAGGATCATAATAAACAATCATCGCCTGGACACTTACTGAGTAAGAATTTTAAGGCTCATAATCAGCTAAAAGACTGCCTAGTCACTTTAGTGAACAAACTATCAAGTTTAGGTATCGAAATGGCATCAATTAGATAATTAATGCAATCAAGTCCCCGATTCCTAAATGTTTGGTTTCATATGAATGGAGACGTACTTCCACGTTTTAATTGGTTTCTAGCCGATTGAAAATAGCTAGTGGTGTCTCCTAAAAGTATTAAGATGTTAAGAACTCAAAATTGAATATCTCCACATCATGAGTTTGGGAGAGCTTGTGCTCGAAATTGATGGGTTGCTTTGGATCACCATTAGATGATGCATTCAAGTTGTCTTTTGTGATGCAAATTTGAATTATCTTTTGAGTAAATGCCTCTAGAACCATTCCTCAAAAGCGGTCCTGGGATTGCAACAAATCTAACCTGCGACCTGGTTTATCTATCCATTTTTGTTTAGAATCTGTATATACTATGATTCAGAGATGTAATTGAGATAAGTGCATAGTAATGAGAAGCCAATTATTATACGTGGTCAAGGATGACACAGAATGTTTTGTCATCCATGGAAACCAAGGAGATTTGGTGTGAAGATCTTCATGATTCATGAGTAGAGAGGACCTTCATTTGGTTCAATAATTTCTTCATTGTTTGGCCGAACTATTTGGATTTGAAATTTCTCCTAGAATCTTGTTGTTTTTCACGAGCTCAAGCTTGAGAGATATTCTCAAGAATTTGAATGTATAACTTAATAACAGAGGATTAAAAATTTAGGTCGTGTGAGGACATTCGTTTTGGTTATTATGTCATTTTGTATAGGGAGACAAATGTTTCGACATGATTGGTTACAAAGTATTTCTCATAAAAAAAGAGGACCAACGTGTCATGCCTCGTCAAATTCATTCAAATCGTATCAATTCATCTTTTTCTTAAAAACTCATATTTCAGTTACAAGAGTTTTGGAAACTTTGTTTTAACCTAATGCGGTATCCTACCGAAATATATATTCATAGAGGTTACATTAAGTTGGATGAAATTGTTAGCTTAAAGAGAATATAATTTAATGAGTCATTTACTTTTATTAGTGTAAATGTAAACATGAAATTTAACAAAATAACGATTTCATCAAAACTTTCTGGAATTGAACATGATAATAAGGATTTTATTGGAATAAGTACTTGATTAAAAAAATATTGGAATAAGCATAGTAGCGAGCAGGGGCCATGGAAGTCCCCATCTCCATTATCGTCCCACGCCTGCGGAATGTGGGGCGAGGTTGGTGATCAGAGCGATTTAAGGGAATGGACCATTGAACAATTTTCAATTCTTTTAATAAGAATGACAAAAAATAAGTGAAATGAGGAGGGATAAAAGGGACCCACTTGTGGGTAGCTGCGTTGGTGTTCTTTCTCCCCTGCAACGCTGCAGTCAAGAGTTCGAATCCCCGTGTTGCTATCGCGATTCAAGTGAGAGGCCCTGGCGATGGGATGCTGGGCCAGTCTCCCCCAAGGTTTACGTCTAAATAGTGCTCAGCACAATGTCAGCTTGTGTCACCGGGCACGGGTGGGCGGTGTGACGTCGACTAGCGCAAGCAAAAGGAAGTCTCCGGCGGTTTTCCGATCACCAAAAAAGAAAAGAAAAGGGTACTATTCGTACCAATTAATGACATGAGTGAGATAGATTAATCTGAGCTCACATACTTTTATTTAGAAGTACGAATTACAAGGGAAAAAGGTAAAGATCTATAAGAATTCAGAAAAGACCTTTTCTTTCCTTTTTTTTTTTTTTTGAAATTTTAGCATTATTTAATGATATAAGTGATAGATTGAATCTGAACTCATAAACTTGTATTTAGAAGCATGAATTACTCAGGAAATAATTAATGATCTATAAGAATTCAGAAAAGACCTTTCCTTTCAGTGGACTGTGATCCACATCGGATTCTGACGACATTCGAAAGGAGAAAAAGAGGTACAAGAAAAGGCCGCACCGCAATCTACCATGGCCACAAGCAACCCAAGTTTGTTATAAAAAGTGAAGGAAGCCGAATCTCGCATGCTTAAACGACTCGTGTCGCGAATTACGTATATTTGCTAAACACGTTGAGGTCTTCATACTTAGGAGTACCCGCAAGTGAATTACTCGACAAGCCTATCTTGAATATTAGGCCAACATATATTAGTGCAATCAATGCGCTGCTGACTTTTTAAAAAAGTCATGTCAACATTTTCGTTAGTCAAGCTAGACATAATTTACGGAAAAACTCGATTACACCAATTTGATAAATTTTGAGATTATATTATACTTTTTATAAGTCTTAGGATTTAATTGCACATTTTTGACAAGATTTAAGATTTTCGATGCACTTATACCATCATAATTAAATATCATTTTTATATGTCTTCTTGTTGACTGTCCTGAATCCCAAGATCACAGCAAAGGTTACACTTCAAAAGAGCACAAGCCTCCACCTCCTGCGGAGCTGTTGAATCTAAACTAGCCATCGTGATGCGAGGAGGCCAGGTCCATGCAATCCATCGTAATTAAATGAAAGAAAAAAGCAGAGAGAGATGAGAGCAGTAGTGAAGGGAAATCGTCTAATGACTACCCGAATAGCAAGAATTGAAGAAATCCAACCTTCCCCACTCATCCCAGTCCTAACTCTAATGGTCCTGACAGCAGGCATGGCTAAGTAAAATCTCGAATGCACCATGTGAATATGTAAAGGGACAATGATGCTCTCTATCTACACAATATCTCATTTGGTGTAGTAACAAATCTCAACTGTCGATCATTACACAAAATTAGTCAAGTTGTATTGTCTGGAATATATGTGCTACCAACGGAGTTGTCATGCAAAAGGTCTTTCATAACATCTAAAACAGAGGAATAAATACCAAACTGCAGATGTTGTTCCTTTGCAAGCAGGGACAAAGCATCCACGCAACCATCTGCTTCTCTGAATATGTGCTCAATTTTGTATTTGCTACAGCTTCCTGAGCAAATTCCTGCATTCAACCAGATGACGTTTATCAGCAAATAATGCCTGAGTGCTTGTAATTGCTTGAATAACGGACACGGTATTCATTTCAAGGTGTAAATGGGTAACATTATTTACTAATTCTAGTCTAAGGCCATCTCATAGCGCCACAATTTTGCTGCGATTTGTTCTCCATCCTCTGGAGCTTATATAATTTTAGAGATTTATCCTTGTTAGTAAATCATCATAATCACGTATATTTTGTCATTATTATTATATAAAACAAGTTGGTGATATACAAAATATGAAAATATTTTCAATCATTTATTTATTTATTTATTTTTTGTTCTTTTGTTTTTTTGTTTTTTTTGGTGAATCAAAGACTAGGAATACTTAAAAGAATTATAGAATGACTTCCGCTGGACAATCTAAAAAATGGGAAAAAGTCAATGGCCAGTCTCACAATTTTAGTCTTTTTGTGGAAAAAGCATGAAATTCCATTTTAGTGGACCAACTTTGCACCTATGATTGCACATGAACCATCAGTTACGGCGTGCATGAGAATTCAATCTGATTTGTACCTTGTAGATGTATGACCATTTTTCTCCCATTTTGAAAATGAAAATCCTATTTGCTTGTAACTCTTTGACATTACTTTAAAACCTAAAAGAACAGTGAGATTCGGGCAATATGTTGAGATTGCGAAATATCTATGGCAAGACATACAAGCATAGTAGGAAAAAGAGGCCGGTGTTGGCAGTTATGGTACCAAAGGGACAACTGTTTCTGAGGTCGAGGCTTGTCACATGACCAGTGGCCTCATCACACTCTATCTCATTCCATGAGCAGCAATCACCATGTTCATGTAGTGATCATGATTCAATCTTTGGATAAAAACAAGGAAAATCAACTCTGTTAGTTCGAATACTTTCTCTTAAATTCCATCAGGGCAGAGCTCTCATCCGAATGGCAGTGACTTGGCAAGTGAAGTATGAATCGTCAGGAGAAGGGCAATACAAGTCAGAAGCGCATAGAGTAAGGATGCCATGATTTTTGTTTTTGTTACTGGAGTTGGTTAACATGTGCGAAAGGTGCGAGGTAAAGTGCGATGGATAAACTTTTATAGACAACAATAATCGGCCAAAAGAAGCTCTCTGCCTCGTCGGAAGCCACTGGAAAAAGAAGACCTCATATCTCTGACGAGCGAGGCAAGGGGAGGTATAGGTACCAGAGCGTGATTTGGGCGACGTGCGACAGGTGACAGGAAGTTGCCCCAAGCCTATTGTTGGCGAATCTTATACATATACTAAATCCTAACGGCATCCCAACTCAATTTACATGAATAGTTCACAACAATATCTTCCCAACCTTTCTATCCCGCTCCCAAAATCCGCAGCATACTAACACGTTTGGACTCAATTCTGAAAATCACACAAGGCTCCCTCTCTCGTATCATAAATTGCTGTTTACCAGAATGAATTACTGGACGAAGATATAATTCCTGAATTATGGTATATTATTCGGGCAGAGCTTTACAAGCTTATGTTTCCTGAAACAATGTCAATACTCAATAGTGTGTGAATTCATGTTCATCACATCACAGCGCGTGATTAACGCAGAACGACGTTGAATATTGCAGAGGGGCTTCGAAAAGACACTTTGCTGATCCGGATAGTGACCAACCCGATGGCGGACGCGGGAATGTCACGCGACCATAAATAAATATCATCTGTATTCGTCCTCTTGTTGACTGTTCCGAATCCCAAGATCACAGCAGATGTTACCCTTCAAAAATAACGCAAGCCTCCATCTCCTGCTGCGCCGTTAAAGCCAAACCAGCCCAT
This sequence comes from Eucalyptus guilfoylei, assembly GCA_016097605.1. Classification (NCBI taxonomy): domain Eukaryota; kingdom Viridiplantae; phylum Streptophyta; class Magnoliopsida; order Myrtales; family Myrtaceae; genus Eucalyptus; species Eucalyptus guilfoylei. Next base: position 13,767,415 of record CM027864.1, on the reverse strand, counting down.
GGTACGCGAGTGCACCAGGTTCATGTGGTACATCCCAATTAAATGAGCGAAAAAGGCAGAGAGACGAGCGCGAAGGCAAAGCGCACCACGACGCATATATAAAAGCAACTAAAGAAATCCAATCCCCACTCTCATCCCAGTCCCAACTCTAGAGGGTCTCTAGTTCGAGCATGGCTAAGTAAGCTGAATACACCATATTGTTATGAGTAAGGGACCATAACCTTTTATCTACATAATGTCTCTTTTGGTATCTTAATGAATCTCTTCTTTCAATAATTAAACAAAATGAGTCAAGTCCACATTATCTGAAATGTATGTGTTGTTAGTGAGTTCAAGAGGTTTTTAACATGTGGAAAACAGGTATAAAAAAAATTGCAGATGTTATTTCTGTCCAAGCAGGGCCAGAGCATCCGAGCAACCATCTGCTTCTCTGAATATGTGCTCAACTTTGTATTCCCGCAGCTTCGTGTGCAAATTCCCGCATTCAGCCAAAAAGAGGTTTCATCAGTAAATTATTCCCATAAGTGCTTATAATTGCTTGAATCATAGACATGGCATCCATTTCGATGGGCGAATGGATAACATTATTGGGTTACTCTATACTAAGGCCATCTCTTAGCACGATTTTCTGCAGCAATATGTTCACCGTCTGTCGGAGCTTCTGTAGTTTTGAGAGATTTATGCTCATTCGTAGCTCATTGTAATCACTTTTTTATTGTTATTATTTTCTTTTAGTGATTAGGGTACTCGGAGTACTCCTAGGAAATGTAGGACGATTTATGTTAGTCAATCTAGAAGACGGGTAAAAGTCTTTTGGCAGGTCTCTTAATTTTGGTCTTTGTGTGTAAAAAGATATGGAATGACATTTTTGTTGACCAACAATGCAACTATCATTGTAATCACTTTTTTTTTTTATCATTAATTTATTTTTTGTGATTGGGTTACTTGGAATGCTACTAGGAAATGTAGAATGACTTACGTTAGTCAATCTAAAAGGTGGGGACAATTTTTTGGCGGGTCTCTTAATTTTGGTATTTGCGTGTAAAAAGATATGGGATGACATTTTTGTTGATCAATAATGCAACTATGTTTGTAATCACTTTTTTATCATTATTTTCTTTTTGCGATTGGAGTACTAGGAGTAATCCTAGGAAATGTAGAACAACTTATGTTAGCCGATCTAAAGATGGGCGAAAGTCTTGTGGCGGGTCTCTTAATTTGGATCTTTGCATGTAAAAAGATATGGGATGACATTTTTGAGGACCAACGATGCAACTATGATTGCACATGAAATTCATCACGACATGCATGAGAATTTTAAGGCGAGACATACATGCTTAGTATGTCCGATCTTAATCGTCATTTTGTCATTACTTTAGCCTCTTATGTAGTTTGTTGATTCATTTACAAGAAACTAGGGAGATAATGACCCATCAAGGAGTCAAGTGGGTTTGCAATTTCATCATATTGCCTAATTCTCATGGCTTTTTTTTTCTTTTTTCTTTTTTAAATTATGTTAAGAGTTATAAGCAAACAGACATTTTTTTTTTCCAAAAGGGGAAAAAGTTTCACACATCCACAAGGTACAAATTAGATTGAAGCATTCATATTAATTGCCTGGATTGAAACTCAATTCTAGCGTCATTATACAGTAAGAGTGAAGAACAGGACTAGAATATTCTCATCTCGAAATTACATTTGACAAGATAATGGTCAACTAATGATTAAAAAGACTGATGAGTAAAGCTTTATTTCTCCTTCTCCCCCCCCCCCCAACAACCCTCGGGCGATAAATAACGTTATTACATTAAAAAAAAAAAGCATGTCAAATTACATATTCTGAAATTTATATGCTCCCGGCGTTATTGCACAATAGGTCTTTAATAACATCTGGAACAGAGAGGAATAAATAACAAATTGCAGATCTTGTTCCGTTGCAAGCAGGGTTAAACCATCCGGGCTACCATCTGCTCCTCTGAATATATGCTCAGTTTCAAATCCCAGCAGCTCCGCGAGCAAGTCCCTAACATTCAGCCAAAAGAGGGTCTAATAGCAAATTATGCCTTTGATCGCCTGTAATTGCTTGACTAACAAACATGGTATCCATTTCAATGTGTAAATGGGTAACATTATCAGCTAATTCTAATCTAAGGCCATGTCTTTGTGCCATTTTTCTGCCGAGATATGTTTACCGTTTGTCGGAGCTTCTATAGTTCCCGAGAGAATTATGCCTGTTTGTAATTCATCACAATCATGTATACTTTATCATTAATTTTATATAAAATGAGGCAATGACATAAAAAATTTGAAAATATATTCAATGGATGATTATAGTCTTCTCTTTTTGTGATTTGAGGACTAGGAGTACTCCTACGAAGCATAGGATGGCTCCTGTTCGTCATTCTAAAAGATTGGGCAAAAGTCTTGATAAGTCATGTAATTTCCTATCGTTGGGGCAAGATTACTTGCCCAACTTCAGATTCTCCCCTACTTTCTTGTCAAAATAATATAGATTTTTCAACCATAGCTCAAAAACCGGGTCGAGTGCATTGACCATCAAGAGACACGCTTTTGATCATAGTCAAATTGATTATTACGCATTTTCCATGTTGTCAAAGTTAAAGTCGCCATCTCTGATTCTCAACTCAGTGGAAGACTTGGAAGACTTCTTTCGAGTCATGGAGTGGTTGCCGTCTTTTGCTGAACGTGGACTCAATGATGAAACGCAACATCGACTCCACTTTCACGGAATGCATTTTCATCATAACAAGTGCCTCAAATTTTCCATAATACCTTTATGATTATTCCATCTATTGCTTATAGTATCATTAATGATTGAGATACACGTTTTATTTTCTTAACCTTCAATGGCTTCTTATGCAGAAGGAATATAATTGCTTATGTTATCGTTGATGGTTGGTGATACACCTCTTATTTTCTTAGCCTTTGTTAAGGGGGAGGATTTGATGCAACTGAAGAAGTTGAACCACTTAATTTATGCATAGCATAAACAAATACCAAGTATCGATGCATAACCCAAGAGTTTAACTCGACAGTTAAAGAATAACATTGGGAATACATAATTCCATTTTAGGGTCATCCACCTTGGTATTTGACTCATTTAGTCCGTACATGAGAATTTCTCATGTTTGCAATCCATCTATCTAAGATGGACTTTATTGTCGTGGAAAAAGGGAGTACCACTAGTTCATTCATTTTGCTCTGTAAGAATGAATGACTTGGACTAAGACCAAATTGAAAGACTAGCTACTCGTTCAAATCGTCTTACCTCTTCAAATGGGCTTTTACTACTTAATAGGCACAAGTGTTGTCACGAGCCTAGTTGGCCGGTCACTTTGGCCCCACTTGGAATGGAACATATTTCTATGTTCCAGATGTAACTTGATTTGTTTTGTTTAATGTAATTATGTTATTCTCCAAAAGAAAGGGAGGAAAAAAAAATATTTATCTCCTGCGTATAGGCATGCATTCGTCATTCTTTTTTTTCTTTTCCTTTTTTAAATCATTTTCACGTCAAATGTTAATTTTAACATGAGGATATTCCATTCCCATTCTTCACTCCTATTGTATGACAACACTGTAAGAAGCTAGGGAATTAGTGACCCATCGGGGAGTCAAATGGCTTTGCAATTTCATCATATTGCCTAAGTCTCTCTCTGTTTTTTTTTTTTTTTTCAAAATTATGTTAAGAGTTATAAGCCAACAGGCATTTTTTTTTTTTTTTTTTGAAAGGGAAAAAAGGTTCATACATCCACAAGGTACAAATTAAGTTGAAGCATTCATCCTAATTGTCTGGATTGAAACTCAATTTTAGTGTCATTGTACAATAAGAGTGAAGAACAAGACTCTCATGTCGAAATTAACATTTGACGTGATAATAGTCAACTAATGCTTAAAAAGAGTGATGAATAAAGCTTAATATCTCCTTTTTTTCTCTGAAAATAACATGATTACATTAAAAAAAGCATGTCAATTCACATTGTCTGAAAAATATGTGCTCCCCGCGTTATTGCACATTAGATCTATAATAACGTCTGGAACAGAGGAATAAATAACAAATTGCAGATCTTGTTCCCTTGCAAGCATGATTAAAGCATCCGTGCAACCATTTGCTCCTCTGAATATGTGCTCAGTTTCAAATCCCAGCAGCTCCTCTTGCAAGTTCCTAATATTCCGCCAAAAGAGGGTTAATAGCAAATTATGCCTTTGATTGCCTGTAATTGCTTGACTAACAAACATGGAATCCATTTAAATGGGCAAATGGATTACATTATCAGCTAATTCTAATCTAAGGCCATGTCTTTGTGCCATATTTCTGCCGAGATTTTACTGTCTGTTGAAACTTCTCTAGTTCCTGAGAGACTTATCCTTGTTTGTAATTCATCTTAATCACGTACACTTCATCGTTAATTTTATATCAAATGAGGCAAGGATATATAAAATCTGAAAATATATTCAGTGGAAGATTACGGTCTTCTCTTTCTGTGATTCGAGGACTAGGAGTACTCGTACAAACCGTAGGACGGCTCCCGTTCCAATCTAAAAGAATGGACAAGAGTCCTGATAAGTCATGTAATTTCCTATTGTTGGGAGAAGATTACTCGCCCAACTTCAAAGTCTCCACCACTTTCTTGTCAAAATAATACAGATTTTTCAACCATAGCCCAAAAACCGGGTTAAGTGCATTGACAATTAAGAGGCACACTTCTAATCATAATCAAATTGATTATTACGCATTTTCAACGTTGTCAAAGTTCAAGTGGCCATCTCTGATTCTCAACTTAATGGAAGACTTAAAAGATTTCTTTCGAGTCATGGAGTGGCTGGTGTCTTATGCTGAACGTGGACTCAATGATGAAACGCAACATCGACTTCACTTGCACGGCATGCATTTCCATCATGGGTATAACAAGTGCCCCAAATTTTCCATAATGTGCTTTATTCCATTTGTTGATTATAATATGATTAATGATTGATATTTGCCTTTTCTTTTCTTAACCTTCGATGGTTTCTCGTGGAGAAGGAATTGACGCATTTCAAGAAATTTAATCAACTGACTTATGTACAGTGCAAACAAATACCAAATAACATGGTATCTCCCAATGACTTTTAACTCGGCAGTTGATATCATTTTTGGGTCACCCATTAGGGCTTTGACTTGTTTTCTTTACTTGGTCCATACATGAGAATTTCATCCATTTGCGACTTACTTATCTAATATAATTTATTGTCTTGGGAAAAGAGTACTTCGTTTTATTTTTCTCTCTTAAGTATTCTGAAGTATACTGTCTTACTCTGTTTGAAATGACCGATGAAGTTTTTCATCTGACTTGCGTGTTAATCTCAAAATATTAATAAACGGTCAACAGTACAGTACTCAGTCTCAAGGATCAGTTGTTGCTGAACTTCTACAATACAAAATCTGAGTTTTTGATGCCATGCATGATCATATTAGCCATTATCTCACCTTCTGAATGCTGCGTTTCCAAATCCTTTTCAGTTACCTTTCAAGTACATCGAACGTGTACATATTTATTTTTTGCGTCTCTTACTTACATCATGGTTTCTTAATGACTTAATATGGCCTGTGCATCATCAGGCTCTGAGATGTTTTCAAATCCTGGTCGACCGGCAACATTAGAGCTAAATATTGGAAATAGGAAACAGTTGCTGGAGTGGTTACTTGTTTTGCAACCTCCTTGATATCGATGAGTTACATTTTCCTTGAAGCGAGCTTGTTTGTTCGTGGCATAAGTATCTGTTACTGGTTGGCTTGCTGTACATTACGGGAAAAGGCTGGCCTGACATAGATTTATGTTTACAGGTATTTTGGAAAAGCCATTTTTTGTCACACTGGCATTTGGGATTCTGCTACTAATGTTGTTGCACAATCTTGTTGAATATTGTACTTAACAGAAAAGAGAGAAACGTATGCTTAACAATGTAAAATGGGAGGGGGATAGCGGAATGTAGGCAGCGAAGGGGAAGTTAAAGCAAGAGGCAATTCAAAATGCTGCTGTTTGATCTCTTAATCATCCTGAATTTGCGATGTATGATGTGTATTGAGTATATCTCCAAGTGTCCTAGCTCAAATTAACTAAACGAGAGGGAGTAAACAACGAAACTAGTTTAGAGTCCTTTTACAGTAGAACATGTGGAGAGAGTGAAGCTGCAATTTGACTTCTAATTACAGAAGGCTCTCAGTAGATGTATATTTCACATACCTAAATAGTTTTTTTTTTTTTTTTTTTTTGGGTCGAACACAAACCTAAATAGTTCGCCATTCTCATTATGGTGGTAGTCTAATCTGTATGAGTTTTGGCAGTGTGAATATACAAGTAATACTTTCTATAACTCAACTCATTTTGTGATTGTTGAATTAAGGTATGTCTTGCTGTTTGAGGCCACATTGTTCGCATCATATGAACTTGTTAATTTCTTTCCAAACAAGGGGAGTGCTGATCAAAGAAATATATAAGGTTAACACACTAACCTTTCAACATATGTTATGCCAATTAGAACATGAATTGTACATAGAAGTTACCTCAAAACAAGAGAAATTATTTCACCCTAGGAAATTATGTGGGCGCTTGCTTTTGAGTTTTGTCCGGTCAAAGAAGAACTTAATGTACTGTTTTTACTGTGGTTTCTTTCACTGTCTAATGTCTCTTAATAATGGCTAATGAACCCTCTTCGTAGCCCTCAGTTTAGTGTTGCAGTCTTGAATGAGGTGTACCACTTAAGATTTTTCCATAAAATCAATGTCTTCATGTTGCCCCCTTATAGAGCCATATCTGCTCTTTTAATAAATTTGAATCAAACAGAAAGGTTTACGAAATGAAAAGATGAACAAAGATAACACTAATGCAGCATAAAAATAAAACTAAGCCAACCTTTTTGCAGAAAAGTTAATCCAAAAACAATATGGATTATAGATAGCAAAATACATTAGGTTGTTAAGAAATTTAATCATGTCTCATCTATATTTTGTTCACATACATCCACACGCACATAACTCTCTCTGTTTCTGTTCATTCGTGCACATGCGCACATACGACCTTTTTTTTGCTTCTATGCCCTGCTTTTATCTAATAAAGGTGCAGTAGCCACTTATTTCAAAGTCTTTATTTGATTATTCTGAGTGCACATCCATCTATGTCAATAATATAATTTGATCTTTCATCTTTTTATGTTCTGATTGTGCTGATATTTTTTTCGATACTTTTATGTTAAATTGGGCGTTTCTCATATCACACTTAAAACAGATGTATAGGTGAGTTTAAAATTAGAGAGAAATGAGTCCACCTATAAATGGCTTATTGATGGAAGTCTGCACAAGCAACCCATGTTGTTGAACAAACAACTATGAACATCTGTACTTGAAATTTAGCCATGAAGCTATGAGTCAAGTCAAACGACATGAACAATTTACATGGGAGCTTGTTGCCAATTTCCAATATGTCACCAAAAGAAACGGATGGATTCTATATTAAAAGTATGACAGAGAAATATGGATAAAAGGAGAATGCCAAGCCACTGCGCTTGTGCCCTATATAATAAAAGAAATGTTTATACGTCTAAGATCCTGCGGTTTTCAAACCCATACAGAAGGCATCCGTAAAATCATTTAAAGTTCTGAGGTCAAGCACTATGAGTGGCCAAGTAGCAAGATAATTCCATTGCCAGAACCAATTGTTGCTGCCTATAAAAACCTTCTACGTCGCACTCTCCCTGGAAAACTCACTTCAGTAACCAAAAGAACATAAACAAAAGCAGAAAAAATGGCAGCCTTATCATTATATCTGCTGCTTACTTGGATATTCTTGCTTTCTCTCTTTCGTACTAGGTTTGCTAAGGTACTTTGTCATGCAGACGAGAGCTCTGCCTTGATGGAATTCAAGAGAAGTTTCAGAACCAACACGATAGATTGGCGATGTGTTTATCCAAAAGTCCATTCCTGGTCACTGGATGGAAGTGGAGATTGTTGTTCATGGGACGGCGTCGAATGTGATGAAGTCACTGGCCGAGTGATCGCCCTCAACCTCAGTAGCAGTTGTCTCTCAGGCACCATGAGTCCTAACACCACTCTCTTTCGACTTGTTCACATGGAGTCGCTCAATCTCGCTTTCAACAGCTTCAACTTCTCCTCAATTTCATACGGCTTCGGCAATCTTTCAAAGTTACAATACCTTAATCTCTCCTCCTCCGACTTCTCCAGTGAAATCCCTCGCGATATCTCGCAACTCTCCAAGTTACTTTCTCTCGATTTGTCCACTTCTTGGTATGAGCCACTTCATATTTTTCTCGGTTTGTCCACTTCTTCGTATGAGACACTTCATATGCCCAACATGGGCAACTTCGTTCATAACTTGACCGGGCTAAAAGAACTTGATCTTTCTCAGTAAGTTCGTTATCACCTTTCCCACCTATGCTAGCGAATTTCTCTTCCTTGACATTCCTCAGGCTAGAATTTTGTCGATTGAGTGGAAACTTTCCAGTCAGCATTTTTCAGCTGCCAAACTTGGAAGTCCTTTCCGTTGCTGGCAATTCCAACCTTTCTGGGTTTTTTCCCAAACTGCACTGGAGTTCTCCATTGAAATCCTTACACCTTTCCTGGAACAACTTCTCGGGAGAAATACCCACTTCAATTGGAAATCTTAGTCTCTTGAATGAGTTAACAGCTCAGGATTGCTATTTCTCAGGATCGCTTCCCTCTTCAATAGGTAATCTTACCCAGCTATCGGGGCTAGACCTCTCTTACAATAATTTGCAAGGTCAAATCCCTATTTCCTTTGCTAATCTTACCCAGCTATCGAAGCTATGGCTCTGTTCTAATAACTTGAGCGGTGATTCTTTGGAGTGGACGGTCAACTTGACAAAACTCACCGCCTTTGGCATTTCAGGTAATAGTTTCTTTTTGGTTATATTAAGCGCAATTGTGACGTCATGTCATCTATGCACTAACCCACTCAATGGACGACAAGTGGCATTATGAGGGCCCACCATCATAAGTCTCTCTTTACCGGTTTGGATGGATCTCTTTCCTCCTCCATGTACAACTCCATGGAACCCGATCTCTCGAGCTCCATCGCTGCTTGCTCCCACCCCGACCACGACCAAAACCCTCGCTGCGACAGCCGTGAGCAAAACTACCATCGCCGCCTCCAGAGCTTCGATTCTGGCAAGGGCCTGAACCGGAAGGCCTTCTAGCTCGGCAATTTCAGCCAGGTCCTGAGCCACGAATAGCTTCTTCATCAACTTCTTCTCCTTCAACTTCCTCAATTTTTTGACCGAAAGAAAAAAAAAAAAACTTCCTCGATTAATCCCCTAGGACGTCGTGATCTTGATTGTCGAATCGACGTGCATCTCGTCCTCCTGCAACCTCCTCAAATCCCTAATTTTCAGATTGATGCTCCCACTATACTCGAAGAACTTGGCCTACGCGCTGATCGAACATGCGAGTGGCGGCCATCGATGAAGCCCGATTTCGCCAATCAAACGAACTACTTGACGATGTTGTATGTCCCCTTGCTACCATAGGCGATGAGGGAGAGGATCAGGTCCTACCCAGAGTCGAGGTGCGAGGCCCGAAGAGTGTTCACGTCCTCGACAACTAGCCTAGCCGGAAGGCCTTTCAGCTTTGGCCGACGCTGGACTCAAAGCTCTTGAGGCGGCGATGGAGGGGTTGGGTTTTGGGAAGGAGGGAGGAGGATAGGATGATCTTCATGGCGTACCTGGAGATCTTGAAGGCATTGTCGAGGTAGGCCTCGAGGCGGAGGAGGAAGTCCCCGTCTCTGGGTTTTCCCGTGGCCATTGCGGCAGGGGTTTTGGCGGTGGTTCGGGAGGGAGTGAACAGCAGTGGAGCTCGAAATATCGGTGCAGAGAGGAGGAGAGGGAGAGAGACTTTCCAGTTTTTGACGGTGGGCCCCTCAAGTGCCTATTTGTCTGAGTGGGCTAGCGCATAATGACTTGGATCTAATATTTTCAGGCTAGGAGATTATTTAGCCAAAGAGAAAAAAGAAATTGAAATTGATGGTGTAACTAACGCTCCTTTGTCTTGTGTCTTTTTTTCTTTATGTTTGGTAGGTAATCGGTTAAGCGATGGATATCCATCTTCATTAGAGAACCTCAAGCAGTTGACTCGACTCGACCTTTCTCACAATGATTTGCACAGTGCAAATGGTGTTCTTGATCTAAATGATCTATTCACACTCAAGAACTTGACATTTTTAGATTTGTCCTTCAACAATGTATCATTCATCAAGACATTCGTCAATGCCACTACATCGAAGCTCACCTACTTATTATTGACTTCATGCAATTTGACCGAGTTCCCACAGTTTATAGGCCACTTAAGCAAATTGTTGTTTTTAGACTTATCACATAACAGAATTCGAGGGGCCATTCCTAGAGGGATGTGGAACAATAGTAAAGAATCTCTCGGGTTTGTAGATCTTTCTGACAATCTTTTAACTGGCTTCGAAAACAACCAGACTGATCTTCCTTTGCCAAACTTGAGGTATTTCGACGTTAGTTCTAACTTGCTAGAAACAACCCTCCCTGTCCCACCTCCCTTGGTTAAGTTGTACGACATCTCCAATAATGTTCTATTTGGGGATATTCCAAAATCCATTTGTGAAAGGAGCTCTCTCACCATGCTTGATTTTTCCAACAACGCTCTGAATGGCACGCTTCCTCCTTGTTTGGGGAGCATTGGTCCTTTGATTTTTTTGAACCTCGCGAGAAACAAGTTCGATGACATGATTCCTCGCGTTTACCAAGATGATTGTCAATTGAGGATGATTGACCTTAGAGAAAACCGACTAAGAGGGACTGTTCCGAAATCCTTAGGAAATTGCGGAATGCTGGAGTTTTTGAATCTTGGTGGTAACCAAATTAATGATACATTCCCATTTTGGCTATCGAAATTAGCCTACCTAAAAGTTATTGACTTGCAGTCCAATAATTTCCATGGTCCCATAGAAGATCATCTAAACCAACATAACTTCACCAGTTTACACATCCTTGACCTTTCCAACAACAGCTTCAATGGTAAACTTCCTTCTAAGTTGTTACAGAGTTGCCTCGCCATGAAGGTTATCGATGGTCAAGATAACTTGGTATATATGAGTATTAATCAAATGATTGATTTTTCTATTATCTTATTCGATGGAAGTCACATGACTTATGCGATGACATTGATGAATAAGGGCACGAAAAGGGATTATGTGAAGATTCCAAATACCCTTGTGGCAATTGACCTCTCCAATAACAAGTTTGAAGGTTTCATTCCTGAGCTCATTGGAGATCTAAAGTCTCTTCGTATGCTCAACCTTTCAAACAATTTCCTCATTGGTGGCATCCCTCCTTCCTTGGCAAACCTGACAATGCTCGAATCACTGGATCTTTCCCTGAACAATCTTGTGGGAGAGATTCCTCAACAACTAGCCAGCCTCACATTTCTTGCAGTTTTCGATGTCTCTCACAATCAACTATCGGGACCAATACCACGTGGAACTCAGTTCGACACATTTGGGAGCAATTCGTTTGAGATGAATGAGGGTTTGTGTGGAAGTCCTCTGCCAAATAAATGCACAAATGCTGATAATGCTCCATTGCCATCATCTTTCACAGTAGATAATGAAGAGGAGTCTCTATTCGACTTGGATTGGAAAATCATGTTGGCTAGCGCTGGAGTTGGGTTTTTGGTTGGCATTGTGCTAGGGAACTTGATCATTGACAAGAAGAGTAGGTGGTTCTTGCGCTGCTCCAAAAGAATGGCAAAAGGATGGAATAGGTAAGGAAAGCTCTAGCAGACTAGAAAATTTATAGCTAGATACTCAATGCTCCATGTCTAAGTAGTTTGTTGAGAACGGTCATAAATTCATGTCTAAATATTCTAAACTATGTTTGTTTGCATGTTTCAGTAAATTACTATGAGATGCTATTTTCTTGCTCATGAAAGTTAGTTCTTTAGGTTCCAAGAGAGCATCTTTGTCCATATATACATCATCAATGCCATATTGTTTTGTTGGAATATTACTTGCCAAATGACTCACTGATATAGAGAATCTAACGTGGGACTTGGTTTATCTATCCATTTTTTCGAAAGCCTGTAGATACTACGATTTAGAGACGTAATTGAGACGAGTGGATACTAATGAGAAGCCAATTATTATACATGGTCGAGGATGACTGCAGAAAGTTTTGTCGTCCATGGAAATAATGTAGATTAGTGTGAAAATCTTCATGGTTCATAAGTAGAAAGCGCCTTCGTTTGGTTCAATAATTTCTTCCTTATTTGGTTGTACTATTTGGATTTGAAATTTCTTCTTGGATCTTGTTTCATTTATTAGCTCAAATTTGAGAGATATTCTCAACAATATGAATGTATAACTTAACAACATAGGATTAGATATTTATGTCGTGTCAGGATACTCGTTTGGGTTATTTATGTCATTTTGTGCTCGAAGGCAAATGTTCTGATGTAATTAATTACAAAGTGTTTCTCATAAAAAAGTGAGGGAAAATGTGTCATCCCGTGTGAACTTCATTTAAGTCATATCAAGTTCGTGTTTTTGTCAAAAAAATTTGCATTGGTGTTCAAGTCTCCTAGAAATTGCCACTTCCCATACTCTTTTAAGCGAGCTTTGGAAACTAATTTTTTTAATCTAATGTAGTATCCTACCGAAAGATATTTTCATAGAAATTATCTTAAGTTAAATGTAAAATTGTTAGCTTAAAGAGCATATAATTTGATGAGTGATTTAGTTAAATGAGTACAAGTGTAAACATGAAATCTAACAAAATAATGATTTCAACGGAACTTTCTACAATTGAACATAATAAAAGGATTATATTGGAATAAGTAGAGTAGCGAATAGGGGCCATGGAAGTCCCCATCTCCATCCTCATCGCACGCCTGCGAAGTGTGGGACAAGGTTGGTGATTGGAGCAATGAATAAAAAAAAAGGATCATTGAACAATTTTCAGTTCTTTTAACAAGAATGATAAAAAATAAGTACGAAGAGGAGAGATAAAAGGGTTCTATTCGTACCAACTAATGACATGACTGAGATAGATTGAATTTGAACTCACAAACTTGTATCTAGAAGTAGGAATTATTGAGGAAATAGTTAATGATCTATAAGAATTCAGAATATACCTTTTCTTTCAATTTTTTTTTTTGAAATTTAAGTATTATTAATGACAATGTGACATGAGTGATATATTGAGTCTGAACTCACAAACTTGTATCTAGAAATAAAAATTACTAAGGAAATAGTATATGATCTATAAGAATTCAAAAAAGACCTTTCCTTTCGGTGGATTATGATTCACATGGGATCCTGACATTTATGCCAACCATGCTATAATGATATGCATTCATTTTAGATTTTTGGATTGTTTTGGAATTTTTTGGGCTTGTTTGTTATTATGGCTTTTGAGATCTTCTATTATGTATCGTTTTGATAATTAATGGAAAACCCTCGGTTCCACGGCGGTCGGAGAGGTTCCCTTCGATCGCTACCTCCGGAATCTGTCGGCCCGACGCGGAGAGGGCCTCGGGGTTTCCTCGCCCCATGTTTCTCCGTCGCGCATAGTGTCCCGATAAAATCGGCCGTCCGGATAAGGCGTCGGGAGCTATGGGTCCCTCCGCCGGCGACGCGGCCTCGCCGCCGCCTCATCGCGGGGCGATGGGCGAGAGCGGGAATCTCGCCGTACTGCTCCGATTGTTCCTGGCTCTCCTTTTCCCCGTCGTGTTCTTCTTCTCCTCGTCGTTCTTGATCGGCGTCGTCGCCCTCCTTGTCAGTAACTTCTCGATCCCCAGCCCTATGTCGCTGCCTGCTCAGTGCAAAATCGTCTCCAGCAGTAAGTTCCGTTGAATGATTGCTTATGCTTTCGTGTCTTCACCATTCGAGTTGGCTGAGCTAAGTTGTGGATTGTTACCGTCTTGGCCGTTTTGTGCTACTTCAGCTGCTAGCTAATGATGAGAAATGGACAGGATGTAGTATGTGATGACTCGTTTGATCAATGAAACGCAGCGAGTTGCGTTTTCGTACTGTCGGTCGTGTTATGCGCTCGAGTGTCGTATGCTGAGTTTTTGAATTTTTTCTTGCAGGTGTGGATATAAGGTCGTCTAAAGTTTGCGAGCTTGGGCTGTTGAATTATAACGCCAAGATTGTCTTTAGCTCGTCCGAGAAAAGGAAATTCCGGTGCCATTATGATTACTATTGGGCTTCAGTATTTAAGGTGATTCTATGTCCTCTGAGGAGTAATTACCGTTTTTAGTGTGCATTTCTTGTCTGTTGGGAGTTTTAGTTATGCCTGTTATCTTTCGTGGCCAATGAGGCTCGGTTTCGGTCTTTCCATTGTCGCCTTGTTTTGTCTGGAACTGCAGAATTTTCATAGTTATCTGCATATTTTTCTCTAGGCTAAATCTTATTGTCTATACAGCTGCCTGATAAAATGTCTGTAATATTTGACATACATTTGTAATGCTATAGAGTACTATCTAGAATTTACTCATCTCTGTCGTGCACGAGTGCAAGAGCATGCACACCCCTGTGTGCCCATGCCATTTCAAGCTGAGTTTTAGATTGGATAATGTTGTGCATAACCATAAGAAGCTATCTTTTCATTCATTTGAGTGCGCAATGAATATTATGTTTCCATCACTTATTATATGGAGGTTCAACTAATTAGGAATCAAGCATGTGTCGAAGGAACTACTTGTTATGTCATTTGTCCTATTATCATAATCAACCTTTTACTGTCTTTTTTAGCTATGAATGTCAATTAAGGAAATATAGTTATAGTAATTTCACTCTATGCTTATTGTCATTTTGTCATTTATTTAACAATGTCACGTGCTGATATATTTATGAATGCCATATCATTCTTTAAGTCACAGGGGAACTTTGTGAATCGGCAGGTATTGATTCTGCGAAAATAGTGTTCATATGTAAGAGTACCATGAGCTGTTGTGAAGCTGAAATGGCATTTGCATGTTAGTTGATACATTGGATACGATGAAGTTTGAACCTGTTTAGAAATGTTCATGGAAGTGAGTATTCTTGCTGCGCTTGTGATAAATAAAAGTTAAAAGAATCATTCTAGATAAAAATGAAAAAGAGATTGAAAGTTTAACTCTTCTATGATTTGGATGAAGGTGGGAAGAGGAGAAGGGGGTGGTAAAATCTTTTGATTAGGTTAAACCTGTCTTCGGCAACTGCCCTCCTTGTGTTTAGATTTGATAAATTGTACCTTGAATGCATTGTTGAATCATTTGATGTTAAATCCGGTTTCCCATAGTATTTCTAGAGACACTTAAATCTACTAATTGCCTATTTTCACCAATCTTACTTCTAGATAGAGACTTGTTATCATAGTGAAAATGAATCAAGTCAGCATGATCTAAACATATAGTTGACAAAATTGGCAAAAGCATCAGACATAGTTTGCTGGTTTGTTTCTATTTGTTCAGTCTTCTTATTCAAGCAGTCACTCAAGTCTAATCTGATCCTTTTGATGTTCATTTAAGATTGAACATATGTTCGGGTTGTGTATGTCTATACTTTGGGTGTTTTGGTTTGTATAGTTTGGAATTAACTCTGATAGCAAATTGTTGGCTCTTCTAAGCTTGAGTAAGTGCCTTGCTATGCTCCTTTCAAATCAGGCATTTCTGGGAATTGGTGCATATATGTGTTTATGAACTTTTACTGTAGTCATTAATTGATTGTTCTCCATGCATAGATAGATAGAGATTACAGCTGTTTTTATCAGGCTAAGTATCTTAGTTTAACTCAGAAGAGGTAAAATAATGGCAATTGCAATCATAGGAAAAGAAATCTACCCCATTTAAAGCGAATTTACCACATTTACTGACTGCACAAACTGAATTTTATTCAAGAACTTTTAGGTACAAAGGATAATGAAATTACTAGTTTTTGCACTCACGTTCTCTCTCATTTTTCTAGTTGTCATTCTATTACGATTGCATTTATAGAGGTAAAAGAATGGCAACTTTGACAGTTATAGGATCAATATAAAATTCAGTTCTTTAGCTTCCTTGTTGTGGCTTCTTCCATTTTTACTGACTCCCTTTTTCTCCAATTTACACTTTTGTTATTTTGCACCTTTTCTTACAATTGCAGCTTCTCCATTAAGAATATAAGTGATCATTTATCAGGTCAGATCATATTTTAACAACGATTACTAGCACTTGCAGAGGCCCCAGTTATAGGAAGGCCCTTCCTGCTGATTGCAGACCTGGTTTTGGGGTTACAATTGCAGGTTGACCAAAGATAAATTTAAGGTCAGAAATGCACCTTTTAACATTTGTGCTATCAGCTAAATTTAAACCATGATATGTAGGTTTTTGCAATCATCATGTTTATTTCATTGGGATTGTTGTGGTTCCTTTTGTATGTGTTTTTTGATTGCACAACTTCATTACTTATTCTCACACTGGTTTTAGGTGAATAATACTTATGACTGCTGGTATACATCTAGCAATTCCAAAGTAAGCATCTATGATGATGACTTCTTCAGTTGTCAAGCCAAAGATCCATCTGCAATGGAGATGATGAGGAGATACTATATATTGTGAGTACTCAATTCCTTTTCTGGGCCTCCTTTCCTTCTTGTGTATTACGAATGTTACAGCCAAAGGGTTGGCAATTCCTGTGTGCTGAAAATAAATACACCATTTTAAATTAGACCCTGACTGGCTTCTGTCATGGTCATTTAGATGGTTCTTGGTACTGCCATTTTAATATTCTGTTATACTTTTAAGTTACGACTGCATGGGAGTTTGGCTTGGTGGATGAAAGTATTGGAAGCAATGCACGATCTACTGAGCGGTGATTTGAACCACGTCCAGCACTGCAATTTGCATTTATTACCTTGGCTTGTGTGTGCATGAAATGTACGTCTCTTGTCTGTTCTGGTAACAAAGTGGAGTGTGGTCTCTCAGCAAACTGCCAAGCAAGGGCTGCCTAAGTTGAATGAGGTCAACATCCGTTCAATCTGATTTCAACCACTTATGGATTTGTTGTCTGGACTGGATATCTGACCTTGGCCAACTAGTAGGACTGGCCAGTCCAATCCGACTTTTAAAATACTGCATTAATCACATAGTTTATAATGGTCAAATTGCCACGATTTCATTCTGTTTGGTTCAGTGTCTTTCTATAATATGAAGGATCTTGGCATGTCTGAAATCAGTTCACTTTTGCAGTCTTAGTCTGGCCTGTGCAACTATTTTGAAGTTCTCTGTTTGAAGTGACCAATGACCGTTTTTCATCTGAGTTGCCTGCTAATCATAATGCCATAATAAATGGTCTTTAATACAGAACTCAGTCCCAGCAATCATCGCAGGCCAACATTGCCATGTACCATGTACATCTAATTGTGCTGTAATTTCTTCTTTTTCTGAAGCCCAATTACTGTCTGATCTGCTTATAGATCAGTTGTTATTGAACTTGTAGAATACAATATCTGAATTTTTTCCAGCACAGATCATATGCACCATTATGTGACCTTCCAAATGCTGCATCCATCTCCTTTCAAAGTTGCCCTTAAATTACATTTCGCCTGTACATATTCATTTGTTGCGTCTCTTACTTACATCATGGTTTCTATATTACTTAACGTGGCCCATGCATTGTCAGGTTCTCGGAGATTTTCAAATCCTGGGTAACTGGCAAGATGAGAGCTAAATATTGGAAATTGGAAACCATTGTTGGGGTGGTTACTGGTTTTTCAACCTCCTTAATATCAATGAGTTTTATCAGACTCTTTCAACAGATCAAATCTCGGCATTGGTCGCGTCCAACCAGGAACCTACCTTGTGCAGTTAGTGCAAACCGATTGAAGCGTGCTTGTTTGTTTGTGGCATATGTATCTTTTACTGGTTGGCTTGCTTTACAATATGGAAAAAGGCTGGGCCTTCCGGTCATTTATGTTTATAGGTAGTTTGGAAAAGCCATTTTTTGTCCCCTTGGCATTTAGGATTCTGCTACTAATGTAATTGCAGGATCTTGTTATATATCGTACTTAGCAGAAAAGAGAGAAACTTCTGCTCAGCAAGTGTTTGGTTTTGTGTGGAATAGCAGGATATATGTAATGAAGGGGAAGTTCAAGCAAGAGGCAATTCAAAATGCTGCGGTTGATCTCTTAATCATCCTGAATTTGTGATGTAAGATGTGAATTGAGTATATCTCTTACTTGTCCTAGCTAACCTCATTACGTAACTAGATGAGAGGGGAAAAACAAAAGAACTAGTTTAGAGTCCTTTTATTACAGAATGTGTGGAGAGTGAAGCTTCAATTTGATTTCTAATTACAGTGGGTACCAGTGGAGTTAGTATTTGGCATACATAAATAGTTTACATTTCTCATTATGGTGGACGTCTAATTTGTCTAAGTTTTGGCAGTGAGTATATACAACCAATACTTTCTATTACTCAATTCATGTTGTGATTTGTTGATTTTGTGGCATCTCTTGCTGTTTGAGGCCACATTGGTCTCATCATATAAATATGCTAATTTCTATTTCAAACAAACTAGAAAGGAATTGCAAGATGTTGGCGATCAGGAATGAATAGATTCAAATTATAAGCAGTTGGAAGAACTCGGAACCAACTGCAAATGCCAGTGAAATCACCGGTCTTTCGTTCCATAGAAGCTGCATATAAGTTTAGTAGGATCGTTCCAACCTATCCTTGTCAACGTAAAATAAAAATCAACATACGTGGGTTCTCATCTTGTCATATTAATATGCTATGAGGGACAAGACGCAATTGTGGATTCTCATATTGAGTCATGATGTAATTCAAGGCTCGCTTGACAGGACTTTGAGATGCCTGCAATGACTGATTGCAAGTTGTAACTAGAGATGCGCAAGAGCATATGCCGAGCTTGCAGAACTGGCATGGTCGGATAAGTTTCAGCATAGATTTTAAAGGTCACAGGATCCAAAAAATTTCAGTGTACTCCATATATTCTGTAGAATGTGGTTAATCAGTTGTTCCTGTTGGGGCAATTACAGCAAGAGTTCTCTTGGGTCCTAAGACTTTCATTTCATGCGTTCACCTCTTAAAACTTTGTTGTAGTGGTCCATTTTTGTCCTTCCATTAGATCTTTTAGGCTTTAGTGGATGAAAAATTCACATGGATTGTTTTTTTTTTAAAGCTACGGTTACTTCACATTAGAAAAATAATAAAAACAAGCCATATTGACCATTTCTGTCCATTTTAGATTGATATAATTAACGAAAAGACTCAGATGTATCAAGTTTTAAGACTTAAATGCTCAAAATGAAATTTTTAGGATTCAAGTTCATTATTGTGAATTACACTGTTGTAATAATTAATTTGCTAACTCATGTTCAATTTTTTACATTTAAATACATGAAGCCTTAGCTAACTAGAGTCTCCAGCCCCATTTCTATCCCCATTCTATCTCCTCTTTCCTCTATCAAAGGCGCCCTCCCTTCCCCTTCTAATAGATTGACCATTCCAGAAGTGAAAAGGCAGATACATTAATTCCTTTTTGTTTTTATTATTTCTTCTTTTTTTTTTTCTGGCCATCTTTGGGCTTAATATGTTAGTTTTCGATAAAATCATGGCCGATTTTTAACTCGATAAAAAACAAAAAGGTAATAGATGGTATAAAAAAAATCATGTGATATCAAGGGTTTCAAGTTCTAGGATGATTCGGAGAGCCTACAAAATAAGCCTTAGGGTGCATATGATAATCATTTTGTTTATCTATTTCTCTGTTTTTTAGAACATGTTTGGAACAGAAATCCGTTTAATAACGCAATTTCATTTTTCTATTTTTGAAATAGATTTTTACTCCATAAATATATTTGGACAAAAAATCAGAAGTTAAAATTTATAGCTTTTCTATTTCTAGAACAAAAGTGATAAACGAAAATTATTCTTATCGTTCACTCTCGTTATTGCCTGCCATCCACTCGCAACCTAAGAGATGTTGGATGCTCGCCGGCCCCGGACTCTAGCTTTCCCCCACGGCAATGGCGGCAGTTGATCGCCAGATGTCGACGGCCCTCCTCTCGCTATTGATCGCTGGTTGCTGGATGCCCAGGCGCTAATTGCTTGCCGCCGATCGCCGGCCGCCGGCCACTAGACGCCTCCCACTACCACATGAAAGAGAGAAATTTTGTATTGTTGTCAAATGAATTTCTATTTCAAGAATAGAAATTTTATAAGGTTATCAAATATGTATTTTTGCTTAGAAATTTATCCGGATGATAGAAATAGAAAAATTAAAAATAATCAGAAATTAATTTTTTGGAATAGAATGGTTATCATGAATGTTCTTAGATTCCAAATTCTTGAAATGGACATCTACATAGGTTTTTGCAGGTAGGTGAAATCATTCCGACCCTGAAAAACCTGCATCTCTTGGTTGTAACTAGTTGTAGCGATATATGATTATTTTTTATGTGATCTGCACTCATGTATTAGCCCTATTGGACGTCTTGCGATTGTTTTAACTCGGCAACTTTGTCAAAATCACCGCTAACTTGAGTGGCTTTTAAGGTTGACTTTGAAGGTTTCTTTGGATTTTGAAGAGTCTTAACACAACCTCATTTTTGTATCGTTGACGTTACTTAGGTGATATGACTCATTTTACTTCTATTTTACTATTTTTAACAATTTTAAAAAAATATATTTAAATATAATTCGTCATTAATTGATACAAATAACTTTTTATTTTTATTTTTATGATTTTCCTCTAAAAAATTAATACAATACTCTCTTATTAGTCAAATTTGTAACCAAAAAAAAAAAAAATTTATTGTTAAAGAAAAATCCTCCATCAATATCTTGTCTCTTTGACTTTCGTATATGTTTCTCTTGATTCTCGGGAAAGAAATTTAGAAAAAGCCTCACAAATCATTTTTCAATTCTTTTTATTTGTGTGTGTTTTAACCTTAATTTTTTTTCTTTGGTCCATAGAGAAATTGCCAGCTTTTCCTAATCCAATATTATTTCGCGCCTTGATTTTCTTATTTCCTTTCACCGTGTAGAAATTAAAGAGACTTTTCTTCCCTCTCAAAAAGTGGGAAGAGTCTCGCGAGAAAGAGAAGCGTGAACTTTTGGGTCAAACTTGAGTTTCTTAATAAATGAAACAAATTATACAATCTTCATTTAAAACTGATAGAACTAATAGTTGCCTTATATTTTAGATATTTTAAAGTTAATAGGAAATTTAATGAGGAGGATCCAAGTTCCTATGACTAAAATAATTACATGTGCTTTTTATTAAATTTAATAATTGAAATTTAAAATCAAGGGGGAAAAAGCATTTAACAAGCTTGAATTATCAAATATTTCGTTTTCTGTAGGAATGAATAGCATTTTGAAGGTGAGTCCGGCAAAACCATTTAACATGTTTGGATAATTTGAATTGATAAAAATTATAGTAAGGGATTTTCATTGCATCAGGCAAGATCTTATCAATAGGAAGATGTAAAGGAGTTTCTTTTCAAATAAAACTTGCATTAGCAGGTCACATTCTTTTTGGTATAACTTTTATTAGTATGTTGGATAGTGTATTTTATCACATCCACACCTTCCTGTAATTTTTTTTTTTCAAGCGGCCAAGCCAGCCAAATATAGCATTCGTTCTTCTAAGTGAAAATTTAAGGAATCTCTTCGTGAAATAAATTGGTGTTTAAGTATAACAATCCATCACTTTTTATTGTTTAACGAATAAATTGCAAATAAATGAGTTCATATTTTTCTTCTTGTCTCTGCCAAGTCCATGGGCTCCAATATTTAGTAGCTTTCCACAATTAGATTTTAGAAGTAGCTAATGTTACAGCCAAGAAGCCGACCACAAAAAAAAAAAAAAAAAAAAAAAAAAAAAAAAAAAAAAAATACTGCTTGGCACATAATCATAATATACATTAGAACGTGGATTGCCAATGTATATGTTGCATTATATGATTATGTAATATGATTTTTAGGAAAAACAGAAAGAAGGATAAAATAACGAACAAGAAAATAGCGTTTACATATAATAACTAATGGAAAACACTCGTTCAACATGAATCAAACAAGTGAAATTTTATTTTCCTAAAAATCATATTATAATGATTTTAAGTAATTACACCAGTGTTGTAATTTTTTTTACACTAGCAACATTGCACACCATTGATTGGAGAGAGCCGATAGTCATGACCCTTTAAATCAAGGATGGATGAAACTACGTACGTGAAATTTTATTTATACTTTGATGGTGTTTTTCCAGTGTCTAATACAAACTAGATACACAATGATTAATACTAATCCGTGTAATGAAAGTATTTAATTGCATCCGCAACCTATTGTTCAATGCCTCTTTGATGTTTTCCATCTTTTTGCCATTATCTTCGAGTAGTACAAGAACCACCTACTCTTCTCGTCAATGAAAAAGTTACCTAGCACAACATCAATCAAAAAGCCAACTCCAGCGCCGATTAGCACAACTTTCCAATCCAAGTCGAATAAAGACTCATCACCATTTTCTTCCTTGAGCGGTGATGTTGGTAATGGTATGTCATCCCCAACCGTTGTGCATTTTTTTGGCAAAGGACTTCCACATAACCCCTCATTCATGGCAAATGAACTGGCCTCGAATGTGTTGAATTGACTCCCTCGTGGTATTGGTCCAAACAGTTGATTATGAGAGACATCGAAAGATGAAAGAAATGTAAGCTGGGCAAGCTGTTGTGGGATCTCTCCTAAGAGTTTGTTTCGAGAAAGATCTAGAGATTCAAGCACTATCAAATTTGCTAAGGAAGGAGGAATGAAACAAGTGAGAATGTTGTTTGAAAGGTTAAGCAAAATGAGTGACTTAAAATCTCCAATGAAATCAGGTATGCATCCTTCAAATTTGTTGTTGGAGAGGACAATTCCCTTAAGGGCATATGGAACCTTCGAGTATTCTCTCTCCGTGCCTTTATTCATCAATTTCATTTCATAGTCCACAACTTTTTCATATGTATCCAAGGACAGAGGGAGCCTCCGAGAAGTATTCATGTATTCCAATTGGTCTTGACCGACAATCACTTTCATGGCATGGAAACTCTGCAATAACTTAGAAGGAAGTTCACCAGTGAAACCATTGTTGGAAAGGTCCATGATATGCAAATTGTTGAAGTTCAATTGGGTTTGATGTGTTTCTATTGGACCATAAAACTTATTGGATTTCAAGATAATAGCTCTCAGCTCTGTCAACTTCGATAGCCATGAAGGGAACCCATCATGAATTTGATTGTAACAAAGGTTCAAATACTCTAGCATTGGACAAATTACCAAAGATCTTGGGATAGGCCCTTGCAATTGATTATTTGTGAGGTCAATAATCTTCAACGCACAAACTTTTGGGTAAGCATTAGGAATCATGCCTTCAAGTTTATTTCTCCCTAGATTCAAAATTGTCAAAGAATCAATATTTCCCAAACATGAAGGAATTGTGCCATTCAGGCTATTGAAGGACAAGTCAAGAATGACAAGGGATCTTGCTCTACAAATTGACTGAATTTCTCCGAAGAGGTTGTTGTTGGAGATATTGTAATATATTGCTAACGGAGGCGGACTAGGAAGTGTTGTTTTGAGCAAGTTAGAACTAATGTCAAGATAGGTCAACATGGGCAATGCTAGATTGATTTGCTTGTTCAAAAAGCCAGTGAGTAGATTGTAAGAAAGATCCATATATGTCAACTGGGACATTGACAGATTGATGTGGCTGCTCCCAAAGTTAGTTAGAAAATTGTGAGAAAGATCCATATTCATCAATGTTTCTTTACTACCATTCCACATCCATGTAGGAATACTCCCTCTGATTTTATTGTTTGACAGATCTACCCACTCCAATCCATTTAGGTAGCCTAAAAACCTTGGGAACTCATGCAAGTTGCATGAAACTAAACTTAAGGTGGAAAGTTTTGGAAGAGTAGCATTAATCTTGGTCTTGCTAACAAAAGATATGTTGTTGAAGTCCAAAAGTAATGTTGTCAAGTTCTCGAGCTTGTGTAAATCCACAGTGCCACTCAAATTATTGTGTTGAAGTGCCAAATATTCAAGATCCTTGAGTTCTCATAAGGAGTTTGGAATTTCACCTTGCCAATTGTTGAATGAAAGGTCAAGCACAACCAACCGCATCAGGTTCTCAAATGATAATGGAAGTGCACCACTTAGCTGATTAACTGCCAAATGTAGAGAGACAAGACTTGTTAGTATGGCTAGTGATCGAATCACATCATTTCCATTTTCCCTTAAAAAAAAAAAAAACATTGCTAGTTGAATATTACCTGAAAGGTTCAAATAGTTGAGTTTTGGCAAGTCGACAAGCCAATGTGAAATACCACCTGTGAAATTATTTTTAGAGAGATCTAGATATGATAGCTAGGTAAGATTAGCAAAGGAAGCGGGGATTTGACCCATGAATTTACTACCATGTAGATCTAGATAAGCAAGTTGAGAAAGGTTACTAAGTGAAGAGGGAAGTGAACTCAAGAAAATCATGCCCCCAAGGACAATGATTTCAGGGGATTACCCCATTGTTGTTCTGGAATAAAACCAAAAAGGTTTTCATTGTCACCGATGTCAAGGACTTCCAGTTTTGGTAATTGAAAGATGCTTACTGGAAATTCTCCATGCAATCCACATTTTCGAAGTACAAGCGACTTTAAAGAAGAGAAGTTTGCAAGTATACGGGGGAATGGTGATGGCATGCTTATAATAGAGAGATCAAGTTCTTTAAGCATAGTTAAGTTCTGAACAAAATTCTCTATATTGGGCATCTCAAGAGATGCCCACTTAGAAGACAAGTCAAGAGAAGTTAATCTCGAGAGCTGTGAGATGTTTGAGGGGACTTTCCCAGAAAATTCTGAACCAGAGAGATTAAGGTACTGTAACCTGGAAAGATTGTCGAAACCATATGGGATCGAGGAAGATTTGAAGTCGTTGAAAGTGAGATTGAGTGATTCCAAGTGAAGTAGGTGAAAGAGGCTGGTGTTGGAAGTTATGGTACCGAAGAGACAACTGTTACTAAGATCAAGGCCTGTCATGTGCCCATTGGCCTCATTGCATTTGACCCCATCCCATGAGCAGCAATCTCCATGTCCATCTGGTGACCATGATTCAACCTTTGGATAAACACAACGAAATTTTGCTGTGGTGATTCGAAAACTTCGCTTGAATTCCATCAGGGCGGAGCTCTCTTCCGGATGGCATAGTGGCTTAGCAAGCGAAGTATGGATCATAAGGAGAAGGACGATCTGAGAAAGAAGAGAATAGAGTAAGGATGCCATGACTTTTGTTTGTTACTGGAGTTGGTTAATACGTGCTAGGTAAAGTGCCATTGAGAAGCTTTTATATATAGCATTGGCCGGTCGCTTCGATGGAAGTTCGCGCTACTTACATCATAAGCCATGTGTGAAAAGAGGCATTGGGATGTAGACCATCAAGTAAAAGTCTGTCTTTGATATCATTCGCATATTTGAAAATAGCGTGATCGATGCATGGATCTTGAAAAAGCGTATGTTTTAACATAATATTGTGCAGATCACACATTATCAACAGAATTATTCAATACAATACTTATATTTTCTCTTATTTTTTTTAGTTCGGGCACTTGTACTTGCTACACAAAATCAACTGGTTTAGATGGCTTAAAATTTGTCTCCTCTACTTGTGGTCTTGAGTATCAAGTCTTGCTGGGGGCACTTTATAAGTAAAATCCTATATGCATCATGTCGATCTGTAGGAGCATGCTCTTAAAATTGCCCAGGAAGGTGAACTAATTGAGTTGCATGAAAGCTAGCCCGATACCACTTTATTGCTAAATTCCAAAAAATATTGTTACATAAAAGTGATTAGCTTATATTAATATATTTTTTTTTTGATGAAGCATCCATTTTATTTGGTTGGATTGAAATTCAATTCATTTTACTTGTCTGGACTAGAATATTCTCACATAAAAACTAGCATTTTCCACGATAATGGTCCGCTGATGCTTAAAAAGGAAAAAAAAAAGAGTTTCTAAGAGATTTATGCTTGTCTGCAATTGATGGTAATCATCTACACTTTGTCATTAATTTTATATAATATGATGTAATGATATATAAAATATGAAAATATATTCAGTCGATGATTACGGTCTTTTATTTTTGTGATCCTAGGACTGAGAATGCTCCTAGGAACCGTGGAATCACTCCTGTTCGTCAATCTAAATGATGGCCCAAAGTCTTGATATGTCATGTAATTTCCTGTGATAGGGAGAAGATTGCTTGCCCAACTGCAGACTTCAGAGTCTGTCCCACTTTCTTTTCTAAATAATACAGATTTATCAACCATAGCTCAAGCACCTCGTTAAGTGCATTGACCATTAAGAGGCACGCTTCTGATCATAGTCAAATTCATGATTATGCATTTTCCATGTTGTCAAAGTTGAAGTGGCCGCCATCTCAGATTTTCAACTTAGTGGAAGACTTGGAAGACTTCTTTCGAGTCAAGGAGTGGTTCGCGTCTTTTGCTGAACGTGGACTTAATGATGAAACGCAATATCGACTTCACTTGCACGGCGTGCATTTTCATCATAGGTATACCAATGCCTCAAATTTTCCATACTACTTTAATGATTATTCCGTTTATTGCTTATAATATCATTAACGATTGAGATACACCTTTTATTTTCTTAACCTACGATGGTTTCTTGTGGGAAGGAATGGACGCAATTCAAAAAATTTAATCACCTACTTTACGTAGAGTATAAACAAATACCAAGTATCAAGGCATGATCCAATGAGTTTTAAATCAGCAGTTAAAGAATGAATATCATCCTCAAGTCACCCGCTTGGGTTTTGACTCGTCTTTGAGTTGATCCGTACATGAGAATTTCATATGTCTGCAATTTACCTATCTAAGATGGGATTTGTTGTAGTGGAAAAAGGGAGTACTAAGGCAATTGGCGAGTAAGCACAAGTTTGTTCACTTTGCTCTCTAAGTATTCTGAAGCACACTATTGTGCTCTGCTTGAAATGACCGATGACAATTTTTTATCTGAGTTGTATGTTAATCTCAAAATTTTAATAAATGGTCAACAATACAGATCTCAGTCTCAATGATTAGTTGTTGTTGAACTTCTTTCGATAATATAGAATCTGAATTTTTATGCCATCCATGATCATATTTGCCATGATCTCACCTTCCAAACGCTGGATTTCCATCTCCTTATCAAGTAATTTTTTGGAGTACATTAAATTGTGGACATATTTATTTTTTGTGCTCTTACTTACATCATGGTTTGTCGACAACTTAATATGGCCTGTGCATCGTCAGGTTCTCAGATGTTTTCAATTCTTGGTTAACCGGCAGTATCGGAGCTGCACACTGGTAATAGGAAACAATTGCTGGGGGTGGTTACTGGTTTTTCAACCTCCTTAATATTCATGAGTTTCATCTTCCTTGAAGCGCTTGTTTGTTTGTGGCATAAGTGTCTATTACTGGTTGGCTTGCTATATGATATGGGAAAAGGCTGGGCCTGACTATGATTTATGTTTATCAGCAGTGTGTAAAAGCCACTTTTTGTCACCTTGGCATTTAGGATTCTGCTTCTAATATAATTGCAGGATCTTGTTCAATATTGTACTCAGCAGAAAACAGAGAAACGTTTTCTCAGCAAATGTAAAATGGGAGGGGAATAGTGGAATGTAGGTAGTGAAGGGGCAGTTAAAGCAAGAGTCAATTCAAAATGTTGCTGCTGATCTCCTAATCATTCTAAATTGGTAATGCAATATGTGTTTTTTTGAGTCTCTCTTTATTGTCCTAGCTAAAATTTTTATGTAACTAGATGAGGGCGGAAGAATAACATAACTAGTTTAGAGTCCTTTTATTGCACAACATGTGGTGAGTGAAGCTGCAATTTGATTTCTTATTATAGATTAGGCTCCTAGTAAATGTGTTATTTCACATTCTTAAATAGTTTACCGTTCTCATTGTTGGAAGTCTAGTTTGTAAGAGTTTTGGCAGTATATATGTACAACTAATACTTTCTATTACTCAACTCATTTTGTTATTGTTGATTTTATGGTATCTCTTGCTGTTTGGGGCCACATTATTCGTATCACATGAATTTGTTAATTTTTCTTTTGAAATAAGGGGAGTCCAGATCAAAGAAATTTATACAATTGAAACACTAACCTTTCAACGTATGTTATGCCATACGGGATATGAATTGTACATAGAAGTTACCTCAAAATAAGAAAAATTATTTCACCTTCGAAAATTATGTATTTTGTGCTTGCTTTCGAGTTATGTCCAGTCAAAGAAAAACTTAGTTATGTTTTTGGTATGATTTCTTTCTGTCTAATATCTCTCAACAATGCTACCGAAAGTTTGAAGGATAACAAGTTTTTACTCTCTTCCTAGACCTCAATTTAGTATTGCAGTCTTGAATAAGACAAACAAACTTAAGATTTTTCCATAAAATCTATGTCCATATTTTCCTTTTTACTCCTCTTTTCCTTGTTAACCCATCATAAACCTGTATCTTCTCATTAGGTGGTCTACAGTCATCATTCCACATATCATAACAGTCTCAATCTCAAACTCCATTGACATCACTACAGCTGTTTCTTGAATCCACTTATTATTAATTTTGTCTTTTCTGAAATTCCTACATGGAACTTGACATTTTCTTCCAAACATCATGTGCGCATGTTGGTACTTCACCTACCTTTGTTGTCATTGCATGCATTGCGTCATTCATGTAGGTGAGATATTCATCATCAACTGCAAAATGAGGATTTCAATAAATCAGAATTGCTCGGTTTCATTACTTTTGGATATCAATGATTCTCATAATTCCTAAGTATGTTTAGCTTTACGAAGTTTATATTCAAAGCACAATATCTCCCCAACTCAACTAGGAACCCTTAAAACAGAAGAAAAGCTTCAACTTTACTCTATGTTGGGATTCCATCTATAAACATCGGATATATCCTAACTATATATTTTCCTCTTTAAAGTAGAAGAGATCCATGGTTCGAATCTTGACCCTTTAGATAAAGTGAGGAAAAAGTTAACTTGTACAAAGGTCATTGGCCCTTTTCCTGTTAGTAAGATCATCTAGAAAAATGTTACTTAACAACAGAGCCCTCGATCTTGATAAACTCGTCCATTATCAAAGTCAATAGATATGAACCCTAAAGTCAAATCTTGATATATCCTATTGGTAAGTGCTGTTAGCGATTAATTTATTGACTTTTTTTTCCTCTCTCAAGTTTGATCCTCCTTCTTCTGTGCAAAGATGTGAAAAGAATATAACATGATCGGAATTAATGGTCAAGCCCGGTGGGAGAATTCGAGCTCCAATTTCCACTCTATTTGCTAAATTTTTCTTTCAACATATTCATCTTGCTTCATTCTCTAGTAGGCCTTTATATATCTTCCATTATTCTAGACCTTCTATTCATCTTTTTTTTTTTCCTTCCGTGTTGATTCATCTAATTCTATGGTTATCACTCACAAAATTTAACTATAATTAAGGCTCCATTTTTATTCTTGCAAAAAATTAATGATTTGGAAAAAGATTTTCTTAAACATAATTACTTGTATCGCTTAAAATAATTAGTCAATGAAAACTATTTTCATTACCTATAACAATTTAAATCTAAACATTTTCGTGAATAATAAAAATATTTTTTGTTTATTTATTTTTATTAGTGATACAAGCAATCATTTTTAAGAAAATAATTTTCAAACTAATCATTTTCCACAAAACAAACACTCTCAAGCTCTATCAATCTTTTTATTCCCTTTATCGTTTCCTCATTATTTCAAATTCCTGTAAAGTGATCACCACATGAAAACTACTACGGGACTTAATTCCACACAGATTTTGAGCAATTAAGAGTACACGTTCTTTTAAGTATTTTTGTTCTTCTTCTTGCTGTTAATTTCTGTATGTACAACTATAAAGATGTATAATCTCATTAGTGTCTTCTTCTTGCTGTTAATTTCTGTATATACAACTATAAAGTTGTATAACAAATTTGCTGTACTTTTTGTTAATGTGTTTGGATCACAATCTGTCATGTATTGACTGTCTGATAGCTTTTGCTGATAAGATATATCCACATCCCAGGTCCATCTCAACCTTAAAAGCTTTGTCTTTTTTGTTTTTTTCTTTTTAGGTAAGTCATGGTTAAACATAACAATGTCGTGCCAAATGGGCACTTCAGAAAGCACTGGCAAAATTACGTCGAGACCTGGTTTAAACAGCCTGCGAGAAAGGCTAGAAGACGCCTAGGTTATTCAACTACTTACCTAGCTATCGAAGTGAAATCATTGGTTGCCATTCTTATTATCAGAGCATTCTGATGCTCTTTATTTTGTGCCCAGCTCGGCAAAAGAATGCTGTGAAGATTTTCCGACGGCCAACAGCAGGTCCCCTCAGACCACCAGCATTATTTTCTCCACATTTTTGCATATGAAGCATTGTTAATGCCCGTGTTGTTTTACTGGTATATTACTCCTAGCTGTGGTCAAAGTCACATTCGGCCATTGGAGTGGCAGGTTCCACGTAGACTTGCGTCCTTCGCTTCATTTAGCTCTTTAAATGGAGAGTGGCACTTTTTTTTAGCCTTTTCGCTGTTTCATCCAGATTCTGTCTGTCAAGTTGGCATGTTTTCATTTTTACTAAACATGCTTTTTTCACAAAGGTTTGGAATTACTATAGCTAGTATTTTTATGATAACGAAAACGCCTTCCCTGATTGCTCTTTCCTTCAAGGATATCCTTTTACAGTTTTCAGCATCCGGTGCAAGCCTCGTGCTTAACTTGCATGTTGCACGTCTCAGGCAGCAGGTATCCCGAAGAAATTAGCTCCAACAATTGGAATTGCAGTTGATCATCGCCAATCAGTCACTGGAAGGTCTACATGCAAATGTGCAGAGGCTGAAGACATACAAGGCGAAGCTAGTTGTCTTCCCAAGACGCGCACGGAAATTCAAGGTAAATCGACTACTTACAAAATTCATATCAATATCGTGCGATCCTTGTTCTTGTTGAAAGCATCTCATCTTCCTTCTCCATGCAGGCAGGTGATTCTACTCCAGAAGAGCTTGCAAATGCAACTCAAGTCCAAGGAACTTACCTGCCCATTGTAAGAGAGAAGCCAGCGGTGGAACTTGTGAAGGTCACAGATGAGATGAAATCATTCAACACATATGCCAAGCTTCGAGTGGAGCGCATGAACAAACGTCACATGGGCGCGAGGATGAAAAGGGCCGCTGAGGCCGAGAAGGAAGATAAGTAGTGAGGCCGGTTCATTTTTTGGTTAAAAGCATGTTTTTAATGAATATTTAACGCAGTCAATTTTCAGACGACCTTGGTTTTTGACAGTTCCATCTATATTTTGACATTTTTTTTTTTTTTTGTGAATTCGAATTATTTTTTCTTTTGACGTCTCTTGCCATGCAGATATTAGACTGCTGTTGGAAATGGAATTTGTGGAAATTTTTTAGTGAGGCTTATCATGTTGATAGTGTCGAAGACTGCAGTATAATTTAGTTATGTTTCAGGTGTGCATTTCGACTGTATCCATTACGAACATATCGTAATGTTAATATTATCAAAGCACAATTAATGACTATTGATGAGTACTTTAGGGGTAACACTTTTCAAACGAAAATCTCCCAATGATATTTGGGTAGATCAACGTCAAAGGCATATTAGTAATTGGAAGAAAAACAATTCTTTCTATTAATTTGCTGATGGATTTTACTAATTAAATCTGGATTTTGGGAATTGGAGGCTGAGGCCCATCAGTGTTGTCCGTTCTTTTGTTAAAAGACATGACCGGCAATTGCACTGGCGGCCAGTGGAAATATCTATTCAAGTAAGTCAAAGCATTAATGCAAATCAACTATCATAGAAGCGGTTTTATTGCGGGCCGATCAAAATTGAATTTTGTGGGACTTTGATGTTACATCTAACAAGAAAACTAGCAAGTTGCCCCACTAATTTATTGCGGTTTGTCTTCATCTGTTCTTATCGTTTAAGACTTGGTCCTTGTTTAAGACTTGGATGTTAGTGTTAAATTGATTTGGCTAAGGACAATCCATAAGAGTAATTTTTTATTTTTTTACATGGTTGGCTATAACACTTCGTTTAGGTGCGCAACTATTCATGATAACCTCATCTAAGAGCCATGTGACTTGGATATGGTTCATGACATAAATAAATGGTAAATGTGAATTATGCAAGTAGTATTTTTATTTTGGAATTGGGGTCAACATCTTATTTTCAATGCAGCAAAGAATTGAGTAGGGTAGTTAAAGTTTAGGTGTCAACAAAATATATAAAAGCTTTATGTGACTGAGTGGATATATTTTTAGCCCTAACTTGAGAAGTATCTATGGACTCAACCCATTATTTATGTTTGCATTTATTTCCACACTTTCAAAGTTTCTTTATTGGTCTATGCACTAATGACTTGAAGCTTGACTCAAGCAAAAGAGTATGATTACTTCCGACTTAAAGAGGGGAGAGAACAGTTTTTAAATCTTTCTAATAAGAATGGCGAAAAAATAAGTAAAAAGAGGAGAGACAAAAGGGTACTATTCATACCAATTAATGACATGAGTGAGATAGATTGAATCTGAACTCACGAAATATATTTAGAAGTAGGAATTACTAAGGAAATAGGCAATGATCTATAAAATTTTAGAAAAGACCTTTGCTTTCAAATTTTGTTTTTTGAAATTTAAGTATTATTTAATGACAAGAGTGAGATAGATTGAATCTAAACTCACAAACTTGGAATTAAGAACATTACAAGTATCATAATTTTTGTATTGTTTTTACTTGAGTTCCCTAACGTTTTATTTCAGTGTCATTATTTCTAAAAAAAATATTCACTTTAAGTGCCATAACTTTCAATCGATCACTTGCCAAAACTTTTAAAAAACATTTACCCAATTGTCGAAAATCCGAAATGGCATGACACTCGGTAAACGTTTTAAAAAAAATTATAACATTCAAGTGATCAAGTAAAAAAGTTATATGATATTCAAGTGATTAGAAAAAAAAGTAACGCACACAAGTAAGTGCCGTACTAAAATTATGGCACTCAAGTGAAAAAAAAAAAAAAAATGACACTCAAGTGAACACCGTATGAAAATTATAGCATTTGTAGTGTCCTTGATTTAGTATATTACGCCATACAACATCAATGAAAAGTGACCCGGACCGGAGCTGAACGGCCTCTGCAAATCTCAAAACAAGAGAAATTCAAGAGGCGAGAAATGACACGGACGGGAGAGGAGACAGAGATTCGGAGAAATCGCATCATGCAAGCGGGAGCTATGAGCATCGCCGGACACCAGGATTGAACCGCTGGAGCTGGAAGCTGCCATCGCCGAGAGAGACGGATAAGATCGAACAGAAGAAGAGAAGGTGGGGGGAATTGAAGGAGCGGAAGAGAAGGTGTTGCGCTAAGCTCAGGTGAACTTCGAGACAGGATGGAATTCTGCTGGAAACTCGACCCGCATTTTTCCCTTTTTACTAGAAAATACACGTCAGCACGAGCCACGAGCACGATGAGCAAGCGACGCCAAGACGAAGGTCGACGTGCTTTCTTGGGCGAGGGGAGGGGCTGGAATCCGGAGAGAAATGGGCCCTCTACGTAATGGGCCTTCAGCCCGCGATTGGGCCGCCTAATCGAATCCCAGGCCCGGTCTCGTAATGGGAAACTGGCAATTGTCCCTTTACATCTGTCGGCGGGGGTGCCCAAACGAAAAACAACTGGAATTGGTCGATTTTATTTATTATGATGTGGCTAAAACTAAGTCAAGGAACGACTTGGAAGATAAAGGGTGTTCGGCGTTTATGAGCATGTGAAACAACAGTCACATGTACTCGTAAATATACCGTGATGGACTGCCGTAGAAAGTATTTGAGAGTTGAGATTGTTGTACTTTAGCTTTCCCGAGATATTAGTTTAGTTGATTTACTCGTGTGTCAAATTATGGGTGGATAAATTAATTATATTTAAAACAAAAAAACAATAATCTAATAAATTTTATATTTGATGAGTAATCGGCCCTATAATGAGGAGTCAATGCCATACAAGA
Source organism: Eucalyptus guilfoylei (assembly GCA_016097605.1). Taxonomy (NCBI): domain Eukaryota; kingdom Viridiplantae; phylum Streptophyta; class Magnoliopsida; order Myrtales; family Myrtaceae; genus Eucalyptus; species Eucalyptus guilfoylei. The sequence continues at coordinate 13,733,233 of CM027864.1, read as the reverse complement.
TAATTAGCGACGGAAGTAGGAAACGCAGGGAGGAAAACGATCATAGTACAAAATAGGGAAAATAATGAGGGGGCCATATTTTTGTTTTGTTCTTACTGCTTTTTGGTAGATTTCGTTTTCAGTGGAGAAGCTTTTGTAGGCAACGATAAGCAATTTGAGCGTCGAAATTTCATTCTGCTTGGGCCAAAGTCTTGATACGTGGATTGATATTGAAATCATTATTCTAGAAGTAATATTGAATCCGTTAATATGACGGAATGGTGAAACTAAATCATTTGTGTTCACACAATGTTGTCCAAACCACATTTAGATAGTACAAGAATAACCTAACGTTCCTTGAAATTATTCAATGAATTCAGTATATGAATTTATTAAATCTGAATGGTTAGATGTGAGGGATCTGTATGGAGTCTACTATCTTCAATGGTTTAGATGCAATTTGATACATGCATATTTTGGTCCGCTTCATAACTTCTCAAAGGTCCATCTTCCTTTTGAGTAACATATTCTATTCGAAAATTCCGATTCAGCTTATGTCTTCAAATAGTAGTAAACTAGTGGCGGACCAAGAATTCGAGGTTAGGCAAACTAGATAAAAAAAAAAAAAGCAAATTTCACCAAGTTATCATTATATATATAATTTTTTGGGATTTTTTTTACCTGTAATTAGGGAATTTTCGGACATGAGGGTTGGGGGCATCACTGGCCACCAAGGTTTGCAATATCCGTAAATTGCTTTATCGATCGCACATTGAGTAAGACTTTACACTAATGAAGCCTTGGCCTCTAAAGTTACTTTGAGTAAGAGACTACAAAACGAATGCGACATCTGCTCCGTGTTTACCACGTGTTTGACCACTCAATCACATATTAAGGCTCTTGCATCATCTTCTTTTTTTTCTTTTTTTTTTGAGGGAAACTTGCTTAAAATATAGTCTTACAACGTGAAGACTGGAATTTTGATTCGACGAACACGTTGGGATCACTGATAGTGGCCTATAGATGAGTTCATCTGGCGACGACTTCTTTTGAAGATATTGCCTCATCCCTCTAGCTTTTCTTTCTCTATTCACAGTCCCACTAGGCATCACCTAATCCGGGTTTACATGTCAAAGTCTTTTGCATAATTGCGTTTCGTTTTTGGCATGTACAGACCATCTCCGCGGTCTCCACGCTTTGGATGAAAGAGACGAGAAAAATGAAGTGCATTAGCACTACAGTGCTTGCATGCGTCATATGTTGATGAATTCTTACTCTCTTATCAATGGTACTCAGTAATTTCACAACATTAACATGTTTCAATGATATGACGAAATGATGAAAAACATGTAACTTCCATTCCATCAAGCAATATAATACGGATAGCTAGTGTCACAAAAAGGGATTAAGTGCATGGGAAAGTCCAAAAAATTATCTTGAGAGTACGATTGAAATTTAAAACTCTCACAAAATACAATAGTCTTATGTCATATTGGTACATTCAAATCCTTTTATCAACCCTGTCTAGTTTAGCTAATGAAAAATATTGATGTGACTTTTTCATTCATTTCTCTCATGTGTGATTATTTATGTTGACTAAAGTGTGCTATAATGACATAATGACCCCATATTCCCCTTGCCCTATGGTGCTGGGTAGAGATTGAAGTTGTGGTAAGCAAGATTGAGTGATTGCGTGTAGACTGATTAAAAAGTCCACTGTCAGAAGTCAAGGTATTGGAGAGGCAACTTACTACCGAGGCCAAAGCAGGTGATGCGACTGGTGAATTCATCTTGGTCCACACCATCCCATAAGCAATAGTCTCCATTACCTAGCGTCGATGACCTTGATTCGAGCTTCAGATAAACACAACGAGAATCTGCTCTGTTGGCTCTAAAACGCCTCTTTGAATAGCACCAAGGCTAAGCTCTCTTCGACATGACATTTTCTATTAAAGCAATGCCATTGCCTTTATAAATAGCAATTTTTGTGAATAGCTATGTTGGTCCTCATTGTTTTTCTTTGGATTTACCATATCATCTTCACATATACAAAAGAGGTCAAAGTCGGAGTTAAAGCTCTTTAATCTTTCTTGTTCCACGATGAGAAATCAATTTAGGTGATGACGAGTAGTGTTAGTATTAAAATAACACGACGCAGGTGGTCTTTTCTTCTTTCTTTATTATTTTTTTCCCTTTCGGTGCTACTTCTTAGATCGAGCCCCCAAGGAAGTGATTCTTGATGTTTTCCAAGTTTTTACTTCGATGACCTTCTTTTAATTACATCAAAGAGGTAAATTTAATCTGTGAAGGAAAACTGAGTCGAGATATTACCTAACACAAACAAATAGAAAAAAAAATCTAGATACTTCAAAAGTGAGTTAGATGAGACATATCTAATTGGTCTAGCCACTGATTTGTTGATGGGTCACTGTTTCAACAACATTTTCTTATAAAACAAATCAACAATCCCCATGAGAGCCCAGGTGTAGAAAAGTGGCAACTAAGATTAAGTATGCTATTGCTATGTCTGTCTTGCCATTGATATTTTGCACTTTCGACATAATGAAGATTTGATACCTCTCTTTCATTAGTGTAGACTCTAGACTTCCTGATTCATGCACCAAATTTTTTCACCGTCCGAGAAAGCCAGCTGTTGATTGTGAATAGGCATGAATTTTTTTTTTATAAAAAAAATGGATGGTTTAGATTGGATATACAATAGTATAGGAGATGATTTATCAAGAGAATTCCTAAGTCTACCGTGGGATGTTTCTGTTGGACTAATGAGAAAATGCTCAAGATATTGCCTCTCGCTGCCTTTCTTTCTTTTTTTATTTTTTTTTCTATAATAATGTTAACAACTGCAACCAAACTGAGGCGTTATTTTTTGTCGAAAAGGGAATAAAATGGTCACACATCATGCCATGATCGATCGTTCATGTGTAATCATCATTGTGGTTGGTTCATTAAAGTGGCATCTCATATTTTTTTTTATCCACAAAAAGGCCAAAATTGAGAGACCCGCGCGAAGACTTCCGCTACTTTTGGACTTCTGACATCTTGCCCTTATTTTAGTGTGGGTGACCTACTTCCAATCAGATCAATGAGAAAAATTTAATCTGCATGCAATATCTAACTCGAGAGATAATCTAATATAAATAGCTGAAACTTTAGATATCTTGGGCATAAATAACAAGACATTTGACTGCTTAACTCGCTGATGGTTCATTGTTTCCATAACTTATTATAAATGAATCAAGCCATCCACATGAGAGACTGAGATACTCTCTAAGTGATCATTAAGATCGACCTTGAGAAAAAATTAATCTATATGTGATATCTAACTCGAGAGATAATCTAATACAAATAGCTAAAAACTTTAGATATTTTGGGCATAATAACAACCGTTTAACTCATTGATGGGTCATTGTTTCCATAAATTCTTAACCGAGATACTTTGTAAGTGATCATTAAGATCAACCATACCATGTATGTATGTCTTGCCACAAGATGATTTGCAATTTCAACATATTGCCTAAGTCTCCCTGCTTTTTTTTTTTTCCCTAAGTGATGTTGAGGGTTATGAGGAAATAGGCAGTTTTTTTTTTTTTTTTCAAAATGAAAAAGAATAGCCATGCATCCACAACGTGCAAATTCTTAGAATTCTCGTGCATGCCATGATTGATGGCTCATGTGCAATCTTAGTTGCATGGTTGGTCCACTAAAATGACATCTCGTATTTTTTCCACGAAATAGACCAAAATTGAGAGACCGAAGTAAAGACTTACGCCTATCTTTTAGATTGACGAACATGAGTCATTCTCCAGTACCTAGGAATATTTCTAGTCCTCAAATCACGAAAAGAAAATAAGGTTATCATTGATTGAAAATATCTTCTGATTTTGTATATTGTCACCTAATTTTGTATAAAATTAAAGACAAAATATCCGTGATTACCATAAATCGCAAATGAGCAAGAATCTCTTAGGAACTATAGAAGCTCTGATGGATGATGAACACATCATGGCAGATATATGGCGCTAAGAGAGGGCCTTAGATTAGAAGTAGCCAATAACGTTACTCATTTACACATTGAAATGGACGCCACGTCTGCTATTCATGCAATTACAGGCATTCACGAGCATAATTTACTGATGGAATCTCTTTTGATTGAATGCAGGAACTTGCTCATGGAGCGCCAGGAATACAAATCGAGCACGTATTTAGAGAAGTAGATGGTTGCACGGATGCTTTGGCCTTGCTTGGAAAGGAGCAGCATGTTGAAAAATTATCTCGCATCGATTGATAACGAGTCTTATATGCTCTTTATATACATGCGGTCTCTTCCAATTAATGACTTAAGTTTTTAAATTGGACTTCCATTGTCTCACATCGCTTGACAATGGATCTTATATGTATCTATGGCTTGTTATTTATTCCTCTATTCCAGATCTTGTTAAATACCTTTTGGGTAACATTCCATCAAAGTTTGGACAGTGAAAACGCTCAGGATTAGGGAGATGGCCCTTCATATATCCCAAAATAAGTAGAATGTATGTGTTGATTTCAGTGATGCATAAATGAATATTTTTCAATAGACGGAGCATAATACTATAGGAATCCATCTAAGTGCAATATCTAAAACTATCACTCGACGCTTTGAGTAGAGTTCCGAGATATACAACTTGAATTGGTTAGTTCAATTCTTGATGATGTGATGATGGATTAGTGAATTGGTGACGGAATGACGTGGAAGATTGAATGGTGTTTGATGTATATGATTATCTGAAACACACTGACACGTGTTCGTAGATATATGATGACAAAGAAGCAAAAAAAGAGAGTATTTGAGATTGTCAAATTTTAGCTTTCTTGAAGAAATTACATCGCTGATACAATTCTGTAGAGAAATTTGTTCAAAAAATCATAAATTTATTGTACAATAGTCAATTTAGTCCTAAACTTTACAATTTGACCAATTTAACTATAAGGCTAAGAAAACAAGAAATGTCCTTGATGAGTTCTAAGATTTAGTGCCGATCACCTATTTTTGATCATGTCAAAGAGGTCAATTTACTATGTGCACGAAAGCTCACTCGGGCTCCAAACATAACAAATGGAAATTCTACGCATTTTGAGTGTAAACTACATGAGACACATTTAATTGGTCTAGCCGCTGATTTGTTGATGGGTGACTGTTTCCCCAGCACAGCATCTTCTAATAAAAGATATCAATAATCCACGCGAGAGACTGAGGGTTGACAAAGTGACAATTAAGATCAGTCTACTATGAATGCCATACAATAGTGCTAGGATATGGGTTTATCAAGAGAATTCCTAAGTCTGCCATGGGATGTTACTCTTGGTCTAATCAGAAAATACTAAACATATTGCCTCTCACTGCCTTTCTTTGTTGAAAATAATGTTGATATTCATAAGCAAATTGAGGCCTCTTTATTTATTTATTTTTTTGTGCAAAAAAGGGAAAGAAATGGTCACAAATCCACAAGGTAGAAATTCCATGTCAAATTCTCATGTCGTGATTGATGGTTCGGGTGCAATCATGATTGCATAATTGGTCCATTAAAATGGCATCTCATTTATTTTTCCACATATAGGCCAAAATTGAAAGACCCACAAAAAGACTTTTGCCGCTTTGAATTGACAAACAAGGGTCATTCTACAGTTTTTTATTTTTTTTTTCAAAAAGTTAATGTTTTAACATATGATTGTATTGATCACGCATGATCCATAAAATTATTGAATACAATACGTATTTGATCTTTGTCTTATCTCTATTTAGTTTGTTTAGATGGCCAGAAATTTTCTACTTTCCTTGTAGACTTGGGCTTAAACCTTATTGGGAGCACTCTGGAAATAAAATCCCAATTCCACCAAGTCGATATGATGTAGTGCACCCTTAAGATCTCCCAACAAAATGAACTAATTGAAGTGCACGAAAGCGCCTATGGATACCACTTCATCGCTAAATTACAAAAAGGGAAAGTTAGGTAGGAGTGATTGTTATGGGTTTTGTTGGTAGAACTCAAAAGTCAAGTTGCAAAGCCGAAACTTACATTAGGAGGCGTGGTACAAAAGAATTGCTATACTTTAACTTTTGTTTTTAACCAATAGATATACATAAACAAGTAGGGTACTGGTAATTTTGTACAAGATTACGTTGAGAAGATGTGTGTGATGTGCAAATTGATGCGGCCGCCCCAGATTCTCAACTAGAGGAAGACTTGGAAGACGACTTTCGAGTCAAGGTGTGGTTGATGACTTATGAACATCGACTTCGCCTACATGGCAAGGATTTTGATCATAGGTGTGACAAGTGCCTCAAATTCTCTGTCATAATTCTATGAGTATTGCTCTAATTGCTTATGTTATCGTTGACGGTTGGCGATAAACCTCTTATTTTCTTAGCCTTTGTTAAGAGGGGAGGATTTGATGCAATTGAAGAAGTTGAATCACATAATTTACACATAGCATAAACAAATACCAAGTATCGAGGCATGATCCAAGAGTTTAACTCGACGGTTGAAGAATAACAATGGGAATACATAATTCCATTTTAGGGTCATCCACATTGGTATTTGACTCATTTTGTCCGTACATGAGAATTTCTCGCGTTTGCAATTCACCTATTAAGATGGACTTCATTGTCGTGGAAAAAGGGAGTACCACTAGTTCATTCATTTTGCTCTGTAAGAATGAATGACTTGGACTAAGACCAAATTGGAAGACTAACTAGTCATTCAAATAGTCTTAGTCCTCTTCGAATGGGCTTTTACTACTTAATAGGTACAAGTGTTGTCACGAGCTTGGTTGGCCGGTCGCTTTGGCCCCACTTGGAATGGAATAATAATCCTATGTTCCAGATGTAACTTGATTTGTTTTTTTTTTTTTTTTTTTGGTAAAATGTAACTTGATTTGTTTTGTTTAATGTAATTCTGTTATTCTCCACCTCCATCCTCGTCCCACCCTGCGAAGTGTGGGGCAAGGTTGGCTATTAGAATGATGAGGAAAATGATTATATTTTTGCCAATTCATTTAATAAGAACAACGAATAGATATGGCAAATGAGGAGAGATACATTTGTAATTTACTATGTTTGTACCAATAAATGACATTAGTGATAGATTGAAACTGATTCACAAACTTGTAATTAGAAGTAGGAATTACTAAGGAAAAGTCAATGATTTATAAGAATTTAGAAATGACCTTTGCGTTTTTTTAAATATAACTATTATTTAATACTGAACAGTGAATTTTTTAAAAAACCTACATATGCAAAATTTTAACTTCATTTCAAATCACTGAAAAGTTTTTTTATAGAATTTTGTGATGTCGAAACACATTTTTACCAAATTATCAATTATGAGAAAAAAAGTCCATATGACTCAACACGTCACAAAGATATAGAATAATCTGTTATGCGCATGAAATGGAAAGTCCAAACGCGACATGCTAAGTTGGTGTTATGAAAGGTTTGATGATTTCTTTAAAAAAAAATTGTTATGCTATTGCACGTTGATTTTCAGTATAGAGCGGAATAAAATCTGCTCTTTCCTATTCGTTTTTGAGTTTGATAAATGCATTGCTTATGAAGAAAGGGTGATCCTCCATGACCTATTGATTCATAAAGAGCATGTCACGGGCTTCTTCATGCTTAATAAAGGGCATGTCTTAGAACACAAATTAATGAAATTGTAAAGTTATAGGCTAGCCCGTCCACGTGAAACTTTGGCTAAGAAGCGTCGGATCCACATTGTACCAGGGAAAAAAAAAGAAAGGAAAAGAAAAAAAAAAGGTGAATTTTAAAAAACTTGCCTGGAATTCCAAGACGAGCGGTGTGAACATCCGTCCACTATCTCTTAAAGGGAAAATTCGACCCTTAATTTTTGTGCTTTCTTTGGTTAAGGTCTTCAACTTTCAATTTATCTAATCAAATCTAGCCCCTAGAACTGATTCTAATAAATTTGAATTGACATGTCTGCCGGACCTTTTAGAGTACAAAGTGGGAAAGACAAACTTGCTTTTGTGGACTAGTGCCAAAAAGCGTTTCCTCAAATGAATATTTAGGTTGGGTATAATAATTCAGTCCACACCAAGCTTCTATGAAGTGCCAAAATGGGCGTCCTTATCTTCAACCTTTAAAAGACAAATTTTGATAAGTTCAAACATAGTTTTTTTTTTTTTTGTACAGTCAAGTCCATGTTCTTAGAATTTATCTTATCAAGTCTTTACATTTGCATAATTTTTCTAATCAACCATGCCAAAGTTCGAGCACACGAGTCAATGCCAAATATTAGTCCTTAAAGAATTTAAGTTTGAGTGTAATTATTTAATCCACACGCGAAACTACATCAAATACCAAAACGCGTTTCCTCCGCCTTGTTCAAAAGACACTTTGAAGAATCAAAAGAAAGTTTTGTCTAGGAAGCTTTTTCTTCTCCCGTCGTACAAGGGGTAAAAAGAGATGGATCAAAAAAAAAAAACTTTTTGACTAGAAAACTTGCTTGGACTTCCAGAATGAGCAGCGCACCGTTGTTTTGGTCCACCATGTGCAAGCGGTAGAGTTTTACTTTTCCTTCCCTTAATTTACACTTTTTTTTCAATCGAGTTCTTGAACTTTTAATTCAATTAATCAATTCCTTAAACTTGCATAAATTTTTAATTGAGTTTGATCTTTGGCACCGGTTTTGATAAGCTCGATCTAATGCGGCAATCAAATCATTTTAGAGTATGACGTGGAAAAAAATTAACCTCCACAAATAAACCACCATGGAAAATAATGTAAATGTTTTCCTTTATGGAAATGCCATAGTTAAAAATTTTGCCTCCACGTACAAGGCATCGAGATAAAGAAAAGCTTATTTTTAAGTCATCCTCCGACCTTATTTGAGGGTTGTGTCAACGTGAATTGAATGCAGTTGATGTAATTTCCTGAAAAAATTATTCTCTTTGGGACACGAGGTAGCATACTAGTCTCTTGTGTTTTCTTTTTTGGTTTATTCCGGAAATACATTGGGGTAATCTCCTGGAACTATTATCTTTGGGGAAACCTAGGTTTCCTAATAAGTTATTAGTCGGTAGATGTCATTTCTCAGGCTTATTTCCTAATACATCACTGGGTAAATTTTTCAGCTTTGCTTATTTGGAGACACAATGAATAAGTGAAGGTTCAATGGCGATGGCACAAATTATGTAATGTTCTTCATTCATCTAGGAATGAGCCCCTTGGATTTATTGAAGAACAGGTCTAATAAGTACTCTAGTCTTCTCAGGTGGCCAAATTCCCCTGGAGATCCATCGACTAATGTTCGAAAATTCTTCTTGACTTGGGTAAATGCCAGAAGGCTAGAATCCTCCTTTAAGAACTTCTTGGGTAAATGACGGGACGTAAAATTGATTTCGTTGACTGAAGGTTCAAAGAACCTAAAAAAGAACCTGCTTCTTTGGGCAGCTCAACACTTGATGGGGAAGTGTTATCCCAACGCCAGTGGTTAGGTTGGTACTACTGGTTTGTCGTAAGGAAGAAAATCCTTTCTTGAGGTTTGTCAAGTTTGTCTTTTTCTTTTCTATTCTATGTGAAAAAGAAATGGGAAGGGGACTGTACCAATAATAGTGGCAATGAATGGCAAGCACGGCACGACAAAATTTTCAGTTTTCACGTGAATTTTCAATTGTAGCTTTTTTGACAAATGATGCCTCATCTTTGCTTGGACTCTGGAGTCTCCCCATCATTTCCGAGAAAGTATCGTCTGGCCTTTGGATCAATAGATCAAAGTCATCCCCATCGTGGATCACATCAGCCCTACAGTAAAATTCAATTAATTAATGATTGAGATAATATTGATTGATATTTTTCGTTCAAATTATTGTTAAGAACCGACGGTGCTATTATACAAAATTATAAAAATTCTAAATGGATTCACATTTATTACTTAGCATTTACATAAATTGTGTTAGACACGTGTAAGAACATATAATATAATTAAGAGAGAAACATCACTACTTAAAAATTAAAAATGAAACCATGACTGAGAAAATCAGTGCTAAACTTGATGAATCCCAAAACAATTTTTTTTTTTTTTTTGGTGGTAAGTGTAGGGAGAGGACAAATGTACAAATGAGTTTATCGGTGAAGGTCCATCCAAGCAAAGATAAAAGTTAGATAGACATGAGTCCACCTATAAATGGGCTTATAGATGGAAGTACGCACAGGCTACCATATGGATGAACAAACAACTATGAACAACTTCTGTACTTGGAATTTACCCTTGAAGTTATGAGTCAAATCAAACGGCATGAGCAATTACATGGAAGCTTCTCGCCAATTTCCAATATGTTGCTGAAAGAAAAGAATGGATACTTTTAATAAAGTATGAAATATAGATAAAAAAAAAAGAAAAGAGAATGCCAAGCCCCTGCTGCTCTCGTGCCCTATATAACGAAATAAATGTTCATGCGTCTAACATACTGCAGTCTTCGAACCCATACAGAAGGCAACCGCGTGAAACTACACATTATACTAAAACGCGTTTCCTCCACCTGGTTCAAAAGACACAAAGGAAACAGTTCAAAAAATCTAAAGAAAGTTTTGTCTAGGAAGCTTTTTATCTTCTTCCGTCGTACAAGAGGTAAAAGGCTAAGGACAAGGAAAAAAAAAAACTTTTGTTTAGAAACCTTGCTTGGACTTCCAGAATGAGCAGCGCAGCGTGGTTTTGGTCCACCACATGGCAGCTGTAAAGTTTTACTTTCCTCTCTTAATTTGCACTTTCTTTTTCAACGAAGTTCTTGAATTTTTAATTTAATTAATCAATCCCTTAAATTTACATAAAATTTTAATTAAATCTGATCTTCAGCACCAGTTCTGATAGACTCGATCTAATGTGGCAATCAAATGATTTTAGAGTATGATGTGGAAAATAATTAGCCTCTACAAACAAACCACCATGGAAAATGATGTAAACGATTTCCTTTATGGAAATGCCACGGTTAAAATGTTCACCGCCACCTACAAGGCGCCAGGATAAGAAAAAAACTTCTTTTTTAAGTCATCCTCCAACCTTATCTAAGGGTTGTGTCAACGTGAATTGATTGCAATTGATGTAATTTCTTGAAAAAGTTATTGTCCCTTTGGGACACAGGTAACATACTAGTCTCTTGTGTTTTCCTTTTTGATTTATTCCAGAAATACATTGGAGTAATCACTTGGAACTATTATCTCTGAGGAAACCTTGGTTTCCTGAATAAGTTATTATTCAGTATATGTCATTTCTACTGGGTAATCTTTTTCAGCTTTGCTTATTTGGAGACACAATGAATAATTGAAGGTTCCATGGCGGTGGCACAAATTATGTAATGAGAAAGGCCTTTTGTTTCCTTAATGTTCTTCATTCATCTAGGAATGACCCCCTTGGATATTGAAGGACAGGTCTAACTATTCTAGTCTTCTCAGGTGGCCTAATTCGCCTGGAGATCCATCGACTAATGTTTGAAAATTCTTCTTGACTTGGGTAAATGCCATAAGGCTAGAATCCTCCTTTAAGACCTTCTTGATCACTAGACGACGAGATGTAAAATTGATTTTGTTGACTGAAGGTTCAAAGAACCTAAAAAGTAACCTGCGTCTTTGGGTAGCTCAACACTTGATGGGGAAGTGTTATCCCAACGCCAGTGGTTTGGTTGGTACAACTGATTTGTCGTAAGGAAGAAAATTCTTTCTTGAGGTTTTTCAAGTTTGTCTTTTTCTTTTATTTTCTATGTGAAAAAGAAATGGGAAGGGGATATTACCAATAATACTGGCAATGAATGGCGAGCACGGCACGGCAAAATTTTCAGTTTCCATGTGAATTTTCAATTATAGCTTTTTTGACAAATGATACCTCATCTATGCTTGGACTCTGGAGTCCCCTTGTCATTTCTGAGAAAGTATCGTTTGGCCTTTGCATCAGTAGATCAAAGTCATCCCCATCGTGGATCACATCAGCCCTACAGTAAAATTCACTTAATTAATGATTAAGATAATATTTATCGATATTTTTCAGTCAAGTTATTGTTAAGAACCAATGGTGCTATTATGCAAAATTATAAAAATTCTAAATGGATTTACATTTATTACTTAGCATTTACACAAATTGTGTTAGACACGTGTAAGCACACATGATATAATTAAGAGAGAAACATCACTACTTAAAAATTAAAAATGAAACCATGACTGAGAAAATCAGTGTTAAACTTGATGAATCCCAAAACAAAATCTTTTTTTTTTTTTTTTTTTTTTTTTGTGGTGAGTATAGGGAGGGGACAGATGTACAAGTGAGTTTATCGGTGAACGTCCATCCAAGCAAAGATAAAAGTTAGAGAGACATGAGTCCACAAATGGGCTTATAGATGGAAGTACGCACAGGCTATCCATATGGATGAACAAACGACTATGAACAACTTCTGTACTTGAAATTTACCCTTGAAGTTATGAGTCAAATCAAAGGACATGAACAATTACTTGGAAGCTTGTCGCCAATTTCCAATACGTCGCTGAAAGAAAAGAATGGATACTTTTAATAAAGTATGAAATATAGATAAAAAAGAGAATGACAAGCCCCTGCTACTCTCGGGCCCTATATAATGAAAGAAATGTTCATGCGCCTAACATCCTGCAGTCTTCAAACCTATACAGAAGGCATACCTAAAATCAGTTTAAAGTATTGGGGTCAAGCACTATGAATGGCCAAGTAGCAAGATAATTCCATTGCCAGAACCAATTATTTCACCCTCGGAAACTATGTAGACGCTTGCTTTTGAGTTTTGTCCGGTCAAAGAAGTAACTTAATGTACTGTTTTTACTGTGATTTCTTTCGCTGTCTAATGTCTCTTAATAATGGCTAATGAAAGCTTGAAGAATAGCAAGTTTTTACCCTCTTCGTAGCCCTCAGTTTAGTGTTGCAATCTTGAATGAGGTGTACGACTTAAGATTTTTCCATAAAATCAATGTCTTCATGTTGCCCCCTTATAGAGCCGTATCTGCTCTTTCTATAAATTTGAATCAAATAGAAAGGTTTACGAAACGAAAAGATGAACAAAGATAACACTAATGCAGCATAAAAATAAAACTAAGCCAACCTTTTTGCAGAAAAGTTAATTCAAAAAAAAAATATGGATTATAGATAGCAAAAATGCATTAGGTTGTTAAGAAATTTAATCATGGCTCAAATATATTTTGTTCACATACATGCACACGCACATAACTCTCTCTGTTTCTGTTCATTCGTGCACATGCGCACATACGACTTTTTTTTTCTTCCATGCCCTGCTTTTATCTAATAAAGGTGCAGTACCCAATTATTTCAAAGTCTTTATTTGATTATTCTGAGTGCACATCCATCTATGTCAATAATATAATTTGATCTTTCATCTTTTTATGTTCTGCTTGTGTTGATATTTTTTTCGATACTTTTATGTTAAATTGGGTGTTCCTCATTTCACACTTAAAACAGATGTATAGGTGAGTTTAAAATTAGAGAGACACATGAGCCCACCTATAAATGGCCTATTGATGGAAGTCTGCACAAGCAACCCATGTTGTTGAACAAACAACTATGAACAACATCTGCACTTGAAATTTAGCCATGAAGCTATGAGTCAAGTCAAACGACATGAACAATTTACATGGGAGCTTGCTGCCAATTTCCAATATGTCACCAAAAGAAACGGATGGATTCTATATTAAAAGTATGACAGAGAAATATGGATAAAAGGAGAATGCCAAGCCACTGCGCCTGTGCCCTATATAATAAAAGAAATGTTCATACGTCTAAGATCCTGCGGTTTTCAAACCCATACAGAAGGCATACGTAAATCATTTAAAGTTCTGAGGTCAAGCACTATGAATGGCCAAGTAGCAAGAAATTTCCATTGCCAGAACCAATTGTTGCTGCCTATAAAAACCTTCTACTTCGCACTCTCCCTCGAAAACTCACTTCAGTAACCAAAAGAACAGAAACAAAAGCAGAAAATATGGCAGCCTTATCATTATATCTGCTGCTTACTTGGATATTCTTGCTTTCTCTCTTTCGTACTAGGTTTGCTGAGGTACTCTGTCATGCGGACGAGAGCTCTGCCTTGATGGAATTCAAGAGAAGTTTCAGAACCAACACGACAGATTGGCGATGCATTTATCCAAAAGTCCATTCCTGGTCAGTAGATGGAAGTGGAGATTGTTGTTCATGGGACGGCGTCGAATGTGATGAAGTCACCGGTCGAGTGATCGCCCTCAACCTCAGTAGTAGTTGTCTCTCAGGCACCATGAGTCCTAACACCACTCTCTTTCGACTCGTTCACATGGAGTCGCTCAATCTCGCTTTCAACAGCTTCAACTTCTCCTCAATTCCGTACGGCTTCGGCAATCTTTCAAAATTACAATACCTTAATCTCTCAGCCTCCGACTTTTCTGGTGAAATCCCTCGCGATATCTGGCAACTCTCCAAGTTAGTTTCTCTTGATTTGTCCTCTTCGACTAATTCACTTCGTATGGCCAACATGGGCGGCTTGGCCAACATGGGCGGCTTCGTTCATAACTTGACCGGGCTAAAAGAACTTGATCTTTCTTGGGTGAGTTTGTCATCACCTTTCCCACCTATGCTAGCGAATTTCTCTTCCTTGACATTGCTCAGGCTAGGATATTGTCGATTGAGTGGAAACTTTCCAGTCAGCATTTTTCAGCTGCCAAACTTGGAAGTCCTTTCCGTTGCTGGCAATTCCAACCTTTCTATGTTTTTTCCCAAACTGCACTGGGGTTCTCCATTGAAATCCTTATACCTTTCCGGGACCAACTTCTCGGGAGAAATACCCACTTCAATTGGAAATCTTAGTCTCTTGAATGAGTTATTAGCCTGGGGTTGCTATTTTTCAGGATCGCTTCCCTCTTCAATGGGTAATCTTTCTCATCTCACTGAACTAGACCTTTTGAAAATAACTTGCAAGGTCAAATCCCTGTTTCCTTTGCTAATCTAACCCAGCTATCGGTGCTATGGCTCTCTTACAATAACTTGAGCGGTGATTCTTTGGAGTGGGTGGTCAACTTGACAAAACTCACCGTCTTGGACATTTCAGGTAATAGTTTCTTTTTGGTTATGTTAAGCGAAATTGTGACGTCACGTCATCTATGCACTAACCCACTCAATGGACGACTTATGAGGGCCCACCATTAGAAGTCTCTCTTTGCCGGTTCGGACGGATCTCTTTCCTCCTCCATCTACAACTCCATGGAACCCGATCTCTCGACCTCCATCACTGCTTGCTCCCACCCCGTCCACGACCAAAACCCCCGCTGCGACGGCCACAAGCAAAACTACCATCGCCGCCTCAAGAGCTTCGATTCCGGCAAGGGCTTGAGCCGGAAGGCCTTCTAGCTTGACAAGTTCAGCCAGGTCCCGAACCACGAACAGCTTCTTCATCAACTTCTTCTCCCTCAACTTCCTCAATTTTTTGACCGAAAGACAAAAAAAAAAAAAAAAAAAAAAAACTTCCTCAATTAATCCCTCTGGACGTCGTGACCTTGATGGTCGAATCGACGTGCATCTCGTCCTCCCGCAACCTCCTCAAATCCCTAATTTTCAGATTGACGCTCCCACTGTACCCGAAGAACTCGACCTACGCCGCGCCTGATCGAACACGCGAGTGGTGGCCATCGATGAAGCCCGATTTCGCCAATCAGACGAACTAGTCGATGACGTAGTATGTCCCCTCGCTGCCATAGGCGATGAGGGAGAAGATCAGGTCCTGCCCAGAGTCGAGGTGCGAGGCTCGGCGAGCGTTCATGTCCTCGACAACTAGCCCAGTCCGAAGGCCTTTCGACTCAGGCCAACGCTGGACTCGAAGCTCCTGAGGCGGCGATGGAGGGGTAGGGTTTTGGGAAGGAGGGAGGAGGATAGGATGATCTTTGTGGCGTACCTGGAGATCTTGAGAGCATTGTCGAGGTAGGCCTCGAGGCGGAGGAGGAAGTCCCTGTCTCTGGCTTTTTCCGTGGCCGTTGCGGCAGGGGTTTTGGCGATGGTCTGGGAGGGAGCGGGCAGAAGTGGAGCTCGAAAGATCGGTGCAGAGAGGAGGAGAGCGAGAGAGACTTTCCAATTTTTGACGGTGGGCCCCTCCAATGCCTATTTGTCTGAGTGGGCTAGTGCATAATGTCTTGGATCTAATATTTTCAGGCGAGGAGATTATTTAGCCAAAGAGAAAAAGGAAATTGAAATTGATGGGGGTAACTAACGCTCCTTTGTCTTGTGTCTTTTTTTTTTTCTTTCTATTTGGTAGGTAATCGGTTAAGCGGTGGATTTCCATCTTCATTTGAGAACCTGAAGCAGTTGACTTCTCTCAGCCTTTCTGGCAACGACTTGCACGGTGATATTTTGGGCGCATTGCGGAATCTAAAGGATCTTGAAGAGCTTTATCTAAGGTCGCTTAATCTCAATGGCGTTCTCGATATGAATGATCTATTCACACTCAAGAACTTGACAACCTTATATTTGTCCAACAACAACATATCTTTCACCAAGTCATTCATCAATGCCACTACATCGAAGCTCACCTACTTATACTTGGATTCATGCAACTTGACTGAGTTCCCACGGTTTATAGGCTACTTAAGCGAATTGGAGGTGTTAGACTTATCAATACAACAGAATTCAAGGGAATCAGTTAAGTAATGGATTTCCATCTTCATTGACTTATCTCGACCTTTCTAGCAACGACTTACACGGTGATATTCTGGGCGCATTGCGGAATTTGAAGGATCTTCAAAGTCTTTATCTGGAGTCGCTTAATCTCAATGGCGTTCTCGATGTGAATGATCTATTCACACTCAAGAACTTGACAACCTTATCTTTGTCCAACAACAACATATCTTTCACCAAGTCATTCATCAATGCCACTACATCGAAGCTTGCCTTCTTATACCTAGATTCATGCAACTTGATTGAGTTCCCACGGTTTATAGGCTACTTAAGCAAATTGTTGTGGTTAGACTTATCACACAACAGAATTCAAGGGATTATTCCTAGATGGATGTGGAACAATAGCAAAGAATCTCTCATGTATATAGATCTTTCTCACAATCTATTAACCAGCTTCTTAAAAAATCAAACCGATCTTCCTTTGCCGAACTTGAACTATCTCGACATTAGTTCTAACTTGCTAAAAACAACCCTCCTTGTCCCACCTCCCTCGGTCATGGTATACAACATCTCCAACAATTTCCTATCTGGGGAAGTTCCAACATCCATATGTGAAGTGAGCTCTCTTACCATGCTCGATTTGTCCAACAATGCTCTAAATGGCACACTTCCTCCTTGTTTGGGAAGTATTCATCCTTTGATTTCATTGAACCTTGCGAGAAATAAATTCGATGGCATGATTCCTCACGTTTTCTTAGATGATTGTGCATTGAGGATGATTGACCTCAGAGAAAACCGACTAAGTGGGATTGTTCCGAGATCTTTAGGAAATTGCAATTTGCTAGAGTATTTGAATCTTGGTGACAACCAAATTAATGATACATTCCCATTTTGGCTATCGAAACTGGCCTACCTAGAAGTAATTGGCTTGCGGTCCAATAATTTTCATGGTCCCATAGAATCTAGTCTAAGTGAGCTCAACTTCACCCGTTTACACATCCTGGACATTTCCAACAACGGCTTCAATGGCGAATTTCCTTCCAACTTGTTGAAGAGTTGCCACACCATGAAGGTCATGGTTGGTCAAGATGCGTTGGCATATTTGGATGTTTATAAAGTGGATCCTAATGTTTTATTCAGCATAAGTACTGTTTATGCAATGAAATTGATGAGTAAGGGCACGGAAAGGGAATATGCAAAGATTCCAGATGTCTTCATGGCAGTTGACCTCTCCAACAACGAGTTTGAAGGGTTCATTCCTGAACTCATTGGAGATCTAAAATCACTTCGCATGCTCAACCTTTCAAACAACCTCTCAATGGTAGCATCCCTCCTTCCTTGGCCAACTTGACGGTGCTCGAATCACTGGATCTTTCTCGGAACAATCTTGTGGGAGAGATTCCTCAACAACTAGCCCGCCTCACATTTCTTTCGATTTTCGATGTCTCTCACAATCGTCTATCAGGACCAATACCACGTGCAACGCAATTTGATACATTCGGGAGCAGTTCATTTGCGATGAATGATGGTTTGTGTGGAAGTCCATTGCCAAATAAATGCACAAATGGTGAGAATGCTCCACCACCACCATCATATTTCAAAGTGGATAATGAAGAAGAATGTCTCTTCAACTTGGATTGGAGAATCGTGCTGGTTGGTGCCGGAGTCGGGTTTTTGGTTGGTGTTGTGATAGAGAACTTGATCATTGATGAGAAGAGTATGTGGTTCTTGTGCTACTCCAAGAAAATGGCAAAAGGATGGAAAAAGGTGAGGAAAGCCCTTGCAGACAAGAAAATATGCAGCTAGATATTTAATGCCCTATCTTTTAAGTAGCTTGTTGAGAAAAGTTATACATGCATATGTGAAGATTCTGATCTATGTTTATTTGCTATAGTAATATGGAGATGTTGTTTTCTTGCTCATGAAAATTATAGTTCTTCTGAAGATTCTAACCTATGTCTGTCCATATATGCATTAGCAATGAATGAATGTTCTGTTGTAATATACAGAACGTAATTGAGATGAGTAGATACTATTGAACAGCCAATTAATAGACATGGTGGACGACGTAAAAAATTTGGTTGTCCATGGAAACCATGGAGATTGGAGTAAAGGTTCTCTTTGTTCACAGGTAGAAAGGGCCTTGCTTTTGTTCATTTGAATGTATATTTGGTCGAACTTTCATAACATAGCATTAGCAATCCGTGTTGTGTCAAGATATTCGTGTCGGTTATTTATGTCATTTTGTATCGGTAGACCAATGTTATGATGTGATTGATTACAAATTGTTTCTTATTTAAAATGAATGAAAACATGTCAATTTTGAGTGTAATTGTATCAAGTTCATGCTTTTCTTGGAAAATTTGTATTTGTGTTCTAGTCACCAAGGAATTGCCACTTCTTGTGCTCTTCCAGACATTAGCTTGCAATTTAAGTGAGTTACCAAGAGCTTTTGAAACTATTTTTTTTTTTCAAACTAATATGGTATCCTACATGAAAGATATTTTCATAGAGATCATCTTAAGTTAAATGTAAAATTCTTCGCTTAAGGAGCATATAATTTAAAAAGTGATTTAGTTTTATGAGTATAAACATAAATACGAAATCTAAAAACAACGATTTTAACAAAACTTTCTTGAATTGAACATAAAATCCAATTTATAGAATCTGAATGAGCAGGGGCCGGGGAAGTCCCCATCTCTATCCTCGTCTCACCTTGCGAAGTGCGGGGCAAGGTTGGTTATTAGAACGATGAGAAAAAAGGATTATATTTCTGCCTGTTCATTTAATAAGAAATCACAAAAAATATGGCAAAAGAGGAGAGACAAGTTTGTAATTTATTAAAGTTTGTACTAAATTAATGACAATAGTGATAGATTGAAACTGACTCACAAACTTGTATTTAGAAGTAGGACCTTTGTGCTTAATTTTTTAAAAATATAACTATTATTTAATACTAATCAGTCTGAATGTTTAAAAACCTACACATATGAACTCTTTAACTTTATTTCAAATCATTGGAAAGGTTCTTTTTTTTTCTATAGAATTGTGTGATGTTGGAATACGTTTTTATTGAATTATCCTTTACAAAATTATGGGAAAATTCACATGACTCTAATATGTCATAACGATATAAGATAATCTATTACACAAATGAATTGGAAAATTCAAATGCGACATGTCAAGTTGGTGTTATAAAAAGTTCGACAATTTCTTGAAAAGAATATTATGCCATTTCATGTTATTTATTGATATAGGGAAAAATGGTTCGAAAAGTCCTAAACTTATTATACTTTTTTCTAATTCGGTCGTGAATTTTTAAACTCATGCTAATTGAGTTCTAAACATTTTTCACAATTTGCCAATTAAATTCATCTGGTTAATTTTAGCCGAATATCACTCATGTGGACGTCGGCCGTCCTATATGGTCATGGACAAATTTTTCCATGACCTATCGATTTGTAAAGAGCATGTCACGGGCCTCTCCATGCTTAATGAAGGGCATGTCATAGAACATAAATTAATCAAAATTGTAAAGTAATGGGCTACTCCATCCCCGTGAAACTATGGCTAGTAAACGTTGGCTTCATGTTATACTAGGGAAAAAAGAAAGGAAAGGAAAAAAATAATTGATTTGAAAACTTGCCTGGAATTCCAAGATGAGCAGTGTGAATCCACAATCTCTTCGACGGAAAATTTGACTTTTGTCTCTTAATTTATGTGCTTTTTTTGGGTTAAGGTCTTGAACTTTTGATTAATCTAATCAAGAATAGCCCCTGCCACCGATCCTAATAAACTTGAGCTGACGTGTCCGTCGAACAGTTTGAGAGTACGAAGTGGGAAAAGAAGACTTGCTCTTGGGGACAAGTTAGTGTCAAAATTTCTTTCCTTCACAAATATTTAGGCTGAGTGTAATAATTCAGTCCACACGAAACTTATATAAAGTGCCAAAGTGCGCATCTTTATTTTCCACCTTCAAAAGACATAAAGGTTCGTGGAACCAATTGAAAGAACTAGTAGAAAGTTTTGTCTAGGAAGCTTTATCTCCTCCTTTTAAAGGGGAAAAAAAAGAGAGACAAGAAAGAAGAAAGGTTGACTAGAAAACCTGCTTGCAGTTTCAAAATGAGCAGTGTACGCGTTAAAGGTGATATTCTACTTTTCTTCCCTTAATATACGTACTTTTTAGTAGAGCGAATAAACTTTAACATCTCTATTCAGATCCTTTAATTTTCATAATTTTTTTAGTCAAATTTAACCTTCGATACCAATTTTGATAATTTTGAACTAAAGTGGTTGCTGGATTACGTCACGGCAAGATGTGGAAAAAAATTGCCTTTGCAGCCAAGTCCACACAAAATTGGGTCATTACAAGATGTTTAGTTGACACGAGAATTTGTGCCAAAATGTCCCTCCTATATTTTCACCTCCTTCAAAAGACAGAAAGGAACTAATTGAAATAAGGGAAAATTCCAAAGGAATTCGAAATACCCTCACTTTCTCAAATATGATCCTAAAGTGAACATTGTCTGGAGTTTGAAGTACTCTTATTTTCTCAAATAAAGATCTAAAAAAACTATATCAATTTCAAAGAAAAACCTAACCTCACCGGCAGTTCTAGGGCATTTATGTCCTCTATGTTTGCTTATTTTCTTCCCTTTTTTTCTTTTTTTCTTTTTCTATTCTTGCATAAAAAAGACAAACTAAAAAAAGATTAAAACTTAAAAAAAAGAAAAAAAAAAAAAAAAAAAAAGAGAAAACACAAATTGGAAAAAAAAAAAAAAAAAAAAGGCAACCCTATCGCCTAGACTAAGGGGAGGGCCGACTCACTCAAACTTGGGAGAGGGTTGCGACTCTTTCTTGGCAAGCTCATGCCTCTGGTCAACAAGGGTTGTCAACCCTCACCAAGGCATTGGTGACCCCACTAGCCATGGCGGATGCCCTACAGGGGATGAGGCGGCGACTAAAGGCGAGGGAGGGCTGGCAGCTCTACTTCTTGTTTTTTTTTTCCAATTTTAGCCTTTGTCATTTCTTTTTTTTTAAAGCTTTTCTTGAAAAAAAAAAAAGAAAAAGGAAAAATGAAAGAAAATAAGAAAAAAAAAATGATGAAAATGCCCTTGATCAACCAATAAAACTAGGCCCCGGTGTTCTAAGTTATGGTATTAGAGAGTAGGGGTGTGCAACAGGAACAATTTGAATTAGGAACCACTCGACGGTCGTTTTGGGGGTTCCCATGGGCAGCAATCCATTTCGTGATTCCAAGATGAGAACCAGACCGACCAGACTGATTATTACACGCACGCACACACACGCACGCGCGCGCGCGCACGCACACACACACCTCATTGCAATCGCTATTGTAATGGAGATAGCAACTTTACATGTGCCCAAGAGACCAACAAAACTTTTTATGTTCCTCTCTACTTAAATATGAAGCTCACTTGTTAGTTTCTTCTTCTACCTGACGTGGGACTAAGACTCCAAGAGCCACACTCTCATTCCTCTCTCTCTCTCTCTCTCTCTCTTTCTGGCTCCCCTCACTTGCAAGAGACAAGGTATTCCAAGAGTCCCACATCAAGCAAATACTCAAAGAGTATAAGAGAGATTGTCTATAAAACCCAAACCAAGCATGACCTTTAGCCATATCATTCACGGCCTTTTTGAGTAAGATTGAGCATGAAATACATGAAATGTGATCGATGCTCACACACACACACACACCTCATTGCAATCGCTATTGTAATGGAGGTAGCAACTTTACATGTGCCCAATAGACCAACAAAACTTTTCTTGTTCCTCTCCACTTAAATAAGAAGCCCACTTGTTAGTTTCTTCTTCTACTTGATGTGGGACTAAGACTCCAAGAGCCACACTCTCATTCCTCACTCACTCTCTCTCTCTCTCTCTCTCTCTCTCTCTCTCTCTCTCTCTCGCTCCCCTCACCCGGAAGAGACAAGGTATTCCAAGAGTCCCACATCAAGCAAATACTCAAAGAGTATAAGAGAGATTGTCTATAAAACCGAAACCAAGCATGACCTTTAGCCATATCATTCACGGCCTTTTTGATTAGGATTGAGCATGGAATACATGAAATGTGATCAATGCTCACACAAGTGGAGTTTGAATTTTTTGCATGTGGGAACAAGTGCGATCGGTTCTTTTGGATTGCCAAGAGCCAAATTGGATCAATTGGTTCGGAGTATGGTCACTCTTTAGTGAAAAAAAAAAGGTGGAAGGCCGGTTTCGTTGGATAGGACCAGGACCGGAACCGACGGTCGGGTCCAATTCCCGATCCTGGGACCAAACAGTCTGGTCCCTGATTCCCAATTTTGGGAACCGGTTCTCTCGATTTGGTTCCCATTTCACCTTGGAACCAGACTAGACTAGCAACTAATCATCCTTACTAGAGAGCCAATTGCTCCTAAGGTTGAGGCCAACGATGCAATCGATTGTGTTGGTCCTGATCTGCCTCTTGAGTAGCATCAAGACTAAGCTCTCTCCAACATGGCATGCTGGCTTAGCAAAGCGAGTATGAAATTGGAACACCACGATGAAAACGACCCACGTAGAAAGCATGTGCGGCATTGAGGTTGACATGATTATGTTGTTCTCTTTGTGCTTTTTTATTAGAGCACGTACGTTAGAGAGCAAGAAGAGATTGCAATGCCACTGCTTTTATACTAGGCAATTTTTGTGAATAGGAATTTTGGCGCTCCTTAGCCGTACGTGCATACATGGTACCAACCATGATATCATATACTAAAGGATCTTATTATTAGGAGATGGGTTTATCAAGAGCATTCCTATGTTACTCTTGGGCTAATCACAAAATGGTCAACATATTGCCTCTCACTACCTTTCCTTAAATAAAAATAAAATAATGTCGATATGTATAAGCATATTGAGGCATCATCATCGTTATTATTATTATTGCAAAAAGAGAAAGAAATGGTCACACATCCACAAGGTGGAAATTTCAAGTCGAATTCTCATGCCGTGATTGATGGCTCATGTGCAATCATGATTGCATGGTTGGTCCATTAAAATGGCATCTCATTTCCTTTTCCACAAATAGACCAAAATTGAGAGCCCTGCACAAAGACTTTTACCACTTTTAGATTGACAAACATAAGTCATTTTACAGTTTTTTTCAAAAAGCTAACAGCTTTACATATGATTGTCCTAGTCACGCATTAACCTTATTCAATACAATACGTATTTGATCTTTGTCTTATTTTCGATCTAGTTGGTAAACTTGAAATTGCTACACAAAACCACCAAGGTGTTGGAAAAATTTTGCTAGAAGTTTTCTCTTCTCCTTTGATCTTGAATTCAAGTTTTATTGGGAGCATCCTAGGAGTAAAATCTCAATCGTACCAAATCGATATTAGGAAGTGCATCCTCAAGATCGTTTAGAAAAATATGTATGATACTTCACTGCCAAATTACGAAAAAATAAAAATAATAAATAAAATGTTACATAGAAGTTGATTTTTTTCTGTGGTTTGTCGGTTGAACTCAAAAGTCAAGTTGCAATGCCGAAACTTAGATTAAGAAGCCAGGTACAAAAATATTATTATACCCTACCTTTTGTTTTAACCCTTAGATATACGTGCACAACTAAGGTTCTAGCAAATCTTGTGCAAGATTATGTTGACAAGATATGCGTGACTTGCAAGTTGAAGTGGCCGTCTCAGATTCTCAACTTAGTGGAAGACTTGGGAGATGACTTTCGAGCCAAGGTAAGGTTCACGTCTTATGCTGAACGCGGATTCAATGATGAAATGCAATGTCGACTTCACTTACACGGCACGCATTCTGATCAATAGGTACATCAAGTGCCTCAAATTTTCCAAAGTATTTCCGTGATTATTCCATTCATTGCTTTTAATATCATTAATCATTTTGATACACCTTTTATTTTCTTAACCTTTCGTGGTTTCTTATGAGGAAGGAACCAATTTGCAATCAAAGAGTGGAATCACTTATTTTACACATAGGATAAACAAATACCAAGTATCGAGGCATGATCCAATGAGATTAACTCAACAGTTAAAAATGAACATCTGGTATAAACAGTTTCCATCTTCGGGTTATCCACCTTAGTGTTGAATCATTTTATTACTTAGTCCATACATGTGAGTTCCATGCATCTACGAGTTAATTATCTACGACGTACGTCATTGTCATGGAAAAGGGAGTACGAAGGCAATGCTAGTCAATTCATTCTTCTCTATAAGAATTAGTGAGTTGGATTGAGACTAAATTGAAAGACTAACAACTCATTCAAATTGTTTTAGTCCTCTTCGAATGGGCTTTATAGCTTAATGGCCGCAAAGAATCTCACAAGCCTGGTTGGCCGGTTGCTTTACCCCTACTTGGAATGGAACAACATGTGCAATTTGTTATTTATTATTTTGTTTAATGTCGTTCTGGTTTTCCTCGAAAGAAAGGGAGAAGAAAAGCTTCATCTCTTGTGTATAGGCATTCATCATTCTTTTTCATTTTTTTTCCTTTGTTAGATTATTATCACTTCAAATGTTAATTTCTACGTAAGAATATTTTATTTCCGTTCTTCACTCCTATTGTATAACACACTAGCATTTTAGCCCGTGCAATGATGTGATACTTGAAATAACATCTTTAAGAAGTCATAAATATTTATATATTTTAAGCATGGAAGTTTGTAAAGTATTGTCCAGTTGTAATGGCATTGTGGCACTCTACACTATCCCATGAGTAGCAATCTCCATGTGACCCCGATAAACCTTCGCATAAACACATTGAAAATCTGTTCTGTAGGTTCTGAAAATTGGTTGAATTCCATCGAGGCAAAGCTCTCATCCATATGACATGGTGGCTTAGCAAGTGAAGTATGAATTGAAATGAGAAGGATGAATGAGTAAGAAGTGCATAGAGTAAAGACACCATGATCTCTATTTAAGTTACTAGAGTCAGTTAATATGGGAAAAGGCTAGGCTTGACTGTGATTTATATTCAGAGAGAGTTTGATAAAAGCCGTTATTTGTCACATTGGCATTAAAGATTCTATTACTAATGTAATTGCAGGATCTTGTTGAATATTGTACTTAGCATAAAAGAGAGAGACGTTCTAGTGTAAAATGGGAGGGGCTAAAAGTTTGGTTTTTGTGTGGAATAGCGTAATGTAGGTAGTGAAGGCAAAGTTAAAGGAAGAGGCAATTCAAAATGCATTTGTTTATCTATTAATCATACTGAATTTGTAATGCAATATGTGTATTGAGTATATCTCTTATTGTCCTAGCTAAAATTGTTATGTCACTAGACGAGAGGAAAAGAACAACTAAGTTTAGAGTCCTTTCATTGCAGAATGTGTGGGGAGTAAAGCTACATTGTTAGATCTTATTGTTAGATACCAATTCGCGACTTAGGTTCAAATTCACATCGACAATCCTAGATATGATTTTTAATTAACACGCAATCACTTAATTTTGTTTTCGCTTATTTAATGAGAATTATGCTCTATGCAATGCATGTTACTAACCTAACATGAAGTGATATGGCAAGGCAATATGACTCAAGCTATATGACATAAATAAAATAATAAGCATGCAATCTATCCTAAAGAAAATTATATAAAACTATAGCTAAGTAGAAAATAAAATTAAACATGCAATATTACCCTAGTATGTAATGACATGCAAAGAATGCCTTAACTCTAAGTTTTCCTTTTTTCCTTTTTCATGAAATTCGAAATGAAAATTGTCCAATAACTAAATGTGTAATCTAAATTAACCAAATGACCTAATTCTAATGACATGCAATTTCTAATCAAATGGACCTAGCAACAATCACTAAATGACGTGCATTTCATGAACCTAATTCTAGATGACATGGGCATGATTTTTTTTGTATTTTTTTAATGAAAATTCGTAATTAAATTTACTAAAAATAAAAATATAATTAAAGTGAGATATTATCTATTTTAAGTTAGGAATAGACTAATCTGAATCCTACCTTAATCTAGAAAATTATCTCGTCGTGCAATCCAATCCAAAAAATATTATCTAACCTAGATACTACATGCATTTAAAAAAAAAAAAAACACTATTCTATCATGCAACTTTATCTAGGAAATCAATTCTAATCTACACGGAATGCAAATGTAATTTTTTTGTATTTTTAGGATAAACAAAATAATTAATAGATAAATACCAAATCATCCATGGTCATCAAAGATGTCATCCATCATTCGAATTCAGATTCGAACTTGATTATTTCGCTAAATAAAATCGATAAATTGATCTTAAGCCTTAAAAATCAAGATATCAATTTTACTCCCGCGTGATTAATTATTCCGTCTAAAGCCTTATAGATGGAATAAAGAATCGGTGTGCAGTTGTGAATTAGGCAATAAACCCTAACTGGAAATACGCCTATCATTCGAATATGCACATAAGATATTGAAAAGCATGTATTAGGCAATAAAACATCCAAATCAAATTAAAATAAGATAATTACCTAATTCCGTAAATAATATTACCAAATTTGAACTCAATGGAATTGACTCGACGGATGATCGGCGGTGGCTCCCGGTGATATCGAGGGTCACGGCCCAAGGGTTGATGGCGAGGGTAGTGCTCGGCTCCTGATCTCGAGGCAAGGCAGCACCAGTGGGAGGCTCAAGGAGTCGTAGCTCGCCTGAGGAATTTGTGAAATCAAACCTACAAAACAGAGAAACCGACCCCTTGGCTTGACACCGCATCCACAGTGACAGCGATAACAACAACTTGATTCGTCGGTGGAAGGAGCAGCGAGCACGCTAAGACGTCTGTCTTGATGTAGAACATATTAGAATAAAGCAGTAGTGGTGGTGGTGTTCGGACGGTAGGCAGCTCGACAGCAGCGCGGCTGTGCACAGGCTCGAGCAAAGGGAATCTTGGATCACTGGCAGGTTGCTGGTCGGAGCGGCGTTGGCGGTGGGATGCAAGCATGGACAACGCAAGGACAGCAACAGTGTCGTCGGAGTGGAAGGAGCTGTGATCCGGCTCGGGTCGGACTCTTGGGAAGGCTCGGAGTAGATTTGTTGGGCGTCGGAGGTACAGACGCGGGCGTCGTGAGGAGTTGAGCGGCGGTGCTGGTGCAGTGACAGTCCAGCAGAGGGCGCGGGTGCTCGCGAGGGCGGCGAGGAGCTCGACAACGGGGGCGGCGCGAGTGCTGGTGTCGCGGATCGGGGGTGACTTCGCTGCTGGACTCGAAAGGGAGCGAACGTCGGTGATGGTCAGTGGCTCGAGCAAGAATAGCGACGCGGAGTAATGGCTTCGCGGTGCGGCAAGACGGTGGCTTCGTTGGACTGGCAGAGCTTCAGCGGGCGGAGACGGTAATCGCAATGACGAGCGAACTTCAGCACTCGGGCAGGGAGGAAGGCGTGAGCTAGCGCCGGGCAGTCGCGGACGGCTGGCGAAGTGGCAGTGGTCGATGAGGGCTGTAGACGCTCGG
Organism: Eucalyptus guilfoylei; assembly: GCA_016097605.1. Classification (NCBI taxonomy): domain Eukaryota; kingdom Viridiplantae; phylum Streptophyta; class Magnoliopsida; order Myrtales; family Myrtaceae; genus Eucalyptus; species Eucalyptus guilfoylei. Next base: position 13,705,100 of record CM027864.1, on the reverse strand, counting down.
CTAAAGGCGTTGCAGGAGGTGGGTTGCCAGACACGGGCGGCGTCCAACGCTGGGTTTCAGCCACAGCAGCGGAAAAGCCCCCAAAGAAGAAGAATAGTTTCTTTTTTTTTGCTTTTGTTTTCGTTTTTTTTTTCCTCTTCTACAACCTGCTGCACGTTTCTCACTTGTCTCTCTCTCTCTGCACCTCTTCTGTTTTTTGCTGACTTTTCCCTCTTTCCCTAAAAAAGAACCCCCAAGAAAAAGCAAGCTTTTCCTCTCTCTTTTTTTGTGTTGATTCCTTCGAACGAACTGGAAAGTCCCCCTCCAAGAACCCTAAAAAAACGAAGAAAGCAATTTTTCTTTTGTCTTCAATTTTCAACCCAGAAAACCTAGAGAAGCGCCTCAATGTGGCCGTATATTTAATGTGTGGCCTCCTTTCTCTCTCAGTGTACGACCCTTTTATAGACAAAAAAAATGTAATCTTTGTGAAAATCGTCTATAATCTCTCGAACGTAATATCCTTTTACAAAAATGAATATTCTCCATCGATTTTTCAAAATTGCAATGGGATTTCTTGAAATCTCACAAAGATGAGCTTGCAATATATTTTTTGTCACACCTGCCCTATCCGAAGATATTCTAAAAAAATCCAACATATCTCGAAAAATTTCAAATTTCCATTTTCTCATGAGATAATTTCCGATCATAAAAAAGGGGCTTGGGCCAACTTGCTCGGTTCGTGGGCTTAGTCCAACTAATTTGAACTCATCTGCCACCGGTCAAATAAATAAAATGCAAAAAATGCAACTTAAAAATAAATGCACCTAAATCTATATGGTATGCAATTAATTAATTTTTTTCAGGGATAAAATTAACCCATAATTTTCTATGCAATAAATAAATGACCGGATCGCCAAAATTTAGGTGTCAATAGCTACCAATAAAGTTAGTATTCCACATACATAAATAGTTGACATTTCTAATTATGGTGCAATTCTATTATTTTTTAAGTTTTGGCAACGTGGATATACAACCAATACTCTCTAAAACTCAATTCATTTTGTGATTGTTGATTTTATGGTATCTCTAGCTTTTTGAGGCTACATTGTTCATGTCATATGAATATGCTAATTTTTCTTTCCATACAGTCAACACGTCACTCTTTCAGCAAATCTTATGCCAATTAGAATTTGATTTGTTGATAAGTTACTTCAAAATAAGATAAATTATTTCACCTTCGAAATTAAGTGAGTGCTTGCTTTAGAGATTTGTCTAGTCAAAGAAAAATTTATGTTCTATTTTTTCTTTGATTTTCGTACTCTGTCTAGTGTCTCTCAACAATGGCAAATGAAAGTCTGAAGGATAACAATTTTTTACCCTCTTCTAGTATGGAGTCTTGAAAATATTTACAAACTCAACATTTGTCATAAAATATGTATCCACCTTTTCTATTTTACTCCTCTTTTCCTCGTTGGCCCATCATAGAGCAGTCAATATCTTCTCATTAGATCATCTACAATCATCGTTCCATACATCATATCAGTCTCGGTCTCATCCCAGATTGACATCACTATAGTTTTGTCTTGAATCCACTCATTACTAATCTCGTCTTTTTTGAAATTCCTACTTGGAGCTGGACATTGTCTTCACTAATAGCATGTGCGCATTTTGGTACTTCACCTACCGGGTTAGCATTGCATGCATAGGTGAGATATTCACCATCAACTAGAAAATGAGGATTTCAAGGTTTGGCATTACTCGATTTGGTTACTTGTAGATATTATCGGTTCTTGCCAATATTTCGAAGAATGTTTAGCTTCACGAAGTTTATATACCAAACACAATCTCTCACCAACTCAACTAGAAACCCCTCAAACAGAAGTGCTACTCAATGCAAAGCTTCGACTTTGCTCTTTGTTGGGCTTCTAATCTATCAATAATAGATATATTCTAACCATCAGTTTTCCCTCTTTAAAGCAGAAGAGATCAAAATTGACACTACCGTGTTTTCCTCTCCCAACCCCTCCCCCTCCCTCCCTACCTTTCTTCGTCTCTTACACTTATGGAAGGGAAGGATTTGACCTAGATCTCTCCCTCCTCTCCTAGTTGCTTTTTTATTTTTTTTTTTCTTTCCTTACTCTCCCAAATTTAGTTTTAGATTTGAGAGCTTTGCTCTCCCGATATTATATTCGGGAGTTTTAATGAATAAGTACTCCACCTCCACTTTTAATGGTGTTCACAATGGTTTTAGTGTCAAATCTATACTTATTTAAGTTATGGTCCTTCACATTGGCTACAAAACTTGCTCTGACAAGTGTCAAATATGATCTTCTTCCACATGTTTTGTTTTTATACAATGATGGCGTTGGGGATGAGGAATCTAGGTGTACATCATCGAATCTGGGTGCACGCCGTCGAAAGGCAAAGTCATAACTATAAATGGAGATCTTGGCATGTGCTTATTACTAATGCCATTGTGTAATTTTGTGATTGACCACCGATCCTTTCGCTTGGATGTAATAACAAACCATGAGCTTGTGATTATTTGTGCCAACCATGCTCTAATGATATGCATTGATTTCTGATTTTTGGTTTGTTTTGGAATTTTATGGGCTTGTCTTGTTATTATGACTTTTGAGATCTTATATTATGTATCATTTTGATAATAAATGGTTTGAATCTTGACCTTAAGATAAAGTGAGGAAAAAGTAACTCGTATGAATATCATTGACCCTTGTCCTGTTACTTCTTTTGAAAACTGTCGATCCATCTAGAAAAAATGTGGACTTAACAACAGATTCCTCGATCTTGACAAACTCGTCCATAATCAAAGTCGACAGGTATGAACCCTAATGTCAAATCTTGATGCGCTCTATTAGTAAATGCCGTTAATGATCAATCTATTGACTTCTTTCCTAAGAGAATTGGGGGTGAGTCTCTCTCAAGTTTGATTTTTTTATTCTGTCCAAAGATGTGAAACGAATATAATATGACCGGAAATTAATGGTCAAGCCCGGCGGTAGAATTCAAGCTCCGATTTCCACTCTATCTGCCCAATTTTTCTTTCAACATATGCCCAAATATATTTTATTGTTGCCTATATATGACTTTATAAAGTTTTTCCAACATATGTCCAAATTCCATCTTTTTGTCACCATGCTTGATTTGTTCAACAATAGTCTAAACGGCACGCTTCTTCATGTTTAGCAAATACCGAGTCTTTGCTAGATTTGAATCCTGGGAAAAATGAGCTTGAGGGCATATTTTTTCATAGTTATACAGATGGTTCTGCATTGAGAATGGTAGACCATAGGAAGAATTGATTGCAAAGGGTCTGTTCCTAGATCTTTGGTCAATTGTACAGTGCTAGGATAGTGAATCTTGGTAACAATCAAATGGTGATCACTTACCCTTTTGACTATCAGATTTGACTAAGCTAAAATTTACTGGCTTGCATTCTAGTAAGTTCCATGGTCTGATAGGAACTAATTATCAGGGCCAATTTAACTTCACGAATTTGCAAATCGCGGACCTTTCCAACAATGGTTTCAATGGCGAGCTATCATCCAAGTTGTTACTAATGAATTTATTGTTGATCAATATGAGTTCATGGATATTCAGCAAGAAATTTCTTCCCTGGATTGGGAAAGGGTGACACGTGTAATGAAACTTATGAATAATGGGACAGAAAGGGAATACTCAAAAATTCAATACGCCCTTACAGAAATTGATCTATCCAATAAGAAGTTCGAGAAATGGATACCCACATAAATTTGGGATTTGAAGCCACTTCATTCATATGCTTATCCTTTCAAACAAAAATTTTCACCGGTCCGATCCCACCTTCCTTAGCAGAGCTAATGACTATGCTGGAATCTCCACACCTTTCTTAAAACATGCTCTCTGGAAAGATCCCTCAACAACTAGCTCGGCTTCCGTTTCTTTTTGTTTGGGTAAGTAACTTAGCTTGCATTCCTTAAAACAAAGCAAAGTGGAAGAGCACATCCATTGCAAGCCGCAGTATCAAATCAGAGAAAGAATGGCAGCAAAGCCTAGAAGAAAACATACCACTAAGGCTTAATAAAGGGAAAAAAACAAGACATCAGAGAACAAACGGAGAGCAACAATAAATTACAAAGTTTAAGAATCATTTGTTATAATAAGTTTTGAGTTTAAGCCTATAATTATAGAATAGTCCAAAAGTTGGATTTTGTGGACGTCCATTTTGCGCTTTAGAAATCAAGATTTCCTACTCAGTGATATCAAATTGGAGTGGCGCAAGAAAGAAAAATACCACTTGCCTATTTTGACTCGGCGTAGACTTTTTTGACTCACTAGCACAGGACTTTCTCAGTCAGTGGATATATATTTATATATCTATATATATTATATAGAATTAATATCACGAAAAATCTTAAATTTGTATACTTGTAACAAATTTATCATAAACTAATTTTTTGATCATAAAAAATCTCAAAACTAGTACATTTGTAATAAATTTATTCTCCATTAGTTCCCATTAAATTGGATTAATACCATAAAAATCACAAACTGGTAAAACATCAAATTGATATACTCGTTAATTGTCACGTGTCATTAAACTTGGCAATTTGACAGTAAAATTTAATGAAAATTAATGGAGGATAAATTTATCACAAACATATTTGTTTGAGGTTTTTGGTAGTCAAAAAATCAGTTTAAGGTAAATTTGTTTCATGTGTACTGGTTTAGAGTTTTTCATAGTATTATATATAATGATTTTGCTTTAAGCTATGGTTTTGTTGAGAAAGAGAAAGGGTACAAACACAAGTCACCATTGATGTGTGCTTAGAGGGCGCTTAAATTATTACTTTAGATATTGAGAACCGGGAAAAAAAAACATTTAACAATCTTAAATTATTATATATTTGATTTTCTACGGGGTGAATAGTATTTTTAAAGCGAGTATGGCAATCGCATTTATCATGTTTAGATGATTTGATGAATTGTTGAAAAAATATGGTAAAGAATTTTCATTACATCGTGGAAGATCTTATGATATCCATATGTAAATAAACTTAGACATGTGCGGATAGACTTCTTTTCAAGGAAAAAAAAAAACTTTTATGAGCAGTTTATATTCTTTCTGTTTTAACTTTTATTTGTACTATTAAAAATGATGAGTTTTAGGATACTAACACAAATAGCCCATAAAGTTCGGTCCGACGTGCAATTTCATCTTTGAACTCTTTTAATTCTTTCAATGTGGTTCTTGAATTATTAGAAGATGTTATGGAAATTTTCTATCTGATCAAAAAACGAATTAGACATTATTTGATGACATGAAATATGATATGTAACATAGGACTTTTAAAATGATTGAGGGCATGTTTTTTAATCCATTTACTTTTATTCTTTATTTGGGAAAAAATATGGGGAATCAAATGAACCTCTTCCTTGACATAAACGTTTCATCTTCTTCCTCGTAATCAAACTTCTGGCGCAATGTGCTTGGAGCCTCATAAACAGAAATGGTTTGATGGGTTTAGGTTGATGCCGGTGACGTTGTAGCTCTTGGAGTCGTGGAGAGTGCACCACCTAAATATGTGCATGTAGGTGAAGACGTTGAATTTGACCAAATTGAATATGAGGTTACACGAGCCGGAGAATTCTACCTTGTTAAGGCACTTCAGATCGAAGAGTTCTCCAAAGAGAGAAAGGGATCGATGGTTATGAGCTTGCTCATACCACCATGCTCATATTTGTCGTAAAGGAGCTGGCATTGTGGGTGTAGAGATCACATTATGGTCTTAAAAAGGCGAAATTGGAATGGAAAAACAATTGGTAAGTTATTTAAGGAGCAATGTGAATTATCATTTTGGTTTTTACTTTGATGAAAGTAATGCTCCACTGCTAGAACTGCTGAATAGTCGGAGGATCAGGATCTTCAATCTATCTAGTGTGATGGGTATGAAATTACTGGTGTTTTGGAATGAGAAATTGTGTTTTAGAATGAAAATTCTTTCACTTTTTCTTCTTGTCCTTTTACAGCTTTTCGAGGGACTAGAGACCCTATAACCAAAGAGTTGATGAGAGCATCATAAAGGCTGAGGAAGGAAGAAAAGTAATTGGCGTCTTTTAGAGTGCCTCAAGTTTGAGTTGTCTTGAAATAAATATCTTATGTTGATCATCTTTCCCTATATAATGTGAATACTTGATATGTAGAAAATCCAGGCACAACTTTTTTTCTTGTCCACCATTCAAACTTAGCATGTTAAAGGCCACATCAATGGGTTCTGCTTCATCAATTAATTAAAGGATGATATTGAACATCTTCTTATAGTCTAGTGTCATGGGTGGTCGATTTCAATCAATCAAATACCGTGCGGCCTTAGGATTTGTGATCCCAAGTCAGCCTTCTCATGCACATGCACAACACAAAGGTTGGCCGCACAAACGAGCAAGTGTTTTTCACTATGAATGAGCTGAATACAATGAGGGGAGGAATCCTATTTATATAAGTCCGGGTCGTATCTCAGCCGTTGATCATCCCTCCGATCCAACGGTGGTATTCAAACTACACAGAGGCCACTCAAAGGCCATAGCCCTTGGGAAAGCCCATGGGCGTGTGTCAGAAGCAAGATCAGGGCAGCAGGGTTGCCTGACACTATAGCAGGTGAGCGATTGCAGGTTGCACGTGGGCTGGCCGAACATTACTCACCGGTCGTGCACGAGCTGGTCGTGCGCTGATCGTGGATCGGTCGTGGGCCGTTCATGGGCAGCCCTTCGTGCGTGACATGGCCCGAACGGTGTCACACCCCGATCCTCGGGCACGCACACATCCTTCTCTTGGTCGATTTTAGAATGTGATATCCCAGGACTATGTATCGCCAACCCTTTCATTTATTAAGCACATGCGGAAGCGGTTATAAATCCTTAGACAATAAAACAATGAGATAGAAAAGCAGGCTATATTTTTCATATTGAAATCTACAACCAAACCTTTATACATGGCATTAGATAGAGTACTTCACAAACTATTCAGACTTTAAAGTCTCGCTCTATCTACACATATATAAAGGGTTCGCAAAGAGATGAGATTTCAATCCTCATCTGGGTCATACTCAGGATCATCCTGATCCTCCTCTAACTCCTCTTCACTCAAATCATTCTCTTCCAAATCATCATTCTCTTCTTCAGCTTCATCCTCGGCTTCAAATGCCGACTCATCTTCAGGCATCTCCTCAGCTGCTCCCCAGTCTTCGTCCTCCTCCGGTCCTTCCACCCCCGGCTGCGGCATCTCACCGTTACCTTCGTGCCCATTGTCCTCCTTGGTCGAATATACGGGAGTACGAGTCTCGGCCTCCTGCTGCGGGTCCCTCGCATCCACTACTGATCCATCCACTCGATCGGCCGTTCCCTCTCCGGACGCCTTTTCCATCACGTCAAAAGGCACGTCTTCTTCCAGAATAGGACCTTCTCTACGTCCATCAAAATAATCACGGCACCAAGACCGATACCTGTGGGGCCTCTGGTCTTCCTCCCCCACGTTAACCCAGATGGTCGACTGAACTAATACATACACTAATCCTTCCGGATGAGGGTGGACGTGGAAATGGGTCTCAAATTCTGAAATATGCTCTAGGACACCGTAATGCATACGAGGATGAGGAGGTGGAGATCCTGCCATTCAACGGGCCTGAAATGTTGTCCCACAACTGGGATGAGACTACATCTCAGCAAGTTCTACCCTACCAATACTCGACTAGGAGACCAATACGCTAACCAGGCTGCCTATGCACACACGGGTTAGAGGGCTTACCTTGGCCTCAAATTCTACCTGCATATTAGCACAGTTCAATAGGCATTCAAGCAATCACATCACAGATCCACATCTCGATCAATCGACCTAGTCGATTTCATGCCAACAAGACCACTCACGGTCAATTCAGTTCAATCCATCAATTCATGACAAACCGATCAAATCATATCGGTGATTTCATCTATACTCGATAATTATTCTCAACGTTTCAAATCAACATTTCCACTCAAAATCAAATAGGCTCAAGGCGCTAGAGGTGCCCCAACACGAAGTCTTGTCATCGTGCGCTACTTAGTCCTTGACCACAAATAACAGTAGTGTAAGTCGCTAAAGGTAACTCACACGAAGTCTCACTATCGTGTAATTCTTAGTTCTTCACTATAAAAGCAGTAGTAGAAGTCGCTAGAGGTAACTCACACAAAGTCTCACTATCGTGTAGTACTTAGTTCTTCACTATAAAAAGCAATGGTATAAGGCGCTAGAGGTAATTCCCATGCGACTCAGGTCGCCATGTAACACTTAATCCTTGACCATAATGAGCAATGGTATGAGGCGCTAGAGGTGCCCCAACACGAAGTCTTGTCATCGTGCGCTACTTAGTCCTCTACCTGCTCAAGACCCATTAAGTTTCCTCAACACAACACACATCACATCAACTTCCAATTATCATCTTGCTTCAACTATAAATCAACACATGATTAATCCCTCACGGCCCAATGACTTTGTGCCTCGCACTTAAATTCCTTGATTAAAATAATGTCTTGGCCTCATTTCTTCGTATATAAAAAGAATACCCGATAAAATATCGTGCGTGGGCACACGGCTAGCTTTAGCCAAAATATGATATTTTCATTTCCATAACTCCCACATTTTCTATAGCCCACTCAAATAATTTTGGCATTATCAACCGATGCCCGGTTATTTTTCAATTAATAACCAAAGATTATTCAATTAAAGAATAATTCTCAATTTCACTAATAATTCAATTCAGCACAAAATAAGGCTCAATTAAATAAACGGACTATCACGCATTATCAAGATAAAATTTCGGTCGTCGGCTATCCTTACTTTAATTTTCGAAAAAAAAATAATTAATTAATTAATTTCAAAAATTAATAATTAATTACAATAAATTCAATTTAGCTCAAATCGGAGCTCAATTAAATAAATAGACTTCACCACGATCATCAAGATAAAAATTTAGGTCACTGGCCATCCCAAAGTTGAATTTTCGGAAAAATAAATAATTAATTAATTAATTTCGAAAATTAATATTTAATTCTTAAAAATTCCAATTAGGCTCGAATTGTCAAATTGAAGCCCGATAAGGGTCGGGAAAAATCCCGAGCTACCTTCAATAAATAGTAGACCACGTCTACTTGCTAATTGCATCATCAAATTGCTTAATTCGCATCACAATTGATTAATAAACACTAATCTATACTAATCTAACCACCTAAACCTAATTAATTAAAACTAAACAATCCTTAAGCATCATTAGTCTACTAAGCAAGGATTAGTGAGATTACTCATCGGAATCGCCTGCAAATCGGATCAATCCGACGGGGACAGCGCGAGGAACGATACTTCCCAAAGCGACTTTCGGGTTCGGGGCCCGGAAATGGTCCAAAAGCGGGCCAAGAGGGGCTGGAAACCCACTCGGCAACTTGCCGAGTTGCTGCAAAACAGAGGGGAAAAAGAGTTCGTTGGGGGCGGTAAGGGGTCGGGAAGGTAGGCGGCGGTCCGGGGAGGCTGCACGGCGGCTCCGGTGGTCTGCTCAGCCGCTCACGGTGGCTGAACAGAGGCCAAACAGGAGCCGGGTCGCACGACGAGGCGGTGAAAGGCGCGGCCAAGCACGGCTACACGCGTGCGCGCGCGGGGAAGAGCGACCGGCGAGCGGCGGAGCACGGGCGGCGACGGCGAGCTGCTCCGACCTTCAAACGACGGTGGCTGCTGCTTTTGTTTTGCTGTCTTCGCTGGTTCGCACAAACAAGCAAGGAGAAGAAGGAGTCGGTTACGAGGGAGTGGGGAGAAGAGAGAGGAGAGAGAGAGGATAAATGTTTGACTAGTCAAAAGTAGAAAGAAGAGAGGAGAAGTAGAGTGGAAGACAGCCAAGCAACCGGTGGAGGGGGGCAATTCGCACAAGGGAAAAGAGAAAGGGGAAAAGAGAGAGAGAGAGAGAGAGAGAGAGATTCGGCCAATGGGGTAGGGGAAAAGAGAAAAAGGAAATAAAAAGGATAAAATGGTGTTTAGGCAAAAATGGAAAAAAAAAAAAAAAAAAAGGGAATGGGAGGGAAACTAAAAAGAATTTCCTAACATAGAAAATTCTCATCCCATTTTCTTTTGAATTGGCTCAAAGATTCCCAAGAGAAAATTCAACTTAGAGTTCTTGGTCCCTAATTGCGTTTCTACAACCAATTCCCTCTTACTTTTCTCCCAAATAAATTTCACAACATCAATTGATGTCTCGAAAATCAAATTGATTAATTTCCTCCTCCAAGGACCCTTCAAGCTTCTCAATTTCACAATCAGAATCAATTCTCGGCCTCAACTGAACGAGAACGGCCCTAGCCTGACTTTTTCCCAAAAAGTTTCGGTTGTCAGAAAAATCTTTTGAGACTGAGTCGTGGATCCTAGAATTTATTATGACATGACAGAACCTTCAATTTTTGAAATCGGACTTGAATTGGCGGTTAATTTCCATTCAGCGCGTTTTTAGCGTGACCTAGACTACTGGGTGGTTTTCAGAACTTTTTAAGGCAAATGACCTATGGTCGATTCTCTTCGAACCACTATGAACCCATTCGACTCAATGGCGACTCTCGATTGTTGTAAAAATCTCGAGGATTCAATTACGGACACAGGGTACCAAAACGACAGTAAAATCATATTAGTGTCGGTCAACGAGAATTTTCCAATTTAATGGAGTCACCCACGATCGGCCACACATCTCAGTCGAACAGACCTATCTCTGATCTTAAATCGATTTTTAACTGTGCCGCAATGGCTTCTAAAGATGAGCACGGTCGAGAAACCAATTCCTGATTGAATTCTCAAGCTTATTGCCTTAAAATTTCTTAATTACTTACCCAGACAGTCTAGTTATCTTAAGAATGATCGGCTCTAAGAATAGCCCTATAAACGCGTCAACGAAATGCCCGATTAATTCAGTAGAAAACAGATTGAAAAATTCAGGATGTCACAAATGGTCTTGGGACATGCTTCGTCCGTGGGTCATGTCATTCTCCCCCACCTAATCGGGCGATGCCCTCGTCGCATCTGTGGCATGGAAGGCATCGATGTGTTTCTTGAACTACCATAGGCCCTCGGAGGGTTCCCAACTCGCTTCACTCTCGGGAAGGCCCTTCCATCGAACGAGGTACTCCTTCCTTGGTGCATAATATCTCTTTTGTATGATCCGGTCCACCATGATGCACTCAACATCCCGATCATAGGAGGTTTTGCTCTAAGGGGTGCTCGTTGTGATTCGCCTTGATCCGGATCATCCTCATCCGCATGGAAAGATTTCAGCATACTCACATGGAACACAGGGTGTACCTTGAGCTTGGCAAGCAAGTCCAGCTTGTATGCTACCTTCCCAATTTGCTGCAACACTCGGAAGGGGCCTTCATAGTGATGGATTAGCCCTTTGTGCACGTCCCAGTATCAAAGGACTAGGTGTAGCTTGGCCAACACCAAGTCCTCGACCTGAAATTCCACGTGCCGTTGCTTCTTGTCAGCCCACTTCTTCGTGCGCTTCGCAGCCCTATTTAGGCATGCCCATGCCAAGTCCACATGCTCATCCCATTCCTTAGCGAACTTGTATGCGGAGGGGCTGCTTCCTCGATATCCCGAGGCAATCGTGCTCGATGTGATCAGTTGTTGCCCGATCACGATCTCGAACGGACTCTGGTTCATGGACTCACTCTGCTGCAAGTTGTATGAGAATTGGCCCACGTCGATCAACCGTGCCCAGTTCACTTGCATGTTGCTCACATAGTGCCGGAGGTAGATTTCTAAGGAGTTCATTCACCCGCTCCGTTTGTCCGTCAATTTGGGGATGCATGCTCATGGAGAAGTTGAGGTTCGTCCCCAACAACTTGAAGAGCTCGATCCAGAACCACCCGGTGAATCGAGGATTACGATCGCTCATGATCGTGCGTGGGATGCCCCAATATTTGACAACGTGCTTGAGGAATAGCTTGGCTACTTTCTCGGCTAGGCAATCCTTTGTGGCTGGCACGAATGTCGCATACTTAGAGAAGCGATCCACCACAACCATGAGGGTCCGACATCCTTCGGACTTCGGCAAGTTCACAATGAAATCCATGGAGACGCTCTCCCATGGACGTTCCGGGATAGGCAACGATTCAAGGAGCCCCGCCAATGACCGTTGCTCTATCTTGTCTTGTTGGCACACAAGACATGTCCGCACATAGTCTTCAATGTCGTCCCGCATATGCGGCCAATAGTATTGATTCTCGACGAGTGCCATGGTGCGGTGGATTCCCGGATGACCCGCCCATTTAGAATCGTGGTACTCATGTAGGACTTCCTTCTGGAGTTTCCCGTGGAGCGGCACATAGAGTCGTCATCCTTTGGTGTAGAGGAGGTCATCCTCACACCAGAAGCGTCTTGTTTTGCCCTCTTGCGCATATCGAAGGAGGGCTTGGGTTGTTTGATCGTGCTTCAGCCCTTCCTTGATACGGTTGATCCATGGACAATCGGCTTGACTCATTACGTTGGTCAGCTCCATCTTCCTACTTAAGGCGTCGGCCACAGAATTGGATTTTCAGGGCTTGTATTCCAACACATAATCAAACTCGGCCAGGAAGTCTTGCTACCGAGCTTGCTTCGGGCTGAGCTTCTTCTGGGTTTGGAAGTAGCTCGTGGCCACGTTGTCGATCCTCACGACGAACCACGATCCCAAGAGATAGTGCCTCCAGGTACGAAGGCAATGCACCACCGCGGTCATTTCCTTCTCTTGGACCGTGTATCATTGCTCGGTATCATTCAATTTTCACGACTCGAAGGCAACCGGGTGCCCTTCCTGCATTAAGACACCACCGATAGCAAAATCAGAGGCATTAGTTTCTACCTCGTATGGCTTGGTGTAGTCAGGCAGCACAAGCATCGGCTCTTCGGTCATGGCCCGCTTCAACCGATCGAACGCCTCTTAACACCGATCCATCCACTCTCACGGCCTTTCTTTCTTCAGCATATCCGTGAGTGGCACGGTGAAGTTTGAATATCCCCGGATGAAGTGCCAATAGTAATTCGTGAGACCAAGGAAGGATCTCAACTCCGTCACCTTGGTCGGTGGTTCCCATTCAATGATGGCATGAATCTTGGTTGCGTCCATCCGCACTCATCCGCCCCCGACGATGTGCCCAAAGAAAGGGACTTCCTTTTGCGCAAAAGCGCATTTCTCACGCTTCACGTACAAGTCATTTTCCTATAGGAGCTGGAAGACTCGTCTCAAATGCTCGACGTGTTCCTCAAGTGTCCGACTATATACAATGATGTCATCAAGGTAAACCACAACGGACCAATCAAGGAACGGATGGAGTACCTTATTCATGAGAGTGCATAATGTAGCCGGTGCATTGGTCAAGCCAAAAGGCATGATGAGGAACTCGTATGATCCATAGCGGGTCATGCACGCGGTCTTCGGTTCATCCCCTTCGGCAATCCAAACTTGGTAGTATACCGATTGAAGATCAAACTTGGAGAACCATCGGGCTTCCCCAAGCCCCCAAGCTGATCGAACAAGTATGCAATGAGAGGGATCGAGTACTTGTTCTTGATGGTGAGCTTGTTCAATGCTTAGTAGTCTATGCACATGCGGAGGGATCCGTCATGTTTCTTTTGGAATAAGACCGGGGCACCGAACGGGCTTTGGATGGCCGAATGTACCCTGCGTTGAGCAACTCTTTGAGCTATTTCCTTAGTTCCTCCAACTCGGGTGGGGCCATGCGATAAGGTGCCATGGCCGGTGGTTGAGCATCGGGCACAAGCTCGATCCGATGGTCCACTTCTCTCCAAGGAGGTAGCTTTTGGGTAGCTCGGGCGGCATCACATCTTGGAAGGCATCGATGACTCGGGCCATTTCTCCCGGTACCTCACTTTCTTCCACGCCCTCCTCCTTAAATGCTGCCAAGAAGGTCACCTCGCCCTTCCATAACCCCTTTGTCAGCTGGCATCTTCCTATCGCGTCCCGACTCGCGGTAGATCGGGACCATGCATTGGCATCGCTTATCTAGGATGCAAATACAATCCACGAAGGGCATAACACCCGCATTGATTGATCGAGGAATCCTAAACCGAGTATGAAGTCATAGTTGTCAAGGAGGATTATCTCGATATCCTCTTTGCTGGTCCATGGACCAAGGTGCAACTCCACGTCCCTAGCCAACCGACGTCACTCGTCTCGACCGGAAGATTCAGCTTCTTCATGGCCTCATTGAATATGAAGAGGTCGAATGCCCCGGTATCCACGAGCGCACTCATCGTGGTACCACCAATCTTCACATCCACGAACATCATCCCTTTAGGTTCCTTGGCCTTGATCGACCTAAGGATCCGCAACGATCCCAACCGTGCCTCCTCTCGCGGTACATCCTCTTTGCACAAGGCCGCCAGCTTCCCTCTTTTCGGACAATCTTGGGCCATATGGGGACCGTCGCAAAAGAAGCACTTGTAGGTGCGTACCTTGCGATGGTATCCTCCGCTACTCGACTCGGGTTGAGTCCTAGGAGGGAAAGATGGTGGTTTGCCTCCATTCGGATGGTTGTACGGACTTCGATCTCCCCCACCATTGGCCTTTCTCTCGGTTGAGGGTCTAGCTTAGCCGAGGATGATGGTTTGTATTCCACGAGAGACTCGGCCATGGAAGTAGCCGTTGTGAGATCCGTTGCATTGCATCGTTTAAGCTCTTGCTTGACCCATGGTTTGAGTCCACTCATGAATTGATGGAATGCCTCCGTCTTGGTCATGGACGAGATTTGGAGCAGTAGCTCCAAGAACCGTTTCACGTACTCACGGACTCCGCCTTTTTGCTCTAGGCGCTTGAGTTCTCCGCGAGCTTCTTCCTTCGCATAAGCGGGATGGTAGGTTTGCTGAAATTCTTCGACAAACCGAGCCCATGTTGTGATAGGGTTGCCACTCCTATCATCCGACCTGCGACGCCACCACAGTAATACATCATCAGCTAAATACATGACTACAGTGTTTACTCGAATCACGTCGTCGGTCATTCTCCATGGTCTAGAAGTATCGTTCCATGTACCATAGGAAGTTGTTCATGTCCTTTGCCACCTAGGAGCCCTTGAACTCTTTCGGCTTGGGTGCATTGGCACGTGGTTGCATGGTGATCACCTCATTCACGCATGCCGCTTCGACCTCCACGAGCTTCCTTTTGAGCTCGACGACTTCGGCACACATGGCCGCCATTGCCGCTTCCCACGTCTCGTCCCGCTATCTTATCTCGTGGATCAGGGACCCCAGGAACTTGCCTCGGAGTTCTCCCATGTCGGTTTTCAGCTCTTGCATCTCGACCCAGAGCTCTTCCTTTCCGACTTCCGCTCCCTCGACGGTCTGGCATAAGTCCTCGACTTGTCCTTGGATGTCCAAGACGGTTTCCTCCATGACCATCACTTGGCATTCCAGGTCGCCCATCTGATCCCTCAAACTCGAGGCACCACGGGTTTTCTTTGGCTTGGCAAGAGCCTTCTCGTTGGCTCTACCGCGCTCTTCGTGATCCTCGACTTGAGCGATCGTAACATTGGGACGCTGATCAGCCATCGCGCCTGGAACGAAGGCTCGATACCACTTGTCACGGGTCGGTCGATTTCGATCGATCAAACACCATGCGGCCTTAGGATTTGTGATCCCAAGTCAGCCTTCTCACGCACACGCACAACACAAGGGTTGGCCGCACAAAGGAGCAAGTGTTTTTCACTATGAATGAGTTGAATACAATGAGAAGGAGGGACCCCTATTTATACAAGTTCGGTCGTATCTCGGCCGTTGATCGTTCCTCCGATCCAACGGTGGTATTCAAATGAGTATCATCATTACAAGGCTACACAGCAGGCCACTCAATGGCCATAGCCCTTGGGAAAGCCCATGGGCGTGTGTCAGAAGCAAGATCAGGGCAGCAGGGCCGCCTGACACGGGAGCAAGTGAGTGATTGCAGGTTGCACATGGGCTGGCCGAACATTACTCACCGGTCGTGCACGGGTTGGTCGTGCGCTGATCGTGGATCAGTCGTGGGCCGTTCATGGGCAGCCCTTCGTGTGTTGACACGGCCCGGATGGTCTTAGGACATGCTTCATCCATGGGCCGTGTCACTAGCGACTATATTGAATATTTAGTGATAGTACAAGTACTGCATTGAACAAATTGAAAGTCCAATGATAACATCGTACATTGGTCCATAATTTATGGATTATTCATGTCATTTTCCCATGAATTTTATCACAGCAATAGTTTTGTGAAGTTTTTGTTATTTTTCAATGATTAAGCTTGTGAAAAGTAGCATTCATTCTTCTCAATCCAAATTTTAGGAATCTATTCATAAATTGGTAATTAATGATAACGATCCATCACTTTCACTAGCAGTCTTTAACGATTAAATTGTAGATAATTTAGTTTCATATTTGTCTTCCTGTCTCTACCGTATCTATGGGTTCCAATATTTAATAGCTTACCACATTCAGATTTTGGAAGTAGCAAATGTTCAGAATTAGATTCTCTATCATAGCTCATAAGTGAAAATGAGTGCTGATTGGCATATAATCACAACGTACATTAGCACGTAGATTACCACCGTACATGTTACCATACATAATGATATAATATGATGTTCTAGGAAAAATAGTCAGAAAGATAGTAACAATCTACAAGAAAATGACGTCTACATACGATAACCTACGAATCACACTTGTTCACATGAAGCAAACATATATTGAAATCATGGGAATTTGTAAGTATTTTTTATACAAATTAGATACATGGCAATTTGCATTACTAATAAATGTTACATAAGTATCCAACTGCATGCACACTTCCTTATTGCTCAGTGCCTTCTTGATCTTTTCCACTTTTTTGCCATTTTTTTGGAGTAGTACAAGAACCATCAACTCTTCTCATCAATGATCAAGTTCCCTAGCACAATGCCAATCGAAAACCAGCCTCTAACGCCAATTAGCACAACTTTACAATCCAAATCAAACGGAGAATCTTCTTCATTTTTTTCCTCGAACAAAGATGGTGGTAATGGTAATTTACTCCCAACCTTTGTGCATTTGTTTGGTAAAGAACTTCCACATAATCCCTTATTCATTGCAAATGAACGTGTCCCAAATGTGTCGAATTGACTCCTTCATGGTATTGGTCCCGATAGTTGATTATGAGAGACATCAAAAGATGAAAGAAATGTAAGTTGGGCTAGTTGTTGAGGTATCTCTCTTGAGAGATTGTTCCAAGAAAGGTTTAGAGATTCTAGCTTTGTCAAGTTTACTAAGGAAGGTGGGATAAACCAATGAGAATGTTATTCAAAAGGTTAAGCATGAGAAGTGACTTCAAATCTCCAACAAGATCGGGTAAGCATCCTTCGAATTTGTTATTGGAGAGGTCAATTCCCATAAGGGCATAAGGAACCTTCGAGTATTCCATTTTTGTGCCTTTATTCATTAGTTTCATTCCATAAGTCATTTAATACCTATCAACCACTTGCCGAATATCCACATAAATGGTAACTATTGCATGTATATATAGAAGGATGGAGAGAGACCTGAAAAAAGTATATATATATTCCAACCAATCTTGACCAACAATTACTTTCATGGCATGGAAACTTTGCAACAACTTGAAAGGAAGTTCTTGGAGAAATTGTAATAAATCACTAATGGAAGTGGACTAGAGAGAGTAGTTTTGAGCAAGTTTGAACTAATGCCAAAATACATCAACTTAGGAAGTGGCAGATTGAATTGGTTGTTCACAAAGCCAGTTAGAAAATTGTGAGAAAGATCAATATACTCCAAGGTCTCTCTACTACCATTCCACATCCACGTAGGAGTACTCCTCCAATTTTATGTGTGAAAGACTTACACTTTCCAATCCACTTAGGTAGCCTAAAAACTTCGGGAATTCATGTAAATTGCAGGAATCTAAAGCTAAAGTGAAAACTTTTGAAAGAGTGGCATTGATCTCGATCTTGCTAACAAAAGATTTGTTGTTGAAGTCCAAATATAATGTTGTCAAGTTCTTGAGCTCATGTAAATTCACCATACTACTCAATTTATTCCAACTAAGATCAAGATACTCAATATCCTTGAATTTGTGTAAATCCACTATGCCACTCAAATTATTCCCACTAAGATGAGATATTTAAGATGCTTAAGTTCCCCTAATGAGTTTGGACTTTCACCTTGCAAATTGTTGGATGAAATGTCAAGTGCTATCAATCAAGTCAAGTTCTCAAATGAAGACGGAATCGGACCACTTAGTTGAACATCTAGGAAATGTAAACAAACAAGACTCGTTAATTTGTCCATTGATTGAATCTCATCATCATCATCATCATCATCATCATCTCTCTCTCTCTCTCTCTCTCTCTCTCTCTCTCAAATAAAAAAAGCTTTGCTAGTTGAATGTTACCTGAAAGGTACAAAGAGGTAAGTTTTGTCAAGTTGACAAGCCAATGCCTAATATCACCGCTGAAATTATTGACACGTAGCTTTAGATATGATAGTTACGTGAGGTTAGTGAAGGAAGCAGGGATTTGACCATAAAATTTACTAAGCGATATATCCAAAAAAGTGAGCTAAGAAAGATTACCAAGTGAAGTTGGAAGTGAACCCGAGAAAGCACAGTACCCAATTGATAATACATTCAAGAAAATAAGGTTTCCGATGGAAACATTTAATTCTCCTGAGAAATTTGTGCCCCAAAGAATTAATGATTTTAAGGAAAACCCCATTGTTGTTCTAGAATCGAACCAGAAAGGTTGTCATTCAAACTAATGTCAAGGACTTCAAGGTTTGGTAATTCAAAGATGCCCACCATAAATTTGCTATGCAATCCACAATCACTAAGTTTAAGCAACTTCAAAGAGGAGAAGTTTCCAAGCACATGAGGGAATGGTGATGGCATGCTTATAAAAGAGAGATCAAGTTCTTTAAGCATAGTTAAGTTCCAAACAAATTTGTCTACATTGGGCATCTCAAGCGCCACTCGGAAAACAAATCAAGAGGTATGACGGAATCCCACCTGAAAGACAAATCAATAGAAATTAATCTAGATAGCCGTGGGATATCCAAAGGGACTTTTCTAGAAAAGTGCGAATTGGAGAGATTAAGGTATTGTAACCTAGAAAGATTGCTGAAGCCATATGGGATTGAAGATGAGTTGAAGTCATTCCAAGAGAGATTGAGGGATTCCAAGTGGAAGAGGGGAAAGAGGATGCTGTTAGAAGTTATGGTACCAAAGAGATAGCTGCTACTAAGGTCAAGGCCTATCCCATGATTGGAGACCTCATTGCACTCTACACCATCCCACAAGCAGCAATCTTCATGTTCATCTAGAGACCAAGATTCAACCTTCAAATAAACATAAAGAAAATCTTCTTTGGTGTTTTGAAAATTTCTCTTGATGTGACATCCTGAAATTTTCAGTCATGTTTTCAATTTAATAAATCGGACCTTTCATCGACGCGCCTATAGTGTTGTTCTTAGAGCTGATCACTCCTGAGATAACTAGACTATTTGGGGAAGTCATTAATGAATTTTAACGCAATAAACTTGAGAACTTGACCAGGAATCGACTACTCGACCATGCTCATCTGCAGAGATCATTATGGCACAGTAAAGATCGATTAGAGATCAGAGATAGGTCGGTTCGATTGAGATGTGTAGCTAAATGTGGGTGATTCCACCAATTTGCAAAATTCTCGTCAATTGGCACTAGATTGATTTTTTTTGTCGTTTTGGTACCCTGTGTCCGTATTTGAAATCTTGAGATTTTTATGACCACCGAGAGTCGCCAATGTGTCGAAGGGATTCATTGTGGCTCGAAGAAAATCAACCATGGGTCATTTGCGCTAAAAATTTCTAAAAGCTACCCGATAAGCTACGTCACGCTAAAATCGCGCCAGATTGAAATTAACCGCAAATTTGAATCCAATTTTAGAAATTGAAAGTTCTATCATGTCACGAATTAATTTAGAAACGTCAACTTATCCTCTGAAGATTTTTCTGCAAACCGAGATTTTTGGCGAAAAGTCGATATAGGGCCGTTTTCAACCGAAAAATTAAGGGGACCATTTTTTATCCCGTTTTTTGGATGCAAGTTGGTTCCATTGGTAAGAAAAAATGTCAATTTGATCTAGGACGCGATGGTGGAATTTTTTAGGGCTGAATTGATTTAATTCAAGTGGGAATTTGGTTCAATTTGGAGGGAGACCCTTCAAAATTCGTAGCCCCCCTCATGCCTCAACTTTTGGACCATTTCCAAGGCTTCCCAAGCAAGTTAATGATCTGAAAAATTGCTGAGGAAGCTGCCAATTGGTGGGACCAATCCAAGGGGGATAAAGAGATAGATTGAGACCAAGTGGCCCCCTCCAAGCCAAAGTTGTTCCCCCCCCCCCTTCTTCTCCTTCCTTTTTGTCGACCCCCCTTCCATTTCCAGCAAGCTTGAACTCTCCAAAACCCAAAAAACCGAGTAGAGTAGCCCCCTCCACAGTCGATGCCCCTAGCCGCCCATCGGAGTCGCCTAGCGCCGTCGCTGCCACTACGAGCCCCTACGTGAACCTCGCCAGTCCCATGCGCCGTCTCGCCCCTTCCTGCGTCTAGCTCACCCCTCAAGCCTGTCTAGCCACCGTCGCAAGTTGTTCTCGTTGCCTGAGCCACCATGAGTCGCCACCTGCCGCCATGAGGCCCTACTTGGACCGCTGCAACCTTCACCTGCCCTGTCTCGCTGTTTCGGCCCCAACCAGCCGCTCAGCCTCCTCCTACGGCGGAACCACAAAAACCGAAGCCCCTGGGTCTGCAGCGCACTGTTTGGCCCGCTTTGGACCACTTTCGGGCCTTAAAAGGTGCACCCGCTTCGGAGTTTATGGCCCGTCTTCGCATCCCCGTCCTAGTGAACTCACCAGCTTGCGAATCCAATGAGTTTACTCACTAATCTCCCCTTATGAAGTTAATTATGCTTAAAGGTTGATTAGTTTAAGTTAAGTATGGATTAGGTGGTTAGTTAGAATAGATTAGCAATTTAATTAATCGTTATTGCATGTTAGGTGGTTAGAATAGTGCAATTAGCAAATAGATAAGTCATAGTATTTATCTAGATATGTTTGGAAATTTTTCGGGCCGGTTTTGGTATTTAATTAGGCCTTTCCAGCCTAAGTTGCATTTTTGGTATTTATTTAATTAATTTTCATAATTATTTAATTAATTATTATTTTCTTGGAATAAGATCGAGATAGCCGATGACCGGAATTTTATGCTAATTGCAATGTTGTGGTTGGTTTAATTATCTGGATGATAATTTGTGCAATTTGTGTGTTGATTGAAATTTTGGATATTTATATCCCAAATTTATTAATTTTAGTATTTAATTAGAAAATTACCGGGCGTCGGTTTACAGCGCCAAAAATTTTTTTTTTATCGATTATATAAGTAGTGGGATTTTATAAAATAAAGATATTATATTTTTGGTTGAGGTTTACCGTATACTCACACACGATTATTTTCCGGGTATTATGAAAATAGTGAAATTGCCAATGGATGAGTGTATTAAGCATAAATTAGCTTCGGTGAGCATAAATCAACTTCGGTGAGCATATATCAGCTTTGGTTAACATAAATCAGCTTTGGTGAGCATATATCAGCTTTGGTGAGCTATACTATCTATTTATATCAGCTTCGGTGAGCTATACTATCTATTATTGTCAGCTTAGGCGAGCATTCTTTCATATCGCTTAGATGAGCAGCGATCGTTTCAAGGAAACGACTTGATAGATAGTATTGATTGATAGATAGTATTGAAATGGTTAACCAAGAGATGGTCCTGATGACATGGAATCGACTAAGTCGATTGATCGATGACTCGATTTGATTGGATGAATTGATTTGTTGAAATGATTGATTAAGTGGTTGAATCGTACTGACTTGTAGGAAGGGACTGAGGCCAAGGTAAGTCCTTCGACTTGTGCTTGTGCTTAAGCAGCCCTCAAAGGGTTTTTTCTTCCTAGTCGGGACTTAAGGGGTGAACTTACTGAGACGTCATCTCATCCCGTTGTTGGATAACAATTTTAGGTCCTTAAATGGACAGCCGAAGAAGGTCACCGAGCAGAAGTGTTTTATTCCGTTGCATGGAAACCCTAGGGGAAGGTGTATGAACTCGTGAGGTCCGTGGTTTGGGTTGATGCGGGTCTACCCCAAAAAGGACCCCATCAATACAGATCATGGTATCATTATAAGCGGAATGGATAAAGAGAGGATCCCATACTAGAGTCTAAGGTCCCTATGTATGTGTCGGAGGTTGTTTTTGGGAAAGGCATGGCCGACCCACCAGGTGGTTCGGTGGTGGACCCGTGTTTGTTGGATCCAGGGACCTCGGAGTATTCAGTCGAAGACTCGACTAATTAGAGGATCTGTAGCCCTCTACCCCCCCCTCTCATTTTGCAGACCTTGTATATAGATCGGCTAGTATTGTAAATGACATAGTTTGTTATGTATATAATGGTGTGTGTTGGTTTTCAAAAAAAAAAAATAAAAAATGATGGCCCTTCTTTTCTATCCCATCTTGTTGTTGTCTTCGGATTAATTATTCGCTTCCACATGCATATTAAAATGAATGGGTCGGCGATGTGTCCTAGGACATCACTATTTAATTGACCACCAAGGGATGGGCACGTGCTGGAGGATCGGGGCGTGACACTTGAAATCCATCAAGGCTGAGCCCCCATATGGATGGTGCGGTGGCATAGTGAGTGAAGTAGGAGTCATCAAGAGAAGGACGATCCAAGTTAGAAGTGCATATAGTAAGGATGCCATGTTTTTTTGTTTTGGCTTACTAGAATTGGTTAATGTATGACAGGTAAAGAGTGATTAAGAAGCTTTTCATGGATAGCAATAACCGGTCCCATTCTATGGAAGTTAGCGCTACCTTTTTTTTGTCGAAAAGTTAGCGCTATTTGCATCGCTTGTTATATGTGAAAAGAGGCATTCTTACATAGAACATTGATAACATCTCTTCTTTGATAGAAATCTTGTACCAAAAAATAGCATGACCCGGACATGGATCTTGAAGAAGCAAAATCACACATTGTCCAATCAAATATCCAAGACATCCTCCTTGTCTACTTTTCTAGTTAAATCGTGCACTCGTAATTGTTACACAAAAACAACAAGCCGTTGGCTTAGATGGTAAGAGGGTTTGCTCGTCTCCTTGAGATGGGTATCAAGCCTTGCTAGGAGCACTCTAAATTAAAATGCCGAATGCACTGAGTCAATATAAGATAGGGCACCCTTGTGATCACCCAGGAAAGTCAACCAATCGAGTTGTGCAAAAAGTGCCCCCTCCCATATACCACTTCATTGCTAAATTTAAAATAAATAAAAAGTTGCATAGAAGTGATTGGCCCGGATAACTTATACCCAAATGTTATGAATGAATGGATAATTATAATATGTTTATGTATGTATTCATGTAAGCTTTCATTGTTACTTAGCCATTGTTAATACAACATTGATCAATTAATCAGTTAGATGAAACGATCATTTTAATTGTCTAGATTGAACTCCATTGATTACAAATGACTTGAGCTAACTTAATACCATGCCCATTGAATATCATACTATACAATTTACATTTCCTATTGAACAGTACTATATGGACTCCATGCAAAAATGAATAATTATTCGTGATTTTCAAAGATATTTTTGTCATTATTTTTAGGTAAAATAAGGTGAAGATACGAAATCTGAAAATATTTTCAATCGGTGACAATGATATTTTAATTTAGTAACTCTTACTCATCAATCTAAAAGATGAGCAACGGTCTTTTGCAAGTGTCTCATCTTGGTCTTTTATGTGGAAAAAAAGAAAAAGAAAAATGCTAAGCTGACCATCCTCCATCAAGTGACGAAGTGACGATCAACATTAGCACCGCTCATTTTGTGAGGAAATCGGTTGACATTTTCAACCGGTTTCCTCTCACCCAATTTACTTATTTATTTTAATATTGCAAACGAAAATTAAGAAATAAAATCCTAAGAGAGCCTATACAATCAATTTTCTTGAATATGATGAAAAAATAAATTAGATACTAAAATATAGATATTACAAGTAAAAAATATTATCACCTACTAAAAAGAAATTGTTAATGTCATTTTATAGATCTATTAAATTTAAAAGATGAAAAAAAATACTTGAGACTAAGATTGATTTTGTAATGTTTTAGGTCGGCAAAAGTACAGTAGAAGTACTAAAACTTGGCATGGGGGGATAATTAAATGTCAAAAGTTATGAAAGGTACACATAAGTGAATTGAGACATCCGAGTGCCAAGTCCGATGAAGGCTCCCAAAATCCTACGTGGCATTTTTTTTTTAATAATATAACTCAAAGTTGAGTCAGCAAAAAAGAGCCAAAACAACATCGCCTCTTGTTTGAATTTTAATATAAATATTAAATAAATTAAATTTAAAACTTAAAAAAAAAAAGTTGCAGAAGGCATTGGACGGACCGTCGGTTCGGTCCGGTTCTTGGGTGGATCCATGGAACCGATCTTGACGCGAAAGAATTTTGGGATGTGCAACCAAATTTAGGTACCCGAAATGGATTAGGAGCCAAAGACGAAGGGAGTGAGATGAGATCTAGGGTTTCTTTTAGTAATTTTTTTTTTTTTTAATATTAAAAAGGTTCCGGTCCGGTCCGGTGGGCGGGCGGGCGGATCCGCCCATCCACCATCGTTAGGTTCCGGGCGGTTCCGGGTATTTTGAACTACCCACCATCGTTAGGCTGGCGAACTCAACTGACCCCTCTCTCCACTGTCGCCAACCCTTCCCGACGATAGTGGGGAGGCAAGGACAAGGGCTTGCATAGCGCTTGACCAACACCTTCTGCAACTTCTTCTTCTTTTTCCTTTTAAAAATAATAATAATAATTTAGTTGTAAATTTAATTTAATTAATATTTATTTATTAATATTTAATTCAAATCCGAAACAAAATGACGTCGTTTTTTGCTTATTTAGCCATGTCGCATGTAAAACAATGTCGTTTTCAAGTTATGTAGCCATGTCAGCATGCAAAATGACATCGTTTTGTATTTGTCTCATCAGAAAAAAACGTCACGTCAACATTTTGGCCGGATTTTCTCACTATTGGCACTTAATTGATCTATTTTGCTTTGATTTTAGCACTTAAGTGTAACTTTCTTAACTTTTGGTACTTAAATATCCATTCATGTTAAGTTTTGGCACTCTAAGTGTCCGTGTCTCGTTTTAGGCCAAACACATCTTCATCTACGAGATTTGGATCAACCGGGTAAATTTTTTTCTCTACTAATTCATTATTCTTATTTTGTTTTTTTTCTTTACTTCATTCGTTTTGTGCATAAGCAATATCACTGGTCTTAATTTTAGACCACCAAAAAGTCCTTTCAAAGTAATTTGATTTTGGCGAAAGGACTAAAATGCCAGCAATGAATTGTTATTAATTGCAAAGCCAACGTCTCAAGTGTTTTTTTATCTTTTAAATTTACTAGATCGATACAATGACATTAATGATTTCTTTTTAGGATATGATAATATTTTATACTTGTAATTATTTATATTTTAGAATTTATTTTTTTATCATATTCATGAAAATGTGGGCCATCTTAAGATTTTATCTTTCAATTTAAGCTTACAATAAAAAAAAAAAAAAATTGGGTGAGATGAAACCGGTTGAAAAAGTCAACCGATTTTGCCACAAAATCAGCGGTCATTAGTTGACCATCACTCCGTCACTGGATGAAGGATGGTCAGCTAAGCCGCACTCAGACAAAAAAAAATAATATATGAGTAGCTAAGTAACTTTTTGTACAAGATCAATACATAATCCTTTCCTTATAAAAAAACTAACATCAACATATTTGGTGAACGATTTTCACTTTTTGAGTGAAACAGCATGTATGGAACATCAAGATCAAAATGACCAAAGGCTGAACGATGTACACTAATGAGGGTGACATGATATGGTCTTTCTATGTTAATATAATTTTCGCATTTGTTATTTCAGCACTTATGTCATAGAAGAGACAAAGGAGACCGTAATGCTGTAGCCTTCACGGTAAGCAATTTTATGGATCGGAATTCTAGGGCGTCTCCTTAGCCACTCCATAGTTTGATGTGGAAGGATACTTGGGGTGACTGAAGGAAAAATGTTAAAGTCTTTCGGGCTCAATGTTTTACTTTGGATGGTCTATCACCTTCAGTTTCACTGTCAATGGCCTACCTAAAATGGGACCAAAGAGGCAAATTTGATCTGTTTGAGAAGTCGGACTCAAAATATCACCTAATAGAAGCAAGTGAAAAATGTAGATATTTTCGGTGTAAATAATGGGCACATTCAATTAGTCTGGCCACTTATTTCCTTGGTGGGTTATTGTTTTTGCAGCTTCTTATGAATGAATTGACAAACCACATAAGACATTGAGGTATTGACAAAGTGATGATTAAGATCAACCATAGTATGTGTATTTGTCTTGCCTTAAATGTTTTGCATTGTCAACACATTGCGTATGTCTCATTGCTTTTTTTCTTATATTTTTTATTTGAATATAATGGTATGGGTTATAAGCAAATAGGCATTTTCCTTTTCGAAAGGGGAAAAATGGTCACACATCTACAAGGTACATATTAGGTGAAAACAGAAATTACTACTCATGGGAAGGCGGTGGAGTGCAATGAATTCAATGATCACATTGCCATCCTCAACCTTAGCAACACTTGTCCCTCCGAAACCATATAATACTGGTCTTTTCATAAAGGGAAAAGACCACCAAAAACCCAAACTTTGCCCAAAGTGACAAATTTACCTAAAATTTTTTTTTGTAACGTGAAAAACCCCAAACTTTTCAAACTATGACACATTTACCCCATCAAAGGCATTTTTGTCTTATTTTTCTGTTTTTCCTTTTTCTTTTTTTCTTCTTCTTCCCTCCGCCAACCATGGTGGAGCCGGCGGAGGGAAGCCGGCGTTCGACGAGGGCTACCCTCGTCGGTGTCAGGCCAACCCAGGCGAGGGTCACCCTCGCCTGGGCTGGCTAAGGCCGCCCTCGTCGGCGTCGAGCGAGGGCAGCGCTCGACTGGGCTAGCCCAACGTCGGCAAGGGCCTCCCTCACCCGACGCCGACGAGGGCACCCTCGCCCGACGTCGGCGAGGGCCTAGCGAGGGATGCCCTCGCCCGACTCGGGGGAGGGGTGCCCTCGCCAGATTTGGCGAGGGAGGCCCTCACCAGCGTCGGGTGAGGGCGCGAGGGAGGTCCTCGCTCGACCCAACTAAGGGCCGCCTCACCCTCGCTGGTGTCGGGCGAGGGCGGCCCTTGTCGAACGCCGGCTTCCCTCCGCCATTGCCGGCGGAGGGAAGAGAAGAAAAAAAAAAAAAGAAAAAAAATTAAAAGTAAAAAGACCAAAATGCCCTTTAGTTTAGGGTAAATGTGTCACACAACAAAAGTTGAGGATTTTTTATGTCTCAAAAAAAAGTTTGGGGTAAATGTGTCACGGTTGGCAAAATTCAGGGTTTTTCACATCAAAATTTTTTTTTTTTGAATAAATCTGTCACTTTGGACAAAATTTAGGATTTTTCGTGATTTTTTCCCTTTAATAAATCTAATCTGTAATTCAAATTTAACACTAGAAGAAGATATTATGGGATGCTAAGTGTGAATCATTCCCAATCACCAAATCTTTGACCAATCATCTTTTCTTAAACATATTTAGTTCTCTCTCTCTCTCTCTCGAATGTACTAATAAAGGGAAAAATCTCAGCCGCACCACCTTATCGGGCCTTGGGCTTTTGGTCCATGACGCGAGTCCAAAAAGAGCTAAAAAGAATCGGGTCAGGCCCAAGGCCCATTTTCTTCTACTTCTTCGGATCCAATATGTAAGCCCTAGGGTTTTGTGTACGAAGCGATATAAAGCTCTCTCAGTCAAACCAGCTTCCCTCCGTCGGACTATAGCACCGCTCGGTTCCCAAGGCCTGAGGCAGGTAACCGTTTGAGCTCGATTCTCTGAAATTTTCGGTGCTGATTGTTGCGTGATCGTGTGTGTTCCGCTTCCTTGTCGATCTTCGGCCTCTTAGCCGCTCCCTTTCTCCGGTTGATTCGCGTTGGATTCGCTTCGATTCATGTCGGGTTCGAATCTGTTTGCTTTCGCTCTGTTTCTATTCGCTTGGTCGGTTGAGAGTTTCGGCATCATTGGCAGTCGTCGTTCCGGATTTGCCGACTTCGAGCTCAATCTGTGGACGGCCTTCGCCCAATCTAATCGGGCCATTAGATGTTGTTGATTCGCGGTGTTTGTTTTCCTGCCGAATGTATTGTGTTTAAAATGCTGTGTTTTGTTTTCGCTCGATCGGATTCTTGTTTATGTGGGTTGACGAAAGGTTTCTGGTGATGCATTGTCCGAAGTAGCTGTTTCCTTTTTCTGAGCTGAGGAGGCAGGAATCGAGTTTCGATGGTTCTGCTTGTTGAGATTGTTCGCGACGTGGCATTTTGTTGTCTAGGGTGCAGTGGGAGTGTGGAGGTTCAAGAATGTCGATGCCTTGAATGGGGATTGCAATTCTAAATTCAGACATGGTTCTTGTACTGTGAATGAGATTTAATTGGATTTCTGCAGTCCAGGAATATATCCTGATTTGATCTCAGCATGTTTCAGCTTGTTTAAGCTGTTGGTCAACAAAACTTAAAAGTGATGTCATCTAACACGATATTGTTCGGTTTACTACCTTATTATGTCATTCTTTCTCTTTTGTGAAAATGGTTATTCCAGATTGAAATTATCATGTTGGCAATGTGGCTGATTGTGTGCCCTTGATATTTAGTTTTCTGAATTTCTATCTAGGCACTGAAAACCACTTTTAAAATTTTGCAGAGTGAAATAAAAATTTGCTGTACTTTTCATTAATGTGTTTGGATCATAATCTGTCATGTATTGACTGTCCGATAGCTTTTGCTGATGAGATATATCCACATCTCAGAGCCATCTTAACCTTAAAAGCCTCGTCTTTTTTTTTCCTTTTTAGGTAAGTCATGGTTAAACATAACAATGTCGTGCCAAATGGGCACTTCAGAAAGCATTGGCAAAATTACGTCAAGACCTGGTTTAACCAGCCTGCGAGAAAGGCTAGAAGATGCCTAGGTAATTGAACTACTTACCTAGTTATTGAAGTGAAATCACTGGTTTCCATTCTTATTATCAGAGCATTCTGATGTTCTTTATTTCATGCCAGCTCGGCAAAAGAAGGCTGTGAAGATTTTCCCACGGCCAACAGCAGGTCCCCTCAGACCAGTTGTCCATGGTCAAACCGTGAAATATAATATGAAGGTCAGGGCTGGGAAGGGATTTTCTCTCGAAGAGCTTAAGGTATAGCCACAATGAGTAATTTGTTTGAATGGGTTCTTTTGTCATGAAGAATCTTCATTACCTTGTCAAGATAATACGTCTCAGTGTTTATAGAAGTAATATGAATAGATTGGGTCATCCAGCCTGTTCAAACTCTGTGCCGATAAGATTTAACTATCATTTCACTTGCTGTCAACTTATTTCTGTCAGCTACGAAATTGTGCTCCGTGCCTTTTGGATTTTTCTATCCCAAATTACAATGTATCATGAGGAGATTAGCTATATGTACTAAACCAGCATTATTTTCCCCACATTTTTGTACATGAAGCATTGTTAATGGCCCTGTGTTGTTTTACTGGTATATTACTCCTACCTGTGGTCAAAGTCGCATTCAGCTATTGGAGTGGCAGGTTCCAATTAGACTTGCATCCCTAGCTTCATTTAGCTCTTTAAATGGAATGTGGCACTTTTTTTTTAAACCTTTTTATTGTTTCATCCAGATTCTGTCTGTTAAGTCGGCATGTTTTCATTTTTACTAAACATGCTTTTTTCCACAAAGGTTTGGAATTACGATAACGAAAACGCCTTCCATAATTGCTCTCTCCTTCAAGGATTTTTTTTTCCAGTTTTCAGCATCTGGTGCGAACCTCGTGCTTAACTTGCATTTTGCACATTTCAGGCAGCAGGTTTCCTGAAGAAATTAGCTCCAACAATTGGAATTGCAGTTGATCATCGCCGCAAGAATCGGTCACTGGAAGGTCTACAAGCTAATGTGCAGAGGCTGAAGACATACAAGGCGAAGCTAGTTGTCTTCCCGAGACACGCACAGAAATTGAAGGTAAATTGAGTACTTACAAAATTCGTATCAATATTGTCCAATCCCTGTTCTTGTTGAAAGCATCTCATCTTCCTTCTCCATGCAGGCTGGTGATTCTACTCCAGAAGAGCTTGCAAATGCAACTCAAGTGCAAGGAACCTACCTGCCCATTGTAAGAGAAAAGCCAGCCGTGGAACTTGTGAAGGTCACGGATGAGATGAAATCATTCAATGCATACGCCAAGCTGCGAGTGGAGCGCATGAACAAACGTCACGTGGGCACGAGGATGAAAAAGGCCGCCGAGGCTGAGAAGGAAGATAAGAAGTAGTGAGGCCGGTTCATTTTTTGGTTAAAAGCATGTTTTTAATGAGTATTTAACGCGGTTGTGGGTAGTAAACATTTTAGCCAGCTGGGAAGTTGAAAATTGAATGAGTGTCGTTTTGCTTTACAGTTTCATGCTTTTTTGGTACCATGTTGAGCAAGATTGTTAGGCGACCTCGGTTTTTGAGAGTTCCATCTGTATTTTGACATTCTTTTTTTTTTTCCACAAGTTCTAATTATTTTTTTCCCTTGACGTCTCTCCCCATGCAGATATTAAACTGCGGTTGGAAATGAAATTTGTGGAAATTTTCATTGAGGCTCATCACTTTGATCATGTGGAAGACTACAATATAATTTAGCTATGTTTTGGTGTGCATTTCAACCGCATTACAATCATATCGTAACCTATTGGAATCTCTTTTACGAGCATCGCTCGGCAGTCTTATCCTAAAACAGGAGCACAACCCCTAATCGATTTTTAAGAGTCCACTTCCCTCTTGCATCGTTTCGTAATGTTTTGTCCATTGGAATGGTAATCAATTTTGGAAAGACGCAAAGGCTACGTTTCGTGTTTTTCATTTCTTACCAAAAATACGAAAAATACACACCTTGCTTTTGATCTAACAACTATTTGTGTGCCCCCGTTTCTGCAAATGCCTTTCACCTACCTCTAAGCATAAACCCCAACATTCAAATGGCCAAATTCTCCTTCCTTGCAAATTTATTTCAGCATTTGCTTAAGGTTTAGGTGATTCAGTTTTCGGATGCTTTTGAGTGTTTTTTTGTTGAAGTGAGTTTTGGGTATTTGAGGATGGGGTTTTTTGGGAAGAAAATGGCATTTTCATGAAAAAGAATACTAAGATAATTGATGCAAAGGTGTAAAATGGTCTTCAAAGGTTAAACTCGGAGATGTGTTTGGTACCTTTGAAAATAGAGATATGTATATAGTCATTGAGTGAAAGGTAGAGGTATGCTTTTGGTATTTTATTATTTTATTAACAATGCAGACAATGGGTATGGATGTAAATACATAGATCATAATATAGATTGAATTGGTAACTTTTATATGATAAGAACATGTAAACTTTAATTTACGAATATGTAGTGATTTCAATTGATAAAATCTACTGATCTTACTCCGGCGTGGTAGGATTCGTTCATATTTCTCCAGTCCTGCTAATCAAACGAGCCTTGATCAACAGTAAAAAGTCGGCTCCTCCTTTTAATTAGGCCTATAAACATCTAACTAAAAAGCCTATGCAAATCGTTCATCTCTAATCCCAAAAGCTTCACTAATCGTGGCTGAACAAGGCTTTTTCTTCTTTTTTGCAAAATTAACCCGAGGAGCCTAATGCTCGATCTTCGTTGGTTGATCTTACCTTCGGATGTTTAGCACATATACATTTCCTTGCATTATAAACTAGAAATTTGGCACTGTGCGTTTTCTACACAAGAGAGATCACGTATCCTGGCATCCAAACTTGTGCTTATGGACCATGGTAAGGGAAGCTGCCGTCAGTTTCCCTAGGAATGTCGAGTGAACAATGAACAGAACTGGCGCTTGCTCGAAGGGTCGAATTGGATCGCCTCGTCGCGCAGTTGCCTCTTCCCCCACGGCCCGGCCGCCTCTCCCTCTCTCTTCCTCTTCCACCCCTTTCACTTGCTGAATCATCGCCTCTCTCCGTGGATTTGCCCCCGCCGATCTCTTCTTGTCCTGCCCACCCCCTTCCTCCTCACGCCGCCCAGTGGTCCTCCATCCTCAGCCATTCTCCCCGTCGGCTTCTTGCCCACTGACTCGCCCTGCAAGGTTGTGGCCATGCACAAGGGCCAAATTCCCCCGTGTACCGTACCCTGGAGACCGGAGGGGAGGAAGACTCGGACTCAGAATCGACCCTGTCGCGAATCTCGGCCGACATCGGCTGCTTGAATTGGACGCTATAATTCCCATTTCGCGGCTCCACTTCTTTCCTTTTGATTTGCGTCATTTGAACGAGCTAAAGTTTATGCGATTCTTTGATAATTCCATAATAATTTGCTATTTCTTGAGTCTCATGGCATTTGAATGTGTGGTGGTATCTCTGGCGATAAGGAAGAACTTTGTTGCATCACAATGTTCCCTCGAAACGTCTTTTGCTCATTTGCCTTTTGAGAAACAAAAAAGATGCAAAGCATCTCAAGGTAAACATCCTAGTTTCGATTCTTTTGAATCAGCACGGGCTATAAGAAGTCCATTTAGATTTGATGTTCTTTGGTTTTCTAGAAAGGTTTATGTTAGACTCGTCACTACTTTGATGGACCTTGCTAACAAATAACCCCGAGTGCTAATTAAGTTAACTAAAAGTGAAAATAACACTTTTTAAGGCACCTTAATAGTCAATGAATTATATATTTTAATACAGTCATTACTGTGGATAGAAAAATTTACATTTTCAAAATATTTTCAATAAGTTCCGACCAAAAAAAAATATATATTTTCAATAAGACTTAACAAGCAACAAGAGAGAACCTTTTAAAATATTTTTTATACGCATATATCGTGATCACCTTTAAAAAATTTGCATTTTTCGTAAGCTTTTCACTTAGACGCCGAAACCATCTACACTTCTCCCCTTTTGGCGAGCTGGACTTTTTAGCCATCTTATAGCTCTCACTTATCAAGAAAAAAAAATTCACTTTTATTGCTGTCATTCATTTTCATAAGGCACCACTTATTATACGGAAAATGTTTTCAAGAAAATCATTTTTCAGGAAAATAGCAATATTTTTCCGATATTTGGCTAAAATTTGAAAAAAAAAAAAATCGGAAAATATTTTCTAATTTTTTTAAAAATGAAAATCTAATTTAATTTTATTTAATACACATATATTATTAGAGCGCTAATGAGTTGCGCATGGGTAGCCAGGCACTAGGATCCCAAATCCAGCCTCAATGGACCCCAACCCATGTGTCAAGGACCCAAGCAGGGCACAAGTACTAGGTTTATGGGCTCGACCTTGATGGATTCAAGCTCAAGCGCAAGGGATCCAAACATGGGCACTAGAGGCTTAGCCTAAGTACCATAGACCCAAGTCTAAGCGTCGAGGACTTGGGCATGGCCTTTGTGGACTTTGGCCCAAAGGCCGAGGATTCATGCTCGGCCTTTATGGACTTGACACTTGGTGTCAGGGCCTCGAGCCTAACCTTGACGGACCAAGGCTAAGGCTCAAGTGCCGATGCACTGGAGTCCCAAGCTCAACCTCTATGGACCTTGGACTTGAGCACAGGCACCAAGGTCCATGCCTAGCCTGAATGGACAGGGAAAAAGAAAAGCATTAGGGTTCACATGGTCTGATCTAAGCCTCAATATCTAGTAATATATTGAAAAATGACTTTTGATTTTTATAAATATGAAATTGATTTCTTAAATTTAAGCATAGGTTTTCGCTGATAAGGAAAATATTTTAGTTGACTTATTTCTTGAAAAATGAGAAAAATATCTTTTCGAGAAATGTTTTCCTAAGCAAGGATCCATTTTCCAATTGCTTTAAGTTGATCGATTGTCAACCTTTGGAGCTTCCCAAGATCCTAAATCTGAAAATACAAATATTGGAAGCCGTTAATGGTGACCGAATTTGACATGGTATACTTCATAAGTTTTTCATTTATGTCAATCAAACAGATGTCACCAAATTGCACAAGGTGAATTAGTAATCGAATTATATTTTCCAAGGCGAATGATCACACGATTATGTTTATGAATATTTTGTTAGAGACCGAGGCATCCTGTCCAAAATATTTAATTAAGTCTACTAATACTGCTGCGCTGAGAAACAACTAAAAGCAAATTCTTTTTATTACTCTAAAAAGTAGACGAAACAGAAAAGGTCGGTACTGAATCTGAATCCAGTAAAGACTAAGCCAAAAAACCTAGCAAATGATATAAAGGACTGCTGATGATCGACATCATAGGGTGTATAGCAATACTAAGGAGAGAATCCATGCGCATTTCACTTGGCTGGTGCTGGCGCCAGCATAAGTGCCGATTACGGGTTTGGCGTCGGTGTTGGTTCCTCTATTGGCAATATTGGTGTCAGCCCCGGCACCGGCTCCTCCGCCGGAGGTGTCGGCCCCTCACCTGGGGTCAATGGTGTCGGTCCAGGTGCTGGCTCATCTATTGGCAGTGTTGGCGCCCGTGCTGGCCCCTCAATTGGGGTTGGTGGCGTTGGCCCCAATGGGGGCCACTCAATTGGCGGCGTCGGCCCCAATGCAGGCCCCTCAATTGGGGTGGTTGGTGTCGGTCCTGGTGCCGGACCTTCGGTCGGGGTTGGTGGTGTTGGCGCTAGTGCTGGTCCCTCAATTGGCGGCTCCTCTGTCGGCGGTGTTGGTCCCAATGCAGGCCCCTCAATTGGGGTCGGTGGCGTCACTCGTGGCTCTGGCTCTTCAATTGGGGTCGATGGTGTCGGCCCTAGTGTCGGCCCCTCAATCGGGGTCGGTGGTGTTGCTCCTTCCCCTGGCTCCTCGGTTGGTGGTGTGGGCTCCAGTGCCGGCCCCTCGATCGGGGTCGGTGGCATCGCCCCTTCTCTCGGCTCCTCAGTTGGTGGTGTGGGTTCCAATGCCGGCCCCTCAACCGGGGGTGGTGGTGTCGGCTTTGGTTTGGAAGCTGGAGGTGGCGTCGAGGGTATCGGCTTCGGTTTGGACGTCGGAGGCGGCATCTTCGGTGCTTGTGGCGGAGGAACAGGGCGAGGGAACCACGGGAAAGGGAAAGGGTAAGGGTAAGGAGGACGCAAGAAGGGGGGGAGAGGAGGGACTATGGGGAAGTGGGGGCGGGGAAACCACCGCCAGCAATCGGTCCAGAACGATATGGTGCCGCTCGACTCGGTCGAGTCTTGGCTCTTCTCCTCGAGCTCTCTACCATTGCAAAGCTCGACAACCGAGCAGCAAACTAGGAAAACAATGAGAAATGTGGACGCGACGTTCTTGAGACTCGACTTCCCCATCTTTTTCCCCTTTCTCCTCTTTCTCTTCTTCTCTAGTTATAAGCTGGTCGTCGTGAGAAATCCTTATATAGAACCGAGGAGATGAGGATCGCGATCGTGAACTCTAAATTTGAAATCGATATGAAAAAAACTGAACTTCTCCATTTTTTTGTGATTTCAAAGTGATTCCTTCTTCGAATTTTATCTTGAAATGAGTTCGTATTTAGATCCACATTCTTCTCATTTTATTGGATTTTGTTGGGGTTTAGATTTGAAAATGGTGCAACCGTCCTTGCACCCGAATAAGGTCGTCTTATGGATCAAATCATATCATGGTAGTTCTCAGAAATGCTTGCAAAGAATAACATATGATGTTTGAAAAACATTTTGGTTGTACAAAGGATACCTTAGTGAGCAAAAGATTGCAATCGAAAATCTTCAAATTTCTGGGGGGAGGAGAGAGAGAAGAGAAAGAGATATGAACAAGATCATCTGTTTAGCTGGAATGATCTTTCCGAAACTTTTCATATATACGTATATGTTTATTGGTGCGTGACAACTATAATTTGAACTGTCAGTATTATTGACGTATAGGTGCGATTATGGATTATCTTTGATTTCAATGGACCAATTAGGGATAACGTCCAGGTGTTGATCAGCTGGATAAAACAAAATCAAATGTTTGATTCCTAATCATTAACGATTATTATCTTATCCTAGATTTATTTGACTCTTAAGATAGAAATTGAAAAGAGGACAAATGGAATCAAGGTGTCTCCATCTATAGTATGAGGCTGGAGTTTATCTCTTGGAGTATTTGAACATGATGTTCACGTAATGTATAGTACATGTGCCATACGAGGATTAATTGGGTTGAAAAGTTCGGATATCATGTGTTATAGAAAAGGTATATAATTAAATTAATAAAGCATTGTTGGGTCTCCTTTCGCATCAGTTTTAAAATCTAAAAACAAACTAAGTTCACCAAAAAAGAGAAAGAAAAACACTCATGAAGAATTTATGGCGATGTAAATAATTAGAACATTGATAAAATAGGAAAGCTGGAACAATGTGATGTTCATTAGGTAAAACAATGGCTATAAAAAATTATTAAAGATCAATTGCACATGTCAATCTGTTGGTTTAAAGTTTAAAGGAGTGAATACATTAAGCATAACTTATGCAGTCAAAGGAAATTAGAAAATGTGGATATGGCGTCGGTAATTTCTTTAAGAATTTGAAATTAAAAGATTGGGAAAGTAATTTTTTATTGTGAAACGAAGATTTTCTATTTTCAAACTAGTGAAATATTATTGGATTTCCACTTTTTGAGATAAGATCTTCCACTCATAAATCATGATAATCCAAAACATTGCCAAATACAGTTTTCCATCATGTAAACAAGATTGGTTCTTTTGTTTTCAAACGAAACTAAAATTCTTACCTTAGCACTCAAATTAAATTATCTGCTTGGGGAGTAAAACCGACCAATAGGCCTAGGGGACCAATTTCGAGTTTTATGTAAATTGCTTCTCCGTTTCAATATTATAGATTAAACATAATATGAGAAAAAAAATTGTATTAAACAATTATTTTTTTCTCTAGCAAGTAAGTGTCCATGCACGCCCCTTTTCTTTGGTTGCTTCATAGAAGTTTTCCTCAAACAATATAAGTTACCCAAATTTGTTTCTTTATGCGGGATGCCTACTTTCTTATTTCTTTATCCAAGATGCACTCTAATAAAAGAAAAACTCTATATTATGGAATTTATTCATGTATGGCTTTAATACCAAAATACGCTAGCAATACACAATAAAACGTACTTATTGGGATAGTTAACATGTTATACACATCTAATTAAGTTATGTAAAACACTACAACTATTGAATCATCCAAGCTCTCTCGTTTTAATACAATTCCTGGACGTATAATGTTCATTCGTTTTGCAATAGTGGTTGTGTTATTCAAGAGGAAGCATTTACTTTATCATTTTTATCAATAAAGTATAAATAGCTATTTCATGGGGGCCAAAAGAATAGCTAATTCCATTCGGGTTGGAATACTTCCCGCCTATTTTCCACGAAAGGGAAAATTTCTGCGATTCTTGCTTAGTCAACTCACTCTCATCTTGTCATTTGCGGTTCTTGCTCAGCTCCTGATTTATATCGCAAATCTTAGGGTCCGTTTGTTCCGCGGAAAATGGACATTTTCCGGAAAATATTTTCTTAGAAGTCATTTTCCAGGAAAATGATAATATTTTCTAGTGTTCAGCTAAAACCTGAAACTATTTCGGAAAATATTTTCCGGTGTTCAGTAAAGAAAATATTTTCCGCTCCCCAGATTGGCGAGCGCGAGCGTCAAGCTCGAGGCTCGCCAGATCAACAAGCGCGAGTTTGAGATCGACGAGCTTGAGGTTCACCTGGTCTGACGACTAGCCAAGAAAGAATAAGATGGGAAATAAAAAAAAAAAGAAAAAAAAAGAAAAAGAAAAATGAAATTAAAAATAATTTGAATTAAAAAAGAAAAATAAAAATAAAAATAATTTGAATTAAAAAAAAAAAATAAAATAAAAATAATTTGAATTAAAAAAGAAAAAGAAAATTAAAAAATAATTCGAATAAAAAAAGAAAAAAGAAGAAGAAGAAGAAATGGGAGGATAAAGTGAGGATTTGTAGAGGTGTGAGATAAGAGAGATCAAGTGAGGAAAATGTTTTCCGCTTTTTCGCTTTTGAAAAGTGGAAAACATTTTCCCCTATTTTATAAGACTTTTTTCCTTTGATGGAAAATATTTTCCCTAAGGAATTCATTTTTCGTGAAACGAACGTTGAAAAATCCGGAAAACGTTTTTCTGGAAATTATTTTTCGTAAAACGAATGAAGCCTTAAAGAGAAGATACCGTGGCTGAGTCTTCCTTATAAAACGAAGGATTTTTCCAAAGGGAAAGATGAAATGAAAACAAAACTTTTTAGCTCCTTATCTTCGTAGTTCTAATGGCTGTGCATTTTTAGCAATTGAAAATTTGCTAATAATTGAAACTCATATTGAGCAAAGTTAGGATTGGGTCGAATATGGATCACTAAAATCATATTACATAAGAAAATATTAATACGGGTTAAATGGATTACTTCAGGTTTTTTTTTTTTT
This sequence comes from Eucalyptus guilfoylei, assembly GCA_016097605.1. Taxonomy (NCBI): domain Eukaryota; kingdom Viridiplantae; phylum Streptophyta; class Magnoliopsida; order Myrtales; family Myrtaceae; genus Eucalyptus; species Eucalyptus guilfoylei. The sequence goes on along the minus strand of CM027864.1, from coordinate 13,666,472 downwards.
TTTGTTGAACACCTACTCATTTGACCGGCTTATTGTTCATACTTGATTTTATTTTGGTAAAATCATACAAATCGTCCTTGAATTTTGGCTAAATTTACAAAGTCATTTTTAAGTTTTTGATTTGTTCAACATGACCCATGAACTTTAACCTAATATGTAATGTAATTCTTAAACTTTTTTTTGTTCAATATAATCCTTGAACTTCTAGCATATGTCAATTTCAACTCATAGATTATATGAAAATGCTTAATATTGTCATTTCATTAATTCAAGTGAACAATATTTACTGATTCGACTTCAAATCTAACGTGTTTGAATGGTGGAACAAAGAAACATTACACGTGAATTATTCACGCAAGATATTCAACTTAAATTATAATATAATAATCCTTTTATATGATTCAACTTACAAAATTGATTATCCATGTAATGTGACGACATGAATTATTATATCTTGATTTGAGTTGAACTATCTTATGTGGGTAATCCACGCGTAATGTTGCACCGTTCAAATTTGCGGAATAAAAATCTAAAATCAGCAAATTCCGTTAATTTGAATTGATAGAAAAATAACATTGGGTATCTTCACATAACCTGAAAAGTATAATGAATATTCACTAAAAATTTAGGGACCACGTCAACATATTAACTCAAAGTCCAAAGGGATTATAAATGTAGCTACCCTTTTTATTTTCCAAAGGAATAGTCATTTCTTGCTTAGCTTGTTTCATTTAGCAAATTAGGCGTGTTTGGGCCCCAACAACCAACTGCCCAAATTACTCCACCTGTACAGCGGTCCCAAGGAATATCCAAACTGGAACATGGGAGCACTCACTCTCTCTCTCTCTCTCTCTCCCTTACTTTTTTTTATTCTTTCTACATCCGACGGATCTCGGCCGTTGAACAAATCAAACTCCTGATGAATAAGAAAAGCCCAATTTTTCAAAGATGGTACTCCCCCAAGAAACGCGAAGCCACAGTAGAATCGCCTATTTAATTGCCACCCCATCCCCATCCACTTGTGCACATATCTGACGCTCCCCCACGTTGTCACGCTCCCCACATCGACGAATTCCCCCGGAGAAACCGAGGCAGCGGATCGAGCGAGCAAGATGGGTTTGAAGGTCGCCTTCTCGAATTCTTTTCTCTGGTCTTTGTTTCTTTTCTAAGTTGACGATGAGATCGTTCTTTGTCTCCGTCGTTGTTGAGCAATGGAATCTGCGTGCTCTGGCTTTGTGGGGTGTTTGATTTACCTGAGCTGAATAAAGGGTCGGATCTTTCTTTCCCTTTTTTCTCTGCGCGTTGTTCTTTACTGGGTGCATCAGATCGGTTCTTGATTGAGCTGAAGTTTGGTTTTTTAACAGATCGCGTGTCCTTGCTTCGACTTGCGGAGAAACCCATGATGTGCAATTTTTAAATTTAGTTTCTTTACGGATTTTTCGGTTCATTATCCTGGATTTGCTCTTCTGGGTATCTGTTTTATCCACCATGCGATTAGTGTGATCTTTTCTTGATGTGAGTGAATCTGTAGGTTATGTCTGTTTGATTGTAAATAGCTGCTGCCAGAACTGCTCAATGGGCTCCACTAGTTAGCTACTAATGTGCGTGCAAGAGGGAGTAATCCTCTTTGTGCTTTAACGAAGTATCTTCGAAGAGATAGATTCATAATTGGCGTAGTCTTAAGTCTAAGGAAAGAAAATGAGGAGATTGAATTGAATTTTACTGGGCAGATCGGCCTTTTCGGTTATTGCCTTTTTTTAGTGCAACGTTAAAGGTACATCCTGTTGCTAAGGTTGAGTTGGATGATCCTTATGTATCAGTCCAGGCTCCTCCAGTGATGAATCTGTACGTTTTACACTTTTTAGATTTGCATTCAGAAGCAAATGATCTCTTGTATCTTCCCTTGCACTCTCTAAATTTCAATGGGAAAGCTGTTTAGCGAGTTATTTTGTGCACAGGCATCTCCGTTCCATGTGTTGCCTAAAATACCATTCTTCTTCAGAATATCATGCGCTTTTTATCTTCTTCTTTCTTTTTTTCTTTTTTCTTTTTTTGTGGTGACCGCATAGTAAACGTTTTACTTTATTTAATTCACGTTGGTTTTCGTACTTCTTTTATTAACTTTGCGGACTTGTTAGTTGTTCTCTTCTTGTGTGCTTTTATAGAGCTTTGAGGAAGTTGATGTGTACTTTTAGTGTCATCCTTGTTAACGTCATCACCTAGTTGGTTTATGCAGGAGGACTTTGAGGAATATGCTGAGAAAGCCAAGACCTTGCCAGAGAGTACAACCAATGAGAGCAAGCTCATCCTCTATGGGCTTTACAAGCAAGCCACGGTTGGACCAGTGAACACCAGTCAGTAACTCACCCTCATCTAATGGGTTTTGGATTTTTAACTTGTCATGCTCTAATGCTTTGTTTCTCAACCAGATCCATCTCCGAGATAACTAATGCCTGTTTCACGTTACTTGCAGGTCGCCCTGGAATGTTCAACATGAAGGATCGGGCGAAGTGGGATGCATGGAAGGCTGTTGAAGGTAGAAACATAAAATAGTAGCACTTATCTTGCAACTTCCTTTTTCTTTTTCTTTTTTTAATTATTTGTGTTGGACTTTGCTATTTCTAAGATTGATATTTTTGCTTGTTGGCAGGGAAATCGGCGGACGAAGCAATGAACGATTACATCACAAAGGTGAAGCAGCTGTTGGAAGAAGCTGGTGCCTCTGCTTGATGTCTGTGACTCTATCTATCCTCTAGGGGCTTCATTATTGCTGTGTTTGAAACTCGTACCCTATGACAATTCAGAACACTATGTGATCGCTCTCTTTATTACTTTTCAGAATTTCATGTGTCCCGGCAACTTTCGTTATATTCCTCGCACTTCACTTTCTGTGTGTCTTGCCTGTAGCAAGTTCTCGAAAATGGAAGGTCTGTTCAGAAATTTCTGATCCGCAAATGTGAGCTATTTTCTGGAATGTGATGGATGTGTTGCCTGATGTATAGAGTTTGTAATGGTGAATGTCGCATAAAAGTAAAGTGGTAGCGCAAATGTAGCTCCATGTTTGAACATGGTGAATCTCTCGTTGCCAGCTTCACAGTTTTAGAGCAAGTGATGGAGCAAATATGACTCCATGTATGAATGTTTGGGTTGAGTCGTTCCAGTAGAATGACATTAGGAATGAGGCATAGCTTTATGGGCAAGTGATTTCGAACCCTCTTTGTTTCATTCGATTAGGGAATGTGTTATTCACAATGGCAGAGGTTATAGCTGAGAGTATTTTCTTGGAAAGTGACTTTACATGATGACATCGATGGTTGCTTCATATCCTGCATATGTTTTTATTGCTCGAAGAAAGTTGGGAAGGTTGTTGGGAGATGATGAGAACTTTGATGATGGTTAGTTGTCGAATTATTAAGTTGTCAATTCCCAGCGTACCAGCGCGAGGATGTATCTTTAATACTTGCGTCCTTGGCTGTCTTGAAGGCTAATGGGTGGCAGTAGGTGGTCGGTCACGGCTCAGGAGTGAATGATATCGCGTGTTCTGGAAATGGACTTGTGATTGGTTTGGTGATTGCGAAAGCAAGTCGCTCTGTAGGAAAGCAATGTCTTTTCCGCTTTGAAGGGACTAAGATAGTGTGAGGAAAAGACCCAGTTCACTATGAGCAAGAGGAAAAGATGGACTTTTATGGAAGGTTTCATGTTCTGTACATGTATAATCGTTAATAGGTATCGAGAGCAGGCTTCTGAGAAGGCCGCACCCACGGGGTTATGTTTCTGAATTCCCGTCGTGAGTGTATCTCTAGGCATACACGGCGCAAGCAGCCACCTACAATGTGAAAGAAACAGGCTTCAATTGCATTTACAGAATCGATTTGAGGCAGTCCATGGCATTTCCGTTTAGCAGGAGGAGGCTCTTGAGAACCTCATTTGTTATGGTTACGAGTGGTTAATGAGGGCAAGTTGAGTTATCTGTGATCAATGACTGTAGGGCCTAATGCTGCAAAAAAAGTTTCCCTGTATTCCTGAAAGTGAGTGGCAACTTGTAAAATGGCAACATCGTAAAATGAAATGAATGTCAGCGTAAGGAAAAGAGACTATCGACAACTTTAATTCCATTTCATTGAGATCAGGAACATTTACGCGTGATAAATTACAGATTGTCAGCAGAGACTATCGACAACTTTAATTCCATTTCATTGAGATCCGAACATTTTGGGGAAAATTACAGATTGTGGCCTCCGAGCCACTTGCTTTTCTTGCCCAAAGCATGCTCCTTTTCAAGCACGAAGAGTGACATGACATGACCAAAAAGAAAAGGCAAGTTCACCCTTCCTCTTCTTTTCTGCACAAATTTCACACCCCCTAAAGATTTTCACGTTGGCAACTCACGTCGAGCGAGCTAAGCAGGCAGGACTTCTTGCTCACCAGCATCCAGTTTCTTGGTCTTTTCCACCTCGAGGAGATACAATCTCTCTGCTTCAGGTATTGCCGATACGACCGCCTGTAACTTGATGTTGAGTTCTTGGATCTTTTCCATGAGCCGGTTCATTCGTGAACACGCCGAGACAGACGCTCTGGATAGTCTGCCAGCTCTCAATCACCGGCAGGGCGATGATGACCGCAGAGCCAATGGTTCCCCACACTATCGCAATGACAGCCCAGAATGTAAAATACCCTTTACTGAACTCCCCTGCAGACAAGCAAAGCAACAAGAAAGTTTCAGAAAAAGCAGACATAAAATGTTGCCTGCAATTTGTCAGGCAGTCTAAGGCTTAGGAATTTGACTTACTTGCTGGAAGCGAGAGAACCGGCCATAACACGACGATGACGAGAGTGAACCCAACGCCCCATCTCACGATCCATGCCTTCGCCCTCATCAGCTTCTCTTCCTTGAACTCCTCCGACAGCAGGTCGGTCTTATCCTTTTCGACCATGGTGATCTCCTTGGTGGTTTCCCAATCATAGTTTTGAGGCCACAGGAAGCTACAGATGGCATGGATTGCCCCGCCAGTAAGAATTGAGACGAGATTCCCTGCGAGCATCGGCGCATTCCTCCCTGTGGTGTCCAGATTTACCTGGCCATACTCAACGCTCGTGACCACCAACCAAGTTATGATTCCCAGGATGCACCCGCAGATCGTCCCCAGAATCGCACCGAGCGCATTTGCTTTCCTCCAGAGGAGCATGAACGCAATGGGAATGACAGCCGAGCCAACAATCACTCCTGTCACAAGGTACATCCAGCCAAGTGAGACTCCAGCCTTGTTCAAGATCACCGCAAGCACTCCCATGAAGCACCCAAACCCGAGGATGATGCCCCTTGAAACCTGGAGGATTTTCTTCCCGCTTGCGTTTGGATTGATGTAAGTGCGGTAGATGTCATATGTGCACAATGAAGACACCGCTATTAGTTCGGAGGAACCGGCGGATGTCACAGCCCTGACACATAAGAACAGAGCAATTCTAAGTTCGCTATTTGATGTTAGTTTGATGCCGATGTACCATTTTTCTGCCCAACAAATGCAAATCAAATGATAAAATCATCCTGTTTAATTTGTGTCCCTTACAGGAGTATTGACAGACGCAGAACTTACATGAAGAGCATAGTGAGAAGGAGGACAGCTCCTCCTTTCCCCATCAAAGCAATAACTGTAGCTGGGGGAACAAGTCCATGGCTTGCTTCACTTGCTGTAATTGGCAAATCGAGCGCAAGTGCTCCTAGACCGAGGGATGTGGCCAGCGAGAACGGCACAGCAAACCACACCAGTCCGCCTAACAAATAGCCCTTGTGTGTCGATGAGGGTCTTGCAGCTATGGCACTCACCCAGTATCCCTGCAATGTTCCAGTCAAAACGTGACATTGCGGTTAATGATAGAGAAAAATTTATGCCCACATATGGCCGAAAGACCATTCTCAGTGATGAAACTCACATTGTCGACAAAGACGGTACCAAAGTTGCCGGCAATGTTGATAATACCAAACACGAGCCCTCCAGAGCTTAACATTGTCAAGTAAGATCCACCATAGTTCCCACTAACAGGACCGCAAGATTGCCCGCTGTGGGAAATCGGCTCCTGACATGATCTTGATTTGCTCGCTACCTCCAAGAGATGTCTGTAAACGACGCTGGGGCTACCGAGCTCATGGCTTGCGGTGTATACCAAGTAGACGAAGATTACTAAAACCACGTGCACTGTAAGTGAAAACATCACCCAGTTAGCGCTTGCATTCCACATCAATACAGCTTACATGAAAACTACGAAGCTTATGCAGCAAAATACCTATAACAGAATGTATGTAGCTCGCCAAGAAGGTGGCTTTTAGGCCTCCGGCCAATGTGTAGACAATCACTCCGAGGGGGATCAGGAAGCTAGCGGCATATATGTTCATTCCGGTCAGAGCATTTACGACAGCAGAGCCACCAAGAAGCAACATGGCAGTGACGATTATGTTGGTCATGAAGCAGAAGACGAGGAAAACAATATGCGCAGCAGTTCCCCAACTGAAATTGAAACTTACTGATATTAGCATAAGAGAGTTCATTGCGACGCGAGTTAAACCTAAAAAATAGAAGTGTTACATCTTGGGCCAGTTGATACATACCGAGCTCTCACGATTTCACAGACGGTGTGCGCATGAGGAGCTTTTCTTTTGATCTCTATGGCCATTATACCAAATAAGAGTACCTATTTGCAAGCATTTAGTGACTCAGCTGTGAGAACTCCAGTGTCTATTTTCTCTTGGAAGTTTAAAGTCAATAAACACGAATGAGCAATCAGATGGAAGTTTTGCGTACCTGGATCGTAGCACCGCTGGCGTACCAGAACGGCCCGCTAACTCCATATTCCCAGGCGACATTGGAGCTTTGCAAGATTGTAGCGGCCCATGTCCACTTCAAGAGTTCAACCCAAGAAATATGAGTTGTTTGCGCTGGAATTCTGTCTAAGCTGCCTAACTAACAATTCAGAAGGAATACCTGAGAAACGATCACACTGGCTATTAGTCCAGTTTTGACATTTCTTCCTGCTGTGTTGAACCATTCAGAAGTGTGGCGCGATCCGACATAACGCTTCTCCAGCCAGACCTGGCATCACAAGAAATTACTAATCACAAATAAGCTTCCATACCATGCCACTGATTCATTCGATTCTGTAAGGAAAAGAATGACAACTAGCGCCAGTCTGGGATGCTAGAGATGTTGAAATACAGTTTCCCGACTAGAATGAGGTAGCAAAGCAATCCTACTGATTAAATTGATTGGCTGGTGTCTCATGGTTATTGGATAGTGAATACAGGCTTGTCTGAACGATTTTCGTGTCATCAATTTATGGTACGGAAGAGACATGATTGCATTGATAGTTAAGTCGGAACATTCTGCAATTCATGAAAGGACTTATCATTGTCTCGTGGTATTAACCGAATGTTCAAATATCCAGTCCAATTGAATATGATGAGTAAGTCCCATAACCTTGGAAAGAACATCGACAAGAAAACGACAACAAAAGAGAGAGACGTGATACATCTAAGACCCAGCTTGATCATCAGGTTAGATAGGATCATCGACTATCAAGAGATACACTGCAGATTTCAAACTCTCCTTAAGAATCTGAGGTTATCTGCAGATAGTAGCAATTCTATGTCAAAGTGTGCAACAAGTTTCTTCAAAGATCAACTTAAGGTCCCTTCATCAAGCAACCAATGAAAACAATGGATCATAATGACCCACTTTTAATGAAAACCTTGTCATGAAAATCAGGAAATCTTCATATAGTGCCGCAGAAAATTCTAGTCCCACAACCGAAGAAAGAGCCACGGAGCTCTCTATGGCACTTTGCCTGAATTTCATATCTTGCCATGCATATCCAATGGTCAGAACCGAAACAACCTCATCATCGGTGAAGAGAAATGCTTTCTTTCAACCAAAAGCACCACGATTCATAGAGTGAAACGAAAAAAAAAAAACAGAGGCCGAAAACCTACAAAAAAAGAAGTCTGCGCAGGGGGAAAAGAGCGAATGAGCTGAATGAGTACCAGGAAAGAGGTGAAGACAGCGAAAAAGGCACCGAACCCAAGAACGACCGAATACCCAACTCCCTGATTGAGCACAGCTTTGCCTCCGAAGAAGCTGCTCTGCCTCACGCAGCTTCCTCCATCCGCAGACACATGGTAGTACTTCCCGCCGAATCCCAACGGAGGACACTGCGTCAAAGAACTGGTGGCCATCAAGAATGATGGCGAGGAAGAAGATGAAGGAGGAGACGCAAGGACGCAGTTGCGTTCAGTAATATGGCATGGATCGATGAATCGCAGAGTATTTATAATTGATCTTCAAGGCTGACATCTTCTAAGCAAAGAGATGGGAGAGGGAACGGATTTACGGATGGGTTGAGTGTGCGTTTTTCGTCCCTTGTTGCTCTCGCTCACGACCAAAGGCCCCGATAGTCTCTAAAAGTCCACACGAGAGGGTATAGCTCTCTCAGTGAATGGGGAATCTCCACCAATCATCATCACTATCTCTGACCAAGCCACCACCATCTTCTCTCAAACTCATCTCACTAGATTCAGGGAAACTTGGATAGATTCAAACATCACTGCTGGAGCAAGGAAACTGAATTTCTTGGACAAGGTCGGATCGAACTGCGTGAACATGAATTGAATGGAACTTGCCTTGTGTTCGTAATCTTTGGGAAAGAAAAGAAATGATTTCGCAGGCAAAATGGATTGTCCATAAATACGTACAACGTAGTGATCCACCTTACCAATCGTAATTTTACTCTTCATTAAGAATGAAGGTAATAAAAGCTCTCGATTACTTCTAGTGATTCGAATCGAATTTCATCTCCTCTTCTTCTCCCTTCAATTTTTTTTACTCGTGTAAACGGTTAAAAAGTTAATCCATTATTTTCTCTTTTCTATCGTCTATGACTATCCACAAACATGGTTTAAGGACTGAAATAGTGCATGTGAATCTTTGTGAGCCATTTAAAACTCCAGGATAAGAGTTAGTTTGCAAAAGCTCAGCGCGTGTCCCATCATTAAAAAAATGCATGGAAAATCTTTTTTCACAATAATGTTATCCTATAGTACAATTTATAATAAAATATGGAATATTCTCGTCAATGTAAGCCCGACGTAATTGACAGCTACAAACAAGAAAATATTTATGGTTTCGAGGTGTGCCATTGGCCCGCTTGCATGGCTTCATTCGCCTCTCGCCATCTTGAAAAGTCTTTCTTGGAATGATCTATTTGACTTTTATACATCTCGAGAAAATAGCGTAGCGGCTATTAGGACGCGCGTTTAGTAATCATTTTATTCCCGAAAATAATTTCGATTAAAAATAATTTTTTTATTTATTTATTGAAAACAATTTTAAAGTATTTTAAGTCGTTTGCAGAATCGTCCAAAATTTCTATTTTTGGAATAAAATTGCGTTTAGCACCGTCATTAAAATTTCTATTCCAAATCATTTTCTTTTAATTTTTTTAAAATTTTATCACTTTTCCTCTCTTTTTTCCTTTTCTTCTTCTTTTTTTTTTTTTTTTTCTTTCCCTTATTCTTCTTCTTCTTCAAGCTCTAGGCCACGCCTCGTCAGCCGAGCCTCACCGGCAACTTGGTGAGGCTCGATCGAGCCTTGGCTAGGCGAGCTCAACCTCGCCAGATCTAGGTCGAGCCTCGCCCAGCCCAACTAGGGCTTGGCCGTGCCTTGGCTAGCCAGGCGAGGCTGGCTAGGTGAGCCTTCAACAAGCTCGCCAAAGCTCGCCTAACCGGTCTCCTGCAACCGGCGGCAATGGACAGCGATGGCGGTGGCCAATGGCGGCAACGATGGAAGAAGAAGAGAAAAAAAAAGAAAAAATTTTGCTTGGCTTGATTCTAGAATTGTTTTCCGAAATAAGGAATCAACTTTTTTTGACTTCTCGATTCCACTCCAAATTTATTCCTGAGAACAAAAAATTTACTAAATGGATTTATGTTCCAAATCTACTTCTGGAAACAAAATAACAGAATTAAACACTATTTGGCCGATTGCCAAACTCACCCTTATTCAAGAAGAGATTAAAAAATTACTGAAAATTCATTTGTGCAACGTAGAGAGCCTGGAGAGCAGGCTCTGATCAGCATTTTCTGCGACGTGCAATGCAAGGCTACATTTGCCAACGAGAATCTTGAACTCAAAAAGCTTTTGACTTTTGGTTATGCTTAAGTAAAGGTTGAGGATTCTCGTTACATCCATGACCTATTATTTTGCAAATCAATCAGACAAATTAATACTAATTCTACGACATATATGTGATCTTTTTTATATGGATACATGACATTAATCCAACGCGTGATGGATGGAAAAGAGCTTGAATTAAACCTTGAAAGTTAATGAGAGCTCTTGTTGATTAGCATCTCCCCAGCGAAGTTCAAGATACTCATATATAGATTTTTTCATTTCTTTCTTGCGCCGATGGGGACGAAGTATTATGAACTCATTCTCATCGAACTATTATTATATGTTAGAGCTAGTTGCGTACTTGCGTGTATGGGTGTCCGCCGCACGGTCGTGTTGCAAGAGCTGTCAGGGAGAGCATAAGCAGGAGCTGACCATGTACTTTACTGCTTCACCTTCTTCCTTCTTCTAACGTAATCTAGCAAGTTGTGTACAAGAGGGATGCTATAAGCAAGAAAGAACTTGCCAAAACCCACTTAAATTAATGAGTGACTGATTCCCTTCTTTCATTTTTCTTAATTTTTCTAAGCAACATTTTGCAACATGATTCGGAGAAAAGAATACCCCAGTTGCTGCTTCTGCTAACATCAGTACGGACATCACACCCTCCATTTCTTGAAGCTACCTTTTCAGCATCATATTAAGGTAGATGTGAAATTTTCATGAGGATCAATACCAATTTTTCTAAAAGTTTAAGTTGTAAATGATAAAACATTTTACATTTAGTCTAGTCTTTTTGCTTAGTACTAAGCGTTGACATATTTAATTAGAAGGAAACAAATGGGATCAAGAAATATTTGAACTTAGGATCTTCTATTCTAATATTATGTGAGATTTTTGTGAAAATCACTGTCAATTATTCTAAAAACTTAAGCTGTCATATAATTGCGTGATTTATTTTTTAAATATTTTAATATTAGTTTTGTATTCTTGAAACCAAATGGAAAAAAAAAAAAAATCCAATCAAGAGACGGCCGAGCGCGTCTACCACGTGCACGAACACTTTTGAGCGCCCACAATCGACGGCCAAAACCTCATCTGTGATTTTTTTTCTTTTTTTCTTTTTTTCATTGGTGACTGCATAATTCACCTATGTTTTTACATCGTGGTCCCAAAAGGATTTTAACTCTCGATGCATTTTGAATCTTAATAGATTACTTTGATTACGATATTGTGCAAGCACTGTAGAGATTAGCATAGGGGCTTGACTCAAATGTGCAGTGAAGTGCCTACATTCACTAGGAAAATCATCAAGAATGAGCTTAAATCCAAGACTGCACATATCCATTTAGGTCTATCTTCACTCAAAAGTTTAAGTTAATGAGTAATTTGCTAGCTAGGATTGTCAATCGCTCCACATCACACCAATTCTCAAACGTAAGACTTTTCTAATAAAATCCATACGTGCATCTCAACATACTTCATGACAGTCGATCACACTTCGTATTATAATAAGTAGGAAGCAAGGATAAAATGCTGTTGTATCAAGTGGCCAAGAGTAAAGAAAAAGAACGCTCAGTTGTATTGAAGTATACGAGAGGGGAATACTTCCTTGAATGGATCTTTGACTCAGCCTCCGCGGAAGCGGCGAACGGCGCAGTTCATCGTCCCAAAGGCTCATTCACATGGCCTCTTTGCACTGCCCTAAAGGCCGTCTCTTGGCCATTATTTTTTAAAACGATGATGTTTATATAGCTGACTTTTGCGATTCCTGCCTCTGTTCTACTAATCTTGAATTCAACTCTCTAAACTATCCATTGAATATTCCCAATTTGCATTGCAGAAAGAGTTCTTCCTCATCTTACAGTTTCAATCCCCATCCGACAATATGTAACTTATTGACTTCGTTCAGTATTCATTTAGAACGGGTGGAGTTTTCGCAGTTCGATTTGGCTCAAATTTGAAACCTCGAATGGAAGGAGACATTTTGAATTTGGAAACTTTAGGAGAGCTCATATATATATTGATTGGGAGACCTTACGATACCTTGCAAAATTCTTGTTTGGTGAACACATCATCTTGTACAACTTCTGTTAAGATTTCCAATCATAACATCAACAAATTAATATATGAGTGTAGTATATCTACTAGGAGGAGCACCGGTTCTAGGATCTATTGGAGTTCTTGCACTTTTGGAATGGTGCTTATTTGTCCTACAATTCGAAAGTCACAATCACTTCCCTAACTAAATGATGTGCACTACAACTTTTTGTGGTGTCCAATCTATCTCTGACTTGTTGAAAGCCAACACATTGGACAAACTTTTCCAGAACATGTACCACTACAACTTTTTGCAGTGTCCAATCTATCTCTAACTTGGTGAAAGCCAACACATTGGACAAACTTTTCCAAGACATGTACCATTTGATCTCCACCTCCTTTAAAGAATTCAATTCTTTCAAGCCGTCAATAGCTCTCAACACTTCACAATAACATAGCTAAAGACATTGTATTTTTTTCATCTTTTATGGATTGCTGCTTTTGGCGAATGAGAATTTCTATTGTTGTTTTAATTTTAATTTTGCTTGACTAAAAATGAGCTGAACTTCCCAATCGTATTATATTTTTGTTTGTCTTGTATTGTATTCCTTGGCATTTTGTGATTGTACTATTTTAATGTAACCTTTATTTGTCTCGATTGTAAATTATAGGATGTTTTACTAAAGTTTGTCTTTTCAAGGAATAAAAAAATAAAACCCAAAAAAAAAAGGAAAGAAAGGAAATTGGCTGCTTCTCCAATAGACTTGGAACTAGACCGAACTGATAGAGTCAGTTCCTAGATCTATAAGTTAAGTTTTTAGTTCTAAAAATTGGGAACTAATCCCAACTAGGTAAATTTTAAGTTATAAGTCTAGATCCTATCCACCCCAGCACAATCCATCCTATATATAATCTGAACTGACATGAACCATTGGAAACGCTATATCCATATGGCTCCCATTGAGAGGAGATTAAGGGGTAGGCAAACCACTTAGCCCCCCAAGTTCGCGAGATAAATGGGCGAGCTTGTACTTGGGCAAGGTTCTTACATAAGCAAGCACGACCCCTCCAACTTTACAAACTCAAGCGAAGCTCGAGAATTTCTATGGCAATTTCATATTATAGACGGGCTAAGGCAACAAATTAGGCCCAATCTAACCGGAGCAGGCTTGGTGCTCACCTTTAGTCCCCACTAGATGTAACTTATTAAATTCTATTCAATACATGTATGCACCATATTCACTAAATAATTTCTTGATAGCCTCACTTAACTATGTCAGAAATCTTGTTGGTAGTTAGATGAGTATTCTTTCACAAGTATACCCATGATTTTAAAGTTTAAAAGATAATTTCACCATTTTTAATAATGATATTCCGATAATGTATGACAAATATATCATGTTTCGTGGAAGGAAAATTTAAAAACAATGTATACCAAAAAAAGGAAAAAAAAAAGCATGTTGGATAATACTATTCTATTACAGTTGTGCCTAAGAATACTTTTTCCTTCAACGTGTTTTCCTCCGTCTTGCTATAGGAGATTTCTTCTAATCAAGACATTGCTTATTGAAGTACAAACATAGATCAGCATCTGTATTCACTTTTAGTCAAGTTTGCATGTGGCTAATATTCATATGTATACACTCATCACAAAAGTCTGGAGCAATATATGGCTTTTTCCAAAAATACCCTAATCGTGTCAAGGACTACACTCAATCTCGTGAAAGTCCATTTTCCACATACGCAACCTGGTTCCTATACCCTCCACTCCAAATAATGGTGAGCCCTAAGAAGGCTCGGAGCTTTTGGTGTTCACATTATCTTATGGCAAAGACATATCATCTCCATGACCTGCAAAAGCCACTCATTCAAGTGGTCAGAAGCGAAGCCGGATGACGTCCTCGAAACTTTTGGATTGGGCTTTCTCTAACATGATGTTGACCCAGTTAAAACAATAAATGATCGATTCAGTTCTTTCATTTCTCGATTTTTCTACGCAAGATTATGCAACATAATTCGGAGAAAAGAATTCCCAGTCGCTGCTGCTGCTGACAAGATGGGAAAGCTTCTTGCATGGATCTTTGACTGGCCCACGAGGAAGCGGCGAACAGTAGAGCATGTTGTCCCTAAGGCTCGTTCGCAAGGGCTCTTTGCTCTGCCCTAGAGACCGTTCGCCATCATGTTCGAACACAATGATGTTATGTAGCTGACTATTGTGATGCCTGGCTCTATTATTCTAATCTTCAGTTCAACCCTCTAAGCAGCGAATGTTATGTGCTTTCTCATCATTGACAACTTGCAACCCCATCTGACGACATCTAAATTATGCTTTTCTTACTTATTCATCGTTGACATCAGGTGGAGTTTTCGTAGTTTAATTTGGCTCATATTTGGATCTTCCAATCGAACTTGACATTTTAAATTTGGGAACTTTCCTTCGTACAACTTATGTTCTGTTGAGGTTTCCGATCGAGATGTCCTTTATCATAGTGTCAATAAAATTTTACATAGTATATCTACTAAACTGAGTTGAACATGAACACAAACTATTGGAAACGCTGGGTCCTTGTGAGTCCCATCAAGAGTTGATCAATGAGCGGGCGTAGGCTGAGAGGTAAATGGGCGGGCTTGGACTTGGGCCACATTCTTTCACAAGTAAGCCCGGCACCTCCAACTCTACAGGCAGCCCGAGAATTTTGTTTAAACTTTTTATTATAGACAGGCTCAGGCAACAAATTCGGCCTAACCTTTGGGCCCAACCTATATAGAGCCAACCTGGTGCTCACATTTAGTCGCACTAGAAATGATGATCCAGGTTCAACTGGATACATGCTTGCACCATATTCATTAAATAGTTTCTCACAGCCTCACTACACTACAGCTGGAAACCTTGTCTGAAGTTGGTTTAATGAAATATTATATTGACGGGTATACCCATGATTTCAAAGTCTAAGGGCTAATTTCACCGTCTTTAGATAGGATGTCCCAATAAATATACTATAGATATATCTTGTTTTGTGGAAGGACAATTTAAAAAAAAAATACAATGAAAATAAAGCATATCAATTAATAGTTTTTTTTTTTTTTTTTTTTTTATCATGGTTCATACCTAAGAGTAATTCTTTCTTTAGCGTGTTTTCCTCCATCTCTTCATAGGAGATCTCTTTCAATCGAGACTCTTATTAGTGGAGTGCAAACAAGGACCACTGTTCACTCAATTTTGCATACAAGCAATATTCATTTTTCGCGCACACGATGACGTCATTTTCATTCCCTCAGCTCCAAGTAATGGCAAATCCTAAGAAGGTTTTTAAGCTGTTGATGTTCACATCATCTTATGGTCAAGCTATATAATCAATTCTATGTTCGCATTATCTTATGGAAAAGTCCAAAGGATAACTTTTTGAGTGTTCACATTCAAGTGGGTCGAAGGCGAGGCAGGTTGACCTACTTGAAGCAGCTTCCTCACACGTCCTCCTGTTCCTAATTCCACCATAAATTAACATTTAGAAATATTAATGACTGCTTATCAATCACGTGCCTAATTATGTCTACAGATGCTGACAAAAATCTAACATCTTTGAATGGATGAAATCGTGGCGAAACGTTCCAGAAATCGCAAATAATTTTCTAGGGATCAGGTAGAAACCCCCTTCATGAATTTAGAATTGCTCCGAGATTGTTCTAGAGAGATGACGATTATATCATCACTTGGATATTATTATGCTAGAATATGAACCAGGTATTCTCCAAGGTCCCGATGAGGATAGAGCGGCAAAAATTCAAAGAACGGATCTTTCGTGAATTGATCTCATCCGGATCGGATCAATCTAGGCCGATAGCTAGAGCAGAAACGCCGGCTACGCGAAACTCATTCTCAATAGGAAAACAGGTGGAGAAGGAAAATACGAGATTTCGAATAGTAACGAGAAGTTTCTAATAAATATTTTTTCTTCTCGGAGATTCAAGTGAATTATCAGGTCACGCCACCAACAAAAGCAATCACTCACAATCGATCTGATCAATTCTTTGTTCTTTTTATAATTATTTCAAAGTTCTGATTGCAGTTGCAAACTAGGAAAAGCACTCCCTAGTTTCCTCCTCAAGAATGCATAATTTTCTGGGGCCAAATCTCTCGACCAGTCAACACAAACGTTCCAAGAACTTCGCTGATGTCGGGACAAAGCAGGACGCTGACTATTCAAACTGAATTCTCGTTGCAATCTTCTCGTCTCCGCCTCTGCTCTTTCCTTCGACTTTCGCAGGATGGAAAGATAATCGATCAGAGCCGTCTAGCATCTGCACAGGCATCTCTGTTCCGTGTGTTGCCTAAAGTACCATTCTTCTTCAGAATATCATGCGCCTTGTATCTTCTTCTTTTTCTTTTTTGTGGTGACAGCATAGTAAACGTTTTACTTTATTTAATTCATGTTGGTTTCCGTACTTCTTTTATTAACTTTGCGGACTTGTTAGTTGTTCTCTTCCTCTGTGCTTTTATAGAGCTTTGAGGAAGTTGATGTGTACTTTTAGTGTCATCATTGTTAACGTCATCACCTAGTTGGTTTATGTAATATTATGTTAGTGGGCCCCAAAAGAAGAAATGGAAAAAGAAATTGAAAAGTCAATAACGTGAAAAAAAAAGAGAGGGGAGAGGGCTCGGTTAAATTGAAGCCAAGGGGTCCTTGACTAGAAAGAAAAGAAAGAAAAGAAGAAGAAGAAGAGAAAGGGGAAGAAAGGAAAGGGGTTTTGGCACGTACACGCCTCGGATGCCTCGCCAAGCCGACTCAACTCCATAACGCAGCACCCAGTAAGAGATCAAGCCCCTCGTTCGTCCAATTGAAGTAATTTATCGGTTTAGGATTCAAATTCGGAATTTTTGGAAAATTGAGCAGCGAAGTCCGATTTTGGAGTCGTTGAGCCACGTATTTTTGTAGGAATGGTAGTTTAGGGTGTTGTGGAGCCGTGGGATTTTACGGATTGTGATTTGAGCTTATGGTTTGTCCAAAACAGAATTTCAAAGTTTCTCGCGCGCAGTGAACAGTACGCGTCCAGCAGCTTTGGGCCCATATTTTGTCATTTTTCGGCTTGATTTTGGGATGGTCAAGTTGGGATTCTTGTATTATGTGTCAAGGGCTCTCTATTGACTATAAGTACGTTCGGAATGGGGTTCGGAGGAGAAAGTTATTGCGTGACTAAGTTTTGCGCTTAAACTCCACGTCGCATATGGCTTGAACAATCGTTTTGGTTATGCGATTTGTTAGTGCGTGGAAGTCCTTTTGTTAGAGTTAAGGTGTAATTTAGTTGTTTTGTAATGGAGATAGAGTTTTATTAACATTTTTCTCGGTTATTTGATAGGACCTTGAGTTCAACGATACGAGTATCGTTCGTCGTGGTCGTAGATGACAAGGTGAGTGGTACTATATCTTCTTTGGTTTTATAAAATCATGTCTTGAAGTATATATGTATATATATTGAATCAAGAAGAGCATTTTTATTGCATAAAAGCCAGATCGAGCAATTGCTACCCTTTGGTTGATTGTAAATCTTTGAAAAGCATGTTATACAAGGTTTGTGAATAAATATATATGAAATTGCTTTGCGACTGATTTATGGAAATGTTTATGATGATTTGAGAAATTGATATGAAATGGATGATGGGCTATGTTGCAAAATGTTATTGTTTGGTTTAAGATATTGATTTCTGGATTTGATTTCTGGTATTGGAGAATGGTTATTTATGCTCAATATGACTATGAACCCATTGAAGGGTTTTTGGGGTATGCATACCAGGTTTAGAATATCCTTTTGGGCCCAGCCATCGGCTTTGTAGGTGGAGACCTTGTCAAGGGGAGAATCTTGGTCGCCTTGTCACAAGGCGTTGTGTCGTGACCATGGTTAATTATTGAGCAAAAGATTGGTCGATGGATGGACCATCGATGTATGTTTGATATGAGATAAATCAATGGATAAACCATTGATGTGTTTTTGATAGAGATTATTCAATGGATTCGACCATTGATACTTGACTTTTGATGGCGATTTAAATGGGTTTTCCATATTAGTATAAAGCTTTGATGATAAGAAATAACTCTTATAAGATTCAATATGTATTTTATATATTGAGTTGGCGTTATGAAGTTTGGTATTGCTTTGTATACATGCATAGTGGTTGTTCGATCTGCTTAGAAGATATGTACTACTCACTGAGCTGTGGTTGCTCATCCCACTCCTCCTTTAATCTTTTCAGGTTCCTCGGTTAGCGGCGAATAGAGCGAGAGCGCCGTCGGTGGGAAACTTTTGGGGAGTTCTATTTTTGTTTGGTATGCTTTAAGGAAGTGGTACATAAGACCATTGCTAGTGGTTGGATTGTCTGAGTCTAAATGTCTATATCTTTTTGGTGGATTATAGAAACTCTGATGTTGCAACCAATTTGAAAGTTTATCTGATACTTATATATATATAAGTTGATATCAGGTTGTTGGTTGTGTTTGATGCTGCGTCCTTCGTGTGAAAGGACGGCCGTGTCATCCCCATTCTTTGTTGTTTTGGGGTGTGACATCTTTTGGTATCAAAGCCTAAGTTTTGATCTTTTTGGATGTAGTTATGGGACGTTGTGAGGTTGTGTGATAGATTTTATTTTTGCGTTAGTCTTTTAGATTCTAAGGTGTAGTTTCATTCTTGGATTCAGGTGATCATGAGTACCGACTCTGAGACACTTGCCTCACTTCGTAGGAGTAGCAAACGCAAACGAGTCGCTACCCCTGATGCTAGAGGCATGCCTCAAGCTTCTCGAGGTGCGTCTTTGAGAAGGAGACTTGAGGATCGCTTGGATAGGAGTCCTGACTTGCGCGAAGTTAGAGAAGAGGATCAAGAGCCAACCCGTTCAGCTGAATTTAAACAAGCAATGATCCATTGGTATCGCCAAGCAAAAGAATTAACTGGAGATGGAGCGACTGGCTCAGGCACTTTTGCCCATTTTAGAAAGGCGAAATCACCCACTTTTGATGGGAAAGCTGATCCTCTCGCAGCTGAGCATTGGCTTAAAAAGATTGATGGGATCTTTGAAGCTGAAGAGGTTCCTGAGGATCGGAAAGTTAAATTTGCCACCCAATACCTGGAAGGTGAAGCAGAGTTTTGGTGGGATGGAATGAAGCCAAGTCTTGGAGGTAGGGATGCTATTATATCCTGGGAGGACTTTAAAAAGGCGTTCAATGCTTAATTCTTCCCAAAGTCATTCCAGGCAAAGATGAAGGGTGACTTTGTACATATATCTCAGGGTGACTCCACAGTTTTGGAGTATTCAGTCCGCTTTAATCAGTTGAGTAGATTTGCAGAGCACTTGGTAGCAAATGAGGAAGATAAGGCCGACCATTTCCTAGGAGGGCTCCAACCTGAAATTAATTCCGCACTTGCACCTTTCGTATTAACAACTTATAAGGATGTGCTAGAACGAGCAATCAAGGTGGAACAAAGCATTCTGAAGCACAGCACACAAGGAGCACCTCAACCCAAAAGGTTTAAGCCCACAAATGTGCAAGGTAGCAATACCGATGGTAGTGGAAGGCGAAGAGGCTTCAGCTGGCCAGGACAGTTCAGAAATCCAAGTAACCAGGGCCCTGTAATACATGTGGAAATTATCATCACGGTGAGTGTCATCGGAAAATCGGAGTATGCTTCTCATGTGGGAAAGCGGGACACATGTTGCGAGATTGTCCTACACAAAGGAATCCTCCTATTGGCAATAGATCATGTAATCTATGTGGGCGACAAGGGCACCTAGCACACCAGTGTTTCATGCGGAGGAATGCCCCTTTCGTTGGTAGGCCCCAAGAGAACCAACAAAGACAAAGTACGAGCGGGAAGGTTTTTGCGATGAGCAAGGAGGATGCGGCAGCATCTAACGCAGTTGTTGCAGGTAATATTTCTATTGCCTTGCAATGTGCTTATGCGTTATTTGATCCTGGTGCTACGCACTCCTTCATTTCAACTGAATTTGCAAAGAAGCTTGATGTGTTGCCTGACCCTCTTGAATGTGATTTGTGTGTTGATACTCCTACTGGCGATTTCTTAGTTGGTCATCATGTGTTCAAGAGATGTGTGATTCGGATTAATAATGTTGAAATGCCTGTGGATCTAGTGGAGTTAAATATTCAAGATTTCGATGTTATTATAGGGATGGATTGGTTATCTACCTATCGTGCTATTGTTGACTGTTTTTCAAAGAAAGTGATATTTAGACTTTCAAATCAACCCGAATTCTCTTTTTCGGGAAGTTGTCAAAACACTTCTCCAAGGTTGATCTCGGCTTTGCAAGCGAGGAAACTTTTGAGAAAGGGTTGTTGTGGTTATTTAGCTTGTGTAAAAGACACAAGTAAGGTTGTAGTAAAGTTGGAAGATGTTCATGTCGTTAGAGAGTTTCCAAGTGTATTTCCTGAGGATTTACCAGGCTTGCCTCTTGATAGAGAAATTGAGTTCTGTATTGAATTGATGCCCGGTACAGCACCAATCTCTAAGGCACCATATCGGATGGCACCCACTGAATTGAAAGAATTGAAAACGTAGCTGCAAGAGCTTTTGGATAAGGGTTTCATTAGATCCAGTGTTTCACCTTGGGGAGCTCCTGTTCTATTTGTGAAAAAGAAGGATGGTAGTATGCGGCTTTGCATAGATTACCGAGAGCTTAACAAGGTAACGGTCAAAAACAAATATCCTTTGCCCCGGATTGAGGATTTATTTGATCAACTTCAGGGAGCTTAGGTATTTTCCAAGATCGACCTTCATTCTGGGTATCATTAGTTGAAGATAAAGATAGATGATGTGCCTAAAACCGCTTTCAGAACAAGGTATGGCCATTATGAATTTCTTGTTATGCCTTTTGGATTAACAAATGCGCCTGCTGCCTTCATGGACTTGATGAACAGAGTGTTCAGGGAATATCTAGACAAATTTATTGTGGTGTTCATTGATGACATCTTAGTGTATTCGAAGAGTTTAGAGAAACACAAACAACACTTGAGATTTGTCTTGCAGACTTTGCATGAAAAGAAGTTGTATGCCAAATTTAGTAAGTGTGATTTCTGGCTTGATCATATAGAATTCTTGGGTCATGTGATCTCGAAGGATGGCATATTAGTGGATCCAAAGAAGGTTGAAGCAGTTGTTAAGTGGAATCGTCCAACTAATGTTATAGAAGTGAGAAGTTTTCTTGGGCTAGTCGGCTACTATAGGCTATTTGTAGAGGGGTTCTCAAAGATTGCTGGTCCACTTACTCGTCTAACTCAGAAGAAAGTTAAATTTAAATGGTCAGACCAATGTGAACGCAGTTTTCAAGAGTTGAAGAGACAGCTAGTGTCGGCTCCTATTCTAACTCTACCTTCTGGAAGTGGCAGCTTCGTAATCTATTGCGACGCATCCAAAGAAGGTTTTGGGTTGTGTTCTTATGCAAGATAGCAAAGTTGTTGCCTACGCTTCTAGACAATTGAAATTACATGAGAAGAACTACCCCACTCATGATTTGGAGTTAGCGGCGGTTGTGTTTGCCTTGAAGATATGGGGACACTATTTGTATGGTGAAAAATGTGAAGTCTTTACCGATCACAAGAGTCTGAAGTATATCTTTACTCAGAAAGAACTGAACATGAGGCAAAGAAGATGGCTAGAACTTTTGAAGGATTATGACTTATCCACTAATTACCATCCGGGTAAAGCTAATGTGGTAGCAGATGCTTTGAGTCATAAATCCTTTGGAAATATGGTAGCTTTGCTCACTTCTGAGAAAGCCATTCTTGAAGATATGAGGAAGTTAGACTTGGAGGTGTTGGTGCAGTAGCTTGGTGCTCAATTAGCTAATCTTCAAGTACAACCTATGTTGATTGATAGAATTAAGGCTAAACAGAATGGAGATCCACAATTACAAAAAATTATAGAAGGTGCGGAAGTTGGAAGACAAGCGGATTTTAGTTTACATGTAGATGGATCCTTGAGGTTTCGTGGTCGACTATGTGTTCCTGATGACTCAAAACTGAAAAATGAGATCCTGCAAGAAGCTCACAGTACTAGATTTTCAATTCATCCGAGAAGCACTAAAATGTATAGGGACTTGAGAGAAAACTTTTGGTGGATCAACATGAAAAATGATATTATAAAATTTGTCAATCAATGTTTAGTTTGCCAGCAAGTGAAAATTGAGCATCAGAAACCAGGTGGACAGTTGCAACCTCTAGAGATACCTAAATGGAAGTGGGAGCATATTGCCATGGACTTTGTAGTCGGTCTACTGAGGACGCCAAGTGGTAAGAATGCTATATGGGTGATTGTTGATCAATTGACTAAGTCCGCTCACTTTTTGTCATATCGATTTGGACTTTCAATGGAAGATATGGCAAAGCGATATGTTAATGAGATAGTGAAGCTAAATGGAGTTCCAGTAAGCATTGTTTCTGATAGGGATCCTAGGTTCATGTCTAACTTTTGGAAGAGTTTGCAAGGAGCATTGGGCACTAAACTCAACTTGAGTACAGCTTTCCATCCAAAACAGATGGACAAGTCAGAGAGAACGATCCGACATTAGAGGATATGTTGAGATCATGCATCATTGACTTCGGCGATTCTTGGGATGAACATCTACATTTAGCAGAATTTTCTTATAATAACAGTTATCACTCTAGCATTAAGATGGCACCATTTGAAGCTTTATATGGCTGAAAATGCAAAAGTCGTATTTGTTGGGACGACGTTGGAGAGAAAAGACTAACTGGCCCTGAGTTCATTCAACAATTAGAAGAGAAAGTTAGGTTGGTTCGGGAACGTCTCAAAATGGCTCAAAGTCGTCAGAAAAGTTATGCAGATCTGAAAAGACGCAAGTTAGAATTTAATGTGGGGGATCACGTATTCTTAAAAGTTTCTCCTACAAAGGGTGTAATGAGATTTGACACACGTGGGAAGTTAAGTCCAAGGTACGTGGGACCATTTTTGATCTTAGAGAAAATTTGTGAAGTCGCTTATAAATTGGCTTTGCCACCGGCACTTTCAGGTGTCCATAATGTGTTCCATGTCTCTTTGTTGCGGAAATATGTGCCAAATCCTGAACATGTGCTAGACTTTACTCCATTGAGATTACGGGAGAACTTGACATACGAGGAGCAGCCTATTCGCATTGTCGATAAGAAGGATCAGGTATTGCGGCGACGAACTATTCCTTATGTGAAAATACAATGGCAAAACCACACCGAGAGAGAGGCTACTTGGGAACTCGAGGAAGAGGCAAGACACAAATACCCTCACTTCTTTCATGATTGAAGTACATGTAAATTTCGAGGACGGAATTTTTTTTTAAGGAGAGTAGAATGTAATATTATGTTAGTGGGCCCCAAAAGAAGAAATGGAAAAAGAAGTTGAAACGTCAATAACGTAAAAAAAAAAAAAAAAAAAAAAAAGGAGAGGGGAGACGGCTCGATTAAATTGAAGCCGAGGGGTCCTCGACTAGAAAGAAAAGAAAGAAAAGAAGAAGAAGAAGAAGAGAAAGGGGAAGAAAGGAAAGGGGTTTTGGCACGTACACGCCTCGGATGCCTCGCCAAGCCGACTCAACTCCATAACGCAGCACCTGGTAAGAGATCAAGCCCCTCGTTCGTCCAATTGAAGTAATTTATCGGTTTAGGATTCAAATTCGGAATTTTTGGAAAATTGAGCAGCGAAGTCCGATTTTGGAGTCGTTGAGCCACTTATTTTTGTAGGAATGGTAGTTTAGGGTGTTGTGGAGCCGTGGGATTTTACGGATCGTGATTTGAGCTTATGGTTTGTCCAAAACAGAATTTCAAAGTTTCCCGCGCGCAGTGAACAGTACGCGTCCAGCAGCTTTGGGCCCGTATTTTGTCATTTTTCGGCTTGATTTGGGACGGTCAAGTTGGGATTCTTGTATTATGTGTCAAGGGCTCTCTATTGACTATAAGTACATTCGGAACGGGGTTCGGAGGAGAAAGTTATTGCGTGACTAAGTTTTGCGCTTAAACTCCACATCACAAATGGCTTGAACAATCGTTTTGGTTATGCGATTTGTTAGTGCGTGGAAGTCCTTTTGTTAGAGTTAAGGCGTAATTTAGTTGTTTCGTAATGGAGATAGAGTTTTATTAACATTTTTCTCGGTTATTTGATAGGACCTTGAGTTCGACGATACGAGTATCGTTCGTCGTGGTTGTAGATGACGAGGTGAGTGGTACTATATCTTCTTTGGTTTTATAAAATCATATCTTGAAGTATATATGTATATATATTGAATCGAGAAGAGCATTTTTATTGCATAAAAGCCAGATCGAGCAATTGCTACCCTTTGGTTGATTGTAAATCTTTGAAAAGCATGTTATAAAAGGTTTGTGAATAAATATATATGAAATTGCTTTGCGACTGATTTATGGAAATGTTTATGATGATTTGAGAAATTGATATGAAATGGATGATGGGCTATGTTGCAAAATGTTATTGTTTGGTTTAGATATTGATTTCTGGATTTGATTTCTGGTATTGGAGAATGGTTATTTATGCTCAATATAACTATAAACCCAGTGAAGGGTTTTTGGGGTATGCATACCAGGTTTAGAATATCCTTCTGGGCACAGCCATCGGCTTTGTAGGTGGAGACCTTGCCAAGGGGAGAATCTTGGTCGCCTTGTCACAAGGCGTTGTGTCGTGACCATAGTTAATTATTGAGCAAAAGATTGGTCGATGGATGGACCATCGATGTATGTTTGATATGAGATAAATCAATGGATGGACCATTGATATGTGTTTTTGATAGAGATTATTCAATGGATTCGACCATTGATACTTGACTTTTGATGGCGATTTAAATGGGTTTTCCATATTAGTATAAAGCTTTGATGATAAGAAATAACTCATATAAGATTCAATATGTATTTTATATATTGAGTTGGCGTTATGAAGTTTGGTATTGCTTTGTATACATGCATAGTGGTTGTTTGATCTGCTTAGAAGATATTTACTACCCATTGAGCTGTGGTTGCTCATCCCACTCCTTCTTTAATCTTTTCAGGTTCCTCGGTTAGCGGTGAATAGAGCGAGAGCGCCGTCGGTGGGAAACTTTTGGGGAGTTCTATTTTTGTTTGGTATGCTTTAAGGAAGTGGTACATAAGACCGTTGCTAGTGGTTGGATTGTCTGAGTCTAAATGTCTATATCTTTTTGGTGGATTATAGAAACTCTGATGTTGCAACCAATTTGAAGGTTTATCTGATACTTATATATATATAAGTTGATATCAGGTTGTTGGTTGTGTTTGATGCTGCGTCCTTCGTGTGAAAGGATGGCCGTGTCATCCCCATTCTTTGTTGTTTTGGGATGTGACAGTTTATGCAGGAGGACTTTAAGGAATATGCTGAGAAAGCCAAGACCTTGCCGGAGAGTACAACCAATGAGAACAAGCTCATCCTCTATGGGCTTTCCAAGCAAGCCACGGTTGGACCGGTGAACACTAGTCAAGAGGGTGCGTTTGGTAATATTTCGTTTTAAAAATTGTTTCTGGGAACGTAAATAGAAAAAAAGTATTTCGCCAGAAACAATTTTTGAACAAAAAAACGCGTTTGTAAACTGTTTTCAGAAATATAAAAAGAATAGAAACACGTTTGGTAAATTTGTATAATTTTTTTATTTCTTTTAATTTTTTAATATTTTTATTTTAATTTTTCTATTTTCTTTCTTATTTTTTCTTTTTTTCTTATTTATTTTTCCTTTTTTCTTTTTTTTTTTTTCTTTTTTTTTTTTTCTTTTTTCTTCTTTTGGCCGGTCGCCGGCCTCGCCATGGCCGACGACCGGCCGACGAGTTGGCCGGGCGAGCTCGATCTCGCCAGATCCGGCGAGGCCGAGCCGCCTTTGCGGCCGGCGAGGCTCGGCCTCGCCGGGCCACCGCCAGGCGCCGGCCCTCAACGGCGTCGCCGGCCATGGCCGAGGCCGGCGACCGCCAAAGAAAAAAGAAAGAAAAAAGAAGAAGAAAAGAAGAAGAAAAAGAGAGAAGAAAATGGAAGAGAGAGAAAAAGTGTTCCTAAATTTTGTTAAAAACAAGAAACAACTTTTTTTGTTTCTTGTTTCGTTCCAGATGCGTTTCTGGGAACAAAAAAATAATTTTGGAACAAAAACCCGACCAAACGCGTTTCTGTTCCTTTTTTGTTCCCAGGAACAAAAAAACAGAAATTTTTGTTCCAGGGAACAGAAATAATTTTTACCAAACAGGCCCTAACTCACCCTCATGTAATGGGTTTTGGATTTGCAACTTGTCATGCTTCAACGCTTTGTTTCTCAACCAGGTCCATCTCCGAGATAAATAACGCCTGTTTCCTTTTTCTTTTTTTTTAATGATTTGTGTTGGATTTTGCTATTTCTAAGATTGATATTTTTGCTTGTTGGCTGGGAAATCGGCGGACGAAGCAATGAACGATTACATCACAAAGGTGAAGCAGCTGTCGGAAGAAGCTGGTGCCTCTGCTTGATGTCTGTGACTCTATCTATCCTCTAGGGGCTTCATTATCGCTGTGTTTGAAACTCGTACCCTATGAGAATTAAGAACACTATGTGATCGCACTCTTTATTACTTTTCAGAATTTCATGTGTCCGAGCAACTTTCGTTAATTCCTCGCACTTCACTTTTTGTGTCTTGCCTGTAGCAAGTTCTCGAAAATGGAAGGTCTACTCAGAAATTTCTGATCTGCAGATGTGAGCTATTTTCTGGAATGTGATGGATGTGTTGCCTGACGTATAGTGTTTGTGATGGTGAATGTCGCATAAAAGTAAAGTGGTAGCACAAATGTAGCTCCATGTTTGAACATGGTGAATCTCTCGTTGCCAGCTTCACAGTTTTAGAGCAAGTGATGGAGCAAATGTGACTCCATGTATGAATGTTTTGGTTGAGTCGTTCCAGTAGAATGACATTAGGAATGAGGCATAGCTTTATGGGCAAGTGATTTCGAACCCTCTTTGTTTCATTCGATTAGGGAATGTGTTATTCACAATGGCAGAGGTTATAGCTGAGAGTATTTTCTTGGAAAGTGACTTTACACGATGACATCGATGGTTGCTTCATATCCTGCATATGTTTTTATTGCTCGAAGAAAGTTGGGAAGGTTGTTGGGAGATGATGAGAACTTTGATGATGGGTAGTTGTTGAATTCTTAAGTTGTCAATTCCCAGTGTACCAGCGCGAGGATGTATCTTTAATGTTTGCGTCCTTGGCTAACTTGGAGGCTAATGGGTGGCAGTAGGTGGTTGGTCACGGCTCAGGAGTGAATGATATCGCGTGTTCCGGAAATGGACTTGTGATTGGTTTGGTGATCGCGAAGGCAAGTCGCTCTGTAGGAAAGCAATGTCTTTTCCGCTTTGAAGGGACTAAGAGAGTGTGAGGGAAAGACCCGGTTCACTATGAGCAAGAGGAAAATATGGACTTTTATGGAAGGTTTCATGTTCTGTACATGTATAATCGTTAATAGGTATCGAGAGCAGGCTTCTGAGAAGGCCACACCCACGGGGTTATGTTTCTGAATTCCGTTCGTGAGTGTAGCTCTAGGCATACACGGCGCAAGCAGCCACCTACAATGTGAAAGAAACAGGCTTCAATTGCATTTACAGAATCGATTTGAGGCAGTCCATGGCATTTGCGTTCAGCAGGAGGAGGCTCTTGAGAACCTCATTTATTATGGTTAAGAGTGGTTAATGAGGGCAAGTCGAGTTATCTGTGATCAATGACTGTAGGGCCTAATGCTGCAAAAAAGTTTCCCTGTATTCCTGAAAGTGAGTGGTAACTTGTAAAATGAAATGAATGTCAGCAGAGACTATCGACAACTTTAATTCCATTTCATTGAGATCGGGAACATTTACGTGGGGAAAATTACAGATTGTGGCCTCCGAGCCACTTGCTTTTCTTGCCCAAAGCATGCTTCTTTTCAAGCACGAAGAGTGACATGACATGACCAAAAGAAAAAGGCAAGTTCACCCTTCCTCTTCTTTCTGCACAGATTTCACACCCCCTAGAGATTTTCACGTTGGCAACTCACGTCGAGCGAGCTAAGCAGGCAGGACTTGTTGCTCACCAGCATCCAGTTTCTTGGTCTTTTCCACCTCGAGGAGATACAATCTCTCTGCTTCTGGCATCGCCGATACGACTGCCTGTAACTTGATGTTGAGCTCTTGGATCTTTTCCATGAGCCGGTCATTCGTGAACATGCCGAGACAGACGCTCTGGATAGTCTCCCAGCTCTCGATCACCGGCAGGGCGATGATGACCGCAGAGCCGATGGTTCCCCACGCTATCGCGATGGCTGCCCAGAATGTAAAATACCCTTTACTGAAGTCCCCTGTAGACAAGCAAAGCAACAGGAAAGTTTCAGAAAAAGCAGACATAAAATGTTGCGTGCGATATGTTAAGCAGTCTCAAGGCGTTAGGAATTTGACTTACTTGCTGGGAGCGAGAGAACTGGCCACAAGACGACGATGACGAGAGTGAACCCGACGCCCCATCTCACGATCCATGCCTTCGCCCTCATCAGCTTCTCTTCCTTGAACTCCTCCGACGGCAGGTCGGTCCGATCCTTTTCGACCATTGTGATCTCCTTGGTGGTTTCCCAATCATAGTTTTGTGGCCACAGGAAGCTACAGATGGCATGTATTGCCCCGCCAGTAAGAATCGAGACGAGATTCCCTGCGAGCATCGGCGCGTTCCTCCCAGTGGTGTCCAGATTTACCCGGCCATACTCAACGCTCGTGACCACCAACCAAGTTATGATTCCCAGGATGCACCCGCAGATCGTCCCCAGAATCGCACCGAACGCGTTTGCCTTCCTCCAGAGGAGCATAAACGCAATGGGAATGACAGCCGAGCCAACAATCACTCCCATCGCGAGGTACATCCAGCCGAGTGAGACTCCAGCCTTGTTCAAGATCACCGCAAGCACTCCCATGAAGCACCCGAACCCGAGGATGATGCCCCTTGAAACCTGGAGGATTTTCTTCCCGCTTGCGTTTGGATTGATGTAAGTGCGGTAGATGTCATATGTGCACAATGAAGACACCGCTATTAGTTCAGAGGAACCGGCGGACGTCACAGCCCTGACACATAAGAACAGAGCAATGCTAAGTACGCTATTTGATCTTAGTTCGATGCCGATGCACCATTTTTCGGCCAGACAAATGCGCATCAAATGATAAAATCGTGCTGTTTAATTTGTGTCTATTACAGTAGTATTGACAGATGGAGAACTTACATGAAGAGCATAGTGAGAAGGAGGACAGCTCCTCCTTTCCCCATCAAAGCAATAGCTGTAGCTGGAGGAACAAGTCCATGGCTTGCTTCGCTTGCTGTAATCGGCAAATCGAGCGCAAGTGCTCCTAGACCGAGGGATGTGGCCAGTGAGAATGGCACCGCAAACCACACCAGTCCGCCTAACAAATAGCCCTTGTGTGTCGATGAGGGTCTCGCAGCTATGGCGCTCACCCAGTATCCCTGCAATGTTTCAGTCAACATATGACATCGCAATTAATGAAAGAGAAAAATTTATGCTCGCATCTGGGCAAGTAGATCACTCTCGGTGACGAAACTTACATTGTCAACAAAGACGGTACCAAAGTTGCCGACAATGTTGATGATACCGAACACGAGCCCTCCAGAGCTTAACATTGTCAAGTAAGATCCACCGTAGTTGCCACTGACAGGACCACAAGATTGCCCGCTGTGGGAAATCGGCTCCTGACATGATCTTGATTTGCTCGCTACCTCCAAGAGATGTCTGTAAACGACGCCAGGGCTACCGAGCTCGTGGCTCGCCGTGTATACTAAGTAGACGAAGATTACTAAAACCACGTGCACTGTACGCAAAAACATCAGCCAGTTAGCGCTTGCATTCCAAATCAGTAGAGCTTAGATGAAAACTAAAAGCTTATGCGGTAAAATACCTATAACAGAATGTATGTAGCTTGCCAAGAAGGTAGCTTTTAGGCCTCCGGCCAAAGTGTAGACAATCACTCCGAGGGGTATCAGGAAGCTAGCGGCATATATGTTCATTCCAGTCAGAGCATTGACGACAGCAGAGCCACCAAGAAGCAACATCGCAGTGACGATTATGTTCGTCATGAAGCAGAAGACGAGGAAAACAATATGCGCAGCAGTTCCCCAACTGAAATTCAAACTTACTGAAATCAGCATAAGAGAAATCCTTGCGACGTGGGTTAAACCGAAAAATACGAGTGTTACGTCTTGGGCCAGGTGACACATACCGAGCTCTCACGATTTCACAGACTGTGTGCGCGTGAGGAGCTTTTCTTTTTATCTCTATGGCCATTATACCGAACAAGAGTACCTATTTGCAAGCATTTAGCGACTTAGCTGTGAGAACTCCAATGTCAACTTTCTCATGGAAGTTAAGGTCAATAAACACGAATGAGCAATCAGATGGAAGTTGCGGGTACCTGGATTGTAGCACCGCTCGCATACCAGAATGGCCCGCTAACTCCATATTGCCAGGCGACATTGGAGCTTTGCAAGATTGAAGCGGCCCACGTCCACTTCAAGAGTTCAACGCGAGAAATATGAGTTGTTTGCGCTGGAATTCCGTCTAAGCTGCCTAATTAACAATGCAGAAGGAATACCTGAGAAACGATCACACTAGCTATTAGTCCAGTTTTGACATTCCTTCCCGCAGTGTTGAACCATTCAGAAGTGTGGCGCGATCCGACATAACGCTTCTCCAGCCAGACCTGGCATCACAGGAAATTACTAATCACAATTGAGGTTCCATACCATGCCGATTCATTCAATTCTGCAGGGAAAAGAATGGGCAGCAAGTGCCAGTCTGGTATGCTAGAGAAGTAAAAATACAGTTCTTCAACAAGAACGAGATAGCAAAGACAATTACATTTTTCTCTCGAAGACGAGAATATTGGCTCTCTTATGTTTATGTTTGACATGATATATCTGATAAGTGGATGAAAAGATGAATCCATTGTAGTGATTCAGCTCTGTTGCAGAAGCAAAATATTCTTTTCTCAACAAAAACAGAGGGAAAGAAGCGAAGCAATCCTACTGATTAAATTGATTGTCTAGTATCTCACGATTACTGTATAGTGAATACAGGCTTGTCTGCACAATTTTTGTATAGTCAATTTATGGTACGGAATAGACCTGATTGCACTGATAGGTAAGTCAGAACAGTCAGCAATTCATGAAAGGACTTATCGTTCTTCGTGGTATTAACCGAATGTTCAAATACCCAGTCCTCTTGACTCTATGATGAGTTTCTCCCATGACTTTGGAAAGAAAATCAACAAGAAAATGACAACAAAAGAGAAACACGTGATACGCTGCAGATTTCAAACTCTCCGTAAAAACCTGAGGTTATCTGCAGATAGTAGCAATCCTATGTCAGAGTATGCAACAAGTTATTCAAAGATCAACTTAAGGTCCTTCATCAAGCAACCAATGAAAACAATGGATCATAGCAACCCGCACTTAATGAAAACCTTGTTATGAAAATCAGGAAATCATCAAATAGAGCCACAGAAAATTCTACTCCCACAACCGAAGAAAGAGCCATGGAGCAGCTGTCTATGCACTTTGCCTGAATTTCATATCTTATCATGCATACCAATTAGTCAAAACCGAAACAACCTCATCATCAGTGAAGAGAAAAGCTTTCTTCCAACCAAAAGTACCATGATTCATAGATTGAAACGAAAAAGACAGAGGCCAAAACCAACAAAAGAAGAAGTCTACGCGAGAGGAAAAAAGCGAATGAGTACCAGGAAAGAGGTGAAGACAGCGAAGAAGGCACCGAACCCAAGAACGACCGAATACCCAACACCCTGATTGAGCACAGCTTGGCCTCCGAAGAAGCTGCTCTGCCTCACGCAGCTTCCTCCATCTGCAGACACGTGGTAGTACTTCCCTCCGAATCCCAACGGAGGACACTGCGTCAAAGAAGTGGTGGCCATCAAGAATGACGGCGAGGAAGAAGAAGGAGGAGGAGACGGGAGACGCAAGGACGCAGTTGCGTTTCAGTACTATGGCATGGATCAATGAATCACTCAGTATTTATAAGGGATCCTCAAGGCTGACATCTCCCAAGCAGAGAGATGGAAGACGTTACGGATTTACAGAGGAGTTGTGCGTGCGTTTTTCGTTCCTTGTTGCTCTCGCTCACGACCGAAGGCCCCCCGATAGCATCCTAAAAGTCAACACAAGAGGGTGTCTCTCTCAGTGGAAGGGAATCTCCACCAATCATCGTCACTCTGTCTGACCAACCCACCGCCATCTTCTCTCGAACTCATCTCACTAGATTCACGGAAACTTGGGTAGATTCAAACATCGCTGCTGGAGAAAGGAAACTGAATTTCTTGGATAAGGCCAGATCGAACCGCATGAACATGAATTGAAAGGACCTCGCCTTGTGTTCGTAATCTCTGGGAAAGAAAAGGAATGATTTCACGGGACGAAATGGATTGTCCATAAATGTGTGCAAACATAGTGATCCCCCTTACCAATAGTACTTTTATTCTTCATCATCAGCGATAGAGGTAATAAAAATTCTTGATTACTACTAGTGATTCGAATCAATTTTCATCGCTTCTCTTCTTTATCCCTTTGATTTTCTTCTACTCATTTGAACTGTTGAAAAGTTACTTTTCTTTTGTTCATGGTCTATGGACTATCCACATATCGTGGGTTATGGACTAAAATAGTGCATGTGAATCTTTGTGGGCCTACTTTGCAAAAGCTCTGCCCACGTCAATGCCATCAATAAAAAAAAACGCATGGAAAATCTTTTTCACAATAATGTTTTTCTATAGTACAATTCATATTAAAAAATGGAATATTCTCGTCAATGTAAGCCTGACGTAATTGACAGCTACAAACAAGAAAATATTTATGGTTTCGAGGTGTGCCATTGGCCCACTTGGATGGTTTCATTCGCCTCTCGTCATCTTAAAAAAGCCTAGCTTGGCGTGATCAATTTGACTTTTATATCTGAAGGTAATAACAGAGCGGCCAATTATTCAACAAGAGATTAAAAAATTACTGAAAATTCATTTGTGCAATGCAGAGATACAGTAAGGAGCTTATACAGGCTCTGATCAGCATTCTCTGCGACGTGCAATGCAAGGCTACATTGCCAACGATAAACTTAACTAAAAAAGGCTTTTGGCTTTTGGTCATGCTTAATTAGTGGTTGAGGATGTTTTACATGATCACATCCATGAACCATCAGTTTGCAAATTAATCTAACAAATTAATATTAATTCTACGATATGTGTGTGATCTATTTCGTATGGATACATGACATTTATTTGCCGCATGATAGATAGAATAGAGCTTGAATTGAACCTAATGAGAGCTCTTGTCAACAAGCGTGTCTTCTTAGCAAAGTTCAAGATTCTCATAATTAGGTTTTTTCGTTTCTTTCATTTTGCTGATGGTGACAAATTATTATAAAAAAAAAAAGTGTCAAAAAAATCATAAATCTATTATATTTGTATTAATTTAATTCTAAACATTTTCATAGTGTCAATTTAGTTTTAAAACTTTTGATCGATGCCAATTAGTCATTCCGACTAATTTTGGCAAGATATTACAAATGTAAATGCCAACCAGCTTACGTAGTATCACCGATTGTGACGTGAACAATTTTTAATAATATTTAAATATTTTTTTCTCTCATTTCTTCTTCCTTTTGCCAGTGACCAACCACCGGCTATGACCATGGCAAGGCTAAGACCCAACAAGGGTCGGCCTCACCAGATCTGGCCTGGGCAAGGAATCTGGCTAGGCCAACCCTCGACCTCACAAGATTTGGTGAGGGGAGCCCTCATTGGGCTTGATCTCATCATGGCTAGGCAAGGCTAGCCCACCCAAACACGGCAGTGGCCAACCATTGGCAAAAGGAAGAAGAAATGAGAGAAAAAAATAATAAAAATATCAAAATATCAAAATACCATTTAAAATTGTCCACATCAGCTCTGACGATACAATGGAAGTTGACCGGCGTCCACGTCAGCAATGTCCAACCAAAATTAGTGGAAATGATTTAATAGATTTTGGACTAAATTGATCCCAATATAATATGTTTATGACATTTTTTACACTTTTCCCAATTATTATGAACTCATTTGCATCAAACTATTATTATTTGTTAGGGCTAGTTGCGTACTTGCTTGTGTGTGCGCCGCACAGTTGTGTTGTGAGAGCTGTTGTATAGAGCATAAGTAGAAGTTGACAATGTACTTCGTGTACAAGAGTGATGCTATAGGCAAGAAAGAACTTGGCAAAACCCAGTTAAATTAATGAGTGATGGAGTCCCTTCTTTCATTTTTCTTAATTTTTCTACGCAAAATTGTGCAACTTGATTAGGAGAAATGAATACCCAGTTGCTGCTGCTGCTAGCATCAGTACGGACATCACACCTTCCATTTCTTGAAGCCACCTTTTCAGCATCATATAGAGTCTTGCTAGTTTTGCGTTCTTAAACCGAGATGATGGAAAAAAAAAATCCAATCGAGAGCCAGTCGAGCGCGACTATCACGTGCAGAAACACTTCTGAGCGCCCACAGTCGACAGCCAAAACTTCGTATCATGATGATTTTTTTTTTCATCCTTGACTGCATAAATCACCTGTGTTTTTACATTGTGGGCCTAAAAGGAATTTAACTCTTCACTGCATATTGAATCTTAAATGATTACTTTGATTACGATATTGTGCAAGCACCATAGAGATTAGCATAGGGGCTTTACTCACACGTGCACTGACGCGCCTACATTCATTGAGAGATCATCAAGAATGAGCCCAAATCCAAAAATGCACATATTCATTTAGATATATCTTCACTTGAGAGTTTAAGTCAATAAGTAATTGGCTAGCTAGGATTGTTTTTTATTTTTTTATTTTTTTGATGATCAAGGGACCGTCGGAAATCATCTTTCGAAAATCACACGACCCTCCGGTGCTCAGTAGCACCAGTTGAACCTTGCCGTAAGCAACTATTTAGACGTAAACTCTCAAGGGCTGGCCTAGTAAACCACCTCTGGGACGCCCACTTAAATCGCGAGCATCCAGAGATTCGAAATACCCTCAGGGGCTGGCCTAGTAAACCACCCCTGGGACCCCCACTTAAATCGCGAGCATCCAGAGATTCGAACTCGTTCCCTCGGTGATGAGGTAATGAAACCCAACCATCACGCTTGCCTATGGGTGGGTGCTCGCTAAGATTGTTAATTACTCCACGCCACACTAATTCTCATATGTGAGACTTTTTTCAAATATAATCCATATGTTTGTCTCGACATATTTCATGATAGTCAATCACACTTCGTGTTTTAAGAAGTAGGAAGTATAAAATGTTGTTGTGTCAAGTGGCCAAGAGAAAAGAAAAAGAAAGTTCAGTTGTATTGAAGTATACAAGAGGGGAATACTTTCTTGAATGGATCTTTTGACTTAGCCCACGTGGAAGCGGCGAATGGCGCAGTTCATCGTCCCTAAGGCTCATTCATATGGCCTCTTTGCACTGCCCTAAAGGCCGTCTCTTGGCCATAATTTTTTAAAACGGTGATGTTGATATAGCTTACTTTTGTGATTCCTGTCTCTGTTCTACTAATCTTGAATTCAACTCTCTAAACTATTCATTGAATATTCCCAATTTGCATTGCAGGAAAAGTTCTTCCTCATCTTTGACAGCTTGAATCCCCATCCGACAATATGTAACTTTTTGCCTTTGTTCATTATTCATTGAGAACGGGTGGAGTTTTCGTAGTTCAATTTGTCTAGCATTTGAAACTTTGAATGGAACTTGACATTTTGAATTAGGAATTACAGGAGAGCTCATATATATCGATTGGGAGATCTAAGGGTACCTTGCAAAATTGGTCTTTGGTGAACACATACTCTTGTGCAACTTCTGTCAAGATTTTTAATCATATCATCAACAAATTAATAGATGAGCGTAGTATATATACTAGGGGAAGCACCGATTCTTGGGTCTACAAGGCAAATTCCAGATTCCCAAAATTGGGAACCGGTCTCGAGAAGGTAAATTCCAAGTACCAAGCCTAGAACCTTCCCGATCATCCCTAACTTGCACCTATCATACTAGTCCAATAGAAGTTCTTGCGCTTTCAAATGATGTTTATTTGTCCTACAATATCGAAAGTCACAATCGCTTCCTTGGCTAAATGGTGTGAGCTATTGGCGATGTCCAATTTGTCTCCAACTTAGTGAATGCCAACACATTGGACAAACTTTTTAGGGACATATATTATTTGATCTCCACCTCCTTCAAAGAATTCAATCCTTTCAAGTCATCAGTGGCTCTTAACACTCCACGATAACGTAACTAAAGATGCCATACTTTTTTCAATCGTTTATGGACCGTTCCTTTTGGCAAAAGGGAATTTCTATTGTTGATTTACTTTCATTTTGCTTGACTAAGGATAAATTAGACTTCCCAACTATTTTAATTTTTTGTTTGT
Organism: Eucalyptus guilfoylei; assembly: GCA_016097605.1. Taxonomy (NCBI): domain Eukaryota; kingdom Viridiplantae; phylum Streptophyta; class Magnoliopsida; order Myrtales; family Myrtaceae; genus Eucalyptus; species Eucalyptus guilfoylei. The sequence continues at coordinate 13,629,772 of CM027864.1, read as the reverse complement.
TTTGTACCGAACTCTTTTCCATTTTGTGATTCTACTATTTTGATGTAGCTGTTATTTGTCTCAATTGTAAATTATGAGATGTTTTACTAAAGCTTATCCTTTCAATGAATAAAAAAAATGAAATCCAAAATGAACCAAATGAATTGATTGGTTCTTCGATAGACCTTAGAACCAAATCGAACCAATAGGGTCAGTTCCAAGATATATAAATTAAGTTTCAGATTCCAAAAATCAAGAACCAATCCCGACAATGTAGGTTTCAAGTTATATATATAGAACCTATTGACCCTAAAAAATTGTTCATCCCTAATATATATACTAAATTTGAACTGAACATGAACCATAGGAAACAATGGGTCCATATTGGTCCCATCAAGAGGATATCAACGGGCAAGCAACTCGCTTAGCCCCCCAGGTTCATGAGATAAATGGCGAGCTTGTACTTGGGCAAGGTTTCTACATAAGTAAGCTCGACACCTCCAACTTTACAAGCTCAGCCCAGCTCAAGAATTTTTATGTAAATTTTATATTATAGACGGGGTTAGGCAACAAATTAGGCCCAGCCTAGCCGGAGCTTGCTTGGTGCTCATCTTTAATCCCACCAAATATGATGATCCAAATTCATTTTAATACATGCATGCATATTCACTAAATAATTTCTCAATAGCCTCACCCAATTACGTCAAAAATCTTGTCAAGCGTTAGTTAGATGAGTATCCTTTCACATGTATACCCGTGAATTCAAAATATAGAAGTTAATTTCACCATCTTAAAATATGATGTACTAATAATATATTATAGATATATCGTTTCGTGGAAGAAAAAAATAAAATTAAAAAAAACTTTATAACCAAAAATAAATAAATAAATAAATAAAAGCCCGTTGGGTAATACTTCTCTATTGCAGCCATGTCTAAGAATGCATTTTCCTTCAGCATGTTTTCCTCCATCTTGGTATAGGAAATTCTTTTGATCGAGATTCTGATTACAAACATAGACCATCATCTGCATTCACTTTTAGTCAAGTTTGCATGTGGCCATATTCATGTCTATAATAGGTCAGAAAGGCCCGAAGCAAAATATGGCTTTTTTCTTAGGAGACCCCAATTGTGTCAAGGACTACATTCAATATAGTGAAAGTCCATTTTCCACGTATGCGACGTGGTTTCTACACCCTCCAAGTAATAGCCAAGCCATAGGAAGGTTCGAAGTTTTTGATGTTCAAATTATCTTATGGCAAAGTCATAATCATCTCTATGACCTACAAAAGCCACTCATTCAAATGTTCAAAAGCGAAACCGGTTGATTTTCTCGAAATTTTTGGATTGCACTTTCTGACATGGTATCCACCTAATTAAAATATTAAGTGATTGGATTCACTTCTTTCATTTCTTGAATTTCCTACGTGCGATCCTGCGGCATAATACGGAGAAAAGAATTCCCAGTTGCTGCTGCTGCTGTCAAGAGGGGAAAGCTTCTTGTCTGGATCTTTGACTGGCCCACGAGGAAGCGGCGATCGGTAGAGCACGTTGTCCCTGAGGCTCATTCACAAGGGCTCTTTTCTCTGCCCTGGAGACCGTCTTTGGCCATTATGTTCGAACACAATGATGTTATGTAGCTGATTTTTGTGATGATGCCTGGCTCTATTTTACTAATCTTCAATTCAACTCTTTAAAATGTCCTTTGAATATTTCCCAGTCTCTGTTGCAGAACAAGTTCTTCCTCACCTTTGACAACTTGAAACCCCCATCTGACAACATCCGATTTTGACTTTCCTTCGTGTTATTCATTGACATCGGGTGGAGTTTTCGTAGTTCACTATGGCTCAAATTTGGAACTTCCAATATAACTTGACATTTTGAATTTGGGAAGTCGCCTTGGTACAATTTCTGTTGAGGTTTCCAATCGAGATGTCCTGTATCATAGTATCGACAAATTTTTGCATGGTATATCTACTAAACCGAGTTGAACACGAACACAAATTATCAGAACGCTGGGTCCTTGTGAGTCCCATCAAGAGGTGATTGATGAGCAGGCGAGGGGCTGAGAGGTGAATGGGCGGGTTTGGAGTTGGGCCACGTTGATTCACTAGTAAGCCCGACACCTCCAACTCCACAAGCTTGGCCCAGCCCGAGAATTTCAATGTAAAATTTATATTATAGACAGGCTCAAGCATCAGATTTGGCCTAACCTTTGGGCCCAACCTATCTAGAGCCAACCTGGTGCCCACATTTAGTCCCACCAGAAATGATGATCCAGATTCAATTGGATACATGCTTGCACCATATTCATTAAATAATTTCTCAACAGCCTCAGTAAACTGCAGCTGGAAACCTTGTCTGAAGTTGGTTTGATGAAATATTATATTCACAGGTATACCCATGATTTCAAAGTATAGAGGCTAATTTCACCGTATTTATATAAAATTTCCCGATAATATATTATAGATATATCTTGTTTCGTGGAAGGACAATTTAAGAAATATTTACAATGAAAAAAAGCATGTCAAGTAATTGTTCTCTCTTTAGACCAAAAAACAAGTAATAGTTCTCTCTCATGGCTCATGCCTAAGAATACTTCTTTCTTTAGCGTGTTTTCCTCCATCTCATTATAGGAGATCTCTTTTGATAGAGACTCTATTAGTGGAGTACAAACAAGGATCATTGTTTACTCAATTTTGCATACAAGCAATATTCATCTTTCGCACACGTGACGACGTCGTTTTCATTCCCTTGGCTCCAAGTAATGGCAAGTTAACACTTGAAATTTTTTGTTGATATTTTAATTATCCATTTTGCAAAAATATAAAAAAATAATAATAAAGAGCCAAAAAGATTAAAAAAAAAATGAATGAATGAAAACATAAAAAAAATGTGTAAAGAAAACAAGAAAAAAAAGAAAGAAAACAAAAAGAAAACAAAAAAAGAAAAAGGGAAAAAGGCAGACGGGGCTGGCTCAATTTTTTTTTTGGGCGCGCGGATTCTCTCGGAGGAGCTCTCTCTGGTGATGGATTCTCGCTCTTTCTCTCACTCTCTGTAACTGCTCGATGGAGCTCTTCCATGGCAGAGGGGAGGAAACCCTAAATCTCCGGATCTCTCTCTCTCTTCTCGGTGGTGATAACCTCTTCCTCCGCTGAAATCCCCGTCTCCGGCGAGTGGAGTGGGAGTTCGTTCTAGATTTCGCCGCCGGTGTTCGTCCGCACGAAGTGGCTCTTGCTCGATCTCTCTGGTTCTTCGTTTTTCTCTCTCGGGGGCTCTCAAGCGAAGACAGAGCAACTGCCGGCCAAGGAGCTCGAGGCACAGGGCTCAGATCCGAAGCTGATTGGCGACGGCGACCGCGGCAACGACGGCAGGGAATCTGGTTCGGCGGATCACCCTCGGAAATCGAAAACCGATGATCAAGTATCGCGAAGGGGTCCTCAATCGCTCTCGGTTCTGGTGGTTCTGAAGGTTTCTCAGCGGATCTCTCTCGGTTTGGGGCGAAGATCGGCGACATCGGCGACTTCGGCCGCGGTGACGGCTTCCGATCGTCTTCTTGTTCTGCTTTTCCGATCTCTCTGTTCTGGTTCGGGCTATCGCTCGCTCGCTCGATCGATCGAAGACCGGCGGTCGGGGATCGCACGTGAGCTCTCTTTCCTCTCTCTCTCTCTCTCTCTCTCTCTCTCTCTCGATCCTTTAGGGTTTTTGGCCCCTGATTTTCCTCTCCTGTTCGATCTCTCTGACCTCGCACATTTTCTCTCGCACCGGATCTGATCCGCTGGAACGGCCGGTCGAGGACTTCGGAGTTCAAGGCTCAGATTCGCGCGGCCCGCTCGGATTGCAGATTAGATAACTCCCCTGCAGCAGCGGTGACAGCGTTGACGGCAGCGACGGCTTTGATCCTTCGCCGATTCATTCAAGCGGAGCTTCAAATAGTGTGGTATTCCTTCTGAGGTAAGTTTCTTGACTGTTCCTTACTTACAGAGACTATGTCATGCATTCTTGAACTTTGCCAATCTGCGCCGTTTCTTGGCTCACTTCCAGAGAATATGTCATAAGTCAGATTTTGTGAAAGATAACCTTTTCATTGTTCTTCAGAATTGAATAGATGAATGGCCATTTGTACTTATTTTGTCTGTCCCTGGATTGTATGTTTCTATCATGTCCTTTCACTATGAGATAGCTTGTCTCTAGTTTGCAAGTCTGGCAACCTATGCTGATCAGAACAAAAGGGTTTTGACAATGACCTCTACGATCCTTCTAAGCCTTGTAAGCTTTGAAATCTTTCAAGTGCGATTCAGAGAATTTCAGAAAACTCAATCCCATCTCTTCCTGCAATAGTTTGGAAAGCATTTGTTTCTGCGTTACATTGATTTTTAACATGCTTCAGCTGTATGAATAATATAGAAGTAGGTTTTTGTGGGTTGGTAGTGTAAAACAAAATTTGCATTACAATTCAATGTTCTGCCAAGTCAATTTGTATTGCCATTACAATTCACTGGCTCATCACTATAGTCTCAGTTACCTTTAGATAGTCTGGATGTTATTACTTTTGCTTATTACAGAATAATCACATCTTTGTAAATGGGTTTAATGTCCCTTTCAAGACTTTCTAAGGACTTCTCCTCGATACCTCCAGTCAACTCTTTCTTCAAGACTGACTTGTAATGCATGTGTTTTATCATCTTGTATCTGCGTAACATACTGTGGCATGAATGACCTCACCACATCTTGTGGAGTTTAAGAAATGTTCCACCGAGCAGACTATAATAGCTGCAAGTTTCATGACTTGATATGAGCTGGTTGTTGTGGTTTTCTGTGTTCGAAGTTTTCATGAAAGTCGAAGATAGTTCGAATATCTTTCCAATGAGCTATAGAATGCCCTGATTGAATCTCATTTGATATGGTTTTCACATGTCCAAAGTTCAGTCCAGAATCTGTCATGTTTGAGACCTGATGCGTGTGCTCAAATTTGAGCTATTAAACATGCTTTGCTGGAGTTGAATCTTTCATGAGAGTCATTGGAAATTTCATAAGCTTTCTAATAAGGTATAGCTTGAATCAAGTGATCATTGTTAGCAAGGTCAATAGCTTCCATAAAGTCACGTTTGAGTTGCTGCAATCTGTAATGTTGGATTTTTGCTCTGTTTCTTTTCTGTTTTCATATAGATTTTTGTGAACAAAGTAGGACTTCGATGTCTCATGATAGATTATCAAGACATTTCCTTCCATATACTTGGACTTTCATAGATTTTTTTTTGTCTTCATTTCAATGAACATCATCCATGTTTTGTGCTTTTCTTAGAGCCAAATATTCATGGGTTCTACCACATTTGTTTTGATCTTATGTGTGATGTTTGATGATTTCTGTTGTGATTCTTTGTTATGATTTCATTGTAGGACTTCTTTTAGAATATCTTGCATGCTGAATTGAGATTACTTGTCTTCATGAAAATTTTGAAAATTGTTTTGATATGTTTGCTTGACTCTTTCCATTGTATGCATTTAGCTAGAGGTTTCTTAGATTAGGTTTAGATTAGGACCCCGAAGATGGAGAAGACGTGAAGATGGTGGTGGTCGATGTCCATTCCGACCATTATTATGTACCATTCGTTTTCCCGACATATGTCTCGGGTTCCATGCATTGTATCAAACCCGACGAGCTGCGGGTTTCTCTCTTTTTCTCATACATTTCTATTTCCTTTTTAGGATTGCATGACAGATTTACTGCTTTCTTGATTGTTTACTTACTATCTTGTAATTTCAATTTTTCTTATTGATTCCTTTTATCAGTTTTTCTTAGAAATAGAATGGAACTAAAATGATCCCATCTTGCATGATCACCTAGTCTAGAATTGATTATCTTGAAAATGTAAAAAGAAACGCATTGACATGTTAGGAAAAACACAACATACTGTTTAGATACCGAAATGGCGTTAATAGCAATATTAGCGTAACCCAAGTTCCTGAATCTAGATATCTGGTTGCGTAGAAATCGAGGGAACACTCCCGACCCTCGATTGGGTTTCTAGCCGACCTCCAAAATGAGGCTAGTGGCGACGCCTGTATATTCTTAGGTTGTTAAACGCCTAGATCACAATAAATAAACCCGCTGTCGCGCGGGGTACGAGCTTGGAAGAGCTCGCGATCTGGAGATCAAGTACCCCTAAATCCGACCTTTTCCCCCTTGACTTTTCGAGGGCCGGCGAGATCGGGTTGCGACAATAGCAAGTCCTAAGAAGGTTTCAAGCTTTTGATGTTCACATCATCTTATGGTCAAGCCATATAATCAATTCTATGTTCGCATTATCTTATGGCAAAGTCCAAGAGATAACTTTTTGAGTGTTTACATTCAAGTGGGTTGAAGGCAAAGCAGGTTGACCTATTCGAAGCAGCTTCCTCACACGTCCTCCTGTTCCTAATCCCACCATAAATTAACATTTAAAAATATTAATGACCGCTTAATCAATCACGCGCCTAATTATGTCTATAGATGATGACAAGAATTTGACGTCTTTGAATGGATGAAAACGTGACGAAATGTTCCAGAAATCGCAAATAAATTTTCTAGGGATCACAGAGAAACCCTGCTTAATGAATTTATAATTGCTCCGAGATCATTAACGATTATATCATCACTTGGATATTATTATGCTAGATGATGAACCAGGTAATCTCCAAGGTCCCGATGAGTATAGAGCGGCAAAAATTTCAAAGAACGGATCTTTTGTGAACTGATCTCATCCGGATCGGATCAATCTAGGCCAATAGCTAGAGCAGAAACGCTGGCTACGCGAGACTCATTCTCAACAGCAAAACAAGTGGAGAAAGAAAATACGAGATTTCGAATAGTAACGAGAAGTTTCTAATAAATTTATTTTAAAATACATTTTCTTCTCGGAGATTCGAGTGAATTATCACGTCACGCCACCAACAAAAGCAATCACTCACGATCGATCTGATTAATTCTTTGTTCTTTTTATAATTATTTCAAAATTCTAATTGCCTTTGCAAACTGGGGAAAGCACTCCCTAGTTTCCTCCTCAAGAATGCATAATTTTCTGGGGTCAACTCTCTCGACCAGTCAACACAAACGTTCCAAGAACTTCGCTGATGTCGGGACAAAGCAGGACTCTTGACTATTCAAACTGAATTCTCGTTTCAATCTTCTCGTCTCCGCCTCTGCTCTTTCCTTCGACTTTCGCAGGATGGAAAGACAATCGATCAGAGCCGTCTAGCATCTGCACAGGCATCTCTGTTCCGTGTGTTGCCTAAAATACCATTCTTCTTCAGAATATCATGCGCTTTCTATCTTCTTCTTTTTCTTTTTTGTGGTGACAGCATAGTAAACGTTTTACTTTATTTAATACATGTTGGTTTTCGTACTTCTTTTACTAACTTTGCGGACTTGTTAGTTGTTCTCTTCTTGTGCGCTTTTATAGAGCTTTGAGGAAGTTGATGTGTACTTTTAGTGTCATCCTTGTTAACGTCATCACCTAGTTGGTTTATGCAGGAGGACTTTGAGGAATATGCTGAGAAAGCCAAGACCTCGCCGGAGAGTACAAGCAATGAGAACAAGCTCATCCTCTATGGGCTTTACAAGCAAGCCACGGTTGGACCATTGACACCAGTCAGTCACTCACCCTCATCTAATGGGTTTTGGATTTGCAACTTGTCATGCTTCAACGCTTTGTTTCTCAACCAGGTCCATCTCCGAGATAAATAATGCCTGTTTCCTTTTTTCTTTTTCTTTTTAATGATTTGTGTTGGACTTTGCTATTTCTAAGATTGATATTTTTGCTTGTTGGCAGGGAAATCGGCGGACGAAGCAATGAACGATTACATCACAAAGGTGAAGCAGCTGTGGGAAGAAGCTGGTGCCTCTGCTTGATGTCTGTGACTCTATCTATCCTCTAGGGGCTTCATTATCGCTGTGTTTGAAACTCTTACCATATGACAATTAAGAACACTATGTGATCGCTCTCTTTATTACTTTTCAGAATTTCATGTGTCCGGGCAACTTTTGTTATATTCCTCGCACTTCACTTTTTGATCCGCAGATGTGAGCTATCTTCTGGAATGTGATGGATGTGTTGCCTGACGTATAGTGTTTGTGATGGTGAATGTCGCATAAAAGTAAAGTGGTAGCACAAATGTAGCTCCATGTTTGAACATGGTGAATCTCTCGTTGCCAGCTTCACAATTTTAGAGCAAGTGATGGAGCAAATGCGACTCCATGTATGAATGTTTGGGTTGAGTCGTTCCAGTAGAATGACATTAGGAATGAGGCATATTGTTGACACCTAATTTTTCACATACATTAATTAATTTAAAGTAGCATTAAATGTTAGGAATTAGACACAAAAGAATTTTAAAATTTTTTTTTTATTATTATTTAATTAAATTATTTAAAAAAAAACGAACGAAATCGGTCGGATTGGCCGAATCCAGCCTTGGCTCGACCCGCCCCTTTCCTTTTCTTCTTCCCTGCGTTGGGCCCAACCTAGCCCATTTTCTCCTTCAGCCCGGCCCACGAACGAGCTGGCCGTCTCTCTCAGTCGGTCTTGGCTGCGAGACCTGTAAAGAAAAGCAGAAACAGAGCAGCAACAGAGGGAGAAAGGGGATCGGTAGCAGGCGAGCGGCGTGATCCACGGGTCGGGGGTGCAATCCGGCCAGCAAGCTGGCAACTGCAGAGGCCATGCGCGCTTGCTGGCCGGGCATAAAACCGGAGGAGAGAACATGCCAAGGGGGAATCGACTAGAAAAAATCGAGACCACAGAGAGAGCACCGAGGAGCAAGCGAGAGAAAACACACCAATCACAAAGAGAGGACCGGCGCAAGGGAGAGAGGACCCCTCTGAACGGTCGTCCACTACAATTGATCGTTGCCGAAGTCGCCCTTCGCCCCCAACCCCATCGGAACTTCAGAACACAGGAACACTAAGAGGAGAACACAGAAAACACAGAGGGAAACCGAAAGGGGGAAAGGAAGGAGAAGAGGCCGGATAAGGAGCCGAGGAGCCTCGGGCGTCCAACTGCCGCCGGTGAACTACCGGCTGTCGCTGTAATCCTCGAAACCCGGCAGCACAGGGAGTATTGAGGCCGAGAAACCATCAAGCCGAGAGCGAGCAAGAGAGAAATACCGAGGGAAGGAGAGGCCGAACCAGAGGCAGGAAGCTCGAGGAAGCCGCTCATCGTCGCTAGAGTTCCGTTTGCCCGCCGTTGTTCGCCATAGCCCATCACCAAACGAGGTAGGTCTCTTGAACCCTGGTCTCGCTTCTGGAAAACGTTGGGCCGGAGCTCACGGCCGACCGGTTCGCATGAGCTCCGGTCCACGTCACCTTTGCATTTTGCTCCCATATCCTCCTAGGTTATATTTTAAGACCCCCAAAGCATGTTCGGCGTTCGGTGGTGTGACGGCCCGAGCGGCGGTGCGCGGGGAGGATGGATGGCGGTGCGTCCGCGCCTCGGTCCCCGGACGTGCACAAGGAATGGGTCCTTGTCCCACATCGCCTAAGGAGGGAGTCTTGGGCCAGTTTATAATGGCTTGGGGCCCTTTAACCTGTATAACGTGTTTTAAAACCATGAGAACTCAATATCCAAAGTGAACAATATTATACAGTGGGGCCCGGGTCGTTACAAATGGTATTAGAGCCGACTCTCGACCGCATGTGGGGCCACAGCAAGGGCGCTGTGCTCCCAAGGAGGGGAGAGTGTGACGGCCCGAGCGGCGGTGTGCGGGGAGGAGGGATGGCGGTGCGTCCGCGCCTCGGTCCCCGAACGTGCGCAAGGAAGGGGTCCCTATCCCACATCGCCTAGGGAGGGAGTCTTGGGCCAGTTTATAATGGCTTGGGCCCCTCTAACCTGTATAACGCGTTTTAAAGCCGTGATGACTCAATGTCCAAAGCGGACAATATTATACAGTGGGGCCCAGGTCATTACAGGTGGAGTCGGAATCCTTCGGGTTTGATAGTGCCAACCACGTGTTCGACAAAATTCCCCAAGGAAAACCGAAGGGTAGCCCACGTTTTAACACCGGACCCACTCATTTTTGCCCCGTGCTTGTTGAATCCTTGTTGCCTTGCTTGTATTCGTCGAGCTTTCGAGTGATTTGTGCGAGATTTGGCATGTATTTGAGTCGACGACTCGTTTCGTCGGAAAAAGGGTAGTTGTTGCCGGAATGGGTAGCTGGCGAGGGCCGGCGCCGATTGAGAGGATGATTGGTGGGCGGCAGTGGTCCGACGACCTTCCTTAGGGCGGTCAGCACTCGCGGCGTTGTTGGCGTCGGACCGGCGGAGGAGCTGCAGAAGCTTCGGCACGCTGCGGCTATGGGAGAAGAAGGCCGAAGAAGACGACCGAAAGGGGTAGGAAAAAAAAAATGAAAAGAGAAAAGAAAGTACAAAAAAGATTAAAAAAAAAATGGAAAAAAGAGAAATGGGTTTTGTGTTGGGCCTTCTTTTATTTAGTTCATGGGCTGATTAGGTTGGACCGAAAATAGAAATTAGAAAATGGACCCTCAGGTGGGCTGAAGTAAAAGAAATCCAAGATGGGCTTTGGGCCAAGAGTTGTCCTCATTTCTTCTTTTTTTTTTATAAAAACTCGCGTGGGCTTTTTTTTTTAGTGGGTCGATCGGCCCGCTCGGCCGAGTCCGGCCCGGGTCGGGTCAAACCGACCCGACCCGACCCGGCTTCGATTTTTTTTATAAAAAAATTAAAATTTTTCGAAATATTAAAAATTTAAAAATCTAAAAATTTTTATATTAAAAATGAAAAAAATTAAAAACTTTTTTTAAAAATTAAAAAAAATTTTTTTAAAAAATTAAAAATTCAAAAAATTTTGAAAAAAAATGATGGGGTTTGGTTAAAAATTTTAAAGAACTTTATTTTATTTGATTATAAAAAAATTAATTGGAAAAATCAATTAAAAAATTTTGAAAATCCAAAAATGATGGGGTTTGCCAAAAATTATTTTGATAGGAATTGCTATGCCCTAATTGATTTAGTGTAATTAGATCTTTATTTGCTCGTATATTAATTATATTGCATGTTTAATTTTCATGATTAACTATCGAGAGTTTTGAAGAAAATTGACCCACTTTTAAAGAAAGAAAAAGAAAACTTGAGGAAGAGATAAAAAGGAAAGAAAGCCCACGTTCGGGCACCAGAAAGGAAAGAAAAGAAAAGAAGAAGAAGAAGAAGAAGAAGAAGAAGAAAAAGAAGAAAGAAAGGGGTTTTGGCACGTGCACGCCACGGATGCCTCGCAAGCCGACTACTCCATAACGCAGCACCCGGTAAGAGATTAGGCCCTCGTTCGTCCAATTGAAGTAATTTTTGGGTTTAGGGCTCAAATTCGGAATTGTTGGAAAATCAAGTGGCGAAGTCCGATTTTGGAGTCGTTGAGCCGCGATTTTTGTAGTAATGATGATTTAGGGTGTTATGGAGCCGTGGGATTTTACGGATCGTGATTTGAGCTTGTGGTTTGTCCGAAACAAAATTTAAGTTTCCCGCGCACAGTAAACAGTACGTCCAGCAGCTTTGGGCCTGTATTTTGTCACCTTTCGGCTTGATTTTGGGACGGTGAAGTTAGGATTCTTGTAATATTTGTCAAGGGCTCTCTATTGACTATAAATACGTTCGGATCGGGGTTCGGAGGAGAAAGTTATGGCATGATCAAGTTTTGCGCTTAATCTCCGTGTTGCGAATAGTTCGATCAATCGCCTTAGTTATGCGATTTGTTAGCGCGTAGAAGTCCTCTTGTTAGAGTTAAGGCGTAATTTAGTCGTTTCATAGTTGAGATAGAGTTTTATTAGATTTTAACATTATTCCTCGATTATTTGATAGGGCCGTGAGTTCGACGATACGGGTATCGTTCGTCGTTTGGTTGTAGACGACGAGGTGAGTGGTACTATATCTTCTTTGGTTTTGAAATATTCATGTCTTGAAGTATATATGTATATACATTGAATTGAGGAGAGCATTTTTATTGCATAAAATCCAGATCGAGCAATTGCTACTCTTTGGTTGATTATGAATGTTTGAAAAGCGTGTTATACAAAGTAAGTGGAGAAATATATATATGAAATTGCTTTGCGATTGATTTATGGAAATGTTTATAATGATTTCGAAATTAATATGAAATGGATGATGGGCTATGCTGCAGTTGTTATTTGTTTGGTTTAAGTTATTGATTTCTGGATTGGATTTCGGTATTGGATGATGGTTTTCACGCTCAATACGATCAACCCGAGTGAGGGGTTTTTGGGGTATGCATACCAAGTTTAGGATATCCTTCTGGGCCCAGCCATCGGCTTTGTAGGTGGAGACCTCGCCAAGGGGAAAAACTTGGTCGCCTTGTCACAAGGCGTTATGTCGTGACCATGGTGGAATATTGAGCAATAGATTAGTCAATGGATGGACCATTGATATGTGATATTTGATGGAGATTATTCAATGGACTTGACCATTGATACTTGATTTTTGATAGTGATTTAAATGAGTTTTCCATATTAGTATAAAGCTTTGATGATATCAAATAACTCTTATATGATTTGATATGTATTTTATAGATTGAGTTGGCGTTATGAGGTTTGGTATTACTTTGTATTCATGCATAGTGGTTGTTCGATCTGCTTAGAAGATATGTACTACTCACTGAGCTGTTGTTGCTCATTCCACTCCTCCTTTAATCTTTTCAGGTTCCTCCGTTAGCGGCGAATAGAGCGAGTGCACCGTTGGTGTGAAACTTTTTGGGGAGTTCTATTTTTGGGTATGGTCAAAGGAAGTGGTGTACACATTCCTTGCTAGTGGTTGGATTGTCTGAGTTCTATTTGTATATTTCTTTTTTGGTGAATTATAGAAACTCTGATGTTGCAACCAATCTGTTGGTCTATCTGATATGTATATATGGTTTGAGATATATATAAGTTGATATCAGATTGTTGGTTGTGTTTGAGGCTGCGTTCTTCGTGTGGAAGGACGGCCGTGTCATCCCCATTCTTCGTAGTTTTGGGGTGTGACACATACCTCACTTGGTTTCTAGTCGACCCCAATAGGCTAGTGGCGACTCCTTTTATGCAAAAGTGCTTAAGAATATCCCAACGTCACGCAAGGTATGGGCTTGGGAGAACTTGTGCCTAATCATGGGCCTTAGACCCGTCCTTTAGGCAATACCCCTAAACCTGTTCCCACCCCCCGAGAGTAGGTCGCGACACATAGCTTTATGGGCAAGTGATTTCGAACCCTCTTTGTTTCATTTGATTAGGGAATGTGTTATTCACAATGGCAGAGGTTATAGCTCTGAGTATTTTCTTGGAAAGTGACTTTACACGATGACATCAATGGTTCCTTCATATCCTGCATATGTTTTTATTGCTCGAAGAAAGTTGGGAATGTTGTTGGGAGATGATGAGAACTTTGATGATGGATAGTTGTTGAATTCTTAAGTTGTCAATTTCCGATGTACCAGCGCGAGGATGTATCTTTAATGTTTGCGTCCTCGGCTGTCTTGGAGGCTAATGGGTGGCAGTAGGTGGTCGGTCACGGCTCAGGAGTGAATGATATCGCGTGTTCCGGAAATGGACTTGTGATTGGTTTGGTGATTGCGAAAGCAAGTCGCTCTGTAGGAAAGCAATGTCTTTTCCGCTTTGAAGGGACTAAGATAGTGTGAGGAAAAGACCCGGTTCACTATGAGCAAGAGGAAAAGATGGACTTTTATGGAAGGTTTAATGTTCTGTACATGTATAATCGTTAATAGGTATCGAGAGCAGGCTTCTGAGAAGGCCACACCTACAATGTGAAAGAAACAGGCTTCAATTGCATTTACAGAATCGATTTGAGGCAGTCCATTTACGTTCAGCGGGAGGAGGCTCTTGAGAACCTCATTTGTTATGGTTAAGAGTGGTTAATGAGGGCAAGTTGAGTTATCTGTGATCAATGACTGTAGGGCCTAATGATGCAAAAAAGTTTCCCTGTATTCCTGAAAGTGAGTGGTAACTTGTAAAATGAAATGAATGTCAGCAGAGACTATCGACAACTTTAATTCCATTTCACTGAGATCGGGAACATTTACATGGGGAAAATTACAGATTGTGGCCTCCGAGCCACTTGCTTTTCTTGCCCAAAGCATGCTCCTTTTCGAGCACGAAGAGTGACATGACATGACCAAAAAGAAAAGGCAAGTTCACCCTTCCTCTTCTTTTCTGCACAAATTTCACACCCCCTAAAGATTTTCACGTTGGCAACTCACGTCGAGCGAGCTAGGCAGGCAGGACTTGTTGCTCACCGGCATCCAGTTTCTTGGTCTTTTCCACCTTGAGGAGATACAATCTCTCCGCTTCTGGTATCGCCGATACGACTGCCTGTAACTTGATGTTGAGCTCTTGGATCTTTTCCATGAGCCGGTCGTTCGTGAACATGCCGACACAGACGCTCTGGATAGTCTGCCAGCTCTCAATCACCGGCAGGGCGATGATGACCGCAGAGCCAATGGTTCCCCATGCTATCGCGATGGCCGCCCAGAATGTAAAATACCCTTTACTGAATTCCCCTGTAGACAAGCAAAGCAACAGGAAAGTTTCAGAAAAAGCTGACATAAAATGTTGCCTGCAATATGTTAAGCAGTCTCAAGGGGTTAGGAATTTAACTTACTTGCTGGGAGCGAGAGAACTGGCCACAACACGACGATGACGAGAGTGAACCCGACGCCCCATCTCACGATCCATGCCTTCGCCCTCATCAGCTTCTCTTCCTTGAACTCCTCCGACGGCAAGTCGGTCTTATCCTTTTCGACCATTGTGATCTCCTTGGTGGTTTCCCAATCATAGTTTTGTGGCCACAGGAAGCTACAGATGGCATGGATTGCCCCGCCAGTAAGAATCGAGACGAGATTCCCTGCGAGCATCGGCGCGTTCCTCCCAGTGGTGTCCAGATTTACCCGGCCATACTCGACACTCGTGACCACCAACCAAGTTATGATTCCCAGGATGCACCCGCAGATCGTCCCCAGAATTGCACCGAACGCGTTTGCCTTCCTCCAGAGGAGCATAAACGCAATGGGAATGACAGCCGAGCCGACGATCACTCCCATCGCAAGGTACATCCAGCCGAGTGAGACTCCAGCCTTGTTCAAGATCACCGCAAGCACTCCCATGAAGCACCCGAACCCGAGGATGATGCCCCTTGAAACCTGGAGGATTTTCTTCCCGCTTGCATTTGGATTGATGTAAGTGCGGTAGATGTCATATGTGCACAATGAAGACACCGCTATTAGTTCAGAGGAACCGGCGGACGTCACGGCCCTGACACATAAGAACAGAGCAATGCTAAGTACGCTATTGGATCTTAGTTCGATGCCGATGCACCATTTTTCGGCCAGACAAATGCGCATGAAATGATAAAATCGTGCCGTTTAATTTGTGTCTATTACAGTAGTATTGACAGATGCAGAACTTACATGAAGAGCATAGTGAGAAGGAGGACAGCTCCTCCTTTCCCCATCAAAGCAATAGCTGTAGCTGGAGGAACAAGTCCATGGCTTGCTTCGCTCGCTGTAATCGGCAAATCAAGCGCAAGTGCTCCCAGACCGAGGGATGTGGCCAGTGAGAATGGCACCGCAAACCACACCAGTCCGCCTAACAAATAGCCCTTGTGTGTCGATGAGGGTCTCGCAGCTATGGCGCTCACCCAGTATCCCTGCAATGTTTCAGTCAACATATGACATCGCAATTAATGAAAGAGAAAAATTTATGCTCGCATCTGGGCAAGTAGATCACTCTCGGTGACGAAACTTACATTGTCAACAAAGACGGTACCAAAGTTGCCGACAATGTTGATGATACCGAACACGAGCCCTCCAGAGCTTAACATTGTCAAGTAAGATCCACCGTAGTTGCCACTGACAGGACCACAAGATTGCCCGCTGTGGGAAATCGGCTCCTGACATGATCTTGATTTGCTCGCTACCTCCAAGAGACGTCTGTAAACGACGCCGGGGCTACCGAGCTCGTGACTCGCCGTGTATACTAAGTAGACGAAGATTACTAAAACCACGTGCACTGTACGCAAAAACATCAGCCAGTTAGCGCTTGCATTCCAAATCAGTAGAGCTTAGATGAAAACTAAAAGCTTATGCGGTAAAATACCTATAACAGAATGTATGTAGCTTGCCAAGAAGGTAGCTTTTAGGCCTCCGGCCAAAGTGTAGACAATCACTCCGAGGGGTATCAGGAAGCTAGCGGCATATATGTTCATTCCAGTCAGAGCATTGACGACAGCAGAGCCACCGAGAAGCAACATCGCAGTGACGATTATGTTCGTCATGAAGCAGAAGACGAGGAAAACAATATGCGCAGCAGTTCCCCAACTGAAATTCAAACTTACTGAAATCAGCATAAGAGAAATCCTTGCGACGCGGGTTAAACCGAAAAATACGAGTGTTACGTCTTGGGCCAGGTGACACATACCGAGCTCTCACGATTTCACAAACTGTGTGCGCGTGAGGAGCTTTTCTTTTTATCTCTATGGCCATTATACCGAACAAGAGTACCTATTTGCAAGCATTTAGCGACTTAGCTGTGAGAACTCCAATGTCAACTTTCTCTTGGAATTTAAGGTCAATAAACACGAATGAGCAATCAGATGGAAGTTGCGCGTACCTGGATTGTAGCACCGCTCGCATACCAGAATGGCCCGCTAACTCCATATTGCCAGGCGACATTGGAGCTTTGCAAGATTGTAGCGGCCCATGTCCACTTCAAGAGTTCAACGCGAGAAATATGAGTTGTTTGCGCTGGAATTCCGTCTAAGCTGCCTAATTAACAATGCAGAAGGAATACCTGAGAAACGATCACACTAGCTATTAGTCCAGTTTTGACATTCCTTCCCGCAGTGTTGAACCATTCAGAAGTGTGGCGCGATCCGACATAACGCTTCTCCAGCCAGACCTGGCATCGCAGGAAATTACTGATCACAATTGAGGTTCCATACCATGCTGATTCATTCGATTCTGTAAGGAAAAGAATGGGCAGCTAGTGCCAGTCTGGTATGCTAGAGAAGTAAAAATACAGTTCTTCAACTAGAACGAGATAGCAAAGACAATTACATTTTTCTCTCAAAGACGAGAATATTGGCTCTCTTATGTTTATGTTTGACATGATATATCTGATAAGTGGATGAAAAGATGAATCCACTGTAGTGATTCAGCTATGTTGCAGAAGCAAAATATTCTTTTCTCAACAAAAACAGAGGGAAACAAGCGAAGCAATCCTACTGATTAAATTGATTGTCTAGTATCTCACGATTACTGTACAGTGAATACAGGCTTGTCTGCACAATTTTTGTATAGTCAATTTATGGTACGGAATAGACCTGATTGCACTGATAGGTAAGTCAGAACAGTCAGCAATTCATGAAAGGACTTATCGTTCTTCGTGGTATTAACCGAATGTTCAAATACCAAGTCCTCTTGACTCTATGATGAGTTTCTCCCATAACTTTGGAAAGAAAATCAACAAGAAAATGACAACAAAAGTGAAACACGTGATACGCTGCAGATTTCAAACTCTCCTTAAAAACCTGAGGTTATCTGCAGATAGTAGCAATCCTATGTCAGAGTATGCAACAAGTTATTCAAAGATCAACTTAAGGTCCTTCATCAAGCAACCAATGAAAACAACGGATCATAGCAACCCGCACTTAATGAAAACCTTGTTATGAAAATCAGGAAATCATTAAATAGAGCCACAGAAAATTCTACTCCCACAACCGAAGAAAGAGCCATGGAGCAGCTGTCTATGCACTTCGCCTGAATTTCATATCTTATCATGCATACCAATTAGTCAAAACCGAAACAACCTCATCATCAGTGAAGAGAAATGCTTTCTTCCAACCAAAAGTACCATGATTCATAGATTGAAACGAAAAAGACAGAGGCCAAAACCAACAAAAGAAGAAGTCTACGCGAGAGGAGAAAAGCGAATGAGTACCAGGAAAGAGGTGAAGACAGCGAAGAAGGCACCGAACCCAAGAACGACCGAATACCCAACACCCTGGTTGAGCACAGCTTGGCCGCCGAAGAAGCTGCTCTGCCTCACGCAGCTTCCTCCATCTGCAGACACGTGGTAGTACTTCCCTCCGAATCCCAACGGAGGACACTGCGTCAAAGAAGTGGTGGCCATCAAGAACGACGGCGAGGAAGAAGGAGGAGGAGGAGACGGGAGACGCAAGGACGCAGTTGCGTTTCAGTACTATGGCATGGATCGATGAATCACTCAGTATTTATAAGGGATCCTCAAGGTTACGGATTTACAGAGGAGTCGTGCGTGCGTTTTTCGTTCCTTGTTGCTCTCGCTCACGACCGAAGGCCCCCCATATTATCCTAAAAGTCAACACAAGAGGGTGTCTGTCTCAGTGAAAGCGAATCTCCACCAATCATCGTCACTCTCTCTGACCAACCCACCACCATCTTCTCTCGAACTCATCTCACCAGATTCACGGAAACTTGGGTAGATTCAAACATCGCTGCTGGAGAAAGGAAACTGAATTTCTTGGATAAGGCCAGATCGAACCGCATGAACATGAATTGAAAGGAACTCGCCTTGTGTTCATAATCTCTGGGAAAGAAAAGCAATGATTTCACGGGGCGAAATGGATTGTCCATAAATGTGTGCAAACAGTGTGATCCACCTTACCATTAGTACTTTTATTCTTCATCATCAGGGATAGAGGTAATAAAAATTCTTGATTACTACTAGTGATTCGAATCAATTTCCATCGCTTCTCTTCTTTATCCCTTTGATTTTCTTCTACTCATTCGAACGGTTGAAAAGTTAATTTTCACTTGTTCATGGTCTTTGGACTATACGCATCGTGGGTTATGGACTAAAATAGTGCATGTGAATCTTTGTGAGCCAGTAGAAACTCCAGGATTAGACCTACTTTGCAAAAGCTCTGCCCATGTCAGTGCCATCAATCGAAAAACGCATGGAAAATCTTTTTCACAATAATGTTTTTCTATAGTACAATTCATATTAAAAAATGGAATATTCTCGTCAATGTAAGCCTGACGTAATTGACAGCTACAAACAAGAAAATATCTAGGGTTTCGAGGTGTGTCATTGGCCCACACTTGCATAGTTTCATTCGCCTCTCGTCATCTTGAAAAGTCTAGCTTGGCGTGATCAATTTGACTTTTATATATCTCGAGGTAACAACAGAGCGGCCAATTATTCAACAAGAGATTAAAAAATTACTGAAAATTCATTTGTGCAACGCAGAGATACAGTAAGGAGCTTATACAAGCTCCGATCAGCATTCTCTGCGACGTGCAATGCAAGCCTACGTTGCCAACGATAAACTTGAACTAAAAAAGGCTTTTGGCTTTTGGTCATGCTTAATTAGTGGTTGATGATGTTTTACATAATCACATTCATGAACCATTAGTTTGCAAATTAATCTAACAGATTAGTACTAATTCTACGGTGTGTGTGTGATCTGTTTCATATGGATACGTGACATTTATTTGCCGCATGATAAATAGAATAGAGCTTGAATTGAACCTAATGAGAGCTCTTGTCAACAAGCGTGTCTTCGTAGCGAAGTTCAAGATTCTCATAATTAGGTTTTTTCGTTTCTTTCATTTTGCTGATGGCGACAAATTATTATAGAGAAAAGTGTCAAAAAATCATAAATCTATTTGTATTAATTTAATTCTAAACATTTTAATAGTATCAATTTAGTTTTAAAACTTTTGACCCGATGCCAATTAGTTATTCCGACTAATTTTGATAGGATATTACTAATGTGAATGCCAACCAACTTACGTGACATCACCGATTGTAACGTAAACAATTTCTAATAATATTTAAATATATTTTTTTCTCTCATTCCTTCTTCCTTTTGCCTGTGACCAACCTCTGGCCATGACCATGCAAGGCCAAGACCCAACAAGGGTCGGCCTCACCTGATCTAGCTTGGGCAAGGAATCTGGCTAGGCCAACCCTTGGCCTCACTAGATTTAGTGAGAGGAGCCCTTGTTGGGGCTCAATCTCACCATGGCTAGGCGAGGCTAGCCCGCCCAAACATGGCCAGTGACTAACCATTGGCAAAAGGAAGAAGAAACAAGAGAAAAAAATAATAAAAAATAAAAATATCAAAATGTCATTTAAAATTGTTCACATTAGCGCCGACGATACAATATAAGCCGACCGGCGTCCACATCAGTAATGTCCAAGAAGAGGATTGTATCATGAGAGAAGCAAGGAGATCAAATGGCTGAATAGGTTTTGGATTAAATTGATACCAATATAATAGATTTATGACATTTTTTACACTTTTCCCAATTATTATGAACTCATTTGCATCAAACTATTATTATTTGTTAGGGCTAGTTGCGTACTTGCTTGTGTGTGCGCCGCACAGTCGTGTTGTGAGAGCTGCTGTATAGAGCACAAGTAGAAGTTGACAATGTACTTCGTGTGCAGGAGTGATGCTATAGGCAAGAAAGAACTTGGCGAAACCCAGCTAAATTAATGAGTGATGGAGTCCCATCTTTCATTTTTCTTAATTTTTCTACGCAAAATTCTGCAACTTGATTAGGAGAAAATAAGAAATGAATACCCTGTTGCTGCTGCTGCTAGAATCAGTACGGGCATCACACATTCCATTTCTTGAAGCTACCTTTTCAGCATCATATAGAATCTTGCTAGTTTTGCGTTCTTAAAACGAAATAATGAAATGAAAAAAAAAATCCAATCAAGAGCCAGTCGAGCGCGACTATCACGTGCAGAAACACTTTCGAGCGCCCACAGTCGACAGCCAAAACTTCGTATCATGATTTTATTTTATTTCTTCATCCTAAACTGCATAAATCACCTGTGTTTTTACATTGTGGGCCTAAAAAGGAATTTAACTCTTCAATGCATATTGAATCTTAAATGATTACTTTGATTACGATATTGTGCAAGCACCATAGAGATTAGCATAGGGGCTTTACTCACACTTGCACTAACGCGCCTACATTCACTGAGAGATCATCGAGGATTAGTCCAAATCCCAAAATGCACATATTCATTTAGGTTTATCTTCACTCGAGAGTTTAAGTTAATGAGTAATTGCCCAGCTAGGATTGTTAATTGCTCCACGCCACACTAATTCTTAGATGTGAGACTTCTCTAATATAATCCATATGTTCGTCTCGACATACTTTACGATAATCAATCACACTTCGTGTTTTAAGAAGTAGGAAGTATAAAATGTTGTTGTATCAAGTGGCCAAGAGAAAAGAAAAAGAAAGTTCAGTTGTATTGAAGTATACAAGAGGGGAATACTTTCTTGAATGGATCTTTTGACTTAGCCCACGTGGAAGCGGCGAACGGCGCAGTTCATCGTCCCTAAGGCTCATTCATATGGCCTCTTTGCACTGCCCTAAAGGCCGTCTCTTGGCCATTATTTTTTAAAACGATAATGTTGATATAGCTTACTTTTGCGATTCCTGTCTCTGTTCTACTAATCTTGAATTCAACTCTCTAAACTATCCATTGAATATTCCCAATTTGCATTGCAGGAAAAGTTCTTCCTCATCTTTGACAGCTTGAATCCCCATCCGACAATATGTAACTTCTTGCCTTTGTTCATTATTCATTGAGGACGGGTGGACTTTTCGTAGTTCAATTTGTCTAGCATTTGAAACTTTGAATGGAACTTGACATTTTGAATTTGGGAATTACAGGAGAACTCATATATATCGATTGGGAGATCTAAGGGTACCTTGCAAAATTGGTGCAACTTCTTTGGTGAACACATACTCTTGTGCAACTTCTGTTAAGATTTCCAATCATATCGTCGACAAATTAATAGATGAGCGTAGTATATATACTAGGGGGAGCATTCTCGGGTCTACAAGGTAAATTCCAGATTCCCAAAATTGGGAATCGGTCTCAAGGAGGTAAATTCCAAGTACCAAGCCTAGAACCTTCCTAATCATCCCTAACTTGCACCTGTCATACTAGTCCAATAGAAGTTCTTGCACTTTCAGATGATGTTTATTTGTCCTACAATATGGAAAGTCACAATCGCTTCCTTGGCTAAATGGTGTGCACTACAGCTTCTGGCGATGTCCAATTTGTTTCCAATTTAGTGAATGCCGACACATTGGACAAACTTTTTGGGGACATGTATTATTTGATCTCCACCTCCTTCAAAGAATTCAATCCTTTCAAGTCATCAGTGGCTCTTAACACTCCACAATAACGTAACCAAAGATGCCATACTTTTTTTTTTTTTATTGTTTATGGACCGTTGCCTTTGGCAAAAGGGAATTTCTATTGTTGATTTACTTTCATTTTGCTTGACTAAGTATGAATTAGACTTCCCAACTATTTTAAATTTTTGTTTGTTTTGTACCGAACTCTTTGCCGTTTTGTAATTCTACTATTTTGATGTAGCTATTATTTGTCTCAATCGTAAATCATGAGATGTTTTACTAAAGCTTATCCTTTCAATGAATAAAAAAAAAATGAAATCCAAAATGAACAAAAGGAATTGGTTGGTTCTTCGATAGACCTTAGAACCAAATCGAACCAATAGGGTCGGTTCCAAGATATATAAATTAAGTTTCAAATTCCAAAAATCAAGAACCAATCCCAACAAGATAAGTTTCAAGTTGTATATCTAGAACTTACTCACCTAGAATTGTTCATCCTTAATATATATACTAAATTTGAACTGAACATGAACCATAGGAAACATTGGGTCCATATGGGTCCCATCAAGAGGATATCAACGGGCAGGCAACCCGCTCAGCCCCCCAGGTTTACGAGATAAATGGCAAGCTTGTACTTGGGCAAGGTTTCTACATAAGTAAGCTTGACACCTCCAACTTTACAAGCTCAGCCCAGCTCGAGAATTTTTATGTAAATTTTATATTATAGATGGTGTTAGGCAACAAAGGCCCAACCTAGCCGGAGCTTGCTTGGCGCTCACCTTTAATCCCACCAAATATGACGATCCAAATTCATTTTAATACATGCATGTGTATTCACTAAATAATTTCTCAATAGCCTCATCCAATTACGTCAAAAATCTTGGCAGACATTAGTTAGATGAGTATCCTTTCACATGTATACCCATGAATTCAAAATATAGAAGTTAATTTCAACATCTTTAAATATGATGTCCTAATAATATATTATAGATATATTGTTTTGTGGAAGAAAAAATAAAAATAAAAAATAAAAAACTTTATAACCAAAAAAGGTAAAAGCCCGTTGGGTAATACTTCTGTATTGCAGCCATGTCTAGGAATGCTTTTTCCTTCAGTATGTTTTCCTCCATCTTGGTATAGGAAATTCTTTTGATCGAGACTCTAATTAGTGAAATACAAACATGGACCATCATCTGCATTCACTTTTAGTCAAGTTTGTGTGTGGCCAATATTCATGTCTATAATATGTCAGAAAGGCCCGAAGCAAACTATGACTTTTTTCTTGGGAGACCCCAATTGTGTCAAGGACTAAAGTGAAAGTCCATTTTCCACATACGCGACGTGGTTTGTACACCCTCCAAGTAATAGCCAAGCCATAAGAAGGTTTGAAGCTTTTGATGTTCAAATTATCTTATGGCAAAGTCATAATCATCTCTATGACCTACAAAAGCCACTCATTCAAATGTTTAAAAGCGAAACCGGTTGATTTTCTCGAAATTTTTGGATTGTACTTTCTAACATGGTATCCACCTAATTAAAATATTAAGTGATGGATTCACTTCTTTCATTTGTTGAATTTTCCTACGTGCGATCCTGCGGCATAATACGGAGAAAAGAATTCCCAGTTGCTGCTGCTGCTGACGAGAGGGGAGAGCTTCTTGTCTGGATCTTTGACTGGCCCACGAGGAAGCGGCGATCGGTAGAGCACGTTGTCCCTAAGGCTCATTCACAAGGGCTCTTTGCTCTGCCCTGGAGACCGTCTTTGGCCATTATATTCGAACACAATGACGTTATGTCGCTGATTTTTGTGATGATGCCTGGCTCTATTTTACTAATCTTCAATTCAACTCTTTAAAATGTCATTTGAATATTTCCCAGTTTCTGTTGCAGAACAAGTTCTTCCTCACCTTTGACAACTCGAACCCCCCATCTGACAACATCTGATTTTGGCTTTTCTTCGTGTTATTCATTGACATCGGGTGGAGTTTTTGTAGTTCAATATGGCTCGAATTTGCAACTTCCTGTTGTAATTAAACAGTACGTCCATGATGGGGTGTTATTAGAAAGACACAATTGAAAGGGTATGAAGGGTGTCGTATATAAATCATTTGTAGACAACCGTTGGAATGGTTGGCAGATCATTCGCACCAAAATTTCTCTCCCTTTCCATCAAAGAAGAATAAGGCATTCCATTTCAGTTTTGCAAGAACAATCGGCATTTATGCCGTGGAAATAGGGTGTTTTCCTTGTGATTGCATCCAGACCAACGTGAGGTATTGTTGTTCGTGATTCATTTGCAATTCGGTGTTCGTTCCGGGGCTATTTGCTGTTTGCGCATCAGAATCAGGTAAGTCGTCTTCCGCCGACTTGAATTCCATCATTGGTATCAGAGCCCGGTCGTGTTTTCTGCCTAGTTTTTCAATGAATTTTCTCATTTACCATTTGATATTGAAATCAAGAGATTGTATTCTACACTGTTTTGATAAGTTATTGGTTGGAATTGCCATCTGAAAACTCGAAATTGAATCGAAGCAAAGGAACGGGCTCGGGGTCGCGTGCATCCGCACGGTTTTGGCCATTTTTCGAAATAATTTTTCGGCCAAAATCAATTTTTAAACATACAGGGTGCAAGTACTTGTCGAGACGAGTCCGGTGATGGGTCGAGCTCCACCGGAGGACGCCAGACGCACCCACACGCGCGGCCAGAAGCCGCTGCGCGTGGGCGTCACGCGCCTGAAGCGCTAGGAAAGCCCGCGCGTGCGCAACACACGCTGGTCGGCGAACCGGCACGTGCGCAACGCGCGCCGGTCGGCGAACCGGCGTGTGATGATGTCATCGATGACGTCATCTCCGACGCCGGTTGGCCGACCGGTCACTGGCCGGCGACCCGACCTGACCCGACCCGACTCAACCCGAGGTTGACCCGACCCGACCGTCGACCGATCAACGGGTCAGACCGATCAACCGGTCCGACGGTCAAACCAGTCGGACAGGTCACCGCTTGGACCGGTCGGACCGGCCAGGAGCCATTTGGCTCGCTGGCGTGTGCGCCATACGCGCCGCGCACTCAAGCGGCGCGTGTGGGCGCGTGAGAGGTCTGATTGGAGCGTGGTCAATGGCGTTTGGTTCGTATGAATGTTTTCTACACTTTGGTATAATTGTTTTATATTTTTGAATTTTATAAATGTATGAAAATGCGTAGGAAACCCTAAGTACGCGTATTTTTTGGGGTTTAATGCATAGTTTATTCATTTGTAGCTTGTATTTTCTTGTGGTTTAGGAAATACAGTAGCTAGCTCGTGTGCAAATGATGTCATATATACTGTGTAGAGCTTGGTTCGATGATATCATGTATATAGTTTAATATACTTGCAATTTTCTAGTTGCCTGAAAATTCGAACAATGGTAGGAAATCCATTACATGTTGAATTGCGATTATGATTAAAGTTTCAACATGATTATTTTTGTACGTTGATTCATATCATGCTATGTTTTTGAGTAAATGGAAAAATGTAGAAATTACATGAGGTGATGTAATTATTTTTCCTAGTGGGAGTTCGTAGGTTGGTAGAATTCAAGGAAGTTCTCACCTAGAATTTAAAATTTGCGCAAATTAAACTAATTAATGATAATAGAACAATCGTACATAGAAGTTGATTGGGAACATAGTGAACTTTTATTTCTGTGTCTTTTGTTGAATTATCATTAATTTAGTTTGTTTTTGCTGCAAATTAAATATGTGTGTTACTCTGAAAAATGTGCTAGTATTGATTCTGCGTTTATTATGTCAATGTGTTATAATAATTGATTATGGCTTCGACATCCAAGACCATTGTGGCTGATCTCAATTAGGGTGAGAAGCTTAATGGTGACAATTATGATATTTGGCACCGAAAGGTTCAGTATATCCTTGAGGAGCAAGAGGTTTTGGAAACCCTCAACCACACCATGGATCAACCTGAGCATGGAACTTCAGCTCAACACAGGAGAGATCTAGAAGCTTATCAAGCTTGGAAAAAGAAAAATAGCATTGCTCGCATCACGTTACTGAGCTGTATGCAAGATGATCTCATGTGTGAGTTTGAAGGTTATGAAAAAGCTCAAGTTATGTGAGTTGCCTTGAAAGATAAGTTTGGGGGTATGTCTGCCACTAAACTGAGGAGACTCACCATTAAGTTTGACACATTCCGAAAGCGCCCAAATGTAACGATGAGGCAGCATCTTCGGGAAATGTCAAACATGATTCATGAGCTGAAGTCGGCAGGTCACTCCCTTACTGATGAACAACAAGTTCAGGCTGTTATAAGGTCTCTTCCTGACAATTGGGAGCATATGAAGATCAATATGACGCATAATGAGAATATTGTCACTTTCGATGATATTGCCCATCATTTGGAATTAGAGGATGAGCGCCTAGAGACTGCAAGATCCTCTACCCATGCTTATATTGTTGAATCGAGTTCACGCAAAGTTTCGGGCTTCAAGCGCAAAAGAAATTCTCAATTCAACAACAAAGGGAAGAAGACTGATCAGGCACCTAAAAGGGCTAAGACCTTCCAACGCAAGAACCGTGGTGGGAAGAAAGATAAGGCCAAGATGAAGTGCTACAATTGTGGCAAGATGAGTCACTTTGCTTGTGAATGCACTGAGCCAAAAGAGGTACCCTATTACTCCATTACTTTAAGTAATGCTTTTATTTCTAGTACTGTAATGCTTGCTGAATCTCATCCAATGTGGACTGTAGACTCAGGAGCAACATACCATGTAGCTAGAGACCGAGAAGCATTTGTGGAGTATCGTCGGATATAGCCTGTAAGAAGATGGATATATGTTGGGAATAACTCAAGAGTTAAAGTGAAGGGTATCGGCACATGTAAATTAATCTTACGTGGTGGTCGAAACCTATTCCTACATGATGTCCTTTATGCTCCAGATATTCGACGAAACTTGGTCTCCATAGTTGTTCTTCTTAACTTAGGTTATGTATTGAATTTCCATGGTAATTGTGTTGACATTTTGTATGGAACAGTTTATTATGGTTCAGGTCATGTATCCAATTGTTTTATGGTATTAGACATTGACTATGATCAGTACAATATTAATGTCGATAGTTGTTTTTCTTTAATTGCATCTTCTAATAATGTTAAGATCGATGCAAGTACTTGGCATGCTAGATTAGGTCACATTGGGTTGCAAAAAATGCAAAAATTAGCTAGAGAAGGCCTTTTAGGGTCACTCACTAATGTTGATCTACCCGTATGTGAACATTGTCTAGCGGGAAAAGCAACTAGAAAACCATTCGGTAAAGGGACTAGAGCCGAATTTCCATTGCAACTCATACATTCTGACATTTGTGGTCCTTTGAATGTGAGGGCGAGGCATGGAGCCTCATATTTCATTACTTTCATAGATGACTTCACGCGTTTTGGTTATGTTTTTCTGATCTCCCATAAGTCAGAAGCATTAGACTGCTTTAGACGATATATAGTGATGGTAGAGAATCAGTTGAACAAAACAATAAAGGCATTGAGAACCGATCGCGGACGTGAGTATCTATTGGAGCAATTCAAGGCTCTTTGTGATGAAAAGAGAATTGTACGTCAATTGACTATTCCTAATACTCCACAACAAAATGGGGTAGCTAAGAGAAGGAATAGAACTCTATTGGAAATGGTTAGGTTTATGATGGCGCAAGCAAATTTACATATCTCCTATTGGGGAGATGCATTATTGACTGTTGCCCATGTACTTAACCGAATGCCCTCAAAATCGATCACTTCCACTCCTTATGAATTATGGACTGGTAGGAAACTGGACTTAAGTAGTCTACGTCCATGGGGATGTGCAGCTTATGTTCATGATTCTTCCCATAAATATGGCAAATTAGGTCCTAGAGGGAAGAAATGTATCTTTATAAGATATTCAGAACACTCCAAATGGTACGTGTTCATAGGTGAACAAGCTGATGGAAGTGTGACCGAAATGGAGTCACGAGATGTCACGTTCTTGGAGAATGATTTTCCTAATAGAGGTGAGATTGATAAGGATTTCAAATTATATGAGATGGAAGATCCTAATAACACACCCATTAATGTTGTAGAGGGAAATGAAGATTTACCTCAACACACAAGACCTAGTGGGAGTGTTGCATCGCCTAACGAATCGAATTTAAGAGAAATTCAATTGTGTAAAAGTAATTGTAAAAGTATTCCCCGTCGTCGTTTTGAGATTGAAGAGGAAGCATTTATGATTGCTCAAAAAGACAATGCCGAGCCTAAGACTGTTCAAGAGGCTCTCTCATCCTCTGATAAGGAAAAATGGAGAAAAGCTTTGGAAGATGAAATGGAGTCAATGAGGGCAAATCATGTCTGGGACTTGGTTGATCTACCACCCAATCGCAAGGCCATTGGAAACAAATGGGTCTTTAAGATTAAGCGAAGGGCGGATGGATCCATTGAAAAGTATAAGGCTCGTCTTGTGGCAAAAGGTTATACTCAACAAGAGGGTATAGACTATGAGGAAACTTTTTCACCAGTTGTAAGATTTGCCTCAATACGCCTTATCCTAGCCATCATTGCACATTTGGACCTTGAATTACATCAAATGGATGTAAAGACGGCATTTCTCAATGGAGAACTAGATAAGGAAATCTATATGAAGCAGCCAATAGGTTTCATAGCTAAAGGTCAAGATGATAAAGTTTGTAAGCTTCATCACTCAATATATGGTCTTAAGCAATCATTTAGACAGTAGTATCTTCGTTTTCATCGAGCCATAACCACTTTTGGTTTCACGATGATCGAGGAAGATCACTGTGTATATGTCAAGCGGTCCGAAGATAAATTTGTGATTTTATCACTTTATGTGGACGATATTCTATTGGCTGGAAATGACAAAGTTTTGGTTATCACCATAAAAGAATAGTTGTCCTCTAATTTTGAAATGAAGGACATGGGAGAAGCCGCTTATATATTAGGAGTTAAAATCGAAAGAGATCAATCAAGGAAACTCATTACTTTATCACAAGAGTCTTATATAATGAAGATTCTTGAGCGTTTGTAATTCCATTGATACCCCTGTCATGCAAGGTGAAGGCTTATGTATTGAGATGTGTCCTAAGACTCCAAAATAAATTAAAATGATGAAAATTGTTCCTTGCACTAGTGCGGTCGGGAGTTTGATGTATGATATGATGTGTACTCGACCCGACATATGTTATGCCATGGGATTGGTGAGCCGATATCAATCAAATCCTGGTCAAACACACTGGAAAGCAGTGAAGAGGATCCTAAGATACTTGAATGGCACTATGGAATATCGATTTTGTTACCAAAGGAGTGATTTACGCCTATTAGGCTATTCAGATGCCGATTGGGGAGAGACCTAGACGAGTGCAAATCGACTTCTGGATATGCGTTCTTGCTCAATGGAGGTGCAATTTCTTGGAATAACAAGAAACAGACATGCACGGCCTTGTCTACAATGGAGGCAGAATTTATTGCATGTTATGCTACAGTGCAAGAAGCAGTCTGGCTAAAACGTTTCTTGGAAATTTAGCTACTGTCACTGAGGTTCCAAGACCGGTGATAGTTTATTGCGATAGTCAAGCAGCCATTGCCTATGTGAAGGATCCTAAGTATCATGGAAGGATGAAGCACATTGACATAAAGAACAATTTCATCAGAGATATTATAGAGCAGAAAGAAGTGATCCTACAATACGTTTCAACCAATAAAATGGTTGCTGATCCATTTACGAAGGCTATTCCTAGAGACATATTCTTGACCCACAGGATGTCACTAGGATTGCGTAGAATGTGATATATGTTGTTGTAGAGGATCATTGGTTTATGTATTTGTGAACATATACATTGTACTTGTTTGTTTATTAGTGATTTGATATTTTATCAATAAGTACAAATCCATTATGAGACTAGCACAAGCACACATATATTATATTATTGGAAAGTATGTCAGCAGGCAATGATTGGCTCACTCACACGAGCAATCGCCTCAAGTGCTATAGATAGCACGTTGAGATGAGACGTTATGTACAAATAAACGCTGAGGAGCAAGTTTAGTATATAAAATAATATATCGCCTTGATTGGAGTCAAGATGAGGTCTGTGATTTATTTATAATAAGACCGAACATGATAATCTCGTAATTATGTATGCCTGTAAGATGCCGGATGCGAGTACTTAATTGGGCGCTATAGGAAGCGAGCTAATATAGCACTCGAGCTAAACATGAGTACGTGAGAAGCATGTGACTATGTTTAGGCTAAGATCCGTATAGTGGATATAGTTAATAAATGACATACGCTCTTATAGAAAGAGAAATCCACTATAGCATGTAATTCATACTACATGTGCATTGTACGACCGACAAGGGAAGGTGAGTAAAACTATCCCTATTTACTCATCGTGTGAGTCCTTGAGGTAATTTATAATTTACCTCATTTTGTGCCCTATGTTACTTCTGACTATGTTCTCGAAATGAAAGATCAATGTTGCTACTTTAGCATGTTATCGGCGGTCATGACTATGTTCTCGGAGTGAAAGATCAATGTACTTTTAGTGTCATCCTTGTTAACGTCATCACCTAGTTGGTTTATGCAGGAGGACTTTGAGGAATATGCTGAGAAAGCCAAGACCTTGCCGGAGAGTACAACCAATGAGAACAAGGCTCATCCTCTATGGGCTTTACAAGCAAGCTACGGTTGGACCAGTGAACACCAGTCAGTAACTCACCCTCATTTAATGGGTTTTGGATTTGCAACTTGTCACGCTTCAACGCTTTGTTTCTCAACCAGGTCCATCTCCGAGATAAATAATGCCTGTTTCCTTCTTCGTTTTTTAATGATTTGTGTTGGACTTTGCTATTTCTAAGATTGATATTTTTGCTTGTTGGCAGGGAAATCGACGGACGAAGCAATGAACGATTAAATCACAAAGGTGAAGCAGCTGTTGGAAGAAGCTGGTGCCTCTGCTTGATGTCTGTGACTCTATCTATCCTCTAGGGGCTTCATTATCGCTGTGTTTGAAACTCTTACCATATGACAATTAAGAACACTATGTGATCGCTCTCTTCATTACTTTTCAGAATTTCATGTGTCCCGGCAACTTTTGTTATATTCCTCGCACTTCACTTTTTGTGTGTCTTGCCTGTAGCAAGTTCTCGAAAATGGAAGGTCTACTCAGAAATTTCTGATCCGCAGATGTGAGCTATTTTCTGGAATGTGATGGATGTGTTGCCTGACGTATAGCGTTTGTGATGGTGAATGTCGCATAAAAGTAAAGTGGTAGCACAAATGTAGCTCCATCTTTGAACATGGTGAATCTCTCGTTGCCAGCTTCACAGTTTTAGAGCAAGTGATGGAGCAAATGTGACTCCATGTATGAATGTCTGGGTTGAGTCGTTCTAGTAGAATGACATTAGGAATGAGGCATAGCTTTATGGGCAAGTGATTTCGAACCCTCTTTGTTTCATTCGATTAGGGAATGTGTTATTCACGATGGCAGAGGTTATAGCTCTGAGTATTTTCTTGGAAAGTGACTTTACACGATGACATCGATGGTTCCTTCATATCCTGCATATGTTTTTATTACTCGAAGAAAGTTGGGAAGGTTGTTGGGAGATGATGAGAACTTTGATGATGGATAGTTGTTGAATTCTTAAGTTGTCAATTTCCAGTGTATCTTTAATGTTTGCGTCCTTGGCCGTCTTGGAGGCTAATGGGTGGCAGTAGGTGGTCGGTCACAGCTCAGGAGTGAATGATATCGCGTGTTCCAGAAATGGACTTGTGATTGGTCTGGTGATTGCGAAAGCAAGTCGCTCTGTAGGAAAGCAATGTCTTTTCCGCTTTGAAGGGACTAAGATAGTGTGAGGAAAAGACCCGGTTCACTGTGAGCAAGAGGAAAAGATGGACTTTTATGGAAGGTTTCATGTTCTGTACATGTATAATCGTTAATAGGTATCGAGAGCAGGCTTCTGAGAAGGCCACACCCATGGGGTTATGTTTCTCAATTCCCGTCGTGAGTGTATCTCTAGGCATACACGGCGCAAGCAGCCACCTACAATGTGAAAGAAACAGGCTTCAATTGCATTTACAGAATCGATTTGAGGCAGTCCATGGCATTTGCGTGCAGCAGGAGGAGGCTCTTGAGAACCTCATTTGTTATGGTTAAGAGTGGTTAATGAGGGCAAGTTGAGTTATCTGTGATCAATGACTGTAGGGCCTAATGCTGCAAAAAAGTTTCCCTGTATTCCTGAAAGTGAGTGGTAACTTGTAAAATGAAATGAATGTCAGCAGAGACTATCGACAACTTTAATTCCATTTCATTGAGATCAGGAACATTTACGTGGGGAAAATTACAGATTGTGGCCTCCGAGCCACTTGCTTTTCTTGCCCAGAGCATGCTCCTTTTCAAGCACGAAGAGTGACATGACATGACCAAAAAGAAAAGGCAAGTTCACCCTTCCTCTTCTTTTCTGCACAAATTTCACACCCCCTAAAGATTTTCACGTTGGCAACTCACGTCGAGCGAGCTAAGCAGGCAGGACTTGTTCCTCACCAGCATCAAGTTTCTTGGTCTTTTCCACCTCGAGGAGATACAATCTCTCTGCTTCTGGTATTGCGGATACGACAGCCTGTAACTTGATGTTGAGCTCGTGGATCTTTTCCATGAGCCGGTCATTTGTGAACATGCCGACACAGACGCTCTGGATAGTCTGCCAGCTCTCGATCACCGGCAGGGCGATGATGACCGCAGAGCCGATGGTTCCCCACGCTATCGCGATGGCTGCCCAGAATGTAAAATACCCTTTACTGAATTCCCCTGTATACAAGCAAAGCAACCGGAAAGTTTCAGAAAAAGCAGACATAAAATGTTGCGTGCAATATGTTAAGCAGTCTCAAGGCATTAGGAATTTAACTTACTTGCTGGGAGCGAGAGAACTGGCCACAACACGACGATGATGAGAGTGAACCCGACGCCCCATCTCACGATCCATGCCTTCGCCCTCATCAGCTTCTCTTCCTTGAACTCCTCCGACGACAGGTCGGTCTTATCCTTTTCGACCATTGTGATCTCCTTGGTGGTTTCCCAATCATAATTTTGTGGCCACAGGAAGCTACAGATGGCATGGATTGCCCCGCCAGTAAGAATCGAGACGAGATTCCCTGCGAGCATTGGCGCATTCCTCCCAGTGGTGTCCAGATTTACCCGGCCATACTCAACGCTTGTGACCACCAACCAAGTTATGATTCCCAGGATGCACCCGCAGATCGTACCCAGAATCGCACCGAACGCGTTTGCCTTCCTCCAGAGGAGCATAAACACAATGGGAATGACAGCAGAGCCGACAATCACTCCCATCGCGAGGTACATCCAGCCGAGTGAGACTCCAGCCTTGTTCAAGATCACCGCAAGCACTCCCATGAAGCACCCGAACCCGAGGATGATGCCCCTTGAAACCTGGAGGATTTTCTTCCCGCTTGCGTTTGGATTGATGTAAGTGCGGTAGATGTCATATGTGCACAATGAAAACACCGCTATTAGTTCAGAGGAACCGGCGGACGTCACAGCCCTGACACATAAGAACAGAGCAATGCTAAGTACGCTATTTGATCTTAGTTCGATGCCGATACACCATTTTTCGGCCCGACAAATGCGCATCAAATGATAAAATCGTGCTGTTTAATTTGTGTCTATTACAGTAGTATTGACAGATGCAGAACTTACATGAAGAGCATAGTGAGAAGGAGGACAGCTCCTCCTTTCCCCATCAAAGCAATAGCTGTAGCTGGAGGAACAAGTCCATGGCTTGCTTCGCTCGCTGTAATCGGCAAATCGAGCGCAAGTGCTCCTATACCGAGGGACGTGGCCAGTGAGAATGGCACCGCGAACCACACCAGTCCGCCTAACAAATAGCCCTTGTGTGTCGATGAGGGTCTCGCAGCTATGGCGCTCACCCAGTATCCCTGCAATGTTTCAGTCAAAATATGACATCGCGATTAATGAAAGGGAAAAATTTATGCTCGCATCTGGGCAGGCAGATCACTCTCGGTGACGAAACTTACATTGTCAACAAAGACGGTACCAAAGTTGCCGACAATGTTGATGATACCGAACACGAGCCCTCCAGAGCTTAACATTGTCAAGTAAGATCCATCGTAGTTGCCACTGACAGGACCACAAGATTGCCCGCTGTGGGAAATCGGCTCTTGACATGATCTTGATTTGCTCGCTACCTCCAAGAGACGTCTGTAAACGACGCCAGGGCTACCGAGCTCGTGGCTCGCTGTGTATACTAAGTAGACGAAGATTACTAAAACCACGTGCACTGTACGCAAAAACATCAGCCAGTTAGCGCTTGCATTCCAAATCAGTAGAGCTTAGATGAAAACTAAAAGCTTATGCGGTGAAATACCTATGACAGAATGTATGTAGCTTGCCAAGAAGGTGGCTTTTAGGCCTCCGGCCAAAGTGTAGATAATCACTCCGAGGGGTATCAGGAAGCTAGCGGCATATATGTTCATTCCAGTCAGAGCATTGACGACAGCAGAGCCACCGAGAAGCAACATCGCAGTGACGATTATGTTCGTCATGAAGCAGAAGACGAGGAAAACAATATGCGCAGCAGTTCCCCAACTGAAATTCAAACTTACTGAAATCAGCATAAGAGAAATCCTTGCGACGCGGGTTAAACCGAAAAATACGAGTGTTACGTCTTGGGCCAGGTGACACATACCGAGCTCTCACGATTTCACAAACTGTGTGCGCGTGAGGAGCTTTTCTTTTTATCTCTATGGCCATTATACCGAACAAGAGTACCTATTTGCAAGCATTTAGCGACTCAGCTGTGAGAACTCCGATGTCAATTTTCTCTTGGAAGTTAAGGTCAATAAACACGAATGAGCAATCAGATGGAAGTTGTGCATACCTGGATCGTAGCACCACTCGCATACCAGAACGGCCCGCTAACTCCATATTCCCAGGCGACATTGGAGCTTTGCAAGATTGTAGCGGCCCACGTCCACTTCAAGAGTTCAACCCGAGAAATATGAATTGTTTGCGCTGGAATTCCGTCTAAGCTGCCTAACTAACAATGCAGAAGGAATACCTGAGAAACGATCACACTAGCTATTAGTCCGGTTTTGACATTCCTTCCTGCAGTGTTGAACCATTCAGAAGTGTGGTGCGATCCGACATAACGCTTCTCCAGCCAGACCTGGCATCGCAGGAAATTACTAATCACAATTGAGGTTCCATACCATGCTGATTCATTCGATTCTGTAAGGAAAAGAATGGGCAGCTAGTGCCAGTCTGGTATGCTAGAGAAGTAAAAATACAGTTCTTCAACTAGAACGAGATAGCAAAGACAATTACATTTTTCTCTCAAAGACGAGAATATTGGCTCTCTTATGTTTATGTTTGACATGATATATCTGATAAGTGGATTAAAAGATGAATCTAGTGTAGTGATTCAGCTATGTTGCAGAAGCAAAATATTATTTTCTCAACAAAAACAGAGGGAAAGAAGCGAAGCAATCCTACTGATTAAATTGATTGTCTAGTATCTCACGATTATTGTATCGTGAATACAGGCTTGTCTGCACAATTTTTGTTTAGTCAATTTATGGTACGGAATAGACCTGATTGCACTGATAGGTAAGTCAGAACAGTCAGCAATTCATGAAAGGACTTATCGTTCTTCGTGGTATTAATCAAATGTTCAAATACCCAGTCCTCTTGACTCTATGATGAGTTTCTTCCATAACTTTGGAAAGAAAATCAACAAGAAAATGACAACAAAAGAGAAACACGTGATACGCTGCAGATTTCAAACTCTCCTTAAAAACCTGAGGTTATCTGCAGATAGTAGCAATCCTATGTCAGAGTATGCAACAAGTTATTCAAAGATCAACTTAAGGTCCTTCATCAAGCAACCAATGAAAACAATGGATCATAGCAACCCGCACTTAATGAAAACCTTGCTATGAAAATCAGGAAGTCATCAAATAGTGCCACAGAAAATTCTACTCCCACAGCCGAAAAAAGAGCCATGGAGGAGCTGTCTATGCACTTCGCCTGAATTTCATATCTTATCATGCATACCAATTAGTCAAAACCGAAACAACCTCATCATCAGTGAAGAAAAATGCTTTCTTCCAACCAAAAGTACCATGATTCATAGATTGAAACGAAAAAAACAGAGGCCAAAACCAACAAAAGAAGAAGTCTACGCGAGAGGAGAAGAGCGAATGAGTACCAGGAAAGAGGTGAAGACAGCGAAGAAGGCACCGAACCCAAGAACGACCGAATACCCAACACCGTGATTGAGCACAGCTTGGCCTCCGAAGAAGCTGCTCTGCCTCACGCAGCTTCCTCCATCTGCAGACACGCGGTAGTACTTCCCTCCGAATCCCAACGGAGGACACTGCGTCAAAGAAGTGGTGGCCATCAAGAATGACGGCAAGGAAGAAGGAGGAGGAGGAGACGGGACGCAAGGACGCAGTTGCGCTTCAGTACTATGGCATGGATCGATGAATCACTCAGTATTTATAAGGGATCCTCAAGGCTGACATCTCCCAAGCAGAGAGATGGAAGAGCTTACGGATTTACAGAGGTGTTGTGCGTGCCTTTTGTTAACATGAGCTGTTAATTAGGGCCTCAATAAGAGAGTTTTTCTATTTAAAGTCTTCGTATATATATATATATGTATCTTCTGATTTATAGGAGATCTCCTTATTTGTAGTGATTTGTAGGAGATCTCCTGATTTGTAGGAGATTCTAGGGTGGCTTACATCGGTGTATATATGTGTTGTTATATTCTTGTAAAAAGTGTAGAACTTAGAAGAAAAAAAAAATCGTTTACTGGTCAACATGGTATCAAAGCAAATGATCTAGGGATTCTGTGTTCTAATCACAATCCGAATTCCTTGTTGTGGCGTAGCCGCGCCGTAGTTTCGTGCGGATTGCCACGCTGACTGCACCTTTTATCAAGATTCATGGCGGATGACATTCCACCCATCGAGATAGTTTCTTTGGCTCAGCGAAAGGCACTACGAAGTCTAGGCACTGTAGTCCCGCATCAAGCTCCAAGAGGGACTTCCACTACTGATGCTCTCCTTGAAACCTTGACGTCCAAGTTGACACAAATCTTGACTCACCATCAGGCATCACTTTCTCATGCTGAAAAATCCACCCCACCAATTGCAGTTAAGTTGGATGGCCATAATAATGGCCTTTGGTCCCAAGTTGTCGAGATGTATATCTCCGGGAATGACAAATTGGGATATATTAATGGGGATCTGCACCCCCCCCCCCCCACTTCTGACCAACCCTAATTTTCGGAAGTGGAAGACTGACAACAATAAAGTTAAAGGATGGCTCATCAATTCCACGGACTCGGCATTGATTGGAAATTTTATCCGTTTCCCAACAGCAAAGGCAGTATGGGATTTGGTGGCTACTACGTTCTTTGATGGCACTAATGTCTCCCAAGTGTATGATCTAAAGCGACGTTTGTCCTTACTAAAGTTGGCAGGCGGCCTGATTGAAAAGTATTATAATGATCTTTAGGGTTTATGGCGGGAGGTTAATTTTTGACGGCCTAATCCCATGACTTGTCCTCGTGATATCGAATGCTACAACGCTTTTGTGCAAGAAGATCGTGTATATCTTTTCCTTGATGGGCTCGATGACCGCCTTGAAAAAGTCAGGGCTGATGTTCTATAGATGCATTCCTTGCCGACGGTGGAGCAAGCCTATGCCAGGGTGAGGCGAGAGGATGTACGTCAAGCTGTTATGTTATCTTCAATTGAACCATCTAGCACCGTGACAACCCTGGTATCATGTGGTGGTAAGGTTATCTCACACTTTCTTGATGCCAACAATGAGTCCAAAGCTCTCCAGATGGTCCTTTCTAATACTACGTATGGTGGAGGGAGGACTAACAAAGGTTCGAAGGCTAAACCACAACATCTGGGAGGCTGTGCCCATTGTGGTAATACTAAACAAGATACTTGTTTTAAATTGCACGGTTATCCGAATTGGTGGAAGGAGTTACAGAACAAGAAAAAGACAGAGGGCTTAGGGGAACCTCCTGGGCTCACGGTGGAAGCAGAACAGCGGTCCGAGACGGTGGGGGCGATCGGGCAAAAGGCATCGTGGGGACGGCGAGCGGCACGAGGACGGCGTTGAGGCGATCTAACAGGTGGCAAACGGCGTCAGCGGGCTGCTGACTTCTTCTTTGCAGAATTTTGGAGTCCTCAAAGCACAATGAAGAAGAAAGAAGGGCTGGCCGACGGTTTGAGGGGGAGAGAGGGGGCAAGGGATCCACTTCTCTCTCTTATCTCATCTCTTTGTCCCCCAACTTGTCCACCCTGCATGGCTATCTTCCACCACCCAATTCTAGCCCTCAAACCCTTCTAGAAGCCTTTTGAAGGGGTCCAAATGTTGTGGGTGGTGGGGGGCTACGAATTTGCTTAGATTTTTCTCTAATAGGACACTCAACCCTTATTAAATCAACCCAATTTGGCCTCTATAAATTCAACCAACACCTCAATGATCCAATTGGTATTTTTCCTCACCAATTGATCCCACTTGCATCCCAATTGCGCGATCAAAAACGGTCCTTGACATTTTCTAGACAAAAACGACCCTACGACAACTTTTTCCCAAAAAATCTCAGTTTGCAGAAAAATTTTCGGAAACTGAGTCGACATTCCTAAAATGATTTGTGACATGACAGAACTTTCAATTTCTGAAATCGGATTCAAATTCACAATTAATTTCACTCTAGCGCATTTTTAGCGTGACCTAGGCTACTAGGTAGCTTTTAGAAATTTTTAGTGCAAATAACCAGTGGTCAATTTTCTTCAAGCCACAATGAACCTATTCGACACATTGGCGGCTCTTGGTTGTCATGAAAATCTTGATGTTTCAAATACAGACACAGGGTACCAAAACAACAAAAAAATCAGTCTAGTGTCGATCGACGAGAATTTCGCAATTTAGTGGAATCACCCACGTTTAGCCACACATCTCAGTCGAACCGACCTATCTTTGATCTCTAAGTGATTTTTAATTGTGCCGTAATGATCTCTGCTGATGAGCACGGTTGAGTAGTCGAGTCCTAGTCGAATCCTCAAGTCAATTGCATTAAAATCCATTAATGACTTCCCCAGATAGTCTAGTTATCTTAGGAGTGATCCGCTCTAAGAATAACATTATAGGCGCGTCGATGAAAAGCCCAATCAATTTAATTGAAAGCAGAACTGTAAAATTCATGATGTCACAACTATTCCCCTCTTATAAAAAATCCGTCCTTGAAATTTAAACCATTACAATACTTTAAGCAAAAAGGTGGGGGTACAACTATCTCATCAACTCTTCGCTCTCCCAGGTTGCTCCTTCAGTGCCATGGTGTTGCCAGACCACTTTGACCAACGGAATGGTCTTTGTACGCATAATTTGTTCATTTTGATCCACAATCTGAATTGGGCTTTCAACATATAACACTCGATCATCCACGTCTAATTCCTCGAAATTAAGCACGCGGGTCGGGTCAAGCTCGTACTTCCTCAACATCAACACATGAAAGACGTCGTGCACTTGTGCCAACCTCGGCAACAACGTAAGACGATACACTAAGGTCCCAATTCTCTCAAGAATTTCAAACGGACCTACGTACCTCGGACTCAGTTTTCCTTTCTTGCCAAAATGCGAAGTTCCCCTCATTGGTGACACCTTCAGAAAAACGTGATCACCAACTTGGAATTCCAAAAGCCTTCGACACTTATCTGCGTAACTTTTCTGTTTGCTCTGAGCGATCTTTAGTTTGCCTCTGATAACTGCAACTGCATCCACCGATTGCTGAACCAACTCTGGGCCTATAATCTTTCTTTCCTCAATTTCATCCCAACATACTGGTGTTCTGCACACTCTGCCATACAACGCTTCAAAGGGAGCCATCTGAATGCT
The DNA here is from genome assembly GCA_016097605.1 of Eucalyptus guilfoylei. Taxonomy (NCBI): domain Eukaryota; kingdom Viridiplantae; phylum Streptophyta; class Magnoliopsida; order Myrtales; family Myrtaceae; genus Eucalyptus; species Eucalyptus guilfoylei. Next base: position 13,589,606 of record CM027864.1, on the reverse strand, counting down.
CTGCTGATAACTGTTGTTGTAGGTGAACTCGACCAGATGAAGTTGATCCTCCCAGCTTCCTTTAAAATCCAGTACGCAAGCTCGCAGCATATCCTCGAGGGTCTGAATTGTCCTCTCAGACTAGTCATCCGTCTATGGATGATATGCCGTACTGTATTGCAGCTTCGTACCTAAAGCACTTTGCAAGCTCTTCCAAAAAGTAGCTATGAATCTCGGGTCTCGATATGAAGTTATCATAACCGGTACTACATGCAGACGAACTATCCGACGCATGTATAGCTCTGCGTGCCTGTCTAAACTGAGGTCCTTTCGTACTGCAATAAAGTGAGCAGACTTCGTGAATATGTCGACCACTACCCAAATAGAATCGTTACCTCTCTGACTCCTCGGTAATCCGGTCACGAAATCCATCTTGATGTGTTTCCATTTCCACTCTAGGATCTCGAGGGGTTGTAGAAGTCCTCCCGACTTACAATGCTAAGCTTTGACCTGCTGACACGTCAGACACCTGGTGACATGCTTGGTGATGTTTGCCTTCATACCTGACCACCAATAGTGTTGACGCAAATTCTGATACATCTTGGTACTACCAGGATGAATCCTGTAACTACTACGATGTGCTTCTAACAAGATATCCTCTTTAAGCCCCACATCGTCAGGTACAACCAATCGTCATCGGAACTTCAGTGTTCCATCCTTAGAAATCTGAAAGTTAGCTTTCCTCTTATTAGTATCCTATTGCCTATCGGCTGAAGTAGCTTGATCCTAATCTACACATCCGGCTCAATTCTGAGGGTAGCCATAAGATTCAAAAGGTGGCCTACCTCAAACTTGAACACCGAATCTCGAGCTCTCTCGATTAAGTTCCACTCTTTCACCAGCAGATGAGCGACTAAAGACTTTCGGCTCAAAGAGTCGACAACCTTATTCGCCTTTCTGGGGGTGATATAGGATATCACAATCATAATCCTTCAGGAGTTCCATCCATCGTCGTTGTCTCATATTCAACTCCTTTTAAAAGAATAAGTACTTGAGACTTTGATGGTCCGTGAAGATCTGGAACATTTCTCCACACAAATAATGTCTCCAAATCTTTAATGCGAAAATAATAGCTGCAAGTTCCAAGTCTTGCGTCGGGTAGTTCTGTTCATGAGGCATCAACTGACGGGAAGCGTATGCAACCACTCTACCATGTTGCATCAGCACGCAACCTAATCCTCTGAACGACGCATCACTATAGATCTCGTATCCTCCAAGACTAGATGGAATGGTCAGCTTAGGTGCAGTAGTCAGCTTCTGCTTCGGCTCTTGGAAACTACGCTCGCACTTGTCTGTCCACACGAACTTCTCTTCTTTCTTCAAGAGTCGAGTCAACGCGATGCTAAAGCTAAAAACCCTTCCACAAACCGGCTGTAATAACCTGCCAAACCTAAAACACTTCTGATCTTTGTCACTGTAGTCGGTCTCGACCAATTGATCACAGCTTCAATCTTAGACGGGTCCACGGATATTCATTCGCCTGAAATCACGTGACCTAAGAATGCAACGCGAGTCAACCAAAACTCGCACTTAACTGAACTTGGCGTACAATTGATGGACTCTTAGAGTCTGCAATACTAATCTCAAGTGACCCTCATGTTCTTCATCACTTCTTGAATACACCAGAATATCATCGATGAACACGACTACGAATTGATCTAGGTATTCCTTGAATATTCGATTCATCGGATCCATAAACGCAGCTGGAGCATTCGCCAACCCAATCGGCATTACAGTAAACTCATAATGACAATACCGAGTACGAAATGCTGACTTCGGTATATCCTTTTTCCTGATCCTCAGCTGATGATATCCTATTCTCAAGTCGATCTTTGAAAATATCGACGCTCCTTGTAACTGATCAAACAAGTCATCTATCCTCGGCAGTGGATACTTGTTCTTGATCATCACCCCATTGAGTTGGCGATAGTCGATGCATAAATGCAACGAACCATATTTTTTCTTAACGAACAGAACTGGTGCTCCCCAAGGTAATGCACTGGGATGTATGAATCCCTTATCCAACAACTCCTACATCTGCACATTCAATTCTTTCAACTCAAATAAAGCCATCCAGTAAGGAGTCTTAGAGATTGGCTCTGTTCCAGGGGCTAACTCAATCAAGAACTCTATCTCTCTTTCTGGTGGTAAGCTTGACAATTCCTTCGGAAACACATCTGGAAATTCTTGTACCACTACAATGTCTTCCATCTTCAGCCCCCTAACTATCGTATCCACAATAGTCGCCAGGTAACTTTGACAACCATTGTCTAACAAACGAGTTGCTTCAAGCGACGAGATTGATGTAATCGAGGGTCTTCCTTGACTTACAACAAACTCAAAACTTCCACCCTCTAATGAGTTAAACTGAATCGTCTTACGATAACAGTCCATCTTAGCTCGTTGCTTGGTGAGCCAGTCCATACCAATTATCAAATCAAAGTCATACATGGCTAGGACTAACAAGTCTATTTTCCCCTCTTGCTCACCAATCGCTAGCTTGCAACCAGAACAACCCAATGCAGACAACACCTTATCCTTCAACGGTGTAGATATGCTAACCACTAACTCCAATAATACATGATTTAATCCTATCAGCTTAACATATTGCTCAGCAATAAAAGAATGAGTCGCTCCAGGGTTGAATAAAGCATAAACGGCATGGTTGTTCAGCGAAACCGTACATGTAATCACGTTAGGCGCGTCCTCTGCCTAACCTCTGGTGATGGCATATATCGTTCCCTGAGCTAGGGGTCTAAGCTGTCCACCCTACAGTGCGTTCTACAACGCGAAACCTTTGATCTGACCCAACGGTGACAGCAGCGGCAACCGCGATTGTCCTCTTAGCCTTCTAGGACAATCTCTGGCCAAGTGACCCTACTGGCCACATTCAAAACAAGCGCCCATTCTTCGAGAGCACAGGTTCAACCCATGTCGCCTTTCGTAAAAGTGACACAATTCATTCCGACTTGGCCCAGACTTGCCAACTCCACCCTTCTTCTTGGGCGGGATTTGAAACCTTCCTCCGGTCATGGGCCTCTTCCCATGATGGATTGCATCCATGTTTGAGTTAAACCTCGATCCAGACGAGGTGGCTTGCTCGTTCAGGCTTCTCTCCAGTAGCTGGTCTCGATTATATACCTCACGGTAATCCTTTAAATCGAACAGCACCAGCGGGTGCTTCAACTCATGCCGAAGGCCATTCTTGATCCTTCATGCCTTATCTTTAAGGTCCTCAATCAGTCTTGGAGCGTACTAGGACAGCTCCGCAAATTTGACCTCATACTGGTCAACGGTCATGCTTCCTTGGCAGAGACGCTAGAACTCCTCCATTTTTTGTTCTCAGGCACTTCCCAAAAAGTACTTCTCATTAAACGCCCTGAGAAAAGCATCCCATAGCGAGACTACTCCTCCCGGAAACACTGTGTCTTTGACGGCTCTCCACCAAGTATTAGCATTGCCTTACAGTTGATAGACCGCCAGTACTAATTTTTCTTCTCCATTGCACCTCAAGAGTGCAGATGCCGTATCCAAGTCCAAAATCCAAAGGGAGGCAGTCTCTGGATCTCCAGTACCCAGGAGCCTCGGCGGGTTCAGCTTTAAGAATTGCTCCACCAACTTATGGATTGGTCTCTCCCTATCCACGACTATGTTACTAGCTGGAACATCGGCAGGTGCGGCGACAGGTGCAGTAACAGGTGCAGCAGCGGCTGCGGCAACAACGACAACATTGGTCGCGGCAGTGGCGATGGCTTCAACGACTGTGGTGAAGGCAGCAGCTTGATTCTGGGCCTACTGCCCCAACATTTCTCTCATTGCATCCAGAACTTGCATTAACCCAATAGTTCCTAGCTCACCTGGGGCTGCTACCCCAGCACCAATGAGAGGCGGTGCTACTCTACTCGCGCTAGCCTCAGCTGGCGCTCTACCTCAGTCTCCTCGGGTACCAACTCTCGTTGGCGTTCCACCCCGAGTCACAGGCCCTATCGAACGCTTCCTGAGAGTCATTTGCTCCTGATCGCTCATAGTTCAGTTTTCTACTGAAACCTACCTTCCAATTCCAAACAGAATTAGAAGTTGAGCGATCCACACAAACAAACAATTCTATCAGAAAACTATCACAGACATGCACCAACATGAATTTAAATGCCTTTCCTACTACTATCCCAAAGACCATCGCACCTTTATCACTCCAATGTCTAAACTTGGCTCTGATACCATTAAACGGGGATGTCACGACCCGATCCTCCGAGCACGTGCCCATCTCTCTTTGGTCAATTTATAGCGACGTCCCAGGATGCATCGCTGACCCATTCGTTGTAATACACATGTAGAAGCAGATAAATAATCCCCAGACAATAACATAATGGAATAGAAAAGTAGGGCCATACGTTTTTCGAGCTGAAACACAACCACACTTATATATATAACAAAACAGTCAAGTCTTACACCTCACCATACAAACCAACAGGTAATTATATATACATAAGGTCTGTCAAACAGGGGGGTTTCAAATGGCTACGGGTCCTTGTCCTCATCTTTATCATCCTCCATGATTTCACCTTCCTCTACACTCCAACTGGAGCCTTCAGTAGACTGCACCGGAGACTTTAGTACTGCAAGAGCCGGGTCTATTGCATATACAATTGAGCCTTGAGAAGGATCAGTTGTGCCCTTCCCGAAAACAATCTCCAGAATGTACAGAGGTATCTCAAACTCCGGTATGGGACCCTCTCTTTGGCCATCCTGAGCATGGCGGTACCATGATCGGTATCGGTGGGGCACCTTGTGGGTGAGACCTGCACTAACCTAGACTGTGGACCTCACCAACTCATAGGTCCAACCCCTAGGGCTCCCAACCAATGGAATATAAGATGCTTGCTTTGTAATATTCTTAGATCATTCAAAAAACTCAAAAGCTGCCATCTAAGGACCTGAAATGTTATCCCACAACGGAGTGAGACGACGTCTCAGCAAGTACTACCCCCTAAGACCCAATTAGGAAGGAAATATGCTTTAAGGCTGCCTACACACAACATAGGTTGAAGGACTTACCTTGGCCTCGGTCTTTTCCTGCAAGTCTGTTTAATTCAACACTCCACCAATCAATTAGATCGAAACATCGATCAATCGACCCGTCAATTACATGTCATCGGACCATTACATGGTCAATTCAATCAAGACTATCTATAAGTCCGGTCTCATCAATGACTGCTCACCTTTAAGCTGAAAATAGATAGTAGCTTACCTCAAAGGCTAATAAATAGTATATTGTTCCTTCTCTAAGATGACATATTGAGTCATCGAGCTAATATAGTATACTAACAATGCTCACCAAAGCTATGCGAACCTTATTTGCTCTCCGAAGCTATGTGAACTTTAATTGCTCACCGAAACTATGAGAATCTTAATATATACTGCCATTCTAAGCTGAGGTATCAAGCACGCAGGCTGATACAGTATACCATTTTAATCAACCGATGATTTCTCAACTTTTATCATACCCGATAAAAATACTCGTGTGTGGGTACACAGTCGGCCTTAGCCAAAATACCATAATTCCCTTTCCATAAATCACACCATTTTGGCATTGTAAATCGACACTCGGTTATTTTCCAATTAATTACTGAAATTAAATAAATTTAGAAATAAATTCCCAAAATCACAATCACTCATAATCAGCACAAATTCAAACTCAATTAAATAAACAGATTACACCACTGCAATCAGCATGAAATTTCGGTCACCAACTATCTTGTCTAATTTCTGGAAAACGATTAATTAATTAAATAATTATGGAAAATAATAAATAAATACCAATAAATGCAACTTAAGCCCGTAAAGCCTAATTAGAAGCCGAGACGAGCCCGAAAAATTATCAAACCACTCTAGTTAAATACTAGAGCTTGTCTAGGCTCTAACTACACTACTCTAACCATCTAACATGCGATAAGGGTTAATTAAATTGCTAATCTACTCTAACTATCCACATAATCCATGCTTAACCTAAATTAATCAACCTTTAAATGTCATTAACCTACTAATCAAGGATTAGTGAGTTAAACTCACTTGTTCGACGATCCGATCGGATCAAACTGACGAGGGCGCAACGGGGGACGATCTTCTCCAAAGAGGGCTTGGCTTTCGAGGTCCAAATCAACCATAAAACGGGCCTAAACAGTGTTGGAAACCCACTGATTTCAGCCTCTGTTCAATGGTTGAAAGGAGAGAAAATGAGGCTAGTTTGGCCAGGCAAGACTAGCGGTGGACCGGCGGAGGCTTCAGCGGCTCGGGCGAGTGGTTTGGCGACTCTAGGGGCGATGGGACGGCTACAATGGGCTTAGGGGAACCTCCTGGGCTCACGGTGGAAGCAGAACGGCGGTCCGAGACGGTGGGGGCGCGTGGGCAGGCAGCATCATGGGGACGGCGAGCGGCACGAGGACGACATTGCGGCGATCTGGCAGGCGACAAACGGCGTCGGTGGGCTGCTGGCTTCTTTTCTGCAGAATTTTGGAGTCCTCAAAGCACAATGAAAAAGAAAGAAGGGCTGGCCGACGATTTGAGGGGGAGAGAGGAGGCAAGGGGTCCACTTCTCTCTCTTATCTCATCTCTTTGTCCCCCAACTTATCCACCCTGCATGGTTGTCTTCCACCACCCAATTTTAGTCCTCAAACTCTTCTAGAAACCTTTTGAAGGGGTCCAAATGTTGTGAGTGGTTGGGGGGCTACGAATTTGCTTAGATTTTTCTCCAATTGGACACTCAATCCTTTTTAAATCAATCCAATTTGGCCTCTATAAATTCAACCAACACCTTAATGATCTAATTGATATTTTTCCTCACCAATTGATCCCATTTACATCCCAATTGCACAATCAAAAACAGTCCCTAACATTTTCTGGACAAAAACAACCCTACGATGACTTTTTTTCAAAAAGTCTCGATTTACAGAAAAATCTTCGGAAACTGAGTCAACGTTCCTAAAATGATTTGTGACATGACAGAACTTTCAATTTCTGAAATCGGATTCAAATTTGCGATTAATTTCACTCTAGCGTGTTTTTAGTGTGACCTAGGCTACCGGATAGCTTTCAAAAAATTTTAGTGCAAATGACCCGTGGTCGATTTTCTTCAAGCCACAATGAACCTATTCGACACATTGGCGACTCTCAGTTATCATGAAAATCTTGAGATTTCAAATACGGACATAGGGTACCAAAACGACAGAAAAATCAGTCTAGTGCCGATCGACGAAAATTTCGCAATTTAGTAGAATCAATTACGTTTAGCCACACATCTCAGTCGAACCGACCTATCTCTGATCTCTAAGCGATTTTTAATTGTGTCGTAATGATCTCTGCAGACGAGCACGGTCCAATAGTCGAGTCCTAGTCGAATCCTCAAGTCTATTGCATTAAAATCCCTTAATAACTTTCCTAGATAATCTAGTTATCTCAAGAGTGATCAGTTATGAGAATAACACTATAGGCGCGTTGATGAAAAGCCCGATCAATTTAATTGAAAGCAGAACTGTAAAATTTAGGATGTCACAATGACCATGGCAAGGCCAAGACCCAACAAGGGTTGGCCTCACCAAATTTGGCCTGGGCAAGGAATTTGGCTAGGCCAGCCCTCAACCTCACCAGATTTGGTGAGGGGAGCTCTGTTGGGGCTCGATCTCACCATGGCTAGGCGAGGCTAGCCCGCCCGGACATGGCTAGTGGCCGACCATTGGCAAAAGGAAGAAGAAATGAGAGAAAAAAATAATAAAAAAATGAAAATATCAAAATATCATTTATAATTGTCCACATTAGCGCCGACGATATAATGTAAGCCGACCGGCATCCACATCAGTAATGTCCAACCAAAATTAGTGGAATTGGTTGAATAGATTTTGGACTAAATTAATACCAATATAATAGGTTTATGACATTTTTTACACTTTTCCCAATTATTATGAACTCATTTGCATCAAACTATTATTATTTGTTAGGGCTCGTTGCGTACTTGCTTGTGTGCGCGCCGCACGGTCGTGTTGTGAGAGCTGTTGTATTGAGCATAAGCAGAAGTTGACAATGTACTTCGTGTACAAGAGTGATGCTATAGGCAAGAAAGAACTCGGCAAAACCCAGTTAAATTAATGAGTGATGGAGTCCCTTCTTTCATTTTTCTTAATTTTTCTACGCAAAATTCTGCAACTTGATTAGGAGAAATGAATACCCAGTTGCTGCTGCTGCTAGCATCAGTACGGACATCACACCTTCCATTTCTTGAAGCCACCTTTTCAGCATCATATAGAGTCTTGCTAGTTTGCGTTCTTAAAACGAAATGATGAAAAAAAAAATCCAATCAAGAACCAGTCGAGCGCGACTATCACGTGCAGAAACACTTCTGAGCGCCCACAGTCGACAGCCAAAACTTCGTATCATGATTTTTTTTTTCTTCCTTGACTGCATAAATCACCTGTGTTTTTACATTGTGGGCCTAAAAGGAATTTAACTCTTCAATGCATTGAATCTTAAATGATTACTTTGATTACGATATTGTGCAAGCACCATAGAGATTAGCATAGGGGCTTTACTCAGACGTGCACTGACGCGCCTACATTGACTGAGAGATCATCAAGAATGAGTCCAAATCCAAAAATACACATATTCATTTAGGTCTATCTTCACACAAGAGTTTAAGTCAATGAGTAATTGGCCAACTAAGATTGTTAATTGCTCCACGCCACACTAATTCTCATATGTGAGACTTCTCTAATATAATTCATATGTTCGTCTCAACATACTTTATGACAGTCAATCACACTCGTGTTTTAAGAAGTATGAAGTATAAAATGTTGTTGTATCAAGTGGCCAAGAGAAAAGAAAAGGAAAGTTCAGTTGTATTGAAGTATACAAGCGGGGAATACTTTCTTGAATGGATCTTTTGACTTAGCCCACGCGGAAGTGGCGAACGGCGCAGTTCATCGTCCCTAAGGCTCATTCATATGGCCTCTTTGCACTGCCCTAAAGGCCGTCTCTTGGCCATTATTTTTGAAAACGATGATGAGGATATAGCTTACTTTTGCGATTCCTGTCTCTGTTCTACTAATCTTGAATTCAACTCTCTAAACTATCCATTGAATATTCCCAATTTGCATTGCAGGAAAAGCTCTTCCTCATCTTTGACAGCTTGAATCCCCATACGACAATATGTAACTTCTTGCCTTTGTTCATTATTCATTGAGGTCGGGTGGACTTTTCGTAGCTCAATTTGTCTAGCAGTTGAAACTTTCAATGGAACTTGACATTTTGAATTTGGGAATTACAGGAGAGCTCATATATATCGATTGGGAGATCTAAGGGTACCTTGCAAAATTGGTCTTTGGTGAATACATACTCTTGTGCAACTTCTGTTAAGATTTCAAATCATATCGTCAACAAATTAATAGATGAGCATAGTATATATACTAGGGGGAGCACTGATTCTCAGGTCTACAAGGTAAATTCCAGATTCCCAAAATTGGGAACCAGTCTCGAGAAGGTAAATTCCAAGTACCAAGCCTAGAACCTTCACGATCATCCCTAACTTGCACCTATCATACTAGTCCAATAGAAGTTCTTGTGCTTTTAGATGATGTTTATTTGTCCTACAATATCGAAAGTCACAATCGCTTCCTTGGCTAAATGGTGTGCACAGCTTCTGGCGATGTCCAATTTGTCTCCAACTTAGTGAATGCCGACACATTGGACAAACTTTTTGGGGACATGTATTATTTTATCTCCACCTCCTTCAAAGAATTCAATCCTTTCAAGTCATCAATGGCTCTCAAGACTCCACAATAACGTAGCTAAAGATGCCATACTTTTTTCGATCATTTATGGACCGTTGCTTTTGGCAAAAGGGAATTTCTGCTGTTGATTTACTTTCATTTTGCTTGACTAAGGATGAATTAGACTTCCCAACTATTTTAAACTTTTGTTTGTTTTGTACTGAACTCTTTGCCGTTTTGTGATTCTACTATTTTGATGTAGCTGTTATTTGTCTCAATTGTAAATTATGAGATGTTTTACTAAAGCTTATCCTTTCAATGAATAAAAAAAAATGAATCCAAAATGAACAAAAGGAATTGGTTGGTTCTTCGATAGACCTTAGAACCAAATCGAACCAATAAGGTTGGTTCCAAGATATATAAATTAAGTTTCAGATTCCAAAAATCAAGAACCAATCCCGACAAGGTTAGTTTCAAGTTGCATATCTAGAACCTATTCACCCTAGAATTGTTCATCCCGAATATATATACTAAATTTGAACTAAACATGAACCATAGAAAACGTTGGGGCCATATGGGTCCCATCAAGAGGATATGAATGGGCAGGCAAACCGCTCAGCCCCCCAGGTTCACGAGATAAATGGCGAGCTTGTACATGGGCAAGGTTTCTACATAAATAAGCTCGACACCTCCAACTTTACAAGCTCAGCCCAGATCGAGAATTTTTATGTAAATTTTACATTATAGATGGGGTTAGGCAACAAATTAGGCCCAACCTAGCCGGAGCTTGCTTGGTGCTCACCTTTAATCCCACCAAATATGACGATCCAAATTCATTTTAATACACGCATGCATATTCACTAAATAATTTCTCAATAGCCTCACCCATTTATGTCAAAAATCGGTCAGACGTTAGTTAGATGAGTATCCCTTCACATGTATACCCATGAATTCAAAATATAAAAGTTAATTTCACCATCTTTAAATATGATGTCCTAATAATATATTATAGATATATCGTTTCCTGGAAGAAAAGAAAAAAAAAAAAAACCTATATAATCAACAAAAAAAAAAAAAAAAGTAAAAGCCCGTTGGGTAATACTTCTCTATTGCAGCCATGTCTAAGAATGCTTTTTCCTTCGGCATGTTTTCCTCCATCTTGATATAGGAAATTCTTTTGATCAAGACTTTGATTAGTGAAATAAAAACATGGACCATCATCTGCATTCACTTTTAGTCAAATTTGCATGTGGCCGATATTCATGTCTATAATATGTCAAAAAGGCCTGGAGAAAAATATGGCTTTTTTTCTTGGGAGACCCCAATTGTGTCAAGGACTACACTCAATATAGTGAAAGTCCATTTTCCACGTACGCGACGTGGTTTCTACACCCTCCAAGTAATAGCCAAGCCATAGGAAGGTTCGAAGCTTTTGATGTTCAAATTATCTTATGGCAAAGTCATAATCATCTCTATGACCTACAAAAGTTACTCATTCAAATGTTCAAAAGCGAAACCGGTTGATTTCCTCGAAATTTTTGGATTGCACTTCCTAACATGGTATCCACCTAATTAAAATATTAAGTGATGGATTCACTTCTTTCATTTCTTGAATTTCCTACGTGCTATCCTGCGGCATAATACGGAGAAAAGAATTCCCAATTTCCCAGTTGCTGCTGCTGCTGACTAGAGGGGAAAGCTTCTTGTCTGGATCTTTGACTGGCCCACGAGGAAGCGGCGATCGGTAGAGCACGCACAAGGGCTCTTTGCTCTGCCCTGGAGACCGTCTTTGGCCATTATATTCGAACACAATGATGTTATGTAGCTGACTTTTGTGATGATGCCTGGCTATATTTTACTAATCTTCAATTCAACTCTTTAAAATGTCCTTTGAATATTTCCCAGTTTCTGTTGCAGAACAAGTTCTTCCTCACCTTTGACAACTCGAACCCCCCCCCCCCCATCTGACAACATCCGATTTTGGCTTTTCTTGTGTTATTCATTGACATCGGGTGGAGTTTTCGTAGTTCAATATGGCTCGAATTTGGAACTTCCAATATAACTTGACATTTTGAATTTGGGAAGTTGCCTTGGTACAATTTCTGTCGAGGTTTCCAATCGAGATGTCCCGTATCATAGTATTGACAAATTTTTGCATGGTATATCTACTAAACCGAGTTGAACACGAACACAAACTATCAGAACGCTGGATCCTTGTGAGTCCCATCAAGAGGTGATTGACGAGCAAGCGGGGGGCTGAGAGGTGAATGGGCGGGTTTGGAGTTGGGCCACGTTGTTTCACGAGTAAGCCCGATACCTCCAACTCCACAAGCTTGGCCCAGCCCGAGAATTTCAGTGTAAATTTTTTATTATAGACAGGCTCAAGCATCAGATTTGGCCTAACCTTTGGGCCCAACCTATCTAGAGCCAACTTGGTGCCCACATTTAGGCTGCGTTTGGGACCAGCATTTGCAAGTAGCTTTGGGTGTCCAAAGCCCATTTGCTCAAATATTAGGTGTTTGGGAACATTTTTGAAACCCACCTCGAAAGAATGCTGGCCTTCCAAAGGCTGAAAGCCCAAGGTAGGTTGGGGGCTGCCTTGGGCTTTTAGCATTCTCGGGATAAGAAAAAAAGTTTCTTCCCAATTTATCCTCGCTGATTTTTCAATTTTCCGGTTTTGCCCTCACTATTCATCTTCTTCTCCATGAGCAGTCGTCGGTGAAGGGCAAGCAATCACCAGCGACCGTCACGCTCGCTGCACCGTGACCTCCGCGTGGAGGTCGCCGGGGTTGCGCAACCCATCTGGTCGCAGATCTGGTTGCAACCAGATGCAGTCGCCGTGGAGGTCACGACCCATTTGGTCACAGATCTGGTAGTGACCAGATACGGTCACCGGCAACCGTTGCGCCCGCCGCACCGCGACCTCCGCGCGACCCATCTCGTCGCAAATCTGGTCGCAACCAGATACGGTCGCCACAGAGGTCGGAGGTCACGACCATTAGGGTCGCGCAACCCATCTGGTCGCAAATCTAGTTGTGACTAGATGCAGTTGCCGACGACCTTCGCCTGCCGCACCGCTCACCAAGGCTGCACAACCCATCTAGTAGCAAGTCTGGTCGCAACCAGATCTGGTGCCGGAGGCTCGAGCGTCGACCAAATCTACAACCAGATGGGTCGCGACCTTAGATCTGGTCGCCTGCGGCCCTTCAACGAGCGGCGCGGCAATCAAATCTGATCACCGTGATGCTCGCCGGATGGGCGCGCAACCCTTGTCGGACTGCCTACCTCTGCCGAACGGCTGCATCGGACTGCTTGCCCTTCGCTAGACTGCCTACTCCTCACCGGCGACTACTTGTTCTTAGCCGGCCAACTCTCCTTTTTTTTTTTTTTTATGAATAACAAAAGCTTTTTGCAAATATAATTTTTCCAAACACCATTTTACTCAAAATACTTCACAATGGACTTTTACAATACAATTTACCAAACACAATTTGCATTTTGAAAAACACCTTTAACTCAATGGCATTTGCATTTCCCCAAAGACTTTCCCCAAAAACCTTTCCAAACGCACCTTTAGTCCCACCAAAAATGATGATCAGATTCAATTGGATACATGCTTGCACCATATTCATTAAATAATTTCTCAACAACCTCAGTAAACTTTAGCCGGAAACCTTGTCTGAAGTTGGTTTGATGAAATATTATATTCACAGGTATACCCATGATTTCAAAGTATAGAGGCTAATTTCACCGTCTTTATATAGGATGTCTCAATAATATATTATATCTTGTTTCGTGGAAGGACAATTTAAGAAATATTTACAATAAAAAAAAAAAAGCATGTCAAGTAATTGTTCTCTCTTTAGACCAAAAAACAAGTAATAGTTCTCTCTCACGGCTCATGCCTAAGATTACTTCTTTCTTTAGCATATTTTCCTCCATCTCATTATAGGAGATCTCTTTTGATCAAGACTTTGATTAGTGGAGTACAGGTTTGCATACAAGCAATATTCATTTTTCGCACACGTGACGATGTCGTTATCATTCCCTCGGCTCTAAGTTATTAAATTATGTATCGAGTTTGAGTATTTACAAAATGCGATTCGCTTGAATAAAATTTTTTATTATTTGATCATTGTACAAAGGATTACAAAAAGAGAAAATAAAAAGAAATGATTTTTTCTTTTCTGCATAAGCTTGCCGAATGTTGTTATTCAAGTGGGGCCCAAAAGTCAACACCTTTGACTTTTGGGCGCACACACGTGTAAGAACCCTTTGGCGTGAAGCTGAAGCCTCTGCACGTGAAACAGAAGGAGGTGGGGCACACGTATATGAAAGGGAAAAGGATTCCCACGTGGAAGAGTGAAGCCGCCGAAGCCTACAAAAGCAGAGAAAGAAAAAGGAGCCGCAAGCCGCACAGGTCAAGTTGTACAGAGTCGCGCACGTTTTTCTTTCGAACTTGAACACTAATTTTTATAATTTATATTCAAGTGAGTTGTTTATTTATAAACACTTCGAACTTGGGGTTAAATTTAAGTGTGAAAAACACTCGAGCATGTAAGCAATTGTAAATTCTAATTCTTCAATTATAGTGGATTATTTATCGCTAATTTCTCTCCCCGTGGGACGTAAAGATCGATCTTGAATCGAATCACGTAAATTTCCAGTGTCATTATTATTTCTCGTTTATTTCTATGGTGATTTCGCGTTAACGTAAATTGCAAGATCATATCGTTTATGCGTATTATATTTCAACACAAGTAATGGCAAGTCCTAAGAAGGTTCCAAGCTTTTGATGTTCACATCATCTTATGGTCAAGCTATATAATCAATTCTATGTTCGCATTATTTTATGGCAAAGTCCAGGGGATAACTTTTTGAGTGTTCACATTCAAGTGGGTCGAAAGCGAAGCAGGTTGACTTATTCGAAGCAGCTTCCTCACACGTCCTCCTGTTCCTAATCCCACCATAAGTTAACATTTAGAAATACTAATGGCTGCTTAATCAATCACGCACCTAATTATGTCTACAGATACTGACAAAAATCTGACGTATTTGAATGGATGAAATCGTGGCGAAACGTTCCAAAAATCGCAAATAAATTTTCTAGGTATCATGTAGAAACCCCCCTTTATGAATTTAGAATTGCTCCGAGATCGTTCTAGAGAGATGATGATTACATCATCACTTGGATATTATTATGCTAGACGATGAACCAGGTAATCTCCAAGGTCCCGATGAGTATAGAGCAGCAAAAATTCAAAGAATGGATCTTTCGTGAACTGATCTCATCCGGATTGGATCAATCCAGGCCGATAGCTAGAGTAGAAACGCCGGCTACACGAAACTCATTCTCAAGAGAAAAACAAGTAGAACGATCAAGCCACCAACAAAAGCAATAACTCGCAATCCATCTGATCAATTCTTTTTTCTTTTTATAATTATTTCAAAGTTCTAATTGCAGTTGCAAACTAGGGAAAGCACTCCCTAGTTTCCTCCTCGAGAATGCATAATTTTCTAGGGTCAAGTCTTTCGACCAGTCAACGCAAACGTTCCATGAACTTCGCTGATTTCGTGTCAAAGCAGGACGCTGGCCATTCAAACTGACTCGTTCTCTGCTCTTTCCTTCGACTTTCGCAGGATGCAAAGACAATCGATCAGAGCCTCACGGCATCTGCAAAAGGCCCCCTCGTATAAATACAAACCTTCCTTGAACCCTGGAATTCATAGTTACACCTACCACAGAAAGACAACAGACACGTTTCAACCCACGACAAACCATCTTCAACAGCTCTCTTTCTTTCCATCTTCTGCATCGAACATCTCCCATTTCTCTTAAGTCCCACCACACCTGATGAACACCGGGGCCGCCACCAAAATGTCCGGACTGCTGCTCAGGCAGCTCGGCCAGAGAGTGCTCTCGACGTCGGCCTGCCGGGGTCTCATGCTCGAGACAACGGCTAACTTGAGGCATGCAGGTCCGGTCGGGGGGGTCCGGTACAAGAGCAGTCTGGCCACTGATGCTGCAAATGATGAGAAGGGGGAGAACACCAAGGCCATTACTAGCTACTGGGGGATCGCTCCGGCGAGGATCACCAAAGAGGACGGTTCGGCCTGGAAATGGAACTGCTTCAGGGTATGCAATTGTCGTATAAGAACATCTCCTGTCTAGAGTTTGATGGAACTGTGTGTGGTCGATCAGATTTCTGTGCTCTAAGTTCTTATCTGGGTCAACGCGTGATTTGCTTATTTCATCTTCTTCTTCTTCTTCTTCTTTTCGTGGACAGCCATGGGAGGCTTACACAGCTGATGTTTCCATTGATGTGGAGAAGCACCACAAACCAAACAATCTGATGGACAAGTTTGCTTACTGGACAGTTCAGACTCTCAAAATCCCTGTTGGCCTCTTCTTTCAGGTTAGCACTTCCAAGTTCTGACTGCTTAGGAAATCTTTCAGAAGAACAATTTGAACTCCCGACACGTAAATCCGGTGAACCCATCATGAGTTCTTGTGGTTTTAGATCAAACTGTTCAGATCGGTGCTCATTCACATGACCGAAATTCCCAAATCAACTATACTTGATTTGTTCTTAGGCTGCATGAATTTATGTTGGTGAAGCTTCTGTGGAACAAGCGAACGGTCCCGGTTTAAATTTCTGTGGCGTTCTGTTTTCCTAGTTCTGAGTCAATTTGATCTCCTGCAGAGGCGGCACATGTGCCACGCGATGCTGCTGGAGACGGTGGCGGCTGTACCGGGCATGGTCGGCGGGATGCTCCTGCACTGCAAGTCCCTCCGCCGGTTCGAGCACAGCGGCGGGTGGATCAAGGCGCTCCTGGAGGAGGCCGAGAACGAGCGGATGCACCTCATGACCTTCTGCGAGATCGCGGACCCCGCGTGGTACGAGCGCGCGCTCGTGTTCGCCGTCCAGGGCGTCTTCTTCAACGCCTACTTCTTGGCCTATGTTGTGTCTCCAAAGCTGGCGCACAGGATTGTTGGGTACTTGGAGGAAGAGGCTGTGATCTCTTACACCGAGTTCCTCAAGGACTTGGACAACGGCAGTTTCGAGAACAGGCCGGCGCCGGCGATCGCCATCGATTACTGGAGGTTGCCCCAGGACTCGACGCTGAGGGATGTGATCGTGGTGATCAGAGCCGACGAGGCTCATCACCGGGACCTCAACCACTATGCATCGGTACGGCCTAACCCTGTTCGATTTGCACGTTTTTGGACGCGTGCATTGTATGAATTCCAATCAGCAGCCTAGGTTTAGTCCCAGCACATTATCGCAAAAGATTGATTTTAGGGTCAAAACATGTGCAGTGACCATAACACGAGATAATAAAGTAAGTGATTATCACACATCTCATCATCAGCTGACATAGCGTAGTGCCATTAATTATAAAATTGACATGTGCAAAATAATCATCGATCCATTTTCGTTGTGATTTTTAAGTACATGCTTCATCGTATTTTGTGCCTGATACATCACAGTTAACCGTTGCACGTCACATTGTATTCTAATTTTTTTAAGAATTGTTGTTTAGGGACTTACAGAAGATTTTATTAATTGAATTTTGCAGGACATACAATGCCAAGGACATGAGCTGAAGGAGGCCCCTGCTCCAATCGGATATCATTGATTCATACATAATACATTTATATGAGAAGTTCCATTAATTGATTGTAGACCATCGTCTATCACTATTTGTTATCACGTAAAATCTCGGATAATGTAAAAAAAAAAAGGCATTTAAGCCTACATATTGAATGCAAGCATGTACGTATTGAAGCCTTCTAGAGCACCCGATCAATCTCATTGGTCAAGCAGCCAATTTAGTCCGGATCTAATGTCACATTCTAACCATTGATTAAAGATGTATTAAATGGTTTTGGGATCTAATTGATCTGATGATGATCAATGCCCAAGCCCTGCTTCTTGTGAATACCTTTCAACGAAAATTCAAAAGGAGCTCAAATTCTTTTGCGAGAGATCTTTGAAGTCGTACATTCGTTCGTGCACCATTATGTACGATCATGAAGTACATTCAATGGATCCGACCAAAAAAAAAGTACATTCATGTACTTCCGCATATTCTCATGAAGGTCTTCCTAACAGCTCCAAAATTCTGTTCAGAGTCGGCTTCAAAAGAACGCTTTTCTTTGGCTTCCCGTAAGATTTTAAAAATGAAATCATATTTTAAATATCGAAAGATATTTTTCCCAATAATGATCACTCGTGTTATTTTACAGATGTTATATATTCAAGTTTTTATGGATCACACGAATTCTTGGTCAAGTTCTAGTGCTCCTGAAATGGTCTGATCTCCAAATTTGATAAAATCGAGTCTCGTGCTCGACGACGGCTAGAATTGGTCAAAGTTGACTCTTCCTCTAGTTAGACAAAAAAGTCCAAATTTTTTAAAGTTAATATTACGAAAAATTTCAAATTGATAAATTCATGACAAATTTATCATAAACAAGTTCGTAAAAATTTAAGATTGATATACATATGATAAATTTACTTAAAATGAATTCATTTTATTTTTTTATTCTTGGTTGAACACTAGAAGTTAATCGCAAAATGTAAGCGCTTACGTGATCGCGGCCAATGAAGGAGCGCCGTTTTTTTTCCTTTTTGAGTGCACACGAGGAAAAGTTGAACACGTCCAACTTTTGCGGACCGCACATCCTTAATTCCCTTCCTACGACGCAACCTCTTCCATTAATTAACTCCTTAATTAATTAATTCTAATTAAGGTAAACCCTTGCTGACTCTCCCCAAATTGCCTTCTTAGAATCTCTTCCAATTTATGCCCCTCTCCGCAGTCAATTACGAAATTGCCCGCTGAACCTATGGAAACGGTGCATGTACACGTCAGCCAACAAGTGCGATTGTTTTCCTAGCGGGACAATTCCTATAATGAAACCGGATCAAATAGGTTTGGTTCCTAATTTGCAGAATTGAGAACCAGCCCACCGAGTCTTGGAAATGGTGCTTCCTTTTTCTTTTTTGTTTCTTATATTCCCTACAAATAGGAGCTTCCCAACGTCAAAAGAAAAGGGATAATTTATTAATTAGGGCTCATTTCAACATAAAAATTAAAAATTAAGAAATTCTGGCAAGTCTGTTGGTTCAGTTTGATTCTTAATATGGAATCGAAACCGATATGTTCGATTCAGTTCAATCCGATTCTTGGACGGAATGCACGTCCTTGGATAGCGCCAATGCATGCCATATTAAGGGAGGGCATTTCGGTCAAAACGGGCATACTTTTCCATATAAATATAAATTTCAAACGGTCCCGAAGAAAAAGTCCTCGCTGGCTTGGCTTGGCTTTGCTTGCCTTGCTCCCCACGTATTGGGGCCGCCATCATCATGGAACCTTCCCTCCGTGGCCCCCACAATCGGCAATCCAGGTGCAATAACCCAATCCCCGCCCGACACGCGTCCGCATAACGCCGCGTCCACGTAGGCAGCCCCACCGCCAATCCCAACTCCCGCTCGCGCGAGCGAAACAGCGCGAAGCGCGGGCGGGCCAGCCTCGCCGGAGTCTATTTACGAAAGTACCCCCCGAGCCGTCCCCATATAAAAGGAGGACCGCCACCTAAAACCTCCCTGTCACGCCTTCGACGTTGAACTCATAAACCCCAAACCCCCACGACGAAACGCGGAAACCGAATCTCTCCCTTTTCCAAACTCTCGCGTAACGGTCGATCCTCCTCCTCCTCCTCCTCACGATGATGATCGGACGGCACCACGGCGGCAAGCTCCTCGCCGCGCTCGGCCGGAGGACGCTCGCGACGGCCTCCGTCGTCACCGCGCGCGGCTTCGCCGGCGAGGCGGCCGCGGCGGCGCAGGGAGCGAAGTACTTCTGCTCCGGCCCCGCTCGCGGCGGAGCGGCGGCGACCGCGTGGCTCAGGGCTCCGGCGATCGGGATGCGCCGCGAGAGCACCCTGGCTCTCGGAGAGAAGGAGGCGCGGCCTCAGCAGCAGCAGCAGCAGCAGACGGCGGAGAAGGACAAGCGCGCGGCCGCCGGCGGGAAGGCGATCGCGAGTTACTGGGGCGTGGAGCCTTCGAAGGTCACCAGGGGCGACGGCACCGAGTGGAGGTGGACTTGCTTTCGGGTAACGTGCGACTTTTTTTTCTGTGGCGATTTCGTCTTGCCTTGTTTGCGCGGAGTCTGCTTTTGTTGCTGATGCGTGTTTTGACGGTGGACGAAGCCGACGGAGACGTACAAGGCGGACCTGTCGATAGATCTGAAGAAGCACCATGCGCCGCTGACGTTCCTGGACAAGTTGGCCTTCTGGACGGTCAAGTCCTTGAGATACCCCACGGACATATTCTTCCAGGTACGTCCTCATGTTCCGTTAATGATCCGGCGACTTCCGCACATCTGGCGGTTCGACGCCTGGTTCTCCATCTAATCCTAAAGATCGGAAAGTCGTACGTTGGCCGATCTACACGTACACCAGCCCTAGGCGTGTCGAGATCTAATAGAACATATAACTTAGAACGCGCATGATCTTGGTGTTCCATCGAGCATGGACTAGTCGATGTTTGATGTGGAGTTGTACCTGTAGAGACAGAAGGAGTCAGGGTGACCTCGCTCTTTGAAATAGACGGAGATTTCTTGGACAAAAAGTTTTAGATGGCGTTTGAAATTGCTAATTATGCTTTCGGCCTTTTCTTTTCCATTTTTTTTCCTTTGTTTTTCAAGGGGGGTTTTTATATTTGGTTCTGAATTTAAAGATTTAATTTTTATTTCAACAGAACACCTCGAATGTTTATAAAATCATGTGAAGTTGATGTTGGACTTTTTTAAAATTAAATATCAAAAATAATTTCTTTTTTTTTTAATCTTATATATGAATTTAAAATACGAGTTTATGCGTCTAATTGGTAATTAGGGGTAAATTGTCTTCTTTCCAGCCACTGTCCATCGTTGGAGCTAGACTTTTTTTTTATATTAAATATTATCTTTGATATGTAAGGGCGTAACAGGCTAAACACGCGCGATTCGCTCCCGAGAGTTTTGACATGAACATTTATTTCTTGTAAACAGAGAAGATATGGCTGCCGAGCGATGATGCTGGAGACCGTGGCAGCGGTGCCCGGCATGGTCGGAGGACTGCTTCTGCACTGCAAATCGCTGAGGCGATTCGAGCACAGTGGTGGTTGGATCAAAGCCTTGCTAGAAGAAGCTGAGAATGAACGCATGCACCTCATGACCTTCATGGAGGTTTCACAACCAAGATGGTACGAGCGCGCACTCGTGTTTGCAGTCCAGGGCGTCTTCTTCAACGCCTACTTCCTGGGCTATCTGATCTCTCCCAAATTTGCCCACCGGGTGGTTGGCTACCTTGAAGAAGAGGCCATACACTCCTACACCGAGTTCCTGAAGGAGTTGGACAATGGAAGTATCGAGAATGTCCCGGCTCCGGCCATCGCTATCGACTATTGGCAGCTCCCCGAAGGGTCCACTCTGAGGGATGTCGTGCTCGTGGTGAGAGCTGATGAGGCACATCACCGAGATGTGAACCACTTTGCATCGGTAATGATCTCATTCACAGCACGTCTCAAATTTTTATAGCACTTGTGCGATTTATCAATCAGACTGTATACTCGATCTGATCCTGACTGGTTTAAATGGATGAATTGTTGCAGGACATACATTATCAGGGACGTGAGCTGAAGGAAGCTCCTGCTCCACTCGGGTATCACTGAAATATTGCAGGTCACTGAAGTGCTGTGAAGGATGAAATGTTCGTTATATGCTCGAGGACTATGTCTTTTACTATGAAATAATTTCGGTACTCATTACAGTGTTTACAATCCACTGTTGTGTTCATTAAAATGATTCTGGCTACAGGAGTTCATCGTCGTGAACCTCATGGTAATTGTATTTCGATTCCTTTCCCCCCTTGTGAAATAACCCCATCTTGCTGTTGCTGAATAAAGAACTTATGTTTGACCAAGATCATCCGTTCTAATTCACGATGGTACTTTCCAAATGGCAGATTTTTGAGATAGAAAAGGGACTGGTTTGCGGCTGATCGAAGAATTGGAGTTCGTCTGGGGAGAAGCTTTCTGCTTGAAGCGAATGATAAAATGTTCAAGCCATGTCTTCTCTCCTGCAACTCCAAGGCAGCCCAAACGGTAATTGCAATACAGGGTGCTACTCTTAGGCAGGGCCAATTTTAGAGTCGATCCTTTTAGAATTTGAGAATTGGAGAATAGCAATCACTGACTGACTACTTACCGTGTCAACTAGGATGGGTTTAGAAATTTCAAAATCTAGCAACATCTTTATAGCAAAATGTAAATTTATGTTAGTTCCTTCAAACAGAAGGATAGATTCAATTAAATTGAAGCAAGTACTAAGCAAAACGGCGAGATGGTTATAGTGACGGCGATGATTCAATATGGTGGTGGTGGTTCCCATGAACTGTAGGCAACTACCTCAATTTCAAGACATCTCCCATGATTGGGAGATGTTGAAAAATCACGAGGATATATGACCGATCTTAGTGTAAGAGTATAAGTATTGGCCCCCACTATAGTTTTGCATGAAGGTTATAGGGAAATTTATACAAATAATTTGTGAACTTTAGCATATTGTGCAATGTCATTCCTAAAGTTTCAATTTGTTCAATAATGTTCTTGAACTTTATCTTGATGTGTAATATCATCCATATACTTTTAATTTGAATTTTTTGTGCATATTCAGTCTAGTCACTGAATTATATTAAAATTTTCAATGTTGATCATAAACTTAAATTAATGAAATGATAATATTAAATATTTTTATATAGTTCGGGGACTAGATTGAACCTATGCCATAAATTGAGAGACCACATTAGACAAATTAAAATTTCAAGGGCAACATTGTATATTAAGCTTAAAGTTCATGAACTATATTGAACAACTTAAAAGTTAAGAGACGAAATCGCTAATTGAATCAAAGTTTGGGGACCGTTTGTATCATTTTTCCTATGTTATAGGGCAAATGTTTTTCTCTAACAACACACCTCCATGCTTAGCAAAATAAAAGGACAGGATGAACCAGCATCAACGCGAGTCGAACCAGAAGAGAAGCCATGTGTTGTGCTACGGTGCTTATACTACAATAAATTTTTAAAAGTAGGATCACATCTGATTTTTGTCGAGATCACCTGCAACAAAGCAGCATATTAGCTTCTTCGATAGAAGTTCATTCATTGAAATGAATAGGCCCGACATTTTGAAGATGGGCCCGTGAAGACCCTGGAACTTCGCTAGTCGACTGAAAGTACAACCAACGGCAAAAGTTGATTGAGTGCTTAGATGGGCTAAACCAGATATGAGTAGATTCGCTACTAACTGATTTATGTATGTTTTGGTGAAGTTCATGTTAACAAAGATACATTCACTTTTTTTTTTCTTTTTTTTCTTTTTTTTCTTTTTTTTTGCTAATTGTGATGATTCTGCTGATTTTCCACTGAATTTGTCGTTGACATGTTGCTCGAAAAGATGCAAAATTTTGGAAGCATAAACAGAGATGGTAACAAGACTTGGCCATCCAATGGTCATAGATGAAAAGCAAGATTTGTGCAATTGTGACAAGCCTGTGATTGGAATTCAGTGAAAATGACCACAGACGGGCGATAGACGGAGCCTTAGCATAGCGCACATAAATTCACTTTCTCCTTCGCGTTAATGCTCCTGTTGTTCAGTCAAAACACTGCGACAACATGATTTTCTAGACGTGCGGATCGACAACCAGAGCAAGCTCAAATATTTATTCAGTCTTCTCGGTTTTCTTAGCGTCACAGTGGAATATGGAAAATTCAGGACATTCTTACAACCTCATATTCATGGGACACCTTCAAAGGGGACTCTTTGGAAACGGGCCGCTCTTCTGACCACAGCTCCAGATTAACCGTTCCGGTTCCCCAGTGGATCAAACACTTGAAGACCTCATTGACATTGAACCGATTGACTAGTCCCACACCAAGGCATTTGTCCCAGAGCGACCATTCACCTGAAAAAAATAAGACCGTCAGGCACCAAGATAAAGAACATTCTCATTTGTTAGGGAAAAAAGAAAAACGTCAAAAATGACTGGATGCTGGTTCGATGACCAATTAATGGTTGTTCTATCCAAAAGGTCATCATCCTTAAGGAATTTTTCGAACACTAGGAGAAAAATACGTTAATGACAACAAACTAAATTTGGGTTAATCAAGTTCATTTGAGTGGATGCTATAGTTAACGACATCTAGGTTAGGTAATCAAAGAACAAAAGATTCCACAGAGGACAGGAAAATAGAAGCTGGAAGTGTTACAGAGCAAGAAGTGTTGTAAACAGTGGAAGGAAGTTTGCCAACAACAGAAGTAGGACATTCTATCCCAGGAGCAAAATGTGCTTAACAAACCTGCAACTTCAAAATTCGAATTGAGTTTTGAATGATTCAATCTGAAGATCTGACACTTGATTGATGAAATTATACTCAATCAGATATAATTTAACACAACCTAAAACTAGATATTCATTTATCATGGAAAAGATTGAGAAAATTAGAATTTATGCCAAAGCAGATGTATGGATCTCTCAAAAGAAGTACAGAAATTATCTATGGTGATTGGAGATCCACTTGATGAAGATTTTAAGCATATGTAGGTATAAGCATCTGAAGAAAGTGAAGAATATCGCCATTCTCAACCTATTGATGAAATGGAACGTCCAGATATGCAGTAGCTAATTGAATGAAATCGGATATTGAGGAACCAAAGCTGATAGGTGCTTTCATGGAAGGAAATCTCATGGACCTATCAATTGACATTGATTAATGCAAGGCCATATGAAGATATACACAAGGATGGAGAAGGAAGACAATGATGGCTGGCTAAAGGACCTCTGGCATTTGGGTCAACGAGAATTGAGAACTGGAATTCCAAGCAGGAGACGATAATAGGCTATAATGAGAATACTACCAATATGAAGAGCCTACACCATGATTCTTGTACTTCCACTTGTGCTGAACTTAGAAAGACCTCGAGTGTATTTTGAACTGTCTTTGTATCATCTCATGTCTAGTAAGAGCTGCGGAGTGTGTTTACAAATTTATATGAGAGGGAGAGGCTTAACTATATGGGGGCATTGATAGGAGACCACTGTTCCGTTTTATAGGAGCAGCTGGTTCTGTACAAGGGTTTACCATAGAAGCGACTGATGCTGAAGCTGTGTGGAACAGATGGTATCAGTAGTAAGATATTTGGAGGAAGTGGACTCAGCCTTCGTTGGAGGCTGGGCTGGTAGTACTTGAGGAGAGGAGTATACTTAGCTCAATTTTGTTACCTCAGCTCTTTTATTTCTTGTTAATCACTTAAAGCATCAATGGTTTCTGGAATATTTCTGTTAAACCGATACCAGAGTGTTAAAAAGTCGATGCAAACCAACTTTGGGTGATCCAAGATGGTAGAAGTACCAAAAATCTTGAACAATGCAATTGGATCTTGGTTTACTAAGGTATTTGTAATCCCGTGCAAGTTTTTGACAACCCAGTGTAAGAGTTCCAAAAAGTGGAGTGATGCAACCAGATCTTGGTTTATTATGGAGTATAGCTCTCCAATTACCCAGGCCTTTGCAGCAGATAACAAAATGCAGAACCAAAAGAAAAGGTAAGAAAAAACCATTACCATTAGGTAGAAGATTCCCTTCAAAAGTCTGCTCGCCAGAATCGGGCCAAAGTTCATGCTTAGAACCATCAACAGCTGTAAATGAGATAAAAGATTCTGTAGGGTGCAACAGGGTGAATGTGGGGTGTACTCTCAAGCAGACCAACCTACAGCAGAATATAAACAACCATTATAGGTGATCATCACCAATCTGAAAGTTTAGGGTGCCAAAAGGGTGAATATGGGGTGAATATCTGACGATAAAAAACAAAAAGCATAAAATGCAGTTCTCTAATGATATCTCCATTTAATTTTCTGATTATATTTATTCACTGTAAGAAAAATGCAGGCTCAACTTTAAGCATGTACTCTCAATAGTGACGAGCAATGAGTTTTTCATAACATTTTCTTAGCATTAACATAATTGCTCATTTCATAAAGGCCTGTTATCAGAAGTCCTTTGTAGTTGTGTAACTTTCTCCAAGACTGTGTTTGGGCTGACCTTGAAAATCCACCAGAACCAGCACCAACTTTCCTGGCTACAAGGCTAGAGTCAATTCGAAACACCTTAGGGTTGTCCTTTCTGATAGATATGAGTCGTTGAATAGCCAGTCCACCACCAATTTCACCTTCCATCATAAGAGATTCCTCCTCTCCAGCGTGCTCAAGATTTCTCCTACAGGGAATGCAGAGCACACGCGAGGTAAATCTAGTGCAAGAAAATAAAATTCTTATGTTTTGCAAAACAAAAGACAACAATGTTGATAAATAAATCATTCAGCAGATTACAAGTGGTAAACGCTTCTACGTAATTGAAAAGTCAAGTTCTACTCTGGTCCAATTTGCAAACTGCTGGATTTACTAAGAAGTATTCTGAGGCCTATTGAAAATACTGATGCAGACATACAGAGACTAGAAGAATTCTGATTCACTTCCTATTGTACCAAAGCCATTAAAGGATGTAGTATAACTCATGTTGTGACAAAAAGAACCCCTGTTACAAGTGTATATATTCTACAATCTTCAATAGAGAGTAAAAGAGAATATAAATAAAGACTACACCTTTACTCAATTACTAAATAACAAAGTAAATAGATGGCTCTATTTATAGATCAATAGAGACACTAGCAAAACCTTAATTTCCTTATATATGACCACCTACTAACCACTAGCTAATAGCCTAACATTATAAATGTATTTCAACAATTCCCCCCAAGCTGGAGCATCCGCCTTGCATATGATAGTTGCAACTCTCATCCAAAGTTTGTGACTAAAACACTGTGTAAACTGGACCTCGACTAGAAAATGGATGTTGATTATATCGAACCGGATTTGAGGTAATGACAATTAAGTCCAGACCTTACAGGACAAACTGAATATAGTCCACGTTAACACCACTTTTGATGAAAGCGCTGAAGAAACAAATTAAGATCAAAAAATTGAAACCTCTCTTTCTCATATAACAAAGGTTAAAAGTGTGAAAACTCGACTTGAATTGCAGCAAACTAAACTCCATCACCCCACAACGCTTGACTTTAGCAGCTCAATGAAGGTATGCTAATATCCGGTGCTCACAGCTTTTGCTTGGAAACTTAACAACAACCTCACTCGTCGATGACGCTATCAATTGAAGATGAGTCTCACAATAAATAACATCTACAGTAGGCTTCTTAAGATTTCAAAGGACCACAATTGGGGAAGTTGTTAAAGATGAGTTGCTACTGGATAAAGCCTTTTTCTTGACTCATTTTTTTTATAAGTGAGAGAGCTCTGTTAAAGAAACAAAAGCACATGAACCGGAGCAAATGCGTAAAGCTTGAGTGATACACAAACCAGAAATGACAGAAGACAACAAAGGAGACGAAGACAGCTACTGGAATGAAGGACTTGACGGAACCCTATATTAGAGAACAAAGGGACTTGATTGAGAGTTTCCACTAGACATGAAGACAAGGAAGAGTGACAAAGAACACCTTGTGAAGTGATTGGGAGCAATGCAGACTCGTGACAGTGGCTTGAGAAAAGTTTGCGATGGTAGACTTCAGCTCACTGGAAAGACAAGATCAATGCCAACAGATTGAGACGGGTGGTCAATAGACAGCGACTCAGAGGAACAAAGGAGCAGCAACTCCTTGATGGCAACGAAAAAGCCGACGAAAACGACAAGTTTACTTGATCTGGATGAACAGCGATTCCCCTTGATGACAAGCAGCGATTGATGGAAAGAAGAAATATAAGCCTTGGGTCCCTTTCTAAAATTTTAATGAGTTACTTGAAGATGTAGACTAATATTTAAATACTTTCCCTCATGCGTAGGCTGGACTTTGCGAAATATATGATAAAGATGGCAAATAAGGCCCGAAAAGATTTAAACTCGGGCCTCCTCAGGAAAACTTGATGAACATGCGTTGATAGATTTGACTAACAAAATTCTTCAGTATTTGCGAGATTCAGCAATAATACCCTTGCAACTGCCATGTTTGGCTCATGCTTCGCAATTAATGGTCCAATAACAAACTCAGACCCAGAATAATAAGTCCAAACAAAGACGAAATTAAATCTTTCATTAACTCAAGCAAACTATTTGTTCCTAATAATCAACACCGCTATAATCTAAACTCTTGTTTCTTCCTCCTAATACATGAAATTTCTTAAACAACTATTTGGCTCATTTTCTTCATGCTGAAGAGAGGCAATCACCAAAACTGAGACAGAAGTTGAGAAACTTACTCGATGACAGTATAGTCCTCAGTACATCCAGCAGACCTATACTCTCTTCCACTATACTCTTCATATCCATTGATTTCAATTCTGCTATGAAGCCATTGTGTACCTGCCATACAGCCAAATAAAATTTGAGGTTCTATCTTAAATTCTGATAACTTATATATGTTTTCACATATCTTATAGCATTTGCCTTCATGCTTTACTAATCATCAAATCAACCTCAACCTTCCTCAGCGTAGAGCGATATAGAGGATCAACCGTAATGGTCATAATTGTTGTGGCAGTGACAGCATACAGGTCACAGTTGTGTAGATCATACAAGTATGAAATAGGAAAAAACTCAATGATTAACAAAGTCTCAGCTTTTGCATACTATAATGATGCTAGATTACTTCATGTTTGCTTTCCATGAGAAAATACCAATTGAAGTGGCCATCTTACCAGTGATGGCATAATTATCATTATGGCCATGACACAATCCGGAATTGCCTATAACATCAAGAAATATCTGGTCTATGACAAGCTGCTTCATGGCCAGTGTAAGTTAACGATAAGCTGTCATGTTCATCCATTCTTAGATTGAGCAAAGACAAGATGTATCCATGTTGATATAGATGTGATAGGAGTTATGCAAATGTTGTGGGCAATGCCAATCTCTCCAATAACTTAATTTACTACCAATCAAAGAAAAAAGAAACACCTACCAGTCCATAGTTAAATAATTCTATTTCTATTTGAATTGAACTTCTTATGCGCTAAATTGTCACATAGCAGAGAAGAAGCATCACACATATCCCGATAAAGAAGGAGGGACGAAAGTAATCAAAGCTTTGTAGACAATACTAACCCAAAATCTATTCAAGCACATTAATTTACTTCTTGAGCAAAGAAAAAAAAATAGATACTTGTGATCAAGTGCAAAAGGAATCTCTGTGGAATTGAACTGAACCTCTCGTATATCTGACTGTCAGCTATGTAGCTACCAAAAAGCATCACGCATGTCCAAATAATTCAACTATTGCAGAACTGGTTTTTCCTGAAGAGAATCGGCATTTAGTTTAAACTTACTGATAAGGAAAATCAGCACTATCGCTGCACGAACTCTTTTAATATATCAGCAAGCTTTCACTTTCAAAAGTTGGAATTCAAAAACGTTTAAATAGTTGTAATAGTATCAGGATGGTTAAGAACCCGGTCAAATCACCTGAAGGGACATGCTCCATTGATATGATCCTTCCCCCAATCCAAGGAACAACTTTGGCTATCCATTCCCCACTTTTTAGCTCAATAGGGGTCCTCGAAAGTTCTACACCCTTATGGCTTGAGATCTCTTCAACGTCTGGAATGCGCTTACAGCTCTCTGCATGCAAGAATCACTTGCATCAATAAGGGTACATGGAGAAGATGCAGAAGACATAGGCAAAGTCGCGGCATGATATCAACAAATGCAGTGATTTTCAAACATTCTTCTTTGGAGCCCATAATAATCCATGAGGAAGAATGACATCCCCAGTCAAGGAGGAGCCACCTTCCTCAAATATCAGCAAAAAGTTGGAAAAGCTGGTACAGGATGTGCAGTAATGTTCATGGATTTACCAACTCTCTCCTTCCCACAGCAAAAAGTTTCTAAAAGATGTCCTGGAAATATCATCCATGTAAACTTTTTAAAGTTGATGCATGGCAATCAATAATAGTTGAAACAAGTGTAAGCAGTCATTAAGGAGGCAACTTTCCTCTGTGTGGATATGAATGAGCACAAAGTATCTCTACCAAACCATGGTTCTTCATTTCACTTTGCATTTATGACTATAAATCTGATAAACAAACATTAAAGTTTCATGTTGTTAACATGTTCACAGAATGAATCAATTCTTATGGATAGCATATTTACTCTACCAATGTGAAAATGGGAATTTGTATCCGTTTTCCATCGAAAAAGCCAATTAACCCAAAAATTGCTGCAGCTAGGGATATCTCACCAGCATTTTTTCCAGGATAAAAAACTGTGAAAAGAAGACGTGGCCTAATGAATATTACTCTTCAGCTCTAATTATCACAAAAGGAATAAGTAGTATCAAGACAAAAAACAAAAATAGATATGAACATAAACTTATGAAATCGGTTTGATAAGAACTTGATAATAAGAGAGGTCCAGTCACGTTCACAGCAGAACACGATTCCATTTTGCCAGGAAAAGTAATGAATTCATCCTCAGAGACATAGACACATCATAGGGTTTCCAACTTGCAAACTAGCATTACCTAAGCGTGCATTATATTTCTTCTCACTTGCAGCTACCATCTTAGACACTTCGTCCTCTGAAGGCAATGTAATTTGGATAGTGTCGCCATCCATGCCCCACGCATCAACCTGTGTATGATCATATTTGCTCACAATTTCCAAATAACAACTCCAGTGGTGCTTAATAACAAATTCTTAAATCAGATAAAACAAGCGCCCTTCCTTATGAAAAGGAATTTACCATTGCCCCTCCACCTAGTAACAAAATTACATGCAGACGACGTTTTGGCCTCTTCCATGAACCTTCTTCTGTGTACACACTTATGGTAACCAGTGAGGATTCACGTTCTGCAATATAGTGAGTTAGCAGATATTCTCCCTCCAAATACTTATATCCATCACCATCATCTTCAAAAAGAATGCCCTTCGTGGTCCCTGTTTGGCAGAAAAGATACATATCAAAATATGGATAAAATTAAACCAGCCTTCTTTACAGCAGGAAAAAAGAAAGATATGGATGAAACACTCGGTAGTCACATGCTATTTATCATATATTCAACCTTCCAATTTTTCTTAACAAAAAGATCCTCTTGCAAGTGCTTTTTGACTTAAGCCTAATAGCAACAAAAATGTAAACCAATTGCCTCACTTTGCTGTCAACTTACAGTATCGATTAAGAACTTTCGTGGAAAAAAATTTTCGATGCTTGTCAACAGTAGTGTGTGACAAAGAAGGATGCCATTGACTCACGAGATAGGAAAATACAGAATTAGACAAGCTTACTTATTGGAAAGACGGAAAGAAAACAATCGGACACAATTTAGCAAGTACATTTAACAAGATTGAGAAATTAATTCACTTAATCACATGCTTAAGTTGTTCTAAGCTTGAGCAACCAGAAATTATCTATTAAATAGACATCTGGCATTAGCGATTCTGTCAACAAACAACATAATGATAAATTATAAATCAATAGAGGAAACAGTAAATTTTTCAATTGAAAGCAATGGACAATGATAATTAGACTTCTAATCAGCAACTTGACGCGTTCCAAAGATGAATTTTCACAAGTTATATATGTTCATGACCTGTAACCATCAATGCAACACTACCCAAGAAAAATTCAAGTCAAACAAGAAAATTCAAGTGGAAGAGATATACCGTGCTCATTCAAAGCCACAAGGAGTGTCAAGTCATCTGAAAGATTAGCTTCACCAACATGTTGGTGGGGAGGACCCAAAGGAATGATTGAACCACCTTGTAGAAATAATAAGGGCAGATCCTATCAAGTTAAAGCAAAATAACATTAACTGCCGGCAAACCATTATCATGAAGAGCATTACACAGAAACTAAGAACTTGTGGTACCGGGTGTGCATCATCGAAATCAAAGGTCAGCCAAATACCCTTGGGCAACACATGCTGCAAGTCGTTTGATTCCTGATGGGGCATAGAGCTGATCAAGATTAAATGACATTAGCAGATGCATATGGATTTATGATCGGCTTAAAGCCTTTTTAAACGCAATCTATTAAACCCTTGCAGAACCATCAATAAGGCCAAGAAACTTGGGCAAAAGAATCCAAAAAATCATCTGTTATTTTGAGGACTAACAAGAACAGTCTCAAGATTTAATAACCATCACATCTTTTGCTCACTATTCCCATTAACTTACCAGATGGCATATCTTTATGATGACAATGCTACAAAATGCAGAAGACCTTTAAAAGTAAGACATAACATTGAAGGTACTGATACGTTAACTCAATCAATCTCTCATTAATAGGGATTTTCCTCTCACAGTGGGACACGTACACTCAAACATTAATAATATAGATATGTAGGAAATCTATGTAATTTGTAAGCGGCGATGGCTACTGAGCCTAAGGGGATGAGGGCCACCACCAGCCCCTCCAGGTCCGCTAGTAGTGAGAACATTGATAGAATACCATATCGCATAAGTGCAGAAACATGCATACGTCATGTGATCAGGCTACATAAGGCATGGACAGCAATTATACCTAATGACATGATTAGACTATAGTATATTTAAGTTGTAATCTCAAAAGTTGAAAAAATATATTCTCTTTCTGAAACTCCGAGGAAGATACTAACTAGTTCAGCAGAGACAAAAGAAAAAGGGAAAGACACTAGTAACTGCAATACAATATGGAGAAGCAGCAAGGAGCTCACGTTGCATGTATCCTCATGACATATGCAAGGTCAAATTTTTAATTTTATAGTGAAGAGAGGATAACCTTGCACAAACCAAGAGTGGCCCTAATAAAAATGAATTTTCCAGTGTCCTTAACCTGGGATCTTTGGGATCTGCACAAGAACTTGTTAAGCTTAGATACCTATGCAAATAAGAACAGTAATACATGTGGTACGAAGGCAAGAATGCTATCCAACACCGTGCTAACCCACCAGCAAAAAAGGTCGGACTTGCCACAAGAGTGCCCATTTTATGAGCCATGTAGAAAAGAGTATATATGTGGGGAAGAAAGCGGTAGCGCCGCTTCAGTGCCAGGCGACAGACTTCCTCACACTAGTGCAAGAGAGACAAAAAAGAAAGTAAAAGATCAATTCTGTAAAATCTTCCGAGGGAACCAATGAATTTACAAAATAAGCGCCAACCACAATTAGAGGAATCTATACATTCCAGCAATCTGAAGGTAGAGAATCTGATACTAAAGAGTCAGCATGCTAAATTGGTCATGATTTCATATATTTTACAAGAAAGGAAGGTCCAGAGGTTCTCTAAGGACTGAGAGACATGATTTATTTCACATGTTTCATAGCCATTTAAGAAATTTGGAGTCTTTCTGATGACGGGCCTATTAGTAACAGAAGAGGGAAACCTTTTCTTTCAAAACACTGGGAGCAAGGTCAGCGGACAGAAGTGCTTTAGATTTGAGAGAATTTAAATTGAATGAGTGAAATAAAAATCATCAGGACAAAGTTCATGCACATGACGTGAGCACGTCACCAAGGAAAGCAGCACAAACCTCCTCACCAAATGACCAAGGCTCATGGTCATTGGTGTCCATTTCAGAGTGTCCACGACAGAATGGAAACATTGCACCTATACCCATCCACCTTCCAAAAAGCTTGGGTGTCGCATTTCCTCCGAATCCACCGATATCAGGTCCTGAAAGTGGTTGACCACTGAGACCCTGAACGAAATTAAAATTAGTCAGGATGGATGATCTGTACATATGTGAATCATGTGAATTATTCTCAAAAACACCGCATCAAATTTGTAGACAGGAGTCCAAAATCTGTACATAAAAGCTAGGAACTTTGGGTTGTCCAGGACCCACCAGAGCATGAAAGCTAGGATCTTTCAAAAAATGGATTCCTATTCAAAGAGCGCATAAACGCATGGATAAGCTCATAGTAAACTGTCAATTTGGAATCAAAATATGATGAATATCGCAATTGAAGTCATAGCAAAGAAAGGGCAAACAAAACCAGGATCCGGTCCTTCAAAGGGTCTAAATCACTTCAAATACATTAGAGAATTAAGTCTGCAAAGAAAGTCCCACAAACAATAGAACTCAATTATTTAGAGTTACTGCTTTGTCATGCCTTGTCAACCGCAAGCTTACTTATTCAAATCAAAGTGTCAGCATGGCATTCAACAACTATACCTATCCAATATTGGAGCATCACCTATGTAGGGAAATAGAAATTAAGGTTACCGCTTGCTCATTCTCTTTGATGATATGCACAATGATTACCACGTGATTGATGATGAAAACCAAATTTCTATGTCCAAGCTGCACACTGCAGTTACAATATCATAATTACCCTGATATTTACACACACTTGAGCTCCACCTTGAGTACACAAGCTTGGAAGGAAAGACCTAAATTTGCTACTGTCATTCCCTTGAAGTAATGCATCATAAGTTATAAAAGATGAAAGTTGGACAGGAAAATGCAATAAGTTCAGCGAAAACCAAAAGTAAACGGAATTTCTTCAAGCAAAAACAAGCAGCATAGCCTCCATAATTCACTTACCAGCTGAAGTACCATTGAGATGCTCATGTGCAGGTGCTCCCAGTTTGAAAGGTTATCACCAGTCCAAGTAGCTGCATACCTCTGGCTACCGACGAATCCAGCTCTAGTAAGGACAAAAGGACGTTTGTTTTCATTAGATGATTTCATGCCCTCATACGTAGATCTAGCCATCAGCATTCCATAAACCTGTAACAGGGATGGTAAAATTGAGTAACCAGATCTTAGTGGACAAAAACAAAAGTACCAGCTACATGAGCAATGGTTACAAGTCACCAAGATATTTAGAATGTACCATTTGCAACTGGCGTCTATAACAAGGAAATTCTTGGGAATTATCACCATTAAATTTGATCTCTCACAATAATGTCACTAGATAAAGGAGAACAGTAAAACTACTTATTTGTTTGTCTAATTGCGAGTACATTCAAAGTATCTTTTCTGTCTTCTTCTCCGCTACACTAGAGCAGCAATAACTCTAATTTGGTAAATTGCCGATCATTTTCAGGCCTTGAACTACTGTAATTTTTCCTTTGGTCTCCCTCACTTCTTTGCTTTCTCCATAAAGGTTCAAACTAGAGCGATAGCTAAACAGAAGCCTTCAAAATTTACCTAGTGAGCATCAGAGAAACAAACCAAGCAATGTGGATTGCACATGCAAGCCAAAATTACAAAATTGACCCTTTCCATTTCACTTTTTCCCTTTGTGATATTGATAGGATTTATTTTTTACTGTTTTCTCTCCAAATGCTTGGAAGTTACTGATTAGCTGTTTGGTTCTTCATCCAATCTCAGAACCTGCACAGGCTATTGTTTGATAAAGATGAGACCAACCAAAGCCTCTATACTTTTTAATCTCCAATACTGTGGTTCTTTTTCGAATCTTACATGTTTAAGGTTGAAGTTTGTAACTCATGCCACTGTCGGATTATTGCAAATAAATCACTTGATTTCAATCTCCATATCACTGGACTGCTGTTTAATGCGATCACAAGCCACACATATGTCTATTCTAGAGCTACGAAAATGATAATTTTCTTCAGTCATTTTATCCTTCAGACAGCAAACTTACTGATGAATGAAAAGCTTACGATTATTTGCTGATCTCTTCACACCGTTGGTCCCATAGTTACAGAACCGCTAATTTTTGTGTGGGAATTTCAACCCACTCATATATGTGTTTTATGAAGGACAAGGCATGCAACCCTTATAAATGATGTGTTGAAAGACAAAAAACTAAACTGAATGCTTAGTTAGATCAATCTGACCCCAAGCTATCTATTTATAGTAAAGTCAAAAGGTCAAAAATTACAATGTCGCCCTTATTGCCCCCATTCATAAAATAATAAAGTAAATTGACAAATATACCCCTATTAGCAAAATACTCTCAACCTGATGAAAGTACCAAATGATCAAAGATAAACCTATTGCCCAATATTCATGTTAGAGAAATTAAATATTAAACCACGCCTTCATCTAACAACTTAAGCTTTTAAAATATTTGGCAGTGGTTCCACAAAATCTCACACTTGCGATGGTGGTATTGCTAATGCTTTACAAAGATAGAACTCTTCTTCCACTGGCCCAGTCTCAATTTTCTTAAATCTAATGGTTTGATTGTGATTTTAGACATGGAAGAGAATACTTAGGTCATGGGAGAGAAGGTTCTCAAAGCACAAAATGCAAATTTGGCAGAGAAGATCCTCAGACAAGGAGGTGGAAAGCAAGGCACTATCTTATTTTGCTAGCCTCACCATTCATTTTGGATGAAGCCAAATGTACAGGTCGGATAAACTAACCAAAAGTTGAAGCATGACATTGCTTGTGCTAAAATGTGGAAAGCCAGAAGTTATCAAATTTTATCCTACTATATTCAATAGAAAGCATTTAGCACTTCACCCCAAATCAACAACTCATTCTTTAACTCTTAATCCCCCTTGCTTTTCCAGTACAAGCACAGTGGATACATTACAAAATTGCTTAATATCTATTTTTATATAACTCAAAAAGATGAAACACAAACTACAAATAGCAAAAGGTTGGAAAACATACATTATGATAGTGTGAGTGATTCTGGACACCTCCAAGTTCATCATCTCCCCTATGAATGTTGCTCTCAGGCATGGTCTTCGTCACAGACTGAAAGAGAAGTTGTGAGCCATAGTCCAACAAGAGAAAATGACAGAAACTAAAAGTACTAGTTACCTTAAAGACAGCCGGTTCATTCATATCATTCCATATACCATCAACTCCATTAGAAATGAAATCCTGAACTAACTGAGCCCACCAGTGACGGACTTTTGACTGTGTAAAGTCGGGGAAAACACAAGGACCAGGCCACACCTCCCCTGACAAGCCAACAGTTAATCAGCATTGTCTGATCAATTTCTGCCTTCCAGAATTTTGATTATATACATACATATACATAGATTTATCTTCAGCTAAATCCAAATGAATGAGAATGTCTACATTTGTATGTTTTGAAAGATCTTAGGGATTACTTACATTTCAAATGCTACAAAAAAGAAAAAGACGAAAAGGAAAAAGCAAAACCAAATAGACAATGACAAAGCTTAGCCAAAACCACAGTAAAAGACAGCAAAGTACCAACAAATGGAGTCCCATCTGCTGCTTTTATCCAGACATCACTTTTGCAACCACTGTCATAGACAAAATACCCCTCTTCGTGTTTGATACCAGGATCAAGCATCCAGATGGCTTTAAACCCGTCTCGGTGGAGACTATCTACCAAAGATTTTGGATCAGAGAAGCGGTCCTGAGAATAAATACTTTGTCTCAGTTTCCATGCTGAAAATAGCACTCTTTATTTAGTAGAGGTGTCTACTGTTGACTAAGCATTGAACCTAAGTCCTTTTACTATTAGACAAGTCAGCAAGGCAAAAAGTCCTAGACATGAATGCACTTAGGAGGATTCGAACATAAAGTGAATACCAATCTCAAAGGACTTGGTGGATTAAACGTATGGAAGCAATGGACAAAACAGAAATGCATGGCAAGTCTGCATCAAGAACCATACCTAAGGTTGAGATTAGAATATCAAAAGAACATTGATCATTGCAGTGCCTACAAAGTGAATTAATCGACAACATATTCCACACAACCTACCTCACTTCCAAAATGAATAACACCTTCTTCCTCAAGATTATTTCTAGATGGAAAACAGATCTTCATTCATATTTGACAAAATTCTCACATCTTACATGTAGATGTAGATATATGCTTCGCTTCAGGTGAACTTTCATGATGTAGATATGTAGTTATGCTTTGTTTTAAGTGAATTTTCATGATGTGTATGTGACGTCTTTTTGAAATTGGCTAAAACTGTGAATTTTCATCCGGACATAAGTTGCAAGTGGCTTCATACCTATTGAAAGTGAGGTAGATGATGTGAAATTAGACCTATTTAGAGGAAGGTAGTCTGTAATTTTTTTTTAAACAAGGCAATAACAGGGTTAAAACAAAACAGAAGTCCATGCCTTGTCAAAAGTGAAGCAGCGAAACCCATCCATATAATCTATATCCATCCATACGACATCACAAGGAATCTTCTTTTCTCTGAATGTACTCGTGATCTGCAATAAGTGGACAAAAATTAGAGCTAAAGAACTGTCATGCATCGACTCATGAATGATACGCCGACAGCATACAGTGAAAGTTAATCATTGTTATCAAATCAGGTAGAAGGAAACGAGGGTTGAGGAAGAAAGATTGTAGAATCAAGCAAGATGCATCAAAAGGACCAACCTCTCTAACTCTGTTATCAGAGTCATAGCTCCAGCGGCATTGTTGATAGCCTAAGGACCACTTTGGTGGCATAAACACGGTTCCTGACAATATATGCAAGCTATGTTGTTAATTCAAGCAATAATAGTAATAAACAGACTATCAAGAAAATTGTCTAATCATTCTGGTGGTCTTGTAAAGTCCATTTAGTACTAAACTAAAAATCCACAGATGGATGTTTCCAGAGAAAAGAAAAGTCATAGAATGACAGAAAAATTTATTCTGACAACTTCATTCATTAACATGAAGCTTTTTCTTCATTTGAAGACGGGAAAAATAGAGAGTTCATGGTAATAAGAATTATGCATGATATCCTGATAAAATTAATACATTCAACTTTTCTGTGTCTGTAATTCTAACAGCATAACATGCATACTCCTCAGGAAAACCAATTAAGTGAAGCCTATATTTGTAATAAAAGGCAAATGGTCAAAAAAAGCAATAGACATGCCTTGAGTGTTTTGGCATCAAATGTCAAAATCAAGATCTCAAAGTTTAGAGAGCATCTGTAGAAAAGATTCTAAGAATTTGAAGTATCACTTGTCCACAAAACGAAAAAGACCAGATAAAAGAGGCAGTAGAATTTGCAGTATAGGAAGCACAAAAACCTTGCTTCTAAACTGAAGTATCCGGTAAGCTAACAAAATGGACTTCTTCCATGTTCTTAGGGATTTTTGGTAAATTTGTTTTGAGGTCGGCTCATTCATTGACACACTTTCCAACATAGTGAGTAGCATCTTCGAAAAGTGGCCACACATTAAAAATGATTGGGAGAATAGAATTAAGCAGAATAGCACACATGTGGAAAGAAGCTGACATGCACAGCATTATTACCAATTGCATGAGACAAGGATGTTAAAACTGCGCCAGGTGAAGCAAATGGACCGAATGTAATGACAGGGTATGAGGATGGAGCCGTGAACTGTATTATTGACTTGTTTCTCAGATCAATCTGCCCATGAGAAAATATCACTCGTAAGCTTAAAACAAGTTTGAATCGGATCTTCCAAGAAACTACTCCAATATGTGATCACAGTTATGAGTTCACAACACCTCACAACGTCGTGTCGTGTCAGCAAGAATCCCCAGTGACTCTCCACTCGGAAGAACAGCTAGCACCCAAGGATGAGATTGGTACAAGGATGTAGTACCGGGGCCATAACCCCATGCGTCCGTGTTCCATGTAAACACCTAAAACAAGAGAGATCACTGAGAATTCAAGGAGAGAAAACACATATGCTAGCATGCAAAGTCGAGGAAAGAGAACCAACTCTTTTTCCTGTGCGCTCAAGCTGTCCACTGACTTCGCCAGTCCCGTAAAAACTGGTCCCAGCAGGTAGCTAAATCGTACATAAAATAACGTTATTAAGGCTTCGACAAATACATACACACTTGGAAAACAGAAATCAAGCAGATGAAGCTCCTAAAAGTATTGAAAATGTCACAGTCCGGGGAGCGCAACAAAACCAACCAACAAGTGATTCAACTAATTCAAGAGAAAGAAATAAGAGCATGCGGTGACTGACCTCAAGTTTGACAATCTGCTGGCCAAAGAGACATTGGTAAGTCGGGATATAAGACGGGACATGATGAATTGTTATCGGCGTGTCCCTATCCTTGCCGTTGACAAAAGAAAGGCTAGGAAACGCCGCATCTCTGTCGTTCGCAGAACAATCAAAGCGGAAAACTCCTTCCTCCAGAATAGGCTCGAAAATCATATCTCCCGCAGCGACATCCGCAGCAACCGCCTGACCTTCTCGAGTAGTCATTTTAGTTTTCAATCTAGACCCGTCTCTGCATGCCACAAATTCGCACAGGCATCACTCTGCTCTTACACCAATTTATCATATTTCCAAATGCCAAGAACCAAAAATGCTAAACGCCATCGAAGAGTACTGATTATAGTGTAAGAATCAAGATCTACAAC
This sequence comes from Eucalyptus guilfoylei, assembly GCA_016097605.1. Lineage (NCBI taxonomy): Eukaryota > Viridiplantae > Streptophyta > Magnoliopsida > Myrtales > Myrtaceae > Eucalyptus > Eucalyptus guilfoylei. The sequence goes on along the minus strand of CM027864.1, from coordinate 13,549,433 downwards.
CTCGTGTGCACATCAGAGAAACATCATGCATGTTACATATGAAAGTATATAACACAGGCAGGGGAGCTTGTGACATGCAGGGACTTCCACGTCAGAGAAGCATCGCGCATGTTGCGTATCGAAATCTGCCGCAGCACAACCAATCTGATACTCGAAAAAAAAAATTTGAAGCAGTAGGAAGCCAATACAACAGCAATCCAGCTCGTGGACTTCGCGCATGTACCTACTTTCATCAACGGTCCGACCCCCGCGACTCCAATTACACGCATATTCATCTCGCCATAACTCGAATTTCGAACACACGGTCGTGATCACGAGGAGATTTTCATGGTACGGTCCAATTACTCGTCTAATCTCATCGCAACTTCAGATTAAGAAAAGAAGCGTCGATGCTCCGAAAAGGCAGCACAGCACAGCGCACGCATGCAATCCTCTCGACTTTACCCATTCTCTATCGCAAGCAATCAAAAGCGCGCCACAACGAGAATCGCAAGCTCGATCACTCGCTCCAGCACGGACCTCAAAATGCCGGACGAAAGACGCACGACTCCACTTTTCCCCTCCGGTGACGTGAACTCGCCGTGCAGAAACCAAAATCGGTCGCCGACGAAAGCATGCGCGATCGGACGACGCACCGGAGAGCAGGCGAAGGCGGACGGACGGACGGACGGACCTGAACGGAGACGACGACGAAGCTGCTGCGGCGGCGGAGAAGACGCGATCGGGCGGAGGACGGAGCGGACGCTTTAAGAAGCGCGAGCGGCCGAGCGACGCGGCGCTCGATGGAGGCACGTGAAGGCGAGAGCGACGACGGGGCGCGAGCGACGATGAAGAAGCTGCACGTACTGAGACGACGATGGTGCTAGTGCGACTGAGCAGTAGCAGGTCCTCCATTTTGTCCGCCGCCGGGGAGTGAATATTTAAAGAAATTTTTTTAAAAATATATATATTAGCAAAAAAATGGAAATGTATAAATTAAAATGAGAGAGAGAAAATGGTGGGGGAGGTGCGGGGACTTGACTTGACTTGAGTTGCCTTTTGCTGCGAATCGCGTGCATGTGCTGCAGCAGCAGCAGCGCCTGTGCTTGCTTTTTTTAGAGGCGGAAATGGAGAGGGAGGTTCTCTCTGTCTCTCTCTCTTCTTTTCGTCCTCTCCTTTTCCTTTTCGAGGGGAGAGAGAGAGTGAAAAGTGAGGGGCTCGAATGATTGAGGAGATGGAGGGGAGGTGAGAGGTGGACACGTGGGGGGGGTGATTGAGTTGGTGGTGGGACTAGGACTTGTCCTTTTCGTCGTCACGGGTCTCATCTCATGCGGTGCTTCGGACTGATTTCCAGTTGGAAGTTGCTCATTTGAGATTTTTGAGATTTCGTGGAACAATTAACGATTTAAATGAGTGTGTGATTTGATCTTTAATTATTTTAATATTATCTCTCATGCTTAATTTGATTTTTTTGTCTGAACTCAGAACCTATAACTCTAAAATTAAGTGAAAATTTATAATATAACTACTAATCACTTTAAAAAATCAATGATCCTATCAAAATTCTCATAAAAAAAAAGTCTTTTCAATTTGATCAAACAATACTCCTTATTTTAGAAGGAGCCCGTTACCATTAGCATGGATGCAGGTTGGAGTAAAGTCATAATTATTTGGAAAAATGATTTCCTACAATTAAGAAATGATCGGAGAATTCAAATTCATGAGTAAGAGAGAGATTTCAAGCCACTCAGGATTATAGCTGCACCTACAAAAGTTGTCCTTTGTCCATGCAATTGCTTTGCCATTTGGCATTGGGCGGTTCTATGAACCACATTATAATAGATATGATAAAATAACGTAAGGACGAAAACAAAACGATCATTTAAATGTCATACCTGATATAACAAAACATCTTATAATTATGAATGTACCGAGAGACCATTCATTCTCAAATTTTTCATGCATTTCTTCGATTAGAGGAAATGGGACAATCGTTTTTGGACGATAGAGTGCTCACAAACCAATCATATCTCATCTCTATACCGTGTGAATCTCATGATTATTATTTTAGACGAGTCATAATCATGAATGATTTCGTGCATTGGTTGGACGTGCATAATATCAAATACTAAATCGAGTCTCTATTAAAGTAATGCTTCTTTCGATACGAGCCAAAAAAACTAGCTCAGTGTTTGGCCACATCGGTCCGTAAGGATGCTGACGTTGCCCGCGCTTGCGGACATAAACAAAAGCAACCTAGCTCAAACCATATATTCATCCACTAGAAAGAGTGGCAGAATAGCCCACCATTTGATTTTGCTCATGTAATCTTTCACCGACCCTGATTAATTCCATATGATCAATTAGATTCCACAGGCATTTATGGGGGCGGCCGTAGCCGGCGGCAAATCACAAGAATGAATTTGGCTCTGAATAATGATCTCCCCGGTGCTATTGATTCAACCGACCCTATGAGCAATAATTTAAGTGTTAAGTTGAACACTTCATTAGATGTTCTACACTCTCCGACACTTTTCGACATTTGATTAATACATGTTAGAAAATTTGATACCTAATTAACTCTCTCGATACTCAAGTCCAAAATTCCAACATGCAAGTCTGGAATTCCAAAAAGCAATACTGAGGCACACGGGGCAATTTTAAAATTTTTAAATAAATGAAGGGTCAAATGTAAATATGAAAAAATAATAAAAATAATAAAGGAGGAAATAAGAAAGACTTAGTCTTCTGGTCTTTTCCAACTCTTATTTCCCATAACACACAATTCATTCCCCCAATTTTTTTTTTTCTCTTCTCTTTCAACACGCTCCGACACACAAATCTCAAACGTAGATTGCTTGTTTTTCTCTTCCAAGGTTTATTTATAAATTATTGGAATGAAATTGAATTTGTCAAATTAAAATAATGAATAATATTAACAAATAACAAACTAATATTGTAGTGTAAATTCATTATAGACTCTTTTTTATTATTTATTTATTTGTGAATTTAAATCAAATTATTTAATTAAAATAATCATAAAAATGATAATTTATCATGTATATACAAAAATATATAATTAATGTATCCTATCCAAATTTTCTATTTTTTTAAGAAACGACATGTCGACATATCATATCTTATATCACGTGATGATGTCGATGCTACTTAGATTAATACTTTTATCAAGGGGGGAGGGGCCGTGACTGGCGGATGGACAATGAGCCGCTCTAATTGAAGCATCATTTCTAATTAGAACTCTTACCAGCCCGCCCCTTGTAAGAATTATTGTGACACACATGATATGATTTATTATATGGTTTAATAATTATTGAAATGCTATAAAATAAATAATTATTGGTTACGAGAAGTTGCGACTCTAATAAAATGAAAATGTATATCGCTTTGATGGAAGGCACATTTTCAACGAACGTATAAATAGAGTCCGGTCCTCTCTCCACCCACAATGAACAACAATAACAGAAAGGAATTGGGTATTCTCTCCTCCATTGATAGAATACATTAAAGCATAGTGAGTTAAGAGAGAGAAATCGGATTTCTTCCTTTGGTTCGAGATTCTTTGGTTTTCTACAACGATCATCATCAAGTGTAACATTATGGATAAATGTATGTCTTTCATCTATTTGTGAAAATCATGAAGATCAAAATATCACTATTTTTCTGTTGAATTTCCATATCAAAGTATTATTTGTATTATCTAACAGTTGGTATCAGAGCGTGGTTTATGATCTCATGATTTTTTCGTTATGATTTATGTATGATAATTCGTTGAATGATCATGTTTGTAGTATTTGTTGTTGTTGAAATGTTTTGGAGGGTTCTGTCATTGAAACCCGAATGGAGTGTTTAAAAAAAAAATCCGAATGAAAAAGGACGAAAATGGAGGAATTCGGAATTTTTAAGGGCAAGATAGAAACTCTCCGATTCCGGGCAAAATCCGGCTACCCACCGCTTGGTTTCGGACCCATACGGTCGCACTGCCATGAGGAACATTAGCCATGAGTTTTTCCGGTATATTGGTGTTCATCGGAGGCTAATCGAGCGGCGGAAGCCGCGGTGGTGGAGGTTTTGTGTTATGAGAAATTTTCGTTTGATTTGAGGCAAATTTCTTGGTCATTTTCTCCGAAACTTGAACCCATGTGGTCGTGCCGGCATGCTCTTCAAAACCCATTATTTATTTTGTCTGGGATGCGCTGCCGGAGAAGAAATGGCTGGCGAAACCGCGGCGGAACGGCGAAAAACCGTGAAGAAAAGTGTTCTGGGCGCGAGGAAGAAGGCGCGTGGGCCTCACGCGGGCGCTGTAGTTGCAGGCGAGTGGAACCCACGCGCCACGCACCGTTACGCGCGCGCAACCCTGCGCGCATGGGATCCACGCGCGCGGACTGCCCGCGCAGTTGTAGGCGCGTGCACGTGCGCATGCGGGGCACGCGCTCGCGGCGGATGTAGGCGTGTGCCGAGCAAGCGCCTGACGTACCGCGGAGCGGTTTTTAATTTTATTTTATTTTTATGCCCCTGTTTATTTATAATTACAATTCTGCCCTTTCTGTTAATTTACCATTTTGCCCCTGGATTTTAAAATTATGATTCTGACCTTATGGAATTATGATTTTACGATTTTGCCCTTATGCTTTGATTGCATTTTATCCTTGTGTGCAATTTGGTAAATATTTATATTTTGCAATATTAAAAATTCATATTATGAATTATGAATGGTTTGTTAGTCACCAAAGTGGCCAAACCGCGGCCCCGTCGGGCCGGGCGCCGGAGGCCGCGACCGGCCGAAAGAAGAAAAAATAAAAAATTGAAAAATAAAATAAAAATATTAAAAAAGTATTTTGAATTTTTTTTTTTGATATTGTAAATTATTTTATTCAATTACCCATGATTAATTGATGCTATATATGAAATTGATATGTTTTATATCATTATTGGAGTTATGGGTATAATGAAGTTCATTTATTATAAGAACTTAGGGATTAACCCAAAGGTTAATTATTTTCTTATAATTCATGAACATGATGGTTGATAATTAATATGACTTGTTAAATTTGTTTGTATATCCAAAGATAGCAAATAAATTTTAATAAGATATATTTACAATTATCAAATAAAAGTTATTAGCATCATTATGGTATATATATGTATATCATAGGATCGCCCAAAGGAGAACTATGATGTACATGTGTCGTTTAGTTTGAATCTGATTAGGTGATATTCTCAAAGCATTAATGTATGAGTATTTTCTTGCACATTTGCAATATCTGCACCTGTTTCACTCCATTCGCACGCCTCATCTGTTCCTTTATTCAATGGGATAAATTTTCCCGATTGGAGTGAACAAGTCCAGTTTTACTTAGGTGTCCTAGATCTTGATTTAGCGCTTCAAGCTGAGAAACCAGCTGCCATTACTGATGAAAGTAGCGATGATGAAAAGTCTTTCCATAAAACTTGGGAAAGATCGAACAGATTGAGCTTAATTAATGTTCATGCGAATGACAATTGCAAACAACTTAAAGACTTCTCTTCCCAAGACTAACAATGCTAAGGAATTTTTGAAATTTGTGGAAGAGCGTTCTCAAACTGTTGATAAGTCACTTGCTGGTACATTGATGAGCACACTAACTACCATGAAATATGATGGTTCGCATACCATGCATGAATATATACTTGAGATGACGAATTTAGCAGCAAAGTTAAGGACTTTGGGAATGAACGTGGATGAGTACTTTTTAGTACAATTTATACTTAATTCCTTGCCTCATGAGCAATATGGGCCATTTCAAATAAATTACAACACTATAAAGGATAAATGGAATGTAAATGAATTGGCCAGTATGCTAGTTCAAGAGGAAACAAGGATAAAGAATCAAAAGGCTCATTCTGTTCATCTCTCAAGTCATCAAGAAGTTCGAAAGAATTTCAAGAGGAAAGGTAGAAGGAGCAAGAAGAAATGACTACATGTCCTAAATGACTCTTCAAAGACTTCTCAAATCCACAAGAAGGAACACAATCTTATTAAGTGTCATTTTTGCAACAAAATTGGACACTTGAAAAAAGATTGTCTGAAATGTAAGTCTTGGTTCGAAAAGAAAGGTAAGCCTTGTGCTTTAGTATGTTTTGAATCAAACTTTATTGAAGTTCCTCATAATACTTGGTGGATTGATTCTGGTGCCACCACTCATGTGTCAAATACGATGCAGGGATTTCTTACGATCCAAACCATAAAGCCAAATGAAAGTTATGTGATTACGGGGAACAGAAACAAAGCTCCAATTGAAGGCATTGGCACTTGTCGTTTGATCATAGATACTGGACATTATTTGGATTTGTTTCGAACCCTTTATGTACCTACATTTTCTCGCAATTTAGTTTCTTTGCCAAGACTTGATGTAGTGGGATTTTATTGTAAGTTTGGATCTGAATCTTTCAGTCTATTTAAGAGTGATACTCTTATTGGAACTGGAACTTTATGTGATGGTCTCTACAAATTTAGACTTGATTATACTTTTGTTGAAACATTAATGACCTTACATCATAATGTTGGCACTAAACAAAGTTTGGTGAATGAAAATTCTGCTTATTTATGGCATTAACGTTTGGGTCATATATCCAAGGAAAGAATGCAAAAATTAGTGAAGAATGAAATTCTTCCAAATTTGGATTTTACTAACCTTGGAGTGTATATTGATTGTATTAAAGGTAAACAAACAAAGCACATTAAGAAAAGTGCCACAAGAAGCACGGAGCTTCTTGAGATTATACATACTGACATATGTGGTCCTTTCGATGTTCCATCTTTTGGTAAGGAAAGCTATTTCATAACCTTTATTGATGATTTTTCACGTTATGGTTACATTTATCTATTGCATGATAAGTCTCAATCAGTGAATGCACTTGAAGTGTATATTAAAGAGGTTGAGAGGCAATTAGATAGAAAGGTGAAAATAGTAAGATCAGATAGAGGCGGTGAATATTATGAAAGTATGATGAATCGAGAGACAATGTCCAGGTCCATTTGCTAAATTCTTTGAAAAACATGGCATTTGTGCTCAATACACAATGCTAGGTACACCACAACAAAATGGTGTAGTAGAAATGCGTAATCTTACTTTAATGGAAATGGTTAGGAGTATGATGAGTCATTCATCTTTACTCTTGTCTTTATGGATGTATGCTTTAAAGACTTCTATGTACTTATTAAACAGGGTTCCTAGTAAGGCAATTCCAAAGACTCCTTTTGAACTATGGACGGGAAGGAAATTTAGTTTACGATACCTGCATGTTTGGGGTTGTCAAGCAGAAGTAAGAATTTACAATCCACATGAAAGGAAATTGGATTCAAGAACGGCCAGTAGTTATTTCATTGGTTATGCAGAGAAATCCAAAGGGTATAAATTTTATTATCCTAATCATAATACAAGAATTGTTGAATCTGGAAATGCTAGGTTCATTGAGAATGGTGACATCAATGGGAGTGAAAGAATGCATGATGCTTGCATTCAAGAAGTAAGGGTAGAAGTTCCCGTACCCAAAGCTTCTAAAGTTGTTGTTCCTGATATTATAGTACAATCTAACAATAATCGAGAACAACAAATTAATGAACAAATACTCCATAATGGAGATGTCAATATTGAACCTCCAATAGCTGAGTCACAAGAAATAGCATTAAGAAGATCTCAGAGAGAAAGGAGATCGGCTATTTTTGATGACTACATTGTTTATCTACAAGAGTCAGAAATTGACTTAGGAATTGGAAATGATCCAGATTCATTTTCCCAAGCCATGGAATGTGAAGATTCTAATGAATGGTTTAATGCCATGGAAGAAGAGTTAAAATCCATGCATCAAAATCAAGTTTGGGATATTGTTGAATTGCCTAAAGGATGTAAAAAGGTCGGGTGTAAATGAGTCTTTAAAACCAAGCGCGACTCAAAAGGCAATATTGAACGACATAAAGCCAGACTTGTTGCAAAGGGTTTTACGCAAAAAGAAGGCATTGACTATAAAGAGACATTTTCACCAGTCTCTAAGAAGGACTCACTTAGAATCATTATGGCTTTGGTGGCTCATTATGACTTGGAGTTACACCAAATGGATGTAAAAACCACCTTTCTTAATGGGAATTTAGAAGAAGAGGTTTATATGGACCAACCCGAAGGCTTTTCAGTTAAAGGAAAGGAACACATGGTATGTAAATTAAAGAAGTTAATATATGGACTTAAACAAGCTTCCTGACAATGGTATCTTAAGTTTAACGATACCATAACTTCATTTGAATTTAAGGAAAACATCGTTAATTGGTGTATATATATGAAGATTAGTGGGGGCAAGTTTATTTTTCTAGTTCTGTATGTTGATGATATTTTGCTTGCTGCTAATGATCTTGGTTTATTACATGAAACCAAGAAATTTCTCTCTAAGAATTTTGAATTAAAGGATATGGGAGAGGCAACATATGTGATAGGAATAGAAATATTCCGTGATAGATCACAAGGATTATTAGGATTGTCTCAGAAAGCCTACACTGAGAAAATTTTAGAGAGATTTAATATGAGTAAATGTTCAGCAGGAATAGTTCCAATTCAGAAAGGTGACAAATTTAGTCTTATGCAATGTCCGAAAAGTGAATTGGAACGAGAACAAATGAAAAATATTCCTCATGCATCTATTGTGGGGAGCTTAATGTATGCACAAACTTGCATCGGACATCGATCGCTTTTCTTTGTCGGAATGTCGTGTATCAAAGTAATCTTGGAATAGATCATTGGAAAGCTGCAAAGAAAGTTCTTAGATACTTGCAAGGAACGAAGAATCATATGCTCACTTATAAAAGATTCGATCATCTCGAGGTGATTGGATATTCAGATTCAGACTTAGCCGGATGTGTCGATACAAGAAAATCAACGTTTGGTTACTTGTTTCTTCTGACTGGAGGGGCAATTTCATGGAAGAGTGCGAAGCAGTCAGTTATTGCTGCATCCACTATGGAAGCTGAATTTGTGGCATGCTTTGAGGCCACAATTCATGGATTATGGCTACGGAATTTTATTTCAAGGCTTGTGATTGTCGACAGTATTGCCAAGCCGCTGAAAATTTATTGTGATAACTTTACAGCAGTTTTCTTCTCTAAGAACGACAAGTATTCTAAGAGTGCTAAGCATATGGAGATCAAATACTTGTTTGTCAAAGAAGAAGTTCAGAAACAAAAAGTGTCAATTGAGCACATTAGCACCAATCTTATGATAACAGATCCCTTTAAAAAAGGACTGCCGCCCAAAACATTTAATGAGCATGTTGAAAAGATGGGCATTATTGGACGTCATTAATGTTTATATTATGATTGTATTAAATTTATGTATTTGACACTTTGAGCTAACTTACGTATTTCTGATATTTCTTGTTTTCTATTTAGTATACATTATGGAAATAGATGAATGTTAAACAGGATAGTTTCTAAAGAAACATTATGGTTGGACTATTACTAACAGGATAGTTTCTAAAGAAACATTATGGTTGGACTATTACTGTACTTCTCATTTATGGATCATGTTAAGTAAAGTGCTATAGTTGTAGTACATAGAAGGAACTATGTCGATTAATGACATACAACTGCTATGACTCATATTAGTTTTCTTTACTTAATTGTGATTATTATGTGATTGCCAATTTAATGAAATTTTATAGCATAATGTTATTGTGCACATTAGTCTTTATTAAACCATGAAAGGAAAATCATAAGGGCCAAGTGGGAGAATGTAAGAATTATTGTGACCCACATGATATGATTTATTATATGGTTTAATAATTATTGAAATGCTATAAAATAAATAATTATTGGTTACGAGAAGTTGCGACTCTAATAAAATGAAAAGGTATATCGCTTTGATGGAAGACACATTTTCAATGAACGTATAAATAGAGTCTGATCCTCTCTCCACCTACGATGAACAACAATAACAGAAAGGAATTGGGTATTCTCTCCTCCATCGATAGAATACATTAAAGCATAGTGGGTTAAGAGAGAGAAATTGGATTTCTTCCTTTGGTTCGAGATTCTTTGGTTTTCTACGACGATCATCATCAAGTGTAACACTATGGATAAATGTATGTCTTTCATCTATTTGTGAAAATCATGAAGATCAAAAGATCACTGTTTTTCTGTTGAATTTCCGCATCAAAGTATTATTTGTATTATCTAACACCCCTACCTTAACAAAACCACTACAAAGGGGGAGACCCATTTGGGAATGTCGCCGTTCGTCGCATCCAAGTCATGGCAGAGTCGCTGCTTGGTCTCTTAAATATGAAACCTTTCAAGGTATCGAATTAAATCCACTCGCCCCTTCTAACAAGGGGTTGAGAAGTGCTTAAGGTAATACATGACTACCGAGAAGCCAGGAAGCAGCACTAGTTGGAAACAACGGGGAAAATACAGCCTCCAAGTCATCAAACCAGAGTCGCAGCTAGGTCGGGAAAACAAGCACGATATACAAGATATTCGCTGTGGACAAACTTGAAGCATGTCCAGAAGGAACGCTGGATAAAACCGTGCCACGATGCTCGCAGAAGCAGATATTGTGTCTGCATAGCAGAGGAAAATACAACAAACCACTTTTTCTCCTCTAATAAGGGACCCTGGAAAAGAGAAACAAGGGAGGCAAGAAGCTCTTCACTTCGATCACCTGGAATTAACCTGGACTAGTTACATAGCAGCCTGCAGTGTTCTCGTTTTTATGGCAACCTGGATGTCAGTTGTGCTGATCAAAATCGGTTGAACATCCAACTTTTGATGGGATGTTCCATCACAGAGCTACCCACACAAGTGAACTACGGAGAATTGTGGATGTCAAGATCCAAACACAGATGGCTCGATGAATATTTAGGAAGTATATGTATCAAATCTTAGGTGGTCATCTGCTGCTTCTCAGAACATTTTAGGCGTTCAGCAAATGTTTGCCATGGCCTTGTGATTCAATTGCATCGTATAACCATCCCTGGAGAGCAACTGTTCCAATTCTCCATGAGCAAATACTAGCGAGAACCCTGATAATTGGATATGAAGCGTAAGAAAAAAGCGGCGAGGTATGCAGAAAAGCAATTATGCGGCGAAAGTCAAGTATTGTGGGGAAAAAATTAATATAGGAAGGTAAAACGTAGACAATGAACAAAATTTGTAATTCCTTCCCTTGTTTAGATGCATAATGGAGAAAACTATGCGGAGGAAAATAAAATTGACTGATAGACTTGAGTAGCCTTTTTCTTTCTCTTGCTTCTTGCTTACCACTTTCACTAAGTATATTCTTGCGATTATATTTATATGTATCAGACACAAGTCAACTTCCATCCATTTACCTCTTGGCTTTGGAGAGACCTTTTTTGGGTCCACCAGTAAGAAAATGAATTTCCTTCCATTCCGTTGTAGTTAGCCAGATAATAGAATCATTGCGAGCAGGTTCTTTGTTTTTTTTCCTTCTTGTCCTTTCAATGTCTTCCATTCAAGATAAAATTTTGGAAGGAGAATTTGTTTTTATCCATTAAGATTACAATTGATAGGGCGGATCATAGACATAGAATATTTTAGGAAAAACAATATTGTGCATATATATATTTTTTTCTTCTTTTTCTTCTCTCTTGTATTACAAAGAACGACACTTATTGTACATTTAGCAATACAGAAAATACACAGAACACTTTTCTCCATTGTTCTGCATTTCCTTTCATGGTATCAGAGCTGCTTTTCTGATCCACCTTCCGCACCATTTTTTTCCGAATTGCCTCCAATTGTCTTCTGTTTTTTCGTTACTGCAAATCACCATCTGCAGAACAAAGACAGCACATTGAAAAGAGGAGTTCAATATGCAGAACCCCAGCAACTCAGAAATCCAAAATCCGGATCAACCCAGAAACACAATAGAGGAGTCGTCCGACCAATCTGCATTCACTCCAATCACCAGACAACTTCCTACTCCAACCATCGAACAACTTCCTACTCCAACTTCGTGGCCGTATGCGCCATGGTTCCCAGTTCAAGGACCATGGGCCGCCGAACCAAACCAACAGTGGGCCAGCTATAATCCAAATGGAGAACCCGAATCCAATCCAGGTGGGTCGGGAATGAATCCCTACCCGAGCTTCCCACCTGGGTTTGCGCCGCTCGTTCTTCCGCCCATCGCCGGCCGTCCAGAACTCGGAGATCCCCTGTACACATCATCAGCTAACGGCCCGGAGCTGTGACTCATCACCCTTCAACTCACCGGACCGGATCACTACTCAGCATGGGCGAGGGATTAGGCGGGCTCTTGTAACCAAAGATGAGGACGGATTCCTTGATGGATCCGTCCCCTTTCCGATCGATGAACGCCTGCAGCGCCATTGGCGCCAATGCAATCAATTAGTACGTACGTGGATCGGAAATTGTGTGTCGCCGAAGGTCGCAGCTAGGCTTCCTCCGACTGAAGACGCTAGATTAATGTGGAATAACATAAAGGAAATGTACGGGAAGCTCGACAGGGTGAAGGTTTTCTTGCTAACTCAAGCCCTCGCCGAGTTGAAATAGGGGAACCTTTCGGTTACCGCCTGTTTCAACCGGCTCTCGGTGCTCTGGAATGAGCTTGAGTAGGCCGAGGAGCAGCTTGAAGGACTGGAGTCCACACTCAAGCAGTATCGAGAGACCAAAGACCGCGAGAAAGTGACAAGATTCCTATTAGCCCTAAACGAGAGCTAGATACCTTTTCGTACCCAGATTTTAGCCATGGAGACTATCCTGCCACTTGGCCACATCTTCCAATAAGCTGTCCAAGAGGAGAATCAGCGAATGGTTGTTGCCGGAACTAAAAAAGGGGGAGAAAGCATGGCTCTCGCTGCGCCGGCAAGGGTTTCTGGCCGTTCTCACGGCGGCCTCCGTGCGCCGCAGCGAGCCCCAAATTCGGGAGGAAACCCTCGCTCCTTCGGGGAAAATGACGATGACAAAGGGAACCCTAATTTTAGGGCTTATCGAATGGACGGCCAAGATCAGAAGACTGGATCCGACAGCTCCTATTCGTTCGGCAGAGCTGATGGTCAAGATAAATAGGGGCGTAGATCTGACGGCCCAAATTTCATCTGACCAGACGGTGTAGATCAAAGGCGAGGTCGCGGATCTGACGACTCTCATTTTATCTCGTATGGGGCTTAATCCGATGGTCATTATAATGCCACGTTATCATAGAAGGGAGGAAGCCACAACTACAAATTTAAAGGTAAATATTGTGAATATCGTCGGCATCCTCATCATACCATTGAGACATGCTAGAAATTACATGGTAGACCCACTGACAAAGAAAAGAAAGGAAAAGAATTTTTCGCTTACCAGGTGTCAGCATAAGGATATGACAAAGCTCATCAACCTATATCCCAAGATCAAATCAGAACATCATGAAGGCGCTAAATCAGCTACAGACAGTTGACAAAAGTGCAAATTTCTCAGGTATTTCATCAAACATGACTAATAATATTTCAGTTGATGCATGAATTATTGATTCAGGCGCCAATGATCACATAATTTGTCACGAATATTTGTTTTCTAGTACCTCTACAAAGCCTGATTCAATATATGTTCGACTTCCGAATGGAAATATTACTGATGTCAGAAAGATTGGCACTGTTAAGCTTAGCCTAAACATTATTCTTAAAAATGTCCTCTATATCCCAGAATTTGAATTTATATTATAGCCGTTTCCAAAGTCTGTGAGGACAATAATTGTCGAGCCAATTTCAATTACGAAAATTGTTCCTTTCAGGACCTTTCGACTGGGAAACTGATGGGCTTGGGTAGAATGGACCAAGGGCTGTATTTCTGGATCAATTTCCCCAAAGAATTTTTTTTTTTTGGGGTAAAAGTAAGAATTATAATTAGCTTAGGACAAAAGTACACAAAAACGACGCCAAAACTTACACTCTAGTTGCAAAATAGGAAGAGTGGAAGGGAGCCGAAGAGAAGCCACAAAGGGCTAAATAAAGAGCAAAGCTAGACTTTGCAACAACAAAGCACAAGGAACAGCAAAGAGCGGTCCAACCGAAACACTACACACACCAGGAGAATTTCCCCAAAGATTTTGATCTTTCATCTTTGAATAAAGGCATTTCTTGTAATGCTATTGTTGCAAATAAAATTTCACTTTCCCATAAACGTCTGGATTATAGTGCCTATTTTCCCTGTTCTGATTGTAAAGTATGCCCCTTGGCAAAACAAACGAGACATCCATTCCTAACTAGTGTATCTCGAGCCACTAGTACTTTCTCATTAGTATATATGGACATTTGGGGTCCTTATCATACACCACATTTGGGCTTGGAATTTTACTATCTTGAGATTGCAACATGAAGATGATAGCATATTGTGACACGGATTATGCTACTTGTCCCATGACAAGAAGATCCATTACTGGCTTTTGCATCAAGTTAGGAAAATCTTTGATTTCATGGAAAACAAAGAAACAGTCAACAGTTTCATTATCATCAGCAGAATCAGCATATCGAGTCATGGCAAAGATTGTTTGCGAGATAATTTGGATACGAGGACTACTTTCAGATCTTGGTGTGCAAGTCAACGGAGCAAGTGAATTGTTTTGTGATAATGATGCTGCGCTAAAATTGGTAGCGAATCCAGTTTTCCACAAGAGAACGAAGCATATTGAGGTTGATTATCATTTTACTCAAGAAAAAATTCAAGAAGGCATCGTTACAACTCAAGGAATTGGAACTGTAGAACATCCAGCAGACATTTTCACTAAACCATTATGCCGGAGACAGCATAGATATTTGTTGAACAAGCTTGGCGGGCCGCAGCTTGAGGGGGAGTGTTGGAAGGAGAATTTGTTTTTATTAAGATTACAATTGATAGGGCAGATCATAGACATAGAATATTTTAAGAAAGACAATATTGTGCATATATATTTTTTTCTTCTTTTTCTTCTCTCTTGTATTACAAATACCGACACTTCTTGTACATTTAGCAATACAGAAAATACACAGAACACTTTTCTCCATTGTTCTGCATTTCCTTTCATAAAAGAGCAAAACGCAAACACTCAAGAGTAAGGAAGAAAAAGTGGGCACTAAAAATAGAGTTGAACTGCATTAATATCAATTTGTTTCAACTGTACTTAAAAAAAAAATAGAATATCGCATTTTGTGTTAACAAGGATGTTTATGGTTCGTGGGTCTGTTTGGAGTATACTTTAAATTAAAAACAAAAAACAACGAATTTTAGTTAGAAATTTCACCAAAATCAATTTAATAAGGTTTAAAGTCAAACCAAACTATGAACTTAGTTCATTTAAGAGATATGGCTCTAAAGCAATAACAGCTAAGAAGCTAAGTAGTGAGTTTCATTTAATTGCTAACATCAAGCTAGAAAATTATTTCCATTACAGAAAAACATAAAGGAAAATGCAAGTTGCAAATACATAGAAAATTCATTAGCAATGACAATTTTCATTAGGTGTGAGAAAGAGGGATCATAGTCTTACTGTTGATGATAAAATTATTTCCTTAACAAATACTATCAATTTGGTTAGGTTTATCAAGTTAACACAAGTAGGGGAACCCCAACAAATAAGTTTAACAGAAAACTTCTCTACAACCTGAGACCAAATAAAATCAGCCTTAACAGATAGCAGCTTCATCAGTTTTTAAACTTTTGCCACCACTTCAACCCCAAAAAATAAAAAATTAAAAAAATAATTAAAAATATAAATATTTGCCACCACTAGAACTCATCAACCATGCCAAAGAGTTACAAAATCCCAACTTAACAAACTAATTCATATGCCTATCTAGCAATGATTTGCCAGCCACCAAGCACATGCAGAAACTAATTCAATGGTTGATTGGTCCAATCCAGAGATACTAATTGATTGCACCAAATCCCCCAGCTAAGAGCAAAAACATTAAGTAATTCAGCATTGCCTCACTTAGTAAGCAGATCCTCTTGACTCAACTCATTAGTGCCTTTTGACACAAATAAATAAAATCACGACCAAGGGATTGGAATTTAAATTTCGTTGTATAATGAAAATTTACTGCTTTTTTTTTCTTTTTATTTGTATAATGACAATCATAAGACTGGGACAAGATATCTTAAGTCAACCTGCTGTAAGAGTTTACCTAATTTGGACTACATTAATTGATTTTGTAATTTACCGTTTAATGTTTACCGTTTTACGAGGTTTGGTCTAAGGTGAGATAGAAGGTTTCTTAATTAGTCTAATATGGGCTAGCTAGTGTGGGCCGAGTTGAGCCTGGCTCGTAATGAGAAGGACTGGCTGGAAACTCTATAAATAGTGCTCAAGTCTCTCCTCTAACCCTAATTCTCACATGTATCTTCATCTAAGGGGCGTTTATCTAACGCTAAACGTGAGGGGGGCCGCCTCATTGAGCCAGTGATACGAAGGGCAATAGAGGAGAAGGACTTGCGCATGGAACATTGTGTTTCCACTTTCGCTTAAAAAACAATGGATCCTAAAACAGGTGCGTTAATCTTTCTACTCAATTATGCATGTTCTTGTTCTAGTTATGGAGATCTTGGGGTTACGTAATTTGCATCCAACATGTGGTATCAAAGCCTCTATAACCTTAGAACTCGAACGCAAAGTATTTTGCCCTAATTTGTGATTTTTGAGATTTTTCATAAAATAAAAATATAATTAAATTATATATTCAAACTGGACTCGGTGAGACGAACAAAACCATGGGCGGCACGTCGTCGGGGGAGGCCCCATGCGCCGCCACGCGCGGCCAGGAGCCACATGGGTGTCGAGCACGCGTCCCACGCGCAGTCACGCGCCCTCACGCGCTCCCACGCGTAAGGCGTGGCTCGCGCGTGCGAAGCACGCGGGTGCTGACGTCACGTGACGTCAACGACCCGAACCCGAACCGACCCGATCCGCTTCGCGGGTGCTGACGTCACGATGACGTCAACGACTCGGACCCGACCCGACCCGATTCGTGGACGACCCGACCCGACTCGACCCGTTGACCGACCCGACCCGGTCAACCGGTCGGACCGGGTGGCTGGACCGGACGATCGAGCCGGGAACCGGTCGGACCGCGATCAGTCGGACTGGTTTTGACCGGCCAATGACGCCAGCGTGTGAGCTCCACACGCCCCGCACTCAGGCGGCGTGTGCGGGTGCGTGGAGGCTCCGATCGGCGCATGGTCGGCGGCATTGGACTCGTATGGTCATTGGCTATCTTATGGTGTGTTTATTTTACATATTTGATAATTTTATGGATGTGAAAATGCATACGATACCTTAAATACGTGTATTTTAAGTATATTTTTGCATATTTTTTCTTGTATTTAATGTGATTATGGAGATACATATGTTGGGTTACTGGTATGTTATCACATAAACATTTTAAAAGTGTTATTCATTAATAATATGCAATAAAGTTTAATTTTATTAATGAATGAGGCAGTGTAATTAGCATGATATGTGATTTCAGTGATATGTTGCCCCTATCACTAAAGTTAAAATCACATGTATATGGTGTATGTGAGATGTAAATTTTATATCCCTGGTATGAGAAAGTTTCAAAGATTCAATTGAGTTGTGACCGCCAAAGTGGCACACTTGATTGGGTTTGAGAAATTTCGGTCTCGTATAATGATTGTGATGTCTCCGGATCTAATGCATAGTCATACTCCCAAAGAGATGATTGTGTATTAGTTCATGGAGGGATACATGATAGTGTGGTGGAGGAGTGACTGATCCTAATGGTTCATATGCCCAAAGGTGATTGATTCACGAAAGATTGGAATATATTCTCATAATCGCTATCATGTGGGGAGTATACAATTGCATGTTATGTATTCTGCCCAAAGGTGATTATGTAATTTTGCATGTAACTCTCTGGATGTGTACTTGTTCGTCAAGTTACACAATGCTCACATGATGCTAATTATATACACTGCTTGTTTTTCAGTCACATTTTTCTGTAAACGGTAACTCCGTCACTATTGAGGTTCTTGCTGGTTCAAACTTTAAGAAATGGAGAGAAGATTTTCTGTTTGCTATGGAGATGGCAGATGTTCATATGGCTCTTACTGTCTATTGACCGGCAGATCTTATTGCTGAAAGTTCAGAAGCTTAGAAAGCTCATTTTACTGCATGGGAAAAGAGTAATAGAATTTGCTTACTATCAATGAAGCGTTTCATTCAGGAACACTTAAAAAGTGGTTTGCCTACAGACTACACTACTAGGTAGATGATGGAAGCCTTGATGGCTAGAAACCATGTCTCGCCTAATGCTGAGATAGGAACACACTTGCAAACACTATTTACTATGAAGTTTGATGGATCTGGTGGAGTTAGAGATTATGTTATGAGAATAGTGGATTTGCAGACAAAGCTTGAGGCTTTCAATGTTGTTATTCCTACTGCTTGCATTGTGCATCAAACTCTAAATAATCTTCCTCCTGATTTTGGGATTATCAAGACTAATTATAGTTCCTAAGATGAAACTTGGTCAGTTATGACCTAATTGCAAGGCTGGTGGCAGAGGAAGAAAAATTGAAGAAAAATAAAGGGCACATTGCCCTTTATGCTTCTAATTCTGGCAGTGATAAGGGTAAGAATGTGAGAAATTATACTCAAAAGGGCAATTTTGAAGTTGCTAGACCTTCCAACTATAAAGGAAATTCTGAAAGTGCTGGACCCTCTAACAGTTTGGGTCCTAAGAAAGCATTCACCAAGAAGGATGGTGTTCTTTGCTACTTTTGTAGGAGAGAGGACACGTAAAGAAATGCTGGAACAAATTTAAGACTTGGTTGTCTAAGAGAAACAAGAATGAGCCTAAAGGTAATAATTCTTTAGCATTTGTTTATGAATCCAATCTATCTGAAATCCCGACCAATTCATGGTGGCTAGATAGCGGTGCAACTAATCATGTTGTATTTACCATACAGGGGTTCATAAACCGAAGGACGCCAAATCAGGATGAATTAAAGCTCACTGTTGGGAATAGCATTGGAGTTGATGTCGAGTTCATGGGAGATGTTATTTTGATTTTAGATTCTGGTTTTAGGATGGTGTTGAGAAACACTTTTTATGTACCTTCTTTTAGGCGGAATTTAGTTTCAGTGTATTGTGTGGACATGTGTGGATACTCTTTTGAAATAAAGAGTAATATTATTTCCATGTTTTATGATTCAAATAAGAGTGGGTGTTGCAATTTATCCAATGAATTATATCGATTGAGTTTATCTCCCAACGACATGTACGTTACTTATTCAGCTGAAAAATTTGTTTCCAAAATGCCTCTACCTAAGGAATAGTCTTATGCATTGTGACATAAACGTCTTGGTCACATCTCTAAAGAAAGAGTAGAAAGGCTTATGAAGGCTGACATATTGCCTACTCTTAAAGGTGATCTAGAGGCTTGCGTAGACTGTTGTAGAGGTAAGATGACTAAGATAAAGAAGAAATTCGTTGTACGAAGTTCTGACTTGTTGGAAGTTGTTCACACTGATATCAGTGGACCATACACGGCTACTTTGTGCATAAATTTTATTTCATCACATTTATTGATGATTATTCCCAATATGGATACTTATACTTGATTAAAGAAAAGTCCGAGTCTCTTGACAAATTTAAGATTTTTCAAACTGAAGTGGAGAAACAGTTGGGAAAAGTTATAAAGATCGTCAGATCTGATCGTGGTGGTGAGTATTTTGGTAGGCATGGTGATGCTGAACAACTTAAAGAGCCGTTTGCTAGATACCTAGAGGATTCTGGGATAATAGGTCAATTTACTATGCCCGAAAGTCCTGAACAAAATGGTGTAGCTGAAAGGCGCAATTGTATTCTTATGGACATGATGAGAAGTATGTTTAGTAGGACCAATTTACCTAATTTTCTATGGGGTGAAGCTTTGAAAACAGCTCTTTATATTCTAAATCGTGTTCCTACTAAAGCACTTCCATTGACTCCTTTTGAGTTGTGGACTGGACGTAAACCTAGCTTAAATCACCTTAAAGTTTGGGGATGTCCTGCAGAGGTGAAGTTATATAATCCGACATTGAGTAAGTTGGATTCTAAAACTACTCTGTGTTACTTCGTATCCTACCCAGATCATTTAAAGGGGTATCGGTTTTATAACCCTAATGGAGGTACAAGAATTATGAAATCTCATACTGCAAAATTTTTGGAATTTGATGTAGCTGAAAAGGGTAGCTGCTCACAAGCTATCGAAGATGATAATATGGTGGGGATTACTGGATCCCTATCTCATCCTGTGCAAACAATTATGGAGCCTCCCACGCCACAAACTGAGCATGTTGCGGCTCAAGATCCTATTGTTGAGACAATTCTTGAAGAAATTCCTCAAGTCCCTCAAATTCAGAATGAGGTTGAAATAGCTCAACTCAAAAGATCGACTAGGGAAAGATGTTCAGCTATACCACCAGACTATCTTGTCTACCTAGGAGAGCATGATTATGATATTGGCTGTATTGTTGATCCGGTAACTTATACGAATGCCATCTAATGTCCTCAATCAGATTTGTCGCTAGATGCGATGAAAGATGAGATGCAATCTATGAAACACAATGGTGTTTGGGAGCTTGTTGAATTGCTTGAAAGTTATAAACCTATTGGCTGCAAATGGGTATTCAAAACTAAAAAAGATTCCAAATGAAAGATTGAAAAGTTTAAAGCCAGACTGGTAGTTAAGGGTTTTACTCAAAGAGAATGAATAGATTATGAAGCAACATTTTCTCTAGTTTCTTCTCAAGATTCCTTTAGAGTGATCCTGGCATTGGTGGCTCATTTCGATATGGAGTAACACTAGATGGATGTTAAGACTGCTTTTCTAAATGGAGACCTTGATGAGGAGGTTTATATGGTGCAGCTTAAAGGTTTTGCAGCAGATGACTCAGGTAAGCTTGTTTGTGAATTGCAAAAGTCTATTTATGGCCTTAAGCAAGCTTCTAGATAGTGGTATTTCAAGTTTCATAGTGTTGTCACTTCATTCGGATTTATTGAGGACAAAGTGGATCACTGTATATACACCAAGGTTAGTGGGAGGAGATATATTTTTCTCATACTTTATGTGGATGATATCTTGCTTACTAGTAATGATATTGGTTTACTACGTGAGACAAAGTGGATGTTATCGAAAAATTTTGATATGAAAGACCTTGGTGAGGCGTCTTTTGTTCTTGGCATTGAGATCCATAAGGATCGCTCACGCCGTTCATTGGGTTTGTCTCAGAGGGCATATATTGATTGCATTTTAGAAAGATTCAATATGCAGGATTGCAAACCAGGAATTGCTCCTGTTGTTAAGGGTGATAAATTGAGTCTTTCACAATGCCCTAATTCAGATTTTGAGAAAGCTTAAATGAAGAATATACCTTATGTTAGTGTGCTTGGAAGTATCATTTATGCTCAAGTTTGCACTAGACCAGATATTGCTTTTGCAACAGGGCTTCTAAGCAGATGTCAGTCAAATCCAGGACACGATCACTAGGTTGCTGCCAAGAAGGTTTTAAGGTACTTAAAGAGAACAAAAGATTATATGATGATTTATAGATATGTTCCAGACTTGCAACTAGTAGGATATTCAGATGTAGATTTTGCTGGTTGTCAAGATGATAAGAAGTCGACGACAAGATACATATTTATGTTGGTAGGAGGTGCAGTATCATGGAAGAGTGAAAAACAGAAATCTATATCTTCTTCTACCATGCAAGCGGAGTTTGTAACATGTTTTTCAGCTGCTACTCAAGCTATTTGGCTTCGGAACCTCATTAGGGAGTTATCAGTTTTTGATTTTGTGGATAGGCCCATACAGCTATATTGTGACAATAACTCTGCAGTGTTGTTTATTAATAATAACAGAAGTCTCAAGGGGTCTAAACACATGGAGGTCAAATTTTTGACTATAAAGGAATCATTGCAGAATGGTGACGTTGCAGTAAATCATATTCCTACAAATGATATGGTTGCAGATCCACTAATTAAAAGCCTACGCCCGTATGTATTTGATCGACATGTCATTAGCATGGGCCTAGGAGCATCTTGGGATGCTGTTATTTAGTGGGAGCTGTATTTTATTTTTCTTTAAATAAAGTTTACATTTGTTTTTGTTACAATTTAGTAACACTTTGATATATATATATATATCAACTTTTTTGTATTCAATAAATATTTTTGAATGGATTGTTATTATGTTGAATATATATATTGTTAAAAGTCTCAACGTATTGCTAAAATCTTGAGTGAAGGCTAGGGGCATCCGGTTATTAGCCTTGTGCATATGTCTTGTGATATATAAAGAAAGATTAACCGTAAGGACAAGACATATGTGTATTCATCGGAACCATAAAGCATTCTCTAGTGACACAAGTTTTTGTGACGCTTAAGGTAAGAGAATGGTGACTGACAAATGGGATCTCTTTGAGAGATGTTATCCATTTGCTACATTATCATATTGAATCCATATCAATAAAATTGAGAACATTCATGACCATGGAAGACTCTGTGTGTATTCATGCAGTTACCGCCATGATTCGGTGTTTAAGACTTTATGGGATATGATTGACTATTAAAAATTATCTCTGAAGCAATGTGCGCACATACAGTACGATTTCAATTAATATAGTCCAAGTGGGAGAATGTAAGAGTTTACCTAATTTGGACTACATTAATTGATATTGTAATTTACCGTTTAAAGTTTACCGTTTTACGGGGTTTGGTCTAAAGTGAGATAGAATGTTTCTTAATTAGTCTAATATTGGCTGGCTAGTGTGGGTCAAGTTGAGCCTGGCCCGTAATGAGGAGGATTGGCGGGAAACTCTATAAATAGTGCTCAAGTCTCTTCTCTAACCCTAATTCTCACATGTATCCTCACCTAAGGGGCGTTTACCTAACGTTATGTGAGGGGGCCGTCTCATTGAGCTAGTGATACGGAGGGCAATAGAGAAGAAGGCTAGTGATACGGAGGGCAATAGAGAAGAAGGACTTGCGCGTGGAACATTGTGTTTCCGCTTCCACTTCAAAAATAATGGATCTTAAAACAGGTGCGTTAATCTTTCTACTCAATTATGCATGTTCTTGTTCTAGTTATGGAGATCTTGGGTTGCGTAATTTGCATCCAACACCTGCACCATCTTCATAAATCCACACTCTCTACTTCCACCATGCACAACATTTTACTAGGGCGTGAAGCCTTCGAAGGTCACCAGGGGCGACGGCACCGAGTGGAGGTGGACTTGCTTTCGGGTAACGTGCAACTTTTTTTTCTGTGGCGATTTCGTCTTGCCTTGTTTGCGTGGAGTCTGCTTTTGTTGCTGATGCGTGTTTTGACGGTGGACGAAGCCGACGGAGACGTACAAGGCGGACCTGTCGATGGATCTGAAGAAGCACCATGCGCCGCTGACGTTCCTGGACAAGTTGGCCTTCTGGACGATCAAGTCCTTGAGATACTCCACGGACATATTCTTCCAGGTACGTCCTCATCTTCAGTTTATGATCCGGCGACTTCCGCACATCTGGCGGTTCGACGCCTGGTTCTCTATCTAATCCTAAAGATCGGATAGTTGTCTCGTTGGCCGATCTACACGTACACCAGCCCTCGGCGTGTCAAGATCTATTAGAACATATAACTTAGAACGCGCATGATCTTGGTTGGTGTTCCATCGAGCATGGACTAGTCGATGTTTGATATGGAGTTGTACCTGTAGAGACAGAAGGAGTAAGGGTGACCTCGCTCTTTGAAATGGACGGAGATTTCTTGGACAAAAAGTTCTAGATTGCGTTTGAAATTGCTGATTGTGCCTTCGGCCTTTTTTTTTTCTTTCTTTGTTTTTCGAGGGGGGTTTTTATATTTGGTTCTGAATTTAAAGATTTAATTTTTATTTTAACAGAACACCTCGAATTTTTATAAAATCATGTGAAGTTGATGTTGGACTTTTTTAAAATTAAATATCAAAGTAATTTCTTTTTTTTTTTCATCTTATATATGAATTTAAAATACGAGTTTATGCGTCTAATTGGTAATTAGGGGTAAATTGTCTTTTTCCAGCCACCGTCCATCGTGGGAGCTAGACTTTTTTTTTTATGTTAAATTTTATCTTTGATATGTAAGGGCGTAAGAGGCTAAACACGCGCGATTCTTTCCCGAGAGTTTTGACATGAAAATTTATTTCTTGTAAACAGAGAAGATATGGCTGCCGAGCGATGATGCTGGAGACCGTGGCAGCGGTGCCCGGCATGGTCGGAGGATTGCTTCTGCACTGCAAATCGCTGAGGCGGTTCGAGCACAGTGGTGGTTGGATCAAAGCCTTGCTAGAAGAAGCTGAGAATGAACGCATGCACCTCATGACCTTCATGGAGGTTTCGCAGCCAAGATGGTACGAGCGCGCCCTCGTGTTTGCAGTCCAGGGCGTCTTCTTCAACGCCTACTTCATGGGCTATCTGATCTCTCCCAAATTTGCCCACCGGGTGGTTGGCTACATTGAAGAAGAGGCCATACACTCCTACACCGAGTTCCTGAAGGAGTTGGACAATGGAAATATCGAGAATGTCCCGGCTCCGGCCATCGCCATCGACTATTGGCAGCTCCCCGAAGGATCCACTCTGAGGGACGTCGTGCTCGTGGTGAGAGCTGATGAGGCACATCACTGGGATGTGAACCACTTTGCATCGGTAATGATCTCATTCACAGCACATCTCAAATTTTTATAGCACTTGTGCGATTTATCAATCGGACTGTATACTCCATCTGATCCTGACTGGTTTAAATGGATGAATTGATGCAGGACACACATTATCAGGGACGTGAGGTGAAGGAAGCTCCTGCTCCACTCGGGTATCACTGAAATATTGCAGGTCACCGAAGTGCTGTGAAGGATGAAATGTTCGTTATATGCTCGAGGACTATGTCTTTTACTATGAAATAATTTTGGTACTCATTACAGTGTTTACAATCCACTGTTGTGTTCATTAAAATGATTCTGGCTACAGGAGTTCATCGTCGTGAACCTCATGGTAATTGTACTTCGATTCCTTTTCCCCCTTGTGAAATAACCCCATCTTGCTGTTGCTGAATAAAGAACTCATGTTTGACCAAGATCATCCGTCCTAATTCACGATGGTACTTTCCAAATGGCAGATTTATGAGATAGAAAAGGGACTGGTTTGCTGTTGATCGAAGAATTGGAGTTCGTCTGGGGAGAAGCTTTCTGCTTGAAGCGAATGATAAAATGTTCAAGCCATGTCTTCTCTCCTGCAACTCCAAGGTAGCCCAAATGGTAAGTGCAATACAGGATGCTATTCTTAGGCATAGCCAATTTTAGAGTCAAACCTTTTAGAATTTGAGAATTGGAGAATAGTAGTCACTGACTGACTACTATCGTGTCAACTAGGATGGGTTTAGAAATTACAAAATCTAGCAACATCTTTACAGCAAAATGTAAATTTATGTTAGTTCCTTCAAATGGAAGGATAGATTCAATTAAATTGAAGCAAGTACTATGCGAAACGGCGAGATGGTTATAGGGACGGCAATGATTCAATATGGTGGTGGCAGTTCCCATGAACAATAGGCAACTACCTCAATTTCAAGACATCTCTCATGATTGGGAGATGTTGAAAAATCACGAGGAATATGATCAATCTTAGTGTAAGAGTATAAGTGTTGGGCCCCACTATTGTTTTGCATGAAGGTCATAGGGAAAATATACAAATAATTCGTGAACTTTAGCATATTGTGCAATATCATTTCTAAAGTTTCAATTTGTTCAATACTATCTTGAACTTTATCTTGATGTGTAATATTTTCCATATACTTTTAGTTTGAACTTTTTGTGCATATTCAATCTAGTCACTAGATTATATTTAAAATTTTCAATATTGACCATAAACTTGAATTAATGAAAAGATAATATTGGATATTTTAATATAGTTCATGGACTAGATTGAACATATCATATAAATTGAAAAACCACATTAGACAAATTAAAAGTTCAGGGGCAACATTGCATATTAAGCTAAAGTTCATGAACTATAGTGAACAACTTAAAAGTTAAGAGACAAAATTACTAATTGAATCGAAGTTTGGGGACCATTTATATCATTTTTCCTATGTTATAGGGCAAATGTTTTTCTCTAATCACACACCACCATGCTTAGCAAAATAAAAGGACAGGATGAACCAGCATCAACGCGGGTCGAACCAGAAGAGAAGCCATGTGTTGTGCTATGGTGCTCATACTACAATAAATTTTTAAAAATAGGATCACATTTGATTTTTGTCGAGATCACCTGCGACAAAGCAGCATATTAGCTTCTTCGATAGAAGCTCCTTCATTGGAAGGAATCGACCCGACAATTTGAAGATGGGCCCGTGAAGACCCTGGAACTTCGCTAGGCGACTGAAAGTATAACCAACGGCAAAAGCTGATTGAGTGCTTAGATTGGCTAAACCAGAAATGAGTAGATTCGCTGATGATATAATTTGTTGAACTGATTTATGTATATTTTGGTGAAGCTTAGCGACACATGTTAACAAAGATGCATATTCTCCTTTTTTTTAGGCTAACTGTGATGATTCTGCTGATTTTCCACTGAATTTGCAGTTGACATGTTGCTCGAAAAGATGCAAACTTTTGGAAGCATAAACAGAGATGGTAACAAGACTTGGCCATCCAATGGTCATAGATAAAAAGCAAGATTTGTGCAATTGTGACAAGCCTGTGATTGGAATTCAGTGAAAATGACCACAGACAGGCGATAGACGGAGCCTTAGCATAGCGCACATAAATTCACTTTCTCCTTCGCGATAATGCTCCTGTTGTTCAGTCAAAACACTGCGACGACATGATTTTCTAGACATGCGAAACAACAACCAGAGCAAGCTCAAATGTTTATTCAGACTTCTCAGTTTTCTTAGCGTCACAGTGAAATATGGAAAATTCAGGACATTCTTACAACCTCATATTCATGGGACACCTTCAAAGGGGACTCTTTGGAAACGGGCCGCTCTTCCGACCACAGTTCCAGATTAACTGTTTCGGTTCCCCAGTGGATCAAACACTTGACGACCTCATTGACATTGAACCGATTGACTAGTCCCACACCAAGGCATTTGTCCCAGAGCGACCATTCACCTGAAAAAATAAGACCGTCAGGCACCAAGATAAAGAACATCCTCATTCGTTAGGGAAAAAAGAAAAACGTCAAAAACGACTGGGTGCTGGTTCGATGACCAATTAATGGTTGTTCTATCCAAAAGGTCATCATCCTTAAGGAATTTTTCGAACACTAGGAGAAAAATACGTTAATGACAACAAACTAAATTTGGGTTAATCAAGTTCATTTGAGTGGATGCTATTGTTAACAACATCTAAGTTAGGTAATCAAAGAAGAAAAGATTCCACAGAGGACAGGAAAATAGAAGCTGGAAGTGTTACAGAGCAAGAAGTGTCGTAAACAGTGGAAGGAAGTTTGCCAACAACAGAAGTAGGACATTCTATCCCAGGAGCAAAATGTGCTTAACAAACCTGCAACTTCAAAATTCGAATTGAGTTTTGAATGATTCAATCTGAAGATCTGACACTTGATTGATGAAATTATACTCAATCAGATATAATTTAACCCAACCTAAAACTAGATATTCATTTATCATGCAAAAGAGTGAGAAAATTAAAATTTATGCCAAAGCGGATGTATGGATCTCTCAAAAGATGTACAGAAATTATCTATGGTGATTGGAGATCCACTTGATGAAGATTTTAAGCATATGTAGGTATAAGCATCTGAAGAAAGTGAAGAACATCGCCATTCTCAACCTATTGATGAAATGGAACGTCCAGATATGCAGTAGCTAATTGAATGAAATCGGATATAGAGGAATCAAAGCTGATAGGTGCTTTCATGGAAGGAAATCTCATGGACCTATCAATTGACATTAATTAATGCAAGGCCATATGAAGATATACACAAGGATGGAGAAGGAAGACAATGATGGCTGGCTAAAGGACCTCTGGCATTTGGGTCAACGAGAATTGAGGACTGGAATTCGAAGCAGGAGACAAGAATAGGCTATAACGAGAATACTACCAATATGAAGAGCCTACACCTTGATTCCTGTACTTCCACTTGTGCTGAACTTAGAAAGACCTCAAGTGTATTTTGAACTGTCTTTGTATCATCTCATCTGTAGTATGAGCTGCGGAGTGTGTTTACAAATTTATATGAGAGGGAGAGGCTTAACTATATGGGGGCATTGATAGGAGACCACTGTTCCGTTTTATAGGAGCAGCTGGTTCTGTACAAGGGTTTACTATAGAAGCGACTGATGCTGAAGCTGTGTGGAACAGATGGTATGAGTAGTAAGGTATTTGGAGGAAGTGGACTCAGCTTGGTTGGAGGCTGGGCTGGTAGTACTTGAAGAGAGGAGTATACTTAGCTCAATTTTGTTACCTCAGCTCTTTTATTTCTTGTTAATCTCTTAAAGCATCAATGGTTTCTGGAATATTTCTGTTAAACTAATACCAGTGTTAAAAAGTCGATGCAAACCAACTTTGGGTGATCCAAGATGGTAGAAGTACCAAAATCTTGAACAATGCACTTGGATCTTGGTTTACTAAGGTATTTGTAATCCCGTGCAAGTTTTTGACAACCCAGTGTAAGAGTTCCAAAAAGTGGAGTGATGCAACCGGATCTTGGGTTTATTATGGAGTATAGCTCTCCAGTTACCCAGGCCTTTCCAGAAGATAACAAAATGCAGAACCAAAAGAAAAGGTAAGAAAAAACGATTACCCTTAGGTAGAAGATTCCCTTGAAAAGTCTGCTCGCCAGAATCGGGCCCAAGTTCATGCTTAGAACCATCGACAGCTGTAAATGAGATAAAAGATTCTGTAGGGTGCAACAGGGTGAATGTGGGGTGTACTCTCAAGCAGACCAACCTACAACAGAATATAAACAACCATTATAGGTGATCATCACCAATCTGAAAGTTTAGGGTGCAAAAGGGTGAATATGGGGTGAATATCTGACGATAAAAAACGAAAAGCATAAAATGCAGTCCTCTAGTGATATCTCCATTTAATTTTCTGATTATATTTATTCACTGTAAGAAAAATGCAGGCTCAACTTTAACCATGTACTCTCAATAGTGACGAGCAATGAGTTTTTCATAACATTTTCTTAGCATTAACATAATTGCTCATTTCATAAAGGCCTGTTATCAGAAGTCCTTTGTAGTTGTGTAACTTTCTCCAAGACTGTGTTTGGGCTGACCTTGAAAATCCACCAGAACCAGCACCAACTTTCCTGGCTACAAGGCTAGAGTCAATTCGAAACACCTTAGGGTTGTCCTTTCTGATAGATATGAGTCGTTGAATAGCCAGTCCACCACCAATTTCACCTTCCATCATAAGAGATTCCTCCTCTCCAGCGTTCTCAAGATTTCTCCTACAGGGAATGCAGAGCACACGTGAGGTAAATCTAGTGCAAGAAAATAAAATTCTTATGTTTTGCAAAACAAAAGACAACAATGTTGATAAATAAATAATTCAGCAGATTACAAGTGGTCAAACGCTTCTACGTAATTGAAAAGTCAAGTTCTACTCTGGTCCAATTTGCAAATTGCTGCATTTACTAAGAAGTATTCTGAGGCCTATTGAAAATGCTGATGCAGACATACACAGACTAGAAGAATTCTGATTCACTTCCTATTGTACCAAAGCCATTAAAGGATGTAGTATAACTCATGTTGTGACAAAAAGAACCCCTGTTACAAGTGTATATATTCTACAATCTTCAATAGAGAGTAAAAGAGAATATAAATAAAGACTACACCTTTACTCAATTACTAAATCACAAAGTAAATAGATGGCTCTATTTATAGATCAATAGAGACACTAGCAAAACCTTAATTTCCTTATATATGACCACCTACTAACTACTAGCTAATAGCCTAACATTATAAATGTATTTCAACAATTCCCCTCAAGCTGGAGCATCCGCCTTGCATATGATAGTTGCAACTCTCATCCAAAGTTTATGCCTAAAACACTGTGTAAACTGGACCTCAACTAGGAAATGGATGTTGATTATATCGAACCGGATTTGAGATAATGACAATTATGTCCAGACCTTACAGGACAAACTGAATATAGTCCACGTTAACACCACTTTTGATGAAAGCGCTGAAGAAACAAATTAAGATCAAAAAATTGAAACCTCTCTTTCTCATATAACAAAGGTTAAACGTGTGAAAACTCGACTTGAATTGCAGCAAACTAAACTCCATCACCCCACAACGCTTGACTTTGGCAGCTCAATGAAGGTATGCTAATATCTGGTGCTCACAGCTTTTGCTTGGAAACTTGACAACAACCTCACTCGTCGATGACGGTATCAATTGAAGATGAGTCTCACAATAAATAACATCTACAGTAGGCTTCTTAAGATTTCAAAGGACCACAATTGGGGAAGTTGTTAAAGATGAGTTGCTACTGGATAAAGCCTTTTTCTTGACTCGTCTTTTTTTATAAGTGAGAGAACTCTATTAAAGAAACAAAAGCACATGAACCGGAGCAAATGCGTAAAGCTTGACTGATACACAAACCAGAAACGACAGGGGACAACAAAGGAGATGAAGACAGCTACTGGAATGAAGGACTTGATGGAACCCTATATTAGAGAACAAAGGGACTTGATTGAGAGTTTCCACTAGCCATAAAGACAAGGAAGAGTGACAAAGAACAGCTTGTGAAGTGATGGGGAGCAATGCAGACTCGTGACAGTGGCTTGAGAAAAGTTTGTGATGGTAGACTTCAGCTCACTGGAAAAGACAAGATCAATGGCAACAGATTGAGACGGGTGGTCAATAGACAGCGACTCAGAGGAACAAAGGAGCAGCAACTCCTTGATAACAACGAAAAAGCCGATGAAAACGACAAGTTTACTGATCTGGACGAACAACGATTCCCCTTGATGACAAGCAGCGATTGATGGAAAGAAGAAAGATAAACCTTGGGTCCCTTTCTAAAATTTTAATGAGTTACTTGACAATGTAGACTAATCCTTAAATACTTTCCCTCATGCATAGGCTGGACTTTGTGAAATATATGATAAAGATGGCAAATAAGGCCCGAAAAGATTTAAACTCGGGACCTCCTCAGGAAAACTTGATGAACATGCGTTGATAGATATGACTAACAAAATTCTTCAGTATTTGCAAGATTCAGCAAATATACCCTTGCAACTGCCATGTTTGGCTCATGCTTCGCAATTAATGGTCCAATAACATACTCAGACCCAGAATAATAAGTCCAAACAAAGACGAAATTAAATCTTTTATTAACTCAAGCAAACTATTTGTTCCTAATAATCAACTAAACCGCAGGATATAATCTAAACTAAACTTGTTTCTTCCTCCTAATACATGAAATTTCTTAAACAACTATTTGGCTCATTTTCTTCATGCTGCAGAGAGGCAATCACCAAAACTGAGACAGAAGTTGAGAAACTTACTCAATGACAGTATAGTCCTCAGTACATCCAGCAGACCTATACTCTCTTCCACTATACTCTTCATATCCATCTATTTCAATTCTGCTATGAAGCCATTGTGTACCTGCCATACAGCCAAATAAAATTCAAGGTTCTATCTTAAATTCTGATAACTTATATACGTTTTCACATATCTTATAGTATTTGCCTTCATGCTTTACTAATCATCAAATCAACCTCAACCTTCCTCAGCGTAGAGCGATATAGAGGATCAACTGTAATGGTCATAATTGTTGTGGCAGTGACAGCATACAGGTCACAGTTGTTAGATCATACAAGTATGAAATAGGAAAAAACTCAATGATTAACAAAGTCTCAGCTTTTGCATACTATAATGATGCTAGATTACTTCATGTTTGCTTTTCATGAGAAAATACCAATTTTTTTTTTTTTTTGTCGGTCCTACTCTAATCCTACTCTAACATTCACTTTCAGACTTTTGCCCTGCCTCCTTGCAGGGCGTGGGAGTCGAAACCCACTCCTGAAATAAAATCGTCCCCACCCCAATCCCTCCCTGAGAAAATACCAATTGAAGTGGCTGTCTTACCAGTGCTGGCATAATTATCATTATGGCTATGACACAATCCAGAATTGCCTATAACATCAAGAAATATCTGGTCTATGACAAGCTGCTTCATGGCCAGTGTAAGTTAACGATAAGCTGTCATGTTCATCCCTTCTTAGATTGAGCAAGACAAGATGTATCCATGTTGATATAGATGTGATAGGAGTTATGCAAATGTTGTGGGCAATGCCAATAAGTCTCTCCAATAACTTAATTTACTACCAATCAAAGGAAAAAGAAACACCTGCCAGTCCATAGTTAAATAATTCTATTTCTATTTGAATTGAACTTCTTATGCGCTAAATTGTCACATATGCAGAGAAGCAGCATCACATATATCCCGATAAAGAAGGAGGGACAAAAGTAATCAAAGCTTTGTAGACAATACTAACCCAAAATCTATTCAAGCACATTAATTTACTTCTTAAGCAAAGAAAAAAAAAAAAGATACTTGTGATCAAGTGCAAAAGGAATCTCTGCGGAATTGAACTGAACCTCTCATATATCTGATTGTCAGCTATGTAGCTACCAAAAAGAATCACACATGTCCAAACAATTCAACTTTTGCAGAACTGGTTTTTGCTGAAGAGAATCGACATTTAGTTTAAACTTACTGATAAGGAAAATCAGTACTATTGCTGCACGAACTCTTTAATATATCAGCAAGCTTTCACTTTTAAAAGTTGGAATTCAAAAACGTTTAAATAGTTGTAGTAGTATCAGGATGGTTAAGAACCCAGTCAAATCACCTGAAGGGACATGCTCCATTGATATGATCCTTCCCCCAATCCAAGGAACAACTTTGGCTATCCATTCACCACTTTTTAGCTCAATAGGGGTCCTCGAAAGTTCTACACCCTTATGGCTTGAGATCTCTTCAACATCTGGAATGCGCTTACAGCTCTCTGCATGCAAGAATCACTTGCATCAATAAGGGTACATGGAGAAGATGCAGAAGACATAGGCAAAGTCGCGGCATGATATCAACAAATGCAGTGATTTTCAAACATTCTTCTTTGGAGACAATAATAATCCATGAGGAAGAATGACATCCCCAGTCAAGGAGGAGCCACCTTCCTCGAATATCAGCAAAAAGTTGGAAAAGCTGCTACAGGATGTGCAGTAATGTTCATGGATTTACCAACTCTCTCCTTCCCACAGCAAAAAGTTTCTAAAAGATGTCCTGGAAATATCATCCATGTAAACTTTTTAAAGTTGATGCATGGCAATCAATAAGAGTTGAAACAAGGGTAAACAGTCATTAAGGAGGCAACTTTCCTCTGTGTGGATATGAATGAGCACAAAGTATCTCTACCAAACCATGGTTCTTGATTTAACTTTGCATTTATGACTATAAATCTGATAAACAAACATTAAAGTTCCATGTTGTTAACATGTTCACAGAATGAATCAATTCTTATGGATAGCATATTTACTATACCAATGAAAATGGGAATTTGTATCCGTTTTCCATCAAAAAAGCCAATTAACCCACAAATTGCTGCAGCTAGGGATATCTCACCAGCATTTTTTCCAGGATAAAAAACTGTGAAAAGAAGACGTGGCCTAATGAATATTAATCTTCAGCACTAATTATCACAAAAGGAATAGGTAGTATCAAGACAAAAAACAAAAATAGATATGAACATAAACTTTTGAAATCGGTTTGATAAGAACTTGATAATGAGAGAGGTCCAGCCACGTTCACAGCAGAACACGATTCCATTTTGCCAGGAAAAGTAATGAATTCATCCTCAGATACGTAGACACATCATAGGGTTTCCAACTTGCAAACTAGCATTACCTAAGCGTGCATTATATTTCTTCTCACTTGCAGCTACCATCTTAGACACTTCGTCCTCTGAAGGCAATGTAATTTGGATAGTGTCGCCATCCATGCCCCACGCATCAACCTGTGTATGATCATATTTGCTCACAATTTCCAAATAACAACTCCAGTGGTGCTTAATAACAAATTCTTAAATCAGATAAAACAAGCGCCCTTCCTTATGAAATGGAATTTACCATTGCCCCTCCACCTAGTAACAACATTACATGCAGACGACGTTTTGGCCTCTTCCATGAACCTTCTTCTGTGTACACTCTTATGGTAACCAGTGAAGATTCACGTTCTGCAATATAGTGAGTTAGCAGATATTCTCCCTCCAAATACTTATATCCATCACCATCATCTTCAAAAAGAATGCCCTTCGCAGTCTCTGTTTGGCAGAAAAGATACATATCAAAATATGGATAAAATTAAACCAGTCTTCTTTCCAGCAGGAAAAAAGAAAGATATGGATGAAACACTCGGTAGTCACATGCTATTTATCATATATTCAACCTTCCAATTTTTCTTAACAAAAAGATCCTCTTGCAAGTGCTTTTGACTTAAGCCTAATAGCAACAAAAATGTAAACCGATTGCCTCACTTTGCTGTCAACTTACAGTATCGATTAAGAACTTTTGTGGAAAAAAAATTTCGATGCTTGTCAACAGTAGTGTGTGACAAAGAAGCATGCCATAGACTCACGAGATAGGAAAATACAGAATTAGACAAGCTTACTTATTGGAAAGACGGAAAGAAAACAATCGGACACAATTTGGCAAGTACATTTAACAAGATTGAGTTAATGACATGCTTAAGTTGTTCTAAGCTTGAGCAACCAGAAATTATCTATTAAATAGACATCTGGCATTAGCGATTCTGTCAACAAACAACATAATGATAATTATAAGAATCCATAGAGGAAACAGTAAAATTTTCAATTGAAAGCGATGGACAATGATAATTAGACTTCTAATCAGCAACTTGACGCGTTCCAAAGATGAATTTTCACAAGTTATATATGTTCATGACCTGTAACCATCAATGCAACACTACCCAAGAAAAATTCAAGTCAAACAAGAAAATTCAAGTGGAAGAGATATACCGTGCTCATTCAAAGCCACAAGGAGTGTCAAGTCATCTGAAAGATTAGCTTCACCAACATGTTGGTGGGGAGGACCCAAAGGAATGATTGAACCACCTTGTAGAAATAATAAGGGCAGATCCTATCAAGTTAAAGCAAAATAACATTAACTGCCGGCAAACCATTATCATGAAGAGCATTACAAAGAAACTAAGAACTTGTGGTACCGGGTGTGCATCATTGAAATCAAAGGTCAGCCAAATTCCCTTGGGCAACACATGCTGCAAGTCATTTGATTCCTGATGGGGCATAGAGCTGATCAAGATTAAATGACATTAGCAGATGCATATGGATTTATGTTCGGCTTAAAGCCTTTTTAAACGGAATCTATTAAACCCTTGCAATCATCAATAGGGCCAAGAAACTTGGGCGAAAGAATCCAAAGAATCATCTGTTATTTTGAGGACTAACAAGAACAGTCTCAAGATTTAATAACCATCACATCTTTTGCTCACTATTCCAATTAACTTACCAAATGGCATATCTTTATGATGACAATGCTACAAAATGCAGAAGACCTTTAAAAGTAAGACATAACATTGAAGGTACTGATACGTTAACTCAATCAATCTCTCATTAATAGGGATTTTCCTCTCACAGTGGGACACGTACACTCAAACATTAATAACATAGATATGTAGGAAATCTATGTAATTTGTAAGCGGCGATGGCTACTGAGCCTAAGGGGGATGAGGGCCACCACCAGCCCCTCCAGGTGTGCTAGTAGTGAGAACATTGATAGAATACCATATCGCATAAATGCAGAAACATGCATACGTCATGTGATCACGCTACATAAGGCGTGGACAGCAATTATACCTAATGACATAATTAGACTATAGTATATTTAAGTTGTAATCTCAAAAGTTGAAAAAATATATTCTCTTTCTGAAACTCCGAGGAAGATACTAACTAGATCAGCAGAGACAAAAGAAAAAGGGAAAGACGCTAGTAACTGCAATACAATATGGAGAAGCAGCAAGGAGCTCACGTTGCATGTATCCTCATGACATATGCAAGGTCAAATTTTTAATTTTATAGTGAAGAGAGGATAACCTTGCACAAACCAAGAGTGGCCCTAATAAAAATGAATTTTCCAGTGTCCTTAACCTGGGATCTTTGGGATCTGCACAAGAACTTGTTAAGCTTAGATACCTATGCAAATAAGAACAGTAATACATGTGGTACGAAGGCAAGAATGTTATCCAACACCATGCTAACCCACCAGCAAAAAAGGTTGGACTTGCCACAAGAGTGCCCTTTTTATGAGCCATGTAGAAAAGAGTATATATGTGGAGAAGAAAGCGGTAGCGCCGCTTCAGTGCCAGGCGACAGACTTCCTCACACTAGTGCAAGAGAGACAAAAAAGAAAGTAAAAGATCAATTCTGTAAAATCTTCCGAGGGAACCAATGAATTTACAAAATAAGCGCCAACGACAATTAGAGGAATCTATACTTTCCAGCAATCTGAAGGTAGAGAATCTGATACTAAAGAGTCAGCATGCTAAATTGGTCATGATTTCATATATTTTACAAGAAAGGAAGGTCCAGAGGTTCTCTAAGCACTGAGAGACATGATTTATTTCACATGTTTCATAGCCATTTAAGAAATTTGGAGTCTTTCTGATGACGGGTCTATCAGTAACAGGAGGGAAACCTTTTCTTTCAAAACACTGGGAGCAAGGTCAGCGGACAGAAGTGCTTTATTGAGAGAATTTAATTCGAATGAGTGAAATAAAAATCATCAGGACAAAGTTCATGCACATGACATGAGCACGTCACCGAGAAAAGCAGCACAAACCTCCTCACCAAATGACCAAGGCTCATGGTCATTGGTGTCCATTTCAGAGTGTCCACGACAGAATGGAAACATTGCACCTATACCCATCCACCTTCCAAACAGCTTGGGTGTCGCATTTCCTACGAATCCACCGATATCAGGTCCTGAAAGTGGTTGACCACTGAGACCCTGAACAAAATTAAAATTAGTCAGGATGGATGATCTGTACATTTGTGAATTATGTGAATTATTCTCAAAAACACCGCATCAAATTTGTAGATGGGAGTCCAAAATCTGTACATAAAAGCTAGGAACTTTGGGTTGTCCAAGACCCACCAGAGGATGAAAGCTAGGATCTTTCAAAAAATGGATTCCTATTCAAGGAGTGCATAAACGCATGGATAAGCTCATAGTAAACCGTCAATTTGGATTCAAAATATGATGAATATCGCAGTTAAAGTCATACCAAAGAAAAGGCAAACGAAACCAGGATCCGGTGCTTCAAAGGGTCTAAATCACTTCAAATACATTAGAGAATTAAGTCTGCAAAGAAAGTCCCACAAACAATAGAACTCAATTATTTAGAGTTACTGCTTTGTCATGCCTTGTCAACTGCAAGCTTACTTATTTAAATCAAAGTGTCAGCATGGCATACAATAACTATACCTAATCAATATTGGAGCATCACCTATGTAGGGAAATAGAAATTAAGGTTACCGCTTGCTCATTCTCTTTGATGATATGCACAATGATTACCACGTGACTGATGATGAAAACCATATTTCTATGTCCATGCTGCACACTGCAGTTACAATATCATAATTACCCTGATATTTACAGACACTTGAGCTCCACCTTGAGTACACAAGCTTGGAAGGAAAGACCTAAATTTGCTACTGTCATTCCCTTGAAGTAATCCATCATAAGTTATAAAAGATGAAAGTTGGACAGGAAAATGCAATAAGTTCAGCGAAAACCAAAAGTAAACGGAATTTCTTCAAGCAAAAACAAGCAGCATAGCCTCCATAATTCACTTACCAGCTGAAGTACCATTGAGATGCTCATGTGCAGGTGCTCCCAGTTTGAAATGTTATCACCAGTCCAAGTAGCTGCATACCTCTGGCTACCGACGAATCCAGCTCTAGTAAGGACAAATGGACGTTTGTTTTCGTTAGATGATTTAATGCCCTCATACGTAGATCTAGCCATCAGCATTCCATAAACCTGTAACAGGGATGGTAAAATTGAGTAACCAGATCTTAGTGGACAAAAACAAAAGTACCAGCTACATGAGCAATGGTTACAAGTCACCAAGATATTTAGAATGTACCATTTGCAACCGGCGTCTATAACAAGGAAATTCTTGGGAATTATCACCATAAAATTTGATCTCTCGCAATAATGTCACTAGATAAAGGAGAAGAGTCAAACTACTTATTTGTTTGTCTAATTGCGAGTACATTCAAAGTATCTTTTCTGTTTTCTTCTCCGCTACACTAGAGCAGCAATAACTCTAATTTGGTAAATTGCCAATCATTTTCAGGCCTTGAACTACTGTAATTTTTCCTTTGGTCTCCCTCACTTCTTTGCTTTCTCCATAAAGGTTCAAACTAGAGCTATAGCTAAACAGAAGCCTTCAAAATTTACCTAGTGAGCATCAGAGAAACAAACCAAGCAATGTGGATTGCACATGCAAGCCAAAATTACAAAATTTACCCTTTCCATTTCACTTTTTCCCTTTGTGATATTGATAGGATTTATTTTTTACTGTTTTCTCTCCAAATGCTTAGAAGTTATTAGAAGTAAGAAGGGTAAATGGGTCTTTACCACTTTTAGGATTTATTTGATGTATATATATTAAACTTTATTAAATAATACGATATACATTTCCTCACATGTTATCATAGCCTAGGGATTAACTCTAGTCGACAGAGTAGCCACTCGCCGCCGTCAACTCGCCGGAATAGTCGGCCGCCGCCGC
Source organism: Eucalyptus guilfoylei (assembly GCA_016097605.1). NCBI lineage: Eukaryota > Viridiplantae > Streptophyta > Magnoliopsida > Myrtales > Myrtaceae > Eucalyptus > Eucalyptus guilfoylei. Next base: position 13,510,567 of record CM027864.1, on the reverse strand, counting down.
CTTGGCGTGTCACCGTCGAGTGTCTCCTTCTTTCTCTCTTTCTTGCACGATTCTTTCTTGACCTTTCGTGCGGCTCCCTCGCGCGGTTTGCGCGGCTCGCATGCCTCGCGTGACTCGTGCGACCTGTGCGGCTCACGCAGCTCCATCACGTGACCCACGTCGCTCGCGCGGCTTGCACGGCTGGTGCGGTACCCTCGCGCAGCTGGTGCGGCACCATCTCACGGCTCCATCGCGTGACCCACACCGCTCGCTGGGTCACTGATTTTGGTCGCACAGCTCCATCACGTCTCACACGGCTTGCTGGGCAAATTTTGGTTGTTGACTTGCTTGATTCGCATGATGACAGACAACATATAATGGAGCGCAAAGCACAGGCACTAGTGCCCTCATGCAGGAAAGGACTCTGAGGTGTTTTCTTTGCCACTGAAAGGAGAAATTCTTTTTGTCCCTTTACATTGATCTTCTGGAGTTTTTATGGCCTTTGTTGCTTCGGCTTTGATGGCTGGGAAGTTTACTGACCATTTTCAGATTATAAATTTGTTAATTTGAGGGTCTGTGAATTGGTGGCAGTCTCTATTATTTTATGTGGGTTGTGGAGATCTTGTGTGGTAATATTGGGTTATTAAATTATTGAGGCTGAGTTGTTTGACAAAAGCTAAGGTTAGAGTTTGCTTATTATTATTTGGAAAATGGGCGATCACTCGAAGAGTATAATTGAAGTAGATCCTAAGAAGAATAATACTGTGATGACTGAGGTGATTTCCTCTTCGTCTAATCGAATTACTGATAAGAAGCTCGCAGGTAGTGCTAACTTCCACCAATGGAAGAAAATCGTGAAGCTTACTTTGACAGGCAGGAATCAACATAAACACTTAACTGAGTTTAAGCCCAGAGATGATGCAACTTGGGATGGTGTTGATGCACGTATTCTTGGTCAAATGCTGAATTATGTGAAGAGTAATGTAGTTGACATGGTAACTCATATTGATACAGTCAGAGAACTACGGGAGTATTTGAATGTGTTGTATTCTGGCCAAGGTAATTTGTCACGGATTTATGAGCTATTGCAGGAGTTTTATCGATTTGAAAGGAAGGGACGCTCTATTACCCAGTTCTTTGCAAACTTTAAGAGATTGTATGAGGAGTTGAATGCCGTTCTCCCTATTTCAGCTGATGTTCAACAAATGCAACGTCAGAGGGAACAATTGGCTGTAATGGGATTCTTAGGAAGTCTTGGTTCTGAATATGAAACTGTTAGGTCTCAAATTCTTGGAGGAGAGAATATAGCGCCACTCACAAATACATTTGCTCGAGTTCTTCGAGTATCTCGTGAGTCTTCTCATGATACTACATCTATGGTGGGGAGTTTAGCTCGTGTCCCAGAGTCGAACTAGTAGTGGTAATAGGAGTGATGGAGGAAACCGTGGCGGATATAATGGGCGTTGTGTCCGAGGAGGCCGAGGCATGGAATAGGGAGAGGTCAAGGTCATCAGCATCCTTATGGACAATTCCACATATCTACTGATAATTCGGAGACTACACGAGTTTGTCATTACTGTGGCAAACCTAATCATATTCAAAAATTTTGCTACAAGCTACATGGGAGATCAGGGCAGCAGCACCAGTTCGTTAATACGGCGTCTAATATTAACTCTACTCCATAGTCATTTAAAGAGAAGGTAGTGATTATGTCTGGTGAGGAATATGCTCGGTACAAACAATCTCAAATCTCAAATCTCACAGCCTGTTTCTTCCACTGCAACTTTGGCACAGATAGGTAATGCTACTGCATGCCTTTCAGCTACTTCTCATCCTTGGATCATTGATTTAGGGGCTTCTGATCACATGTTAGGTCTTTCAGGTATATTTTCCTCTCTTTCTCAATCTTCGTCCATAGTTACTCTAGCCAATGAATCACCTACACATGTTAAGGGAATTGGCACAGTTAACCCAACTCCTTCATTGCCGTTGTCTTCGGTGCTTTATCTTCCATAATTACCATTTAACCTCATGTTTGTTAGTAAGTTAACCAAAAACTTTCAGTGTTCAGTAACTTTTAATCATGATTCTTGTATTTTTGAGGATCTAGCTACGAAGAAGACGATTAGTAGAGGACGTGAGGAAGGGGGCTGTATGTACTTGAAGATGCTTCTTCAATTACTTGCTCAAGTGTTACGTCCCCACATCAAATCCATTGTCGTCTTGGTCATCCTTCTCTAAGTAGTCTTCAAAAGTTGGATTCTAATTTTCAATCTCTTTCTAGTCTAGAGTGCGAGTCATGCCAAGTTGGCAAATTACATCATGTTAGTTACACACCTCGAGTCATTAAACGAGCAGTATCTCCATTTTTATTAGTTCATTCAGATATTTGGGGTCCATGTCATGTGGTTTCTAATTCGGGTTTCAGATATTTTGTTACTTTTGTCGATGACTATTCCAGAGTTACTTGGTTATATTTAATGAAAGATCGTTCAGAATTATTTTCTATTTTTCGTGCATTTATATCTGAAATTTATACTCAATTTGACATGCATGTTAAAGTTTTGCGTTCTGATAATGCTAAGGAGTACTTTTCCACATCTTTTTCTAATTTTATGACTCAATATGGTATATGATCCATGAATCTTCCTGTCTTAATACTCCACAACAAATCTGGTGTTGCTGAAAGGAAGAATATGCATTTATTGGAAATTACTAGATCCATGTTATTTGAGATGAAGGTCCCGAAAACTTTTTGGTCCGATGCTGTTCTAATTGCATGTTATCTCATCAATCGCATGCCTTCTTCTGCTCTGCAAGGTGGTATTTCATTTTCCACTTTGTTTCCTAATGAACCACTGTTTGTCCTACCACCTCGTATCTTTGATTGTGTCTGTTTTGTTTGTGATCATCGACCTGGAGTATCAAAACTTGATCCCAAGGCAATCAAGTGTATGTTTATGGGTTATTCCCGCACTCAAAAGGGATATCGTTGTTATTCTCTATTATTGAGAAAATATTTTATAACAGTTGATGTTTCATTTTTTGAATCCACTCCTTATCATAATGTTCCCATTGATGTGTCTGAATTGGATGAAGATTTGTATGTGACCACCATTCGATCTACTATTCCAACTGTATCACCAATATCTACAGAGAAACCACCTCCTCTCTAGGTTTATACTCGACATCCTCATGTCACTACTATTGCTCCCCCCGATCCTCCCGTCGCTACTACGTCATCTTCTGCTCCAGATCCGCCATTAGTTGACCCTCCTCTTGTATCTAATCTTGATCTTCCTATTGCTTATCGCAAAGGTACACGTACTTGTACTCAACATTCTATTGCAAATTTTATTTCACTCTTCTGTGTCTCCTACTTTTCGAGCTTTTTTAACTACTGTTGAACAATATCCTGTCCCTAAGTCTGTCGCTGAGGCATTACAAAGTCCTGGCTGGAGAACAGCAATGAAAGAAGATTTAAAGGCTCTCGAGACTAATCAAACTTGGGACTTAGTACCACTTCCTCTAGGCAAAACTGTTATTGGTTGTCGATGGGTATATGCTGTAAAAGTTAACCCCGATGGTTCTCTTGCTCGTTTAGAAGCAAGACTTGTTGCCAAATGATATGCTCAAGTGTATGGGGTTGACTATTTAAACACCTTTTCTCTTGTTGCCAAACTTACTTTTGTTCGTATTTTGATCTCTCTTGCTGCAACATATAACCGGCCTTTATTTCAGCTTGATGTTAAGAATGCTTTCTTGTATGGCACTCTTCATGAAGAAGTTTACATGGAGTAACCTCCGGGGTTTGTTGCTCAGGGGGTTGGACTAGTTTGCAAATTAAAAAAGTCTTTATATGATTTGAAACAATCTCCACGGGCATGGTTTGGAAGATTTTCTGAGGTTATACTATCTTTTGGGCTATCAAGATGTGGAAATGATCATTCTTTCTTTTATAAACAATCAGGGGGAGGCAAACTATTCTTGATTGTGTATATTGATAATATATCGGGAGATGACTTGGTTGGTATAGTTGAGCTAAAAACCTATCTTCAACAATAGTTTCAAACTAAGGACTTAGGAAAATTGAAATATTTCATAGGAATTGAAGTGGCGCTGTCACAGTGAAAATATGTCTTGGATTTGCTCACTGAGACAGGTATGTTGGGATCAAAGCGTCTTGATTCACCCATGGAACAATAGGTTAAATTAGTTGCTAATGGAGGAGAAATTCTTAATAATCCCGAGAGATATAGAAGACTGGTAGGTAAGCTGAATTATCTTACAGTTACTCGACCAGACATTGCTTTTCCTATTAGTGTAGTAAGACAAAAACTGTCTTCCCCTCGTACCTTATTAGGATGCAGTTATTCGGATATTAAGGTATTTGAAAAAAGCTCTAGGGAAAGGAATTGTTTACCAAAACCATGGTCATATCAGGGTTGAAGGTTTTTCTGATGCTGATTGGGCTGGGTCTCCAAATGATAGAAGATCAACTACTGGGTATTGTATCTTAGTCGAAGGAAATTTGGTTTCATGGAAAAGTAAGAAACAAAGTGTTGTTGCCCGCTCCAATGCTGAGTTAGAATATAGAGCCATGGTATAAGTGACATGTGAATTAGTGTGGATTCGACGGTTATTGACTGAGTTAGGCTTTAAAGATTTAGTACCCATGATTCTATGGTGCGATAATAAAGCTGCGGTGCACATAGCTTCCGACCTCGTGTTTCATGAGAGAACAAAACACATTGAGATTGATTGTCATTTTATCCGAGAGAAGTTGCAAAGTGGAGTAATTCTTCCTAGTCATATTCAAACCAATGAACAACTTGAAGACATCTTCACTAAATCCTTGGGTAATGGGAGGATAGAACATATTTGTAACAAGCTAAGCATGATTATTATTTATGCTCCAGTTTGAGGGGGAGTGTTAGAAGTAAGAATGGTAAATAGGTCTTTACCACTTTTAGGGTTTGTTTGATGTACATATATTAAACTTCCAGCTTGAGAGGGAGTGTTAGAAGTAAGAAGGTATTTACCACTTTTAGGGTTTATTTGATGTATATATATTAAACTTTATTGAATCATACAATGTACGTTTTCCTCACAGAAGTTATTGATTAGTTGTTTGGTTCTTCATCCAATCTAGAACCTGCATAGGCTATTGTTTGATAAAGATGAGTCCAACCAAAGCCTCTATAATTTTTAATCTCCAATACTGTGGTTCTTTTTCGAATCTTACATGTTTAAGGTTAAAGTTTGTAACTCATGCCACTATCAGATTATTGCAAATAAATCACTTGATTTCAATCTTCATATCACTGGATTGCTGTTTAATGCGATCACAAGCCACATATGCCTATTCTTTTTTCTTTTCTTTTTTTGTCGGTCATACTCTATTCCTACTCTAACACTCACTCTCAGACTTTTGGCCTGCCTCCTTGCAGGGCGTGGGAGTTGAAACCCACTCTTGAAACTTAACCGTCCCCACCCCAACCCCTCCGAGAACGTGGGGATTCGAACCCCCCACCTCCCCCTTCCAAGTTGGAAGCTACAAAAATGATAATTTTCTTTAGTCCTTTTATCCTTCAGACAGCAAACTTACTGATGAATGAAAAGCTTATGATTATTTGCTGATCTCTTCACACCGTTGATCCCGTAGTTATAGAACCGCTGATTTTTGTGTGGGAATTTCAACCCACTCATGTATGTGTTTTATGAAGGACAAGGCATGCAACCCTTATAAATGATGTGTTGAAAGACAAACTAAACTGAATGACCCCAAGCTATCTATTTATAGTAAAGTCAAAAGGTCAAAAATTACAATGTTGCCCTTATTGCTCCCATACATAAAATAATAAAGTAAATAGACAAATATACCCCTATTAGCAAAATACTCTCAACTTGATGAAAGTACCAAATGATCAAAGATAAACCTATTGTCCAATCTTGATGTTAGAGTAATTGAATATTAAACCACGCATTCATCTAACAACTTAAGCTTTTAGAATATTTGGCAGTGATTCCACAAAATCTCACACTTGCGATGGTCGTATTGCTAATGCTTTACAAAGATAGAACTCTTCTTCCATTGGCCCAGTCTCAATTTTCTTAAATCTAATGGTTTGATTGTGATTTCACACATGGAAAAGAATACTTAGATCATGGGAGAGAAGGTTCTCAAAGCACACAATGCAAATTTGGCACAGAAGATCCTCAGACAAGGAGGTGGAAAGCAAGGCACTATCTTATTTTGCTAGCCTCCCCATTCATTTTGGATGAAGCCAAATGTACAGGTAGGATAAACTAACCAAAAGTTGAAGCGTGACATTGCTTGTGTTAAAATGTGGAAAGCTGGAAGTTATCATATTTTATCCTACTATATTCAATAGAAAGCATTTAGCACTTGACCCCAAATCAACAACTCATTCTTTAACTCTTAACCCCCTTGCTTTTCCAGTACAAGCACAGTGGATACATTACAAAATTGCTTAATATCTATTTTTATATAACTCAAAAAGATGAAACACAAACTACAAATAGCAAAAGGTTGGAAAACATACATTATGATAGTGTGAGTGATTCTGGACACCTCCAAGTTCATCATCTCCCCTATGAATGTTGCTCTCAGGCATGGTCTTCGTCACAGACTGAAAGAGAAGTTGTGAGCCATAGTCCAACAAGAGAAAATGACAGAAACTAAAAGTACTAGTTACCTTAAAGACAGCCGGTTCATTCATATCATTCCATATACCATCAACTCCATTAGAAATGAAATCCTGAACTAACTGAGCCCACCAGTGACGGACTTTTGACTGTGTAAAGTCGGGGAAAACACAAGGACCAGGCCACACCTCCCCTGACAAGCAAACAGTTAATCAGCATTGTCTGATCAATTTCTGCCTTCCAGAATTTTGATTATATACATACATATACGTAGATTTATCTTCAGCTAAATCCAAATGAATGAGAATGTCTACATTTGTATGTTTTGAAAGATCTAAGGGATTACTCTACATTTCAAATGCTACAAAAAAGAAAAAGACGAAAAGGAAATAGCAAAACTACATAGACAATGACAAAGATTAGCCAAAACCACAGTAAAAGACAGCAAAGTACCAACAAATGGAGTCCCATCTGCTGCTTTCATCCAGACATCACTTTTGCAACCACTGTCAAAGACAAAATAACCCTCTTCACGTTTGATACCAGGATCAAGCATCCAGATAGCTTTAAACCCGTCTTGGTGGAGACTATCTACCAAAGATTTTGGATCAGAGAAGCAGTCCTGAGAATAAATACTTTGTCTCAGTTTCCATGCTGAAAATAACACTCTTTATTTAGTAGAGGTGTCTACTGTTGACTAAGCATTGAACCTAAGTCCTTTTACTATTAGACAAGTCAGCGAGGCAAAAAGTCCTAGACATGAATGCGCTTAGGAGGATTCGAACATAAAGTGAATACCAATCTCAAAGGACTTGGTGGATTAAACGTATGGAAGCAATGGACAAAACAGAAATGCATGGCATTTCTGCATCAAGAACCATACCTAAGGTTGAGATTAGAATATCAAAAGAACATTGATCATTGCAGTTCCTACAAAGTGAATTAATCGACAACATATTCCACACAACCTACCTCAATTCCAAAATGAATAACACCATCTTCCTCAAGATTATTTCTAGATGGAAAACAGATCTTCATTCATATTTGACAAAATTCTCACATCTTACATGTAGATGTAGATATATGCTTCACTTCAGGTGAACTTTCATGATGTAGATATGTAGTTATGCTTTGTTTTAAGTGAATTTCCATGATATGTATGTGACGTCTTTTTTAAATTGGCTAAAACTGTGAATTTTCATCCGGACATAAGTTGCAAGTGGCTTCATACCTATTGAAAGTGAGGCAGATGATGTGAAATTAGACCTATTTAGAGGAAGGTAGTCTGTAATTTTTTTTTAAACAAGGCAATAACAGGGTTAAAACAAAACAGGAGCCCATGCCTTGTCAAAAGTGAAGCAGCGAAACCCATCCATATAATCTATATCCATCCATACGACATCACAAGGAATCTTCTTTTCTCTGAATGAACTCGTGATCTGCAATAAGTGAACAAAAATTAGAGCTAAAGAACTGTCATGCATCGACTCATGAATGATACGCTGACAGCATACAGTGAAAGTTAATCATTGTTATCAAATCAGGTAGAAGGAAACGAGGGTTGAGGAAGAAAGATTGTAGAATCAAGCAAGATGCATCAAAAGGGCCAACCTCTCTAACTCTGTTATCAGAGTCATAGCTATAGCGGCATTGATGATAGCCTAAGGACCACTTTGGTGGCATAAACACGGTTCCTGACAATATATGCAAGCTATGTTGTTAATTCAAGCAATAATAGTAATAAACAGACTATCAAGAAAATTGTCTAATCATTCTGGTGGTCTTGTAAAGTCCATTTAGTACTAAACTAAAAATCCACAGATGGATGTTTCCAAAGAAAAGAAAAGTCATAGAATGACAGAAAAATTTATTCTGACAATTTCATTCATTAGCATGAAGCTTTTTCTTCATTTAAAGACGGGAAAAACAGAGAGTTCATGGTAATAAGAATTATGCATGATATCCTGATAAAATTAATACATTCAACTTTTCTGTGTCTGTAATTCTAACAGCATAACATGCATACTCCTCAGGAAAACCAATTAAGTGAAGCCTATATTTGTAATAAAAAGCAAATGGTCAAAAAAAGCAATAGACATGCCATGAGTGTTTTGGCATCAAATGTCAAAATCAAGATCTCAGAGTTTAGAGAGCATCTGTAGAAAAGATTCTAAGAATTTGAAGTATCACTTGTCCACAAAACGAAAAGGACCAGATAAAAGAGGCAGTAGAATTTGCAATATAGGAAGCACAAAAGCCTTGCTTCTAAACTGAAGTATCCGGTCAGCTAACAAAATGGACTTCTTCCATGTTCTTAGGGATTTTTGGTAAATTTGTTTTGAGGTCGGCTCATTCATTGACACACTTTCCAACATAGCGAGTAGCATCTTCGAAAAGTGGCCACACATTAAAAATGATTGGGAGAATAGAATTAAGCAGAATAGCACACATGTGGAAAGAAGCTGACATGCACAGCATTATTACCAATTGCATGAGACAAGGATGTTAAAACTGCGCCAGGTGAAGCAAATGGACCGAATGTAATGACAGGGTATGAGGATGGAGCCGTGAACTGTATTATCGACTTGTTTCTCAGATCAATCTGCCCATGAGAAAATATCACTCGTAAGCTTAAAACAAGTTTGAATCGGATCTTCCAAGAAACTACTCCAATATGTGATCACAGTCAGGAGTTCACAACACCTCACAATATCGTGTCGTGTCAGCAAGAATCCCCAGTGACTCTCCACTCGGAAGAACAGCTAGCACCCAAGGATGAGATTGGTACAAAGATGTAGTACCGGGGCCATAACCCCATGCGTCCATGTTCCATGTAAACACCTAAAACGAGAGAGATCACTGAGAATTCAAGGAGAGAAAACACATATGCTAGCATGCAAAGTCGAGGAAAGAGAACCAACTCTTTTTCCTGTGCGCTCAAGCTGTCCACTGACTTCGCCAGTCCCGTAAAAACTCGTTCCAGCAGGTAGCTAAATCGTATGTAAAATAACGTTATTAAGGCTTCGACAAATACATACACACTTGGAAAACAGAAATCAAGCAGATGAAGCTCCTAAAAGTATTGGAAATGTCACAGTCCGGGGAGCGCAACAAAACCAACCAACAAGTGATTCAACTAATTCAAGAGAAAGAAATAAGAGCATGCGTGACTGACCTCAAGTTTGACAATCTGCTGGCCAAAGAGACATTGGTAAGTCGGGATATAAGACGGGACATGATGAATTGTTATCGGCGTGTCCCTATCCTTGCCGTTGACAAAAGAAAGGCTAGGAAACACCGCGGCTCTGTCGTTCGCAGAACAATCGAAGCGGAAAACTCCTTCCTCCAAAATAGGCTCAAAGATCATATCTCCAGCAGCGACATCCGCAGCAACCGCCTGTCCTTCTCGAATAGTCATTTTAGTTTTCAATCTCGACCCGTCTCTGCATGCCACAAATTCGCACAGGCATCACACTGCTCTTACACCAATTTATCATATTTCCACATACCAAGAACCAAAAATGCTAAACGCCATCGAAGAGTACTGATTATAGTGTAAGAATCAAGATCTACAACCTCGCGTGCACATCAGAGAAACATCATGCATGTTACATATGAAAGTATATAACACAGGCAGGGGAGCTTGTGACGTGCAGGGACTTCCACGTCAGAGAAGCATCGCGCATGTTGCGTATCGAAATCTGCCGCAGCACAACCAATCTGATACTCGAAAAAAAAAAATTTGAAGCAGTAGGAAGCCAATACAACAGCAATCCAGCTCGTTGACTTTGGGGCTGTTTATAAACAGAAACGCGTTTGTTTGCGTTTTTGTTCCAAATCTGTTTTTTTTTGTTCCTGGGAACAAAATTGGAACAAAAACAAGAAATAAAAAAAACTTGTTTCTACGTTACCAAAAAAAAAAACTTATTTCTTGTTTTTGAAACAATTTGAAGAAATAAATTCTCTTCCTTCTTTCTTTTCTTCTATTTCTTTTCTTTTTCCTTTTTCTTTGGCCGGTCGCCGGCCTTGACCATGACCCGCGACCGGCCATCGAGGGCCAACGACGCCATCGAGGGCCGGCGACCTCGTCAAAGCGTCGGTTGGGGACCGGCAAGCCTCGTCGTCATGGCGGGCGAGGTCTGCTAGCCCTCGTAAAAAAAGAAAAAAAGAAAAAGAAAAAAAATATTATAAAATTAAAAGAAAAAAAATATGGCCGGCGACCGGCCAAAATAAAAAAAAGAAAGGAAAAAATGAAAAATAAAATAAAAATATTAAAAAATTAAAAGAAAAAAAAGGATGGCCGGTGTGGCCAAAAAAAAGAAAGAAAATAAATAAAAATAAAATAAAAATATTAAAAAATTAAAAGAAACAAAAAAAGAACACGAATTTATTAAACATGTTTAGGTTCTTTTTTTATTTTCGGATCAAGTTTACTAAACACGTTTTTCGATAAAAAATTATTCATCGTCTATTTTTGTTTTGCAAACAATTTTCAACACAAACATAAACAAACGCACCCTTCTCTCATGTACCTACTTTCATCAACGGTCCGATCCCCGTGACTCCAATTACACGCAGATTCATCTCGCCATAACTCGAATTACGAAACACACGGTCGTGGTCGCGAGGAGATTTTCATGTTACGGTCCAATTACTCGTCTAATCTCATCGCAACTTCAGATTAAGAAAAGAAGCGTTGATGCTCCGAAAAGGCAGCGCAGCGCACGCATGCAATCCTCTCGACTTCACCCATTCTCTCTCGCAAGCAATCAAAAGCGCGCCACAACGAGAATCGCAAGCCCGATCGCTCGCTCCAGTACGGACCTCAAAATGCGCGACGAAAGACGCGCGACTCAACTTTTCCCCTCCGGTGACGTGAACTCGCCGTGCAGAAACCAAAATCGGTCGCCGACAAAAGCACGCACGATCGGACGACGCACCGCAGCGCAGGCGAAGGCGGACGGACGGACGACCTGAACGGAGACGACGACGGAGCTGCTGCTGCTGCGGCGGCGGCGGCGGCGGCGGAGAAGACGCGATGGGGCGGAGGACGGAGAGGACGCTTTAAGAAGCGCGAGCCGCCGAGCGACGCGGCTCTCGATGGAGGCACGTGAAGGCGCGAGCGACGATGAAGAAGCTGCACGTGCTGGGACGGCGATGGTGCTAGTGCGACTGAGCAGTAGCAGGTCCTCCATTTTGTCCGCCACCGGGGGAGTGAGTATTTAAAGAAATTTATTTTTTTTAAAATATATATATTAGCAAAAAAAAGGAAATGTATAAATTAAAATGAGAGAGAGAAAATGGTGGTGGAGGGGTGGGGACTTGGCTTGATTTGAGTTGCCTTTTGCTGCGAATCGCGTGCATGTGCTGCAGCAGCAGCAGCAGCGCCTGGCTTGCTTTTTTTTTTAGAGACGGAAATGGAGAGAAAGATTTCGAACTGATTTCCAGTCGGAAGTTGCTCATTTGATATTCAAGAGATTTTGAGAAACTTGCCTGATTTGATATTTAATTATTTTAATATTTTTCATTACGTTTAATCTGATTTTTTTGCTTAATATTTGAACTTACAACCTGTAATTTTGAAATTAAGTAAAAATTTATAATACCACTACTAATGATTCTAAAAATTCGATAATCCTATCAAAATTCTCCCAAAAAAAAAAAGTCTTTTCAATTTGATCCGGCATTACTCCCTTATTTTAGAAGGAGCCCGTTACCATTAGCATGAATACAAGTTGGAGTAAAGTCAAAATTATTTGGAAAAAAGATTTCCTACAATTGAGAAACGATCGGAAAATTCAAATCCATGAGTAAGAGAAAGATTCCGAACCACTCGGGATTATAGTTGCACCTACAAAAGTCATCCTTCGTCCATGCAATTGCTTTGCCCATTTGGCATTGGATAGTTCTATGTACCACATTGTAATAGATATGATAAAACACCATAGGGACAAAAACAAAACGATCATTTAAATGTCATACTCGATACGACAAAACATATGGCGATACGACAAAACATCTTACAATTATAAATGTGCTGTAAGACCATTCATTCTCAAATTTTTCATGCACTTTTTTATTAGAGAAAAATGGACAATCGTTTTTGGACAATAAATGCTAACAAACCAATCATATCACATCTTTGTAACGTGTGAATCTCGTGATTATTATTTTAAACGAGAGTCATAGTCAAAGATGATTTCGTGCATTGGTTGGACGTGCATAATATCAAATACTAAATTGAATCTCTGTTAAAGTAATGCATCTTTCGATACGAGCCAAAAAAACCAGATCAGTGTTTGAACCCATCAGTCCGTAAGGATGCTGACATTGCCAGCACTTGCGGACATAAACAAAAGCAACCTAGCTCAAACCATATATTCATCCACTAGAAAGAGTGGCCATATCCAAATTTTCTATTTTTTAAGCGACATATCAACATATCATATCCTGTGTCACGTGACAATATCAGTACCTTTTAGATTAAGACTTTTATCAAAGGGGGAGGGGCCGTGACTGGCGGTTGGACAATGAGCTGCTCTAATTCAAGCATCATTTCTAATCAGAAGTCTTGCCAGCCCGCCCCTACCTTAACAAAACCACTACAAAGGGGGAGACCATTTGGGAATGTCGCCGTTCGGCGCATCCGAGTTATGGCAGAGTCGCTGCTCGGTCTCTTAAATATGAAACCTTTCAAGGTATCAAATTAAATCCACTCGCCCCTTCTAACAAGGGGTTGAGCAGAGCTATAGGCAATACATGACTACCGGGAAGCCGGGAAGCAGCACTAGTTGGAAACGACGGGGAAAATGCAACCTCCGAGTCATCAAACCAGAGTCACAGCTAGGCCGGGAAAACAAGCGCGATATACAGGATATTCGCTGTGGACAAACTCGATGCACGTCCAGAATGAACGCTGGATAAAACCACGCCACAATGCTCGCAGAAGCAGATATTGTGTCTGCACAGTGGAGGAAAATACAGCAAACCTCTTTTTCTCCTCTAGTAAGGGACCCTGGAAAAGAGACAGAAAAAAGGAGACAAGAAGCTCTTCACTTCGATCACCTGGAATTAATCTGGACTAGTTACATAGCAGCCTGCAGTCTTCTCATTTTTATGGCAACCTGGATGTTGGTGGTGCTGATCAAAATCGGCTGAACGTCCAACTTTTGATGGGATGTTCCATCACGGAGCTACGGACACAAGTGAACTACGGTGAATTGTGGATGTCAAGATCCAAACACAGATGGTTCGATGAATATTTAGGAAGTATCTGTATCAAATCTTGGGCGGTCATCTGCTGCTCCTCAGAACATTTTAGGCGTTCAGCAAATGTTTGCCATGGCCCTGTGATTCAATTGCATCATATACCCATCCCTGAAGAGCAACTGATCCAATTCTCCATGAGCAAATATTAGTGAGAACCCTGATAATTGGATACGAAGCGTAAGAAAAAAGCGGCGAGGTATGCAGAAAAGCAATTATGTGGCGAAAGTCAAGTATTGTGGGGAAAAAATTAATATAGGAAGGTAAAACGTAGACACTGGACAAAATCTGTAATTCCTTCCCTTGTTCAGATGCAAAATGGAGAAAACTATGCGGAGGAAAATAAAATTGACTGATAGACTTGAGTAGCCTTTTTCTTTCTCTTGCTTCTTGCTTACCACTTTCACTAAGTATACTCTTGTGATTATATTTATATGTATCAGACACAAGTCAACTTCCATCCATTTACCTCTGACTTTGGAGAGACCTTTTTTGGGTCCACCAGTAAGTAAATGAATTTCCTTCCATTCCGTTGTAGTTACCCAGATAATAGAATCATTGCAAGCAGGTTCTTTTTTCTTTTTTTTCCCTTCTTGTCCTTTCAATGTCTTCCATTCAAGATAAAAGAGCAAAACGCAAACACTCATGAGTAAGGAAGAAAAAGTGGGCACTAAAAATAGAGTTGAACCACATTAATATCAATTTGTTTCAACTGTACTTAAAGAAAAAAAGAATATCGCATTTCGTGTTTACGAGGATGTTTATGGTTCATGGGTCTGTTTGGAGTATACTTTAAATCAAAAACAAAAAACAACGAATTTCAGTTAGAATTCACCAAAATCAATTTAATAAGGTTAAAAGTCAAACCAAACCATGAACTTAGTTCATTTAAGAGATATGGCTCTAAAGCAATAACGGCTAAGAAGCTAAGTAGTGAGTTTCATTTAATTGCTAACATCAGGCTAGAAAATTATTTCCATTACAGAAAACCATAAAGGAAAAGTGCAAGCTGCAAAGACATAGAAAATTCATTAGCTATGACAATTTTCATTAGGTGCAAGAAAGAGGGATCATAGTCTTACTGTTGATGACAAAATCATTTCTTTAACAAATACTATCAATTTGGTTAGGTTTATCAAGTTAACACAAGTAAGGGAACCCCAACAAATAAGTTTAACAGAAAACTTCTCTACAACCTGAGACCAAATAAAATCAGCCTTAACAGATAGCAGCTTCATCAGTTTTTAATCTTTTGCCACCACTTTGACCCCCAAAAAAAAAAAAAAAAAAAAAAAACGCCACCACTGGAGCTCATCAACCATGCCAAAGAGTTACAAAATCCCAACTTAACAAACTAATTCATATGCCTATCTAGCAATGATTTTCCAGCCACCAAGCACATGGAGAAACTAATTGAATGGTTGATTGGTTCAATCCAGAGATACTAATTGATTGCACCAAATCCCCCAGCTAAGAGCAGAAACGTTAAGTAATTCAGCATTGCCTCACTTAGTAAGCAGATCCTCTTGACTCAACTCATTAGTGCCTTTTGACACAAATAAATAAAATCACAACCAAGGGATTGGAATTTAAATTTCGCTGTATAATGAAAATTTAATGCTTTTTTTTTTCATATATTTGTATAATGACAATCATAAGACTGGGACAAGATATCATAAGTCAACCTGCACCATCTTTAGAAATCCACACTCTCTACTTCCACCATGCACAACATTTTGGAACCACCGTCACTGATCTGGTCCACTATCAAAGGGTATATCCATACATGTCCTTCCCAGACAACTTAAAAATCAAAATCGTTTAAAGCAAAATGCTTTTGGAGTGTCATCAGAATAAGTTCCTGTTATGAGGTTGAGATCTAACTAGTCAAGCCTGCACTTCATTGTTACTGCCATTACAGCTCAACATATGAACATCCAATTATTTAGTACATTTCAAAGTGAAAAAATAAATGAACAAAAAACCGTTTTCTCTGTGCTCTATCTTCTTCTTTTGGTCTCTGTTACTTCTTGATTTTTTTTCTTTTACTCTCATCAACTTTATGTAACTTAGCAATAAAATAGATCGACGACAAGAATAACAGAAGAACACTAAAACAAAACCTTAATATTCTTATTTGACAAAGGAATCGCTTCAGCTGGTAGAACTTACTTAATATCTCAAAATGTACATAATATGAATCTAATGGACAATAGAAAAATTTACTTAACGCCATCACCATCACCTCAAGCAACTGCTAATACCGAATGCGTCAATCAAATGTGACCTCAAACTGCCTAATTACTAAATAGGAGACATGTCAAACAGGAACACCTACCATCCTTTTCACACTGTTGTGGCATGGAGCAAATCAATATCCAATTAAGCTTGGATCTCCAACGTACTCAGCAATTTGATCAAGCCGCACATTGAACAACTCCTGACTGTCAGCATCGCGGACTACACCAGTCTCTCTGTCAGAATCCCTGTCCACTAGACTCCCATGGACACCCTTATAACGACCAGACAAAACAAAAACCAGACCCCCACGCTTGGGTAATGCAGTCTCGAGATATTCTTGATCTACACCTTGAATAAGTTCTTTGCTCTCGTCCATCAATATATCACAAATCTTCGGTCCAACAACATCAACCACCCTTCCCTTCTTCAGATACAATCTCCCACCTTTCAAATTCTTGCTGATCACTCTAACCCTAATGTGACTCATCAGCCACCCAACTTTACCACTGTCACCCCTCTTATCTCCACCATTTCGAACGTCTCTCTTCACTTCATCTCCACTCTTTCTACGACTTCCAGAGCTATCATTCTTAATATGAAGCTCCTTCATCTTCCTCAAAAACTTTTCTTCCTCAGCAGAACCCAACTCAGTGAGATCCTTGATCCTGACCTTGACTTCCTCTTCTCTCCTTGAGAGATTCAGAATCACCGATTCGCCACCGCCCACTACTTCCACAATTTTTCCCTTCAATCCAAACAAGTCCTCTCTACTTCCCCCAACAATCCTCACCTCTTTACCCACTTGAAACCTCCCATCGCCTCCCCGACCATCCCTCCTGTTCGCCTGTGCTTCCAGCACTGGCTTCTGGGGCTCAAACCCCAGCCCAAACCTCTCCCGACCCCTCTTCTCAATCTGCCTAATCGGAACATCCTCCTTGGCGTTCTTTCCCACCCCTTTCCCCTCTTGCCAACCATAACCCCTAAGATAAGCCGCCGCAAATTCCTCCACGGGCATGTCCTCGTAGCCCGGATCATCCCCCAAATTCGCCAGCTCCTCCTTCAGTTTCAGCCCGTAATCATCCGGCCTACCCGATTTCTCGGGCGCCTCGGGCTTGACCTCACCCTCACCCTCACCCTCACCCTCACCCTCACCCTCACCCTCCACCTCCATCTCGCCGCCGTTCTCTCTCCGACGGACGGTGAGGCCGAACGACACGGCGACGGCGTTGGCCTCCTCCTCGAGGGACCTGGACTGGGACTGGAACCGGGAGAGATCGCCGGCGGCGGACTCCTCGGGGCGGAAAGGCAGGTCGAGGTTCTTCATCCGCTTGACGGGGCGCCACTCGTTGGGCTTCGGCGGGATGACCAGCCGGTTCCTGCCGTCCGCCGCGACATCGGAGGAATCGAACTGGGTGATCTCCTCGCGCCGCGCCGACGAGGACGGCGCCTCCCCGCGGCCGTCGCCGACGTCGGCGAAGCCGAAGGGGGCGGAGAGGGGCTTGGCGGCGGGCTTCGGGGGCTTCTTGGAGGCGTTGAAGGAGAGCTTCATGGCGATCCCTAGAGCTTCGCCGGAAACCTAACCGGAGCAGAAAGAGGGGCGAGGGGAGCGGCGACGATGTAAATCGAAGGAAGACGATGGGGAGAACGATCGAGGAAAGACGGGGAAGCGGAAAATAGTTTTTTTTAAAATTCTTTGTTTCTATTTTTGAACACTTTTTTTTTTTTTTTTTTTAGGAACAAAAAAACTTAAACGCGTTTGGTTACGTTTATGTTCCTTTTTTTTTTTTGTTCCGAGAACAAAATCAAAACAAAAAAAACTTACTTCTTTCTAAACAATTTCGTTAAACACTTCTTCTTCTCTCTCTTCTCTTTTCTTCTTTTTTTTTTTTGGTCGTCGCCTCGGCCATGGCCGGCGACCGCCATCGAGGGCCGGCGATGCCGTCGAGGGTCGGCGACCTCGCCGGAGCGCGTCGCGGCCCCCAGCAAGGCTCGGCCTCGCCGGATCCGGGTGAGCCCGAGCTCGCCAGCCAAGGCGAGGCTCGGCCTCGCCCGCGCCCGACACCGAGCCTCGCTTTGGCCGGGCGAGCTCGAGCTCGCCTAGATCTAGCGAGGTCGAGCCTCGCCATGGCCGGGCGAGGCCGCGGCCGAAAGAAGAAAAAATAAAAAAGAAAGGAAAAATAAAATAAAAATATTAAAAAATTAAAAGAAACAAAAAAAGAATAAAATTTACCAAACGTGTTTTTATTCATTTTTTATTCTCGGAACAAACGTTACCAAACGCGTTCTTTTGTTCAAAAACTGTTCCCGGAACGAAACACTTTTTTTATTTCGTTCCTAGAACAAAAAAAGAATGAAACGTTACCATGCAGCCCCTAGGATTTCGGTCAAAAATCTTAAATAGCGTGTTCGTGTTTCTTTGATAAATTTATGACTTAATGATGTGTTTCTTTGTAAATTAATTTATCCTATTCGGCCACAAAACTTGATGATGTCCCCCGAAAGGACATCAGTACAAACTGCATTACAGAATTTCTCAAAAATATTACTTCCTTTTATTATATTAAAAATAGGCATGGCTTAATTAGATCTTGCTCAACCCCTTCTCATGTTGGAAGGGATAGGTGAGAGTCCGAATCTCCTCCTTAATGATTTCAGGTGGGAATAATTTAGATTTACGTGTGTGTTTTTAACTCTCGCCTTATAAGAAAGTTGGCCAAAAGTTTAAGAATGAGAAAACTAGGATAAAATAAATACATAAAAAAGATCTCGCCCATTGATTTACCTCAATTCTCCCTCTTCAAATAACAATGCGAGCCTATACGAAGTTCTTGAGCACAAGACTTCTCGGGATAAGGTATAATTTCGGGTTTAATATCATAGAAAAACTTCAAATTATTATCAACTATGACACAAATATTTGAAACTTTTATTTGTATCATTAAAAGTTCTTAAATACCCTATATCCTTTTTTGTGTCATAAAAACCCTAGATTTATACTAATACGACAAATATTATATGAATAGAACTAAAATAAAAACGTGTCACTTTATAATCTGGATATTATAATTAACACGAAACTCAGAACATCGGCCATTAACGGTTCCTCGAAAGAAGAAAAAATAAAAAAGAAGGAAAAATGAAAAATTAAATAAAAATATTAAAAAATGAAAAGAAACAAAAAACAACATAAATTTACCAAACGTTGTTTTATTGGCGTTGCAATGAGTTTAACTTAATGGCCCGGAAATAGATTTCCTCTTTGATTTGGATAAGTTGTAGTTTGTCATTGGAGTAAAAACAAAACCGGCTGGCTCCAAGGTAAGACTCAACAAACTTGCTAATGGAGTGCGGTAGTGAAGCTAAACCGGTTCCCTCCAGAACCAGACCGTCCATACCAATTTCAGTTTATTCGCAAGTTAAATCGGAAGAGGACCTTCCCTTTGCCAGTCGGAAGATGACATTCATTAGTGAGTTTGAGTACAAATATGGAAACCTGCATTTGATTTGAGCACATATGGAGGGGGGGGGATACAAATAGATTCA
This sequence comes from Eucalyptus guilfoylei, assembly GCA_016097605.1. Lineage (NCBI taxonomy): Eukaryota > Viridiplantae > Streptophyta > Magnoliopsida > Myrtales > Myrtaceae > Eucalyptus > Eucalyptus guilfoylei. The sequence continues at coordinate 13,490,869 of CM027864.1, read as the reverse complement.
GAAGAAACATATAGTTTTAAGGTAAGGAGGAGGACACATGAGATTTCTAGGTAAACAAGCTTGAATGAATGCTCGATGAAATCTGAAAATATCGGTAGTTCACTTTACACCAAAAGAAAACTACGTCCTTCGAGCAGCTGCTACGCATTTGCCATAATTTTGAAAGATCAGGCAGTGGTGTCATTGGCCGTGCAGTAAAACTATGTGACCCCAACTTCAGGATGATCATCGACTGTCAATATTAAGTACAGTACCGGAGAGAGAAGCGAGGCTAGCAAGCAAGAATTTTCTGGCGCATCCTCGGCTAATTTGAAATTCCCTAAACAGCCAAGGAGTCACAATTTGAGCCCCAAAAATACAACCAAGCTAAATAAACTGATCCACCGCATGCCCATCCTCCAAAAGAAGAGGACGAATATATATTGTATAGATCAAAATTCACCTGTTTGAGGCAAACTACAAACAGGACCATAGCGTGCCAATCTACTTCGCATATCAAATTCCAATCCGTTTTGAGTAAATTCACGGTACTTCAACAAAATGGCTCAAGAGATGCGAAAGAATTTTTCATTCTTCATCTTCGCTTGTCTCTATAAGAACAAGAGGTTTTGTCTTTGGTCTCTTGGATGCTCTATGATCAATGCTTTGGCATTTACGTGACGAATTCTTGTCAGGCTGATCAGAGCCTTCATACTTCTCAACTTCTTCAAGAATTCTACTCCCATACTTCCCTGCCTTGAGCTTCCCAATTATGCTCTCCAGCTGCCAGAACAATTAATGGTGTGGTAAGTCCTCGTCCAAGTGACAACAAATACCCAAAAAGAGAAGCAGTGAAATTGTCTCATTCATTTTTTTTGGTAGCACAAACCTCTTTTATACAATTAATGAATTACCAACATTACTGGATTTAGTAAATTAGTTAAGAACTAAAACTTCTCTGAGCTATGTAGCGTGAATTTCAAAGGAGCTCTGAACAAATCATGTTTTCCCCAATCGCACACAGGTCCATAAGCTGATTGTTTAGATTTGGATGCATTCAGAAAAATGAGCTCAGTTGATGTGATTAACACTTGACTTTCAAGATTTCCAAAATATATGTTCCATAGGCTTTCCTCATCTTCATGAAAACATAATCAAGTAAGCTCTCTTGACGAAGAAAGTAAGCATATTTATGCTACACTTTGAACCAGAAGATATTTATTCTCAGTGCAAAAAATAGTCAACACTTGCCTCTTCTATTGAGCTGGGTTTTCTGGCGCTAATCATGCTTATATGTTGAGTTGTCAAGACTGAATGCGGTAATATCCCCCCATGGACAGAAGAGAGTTCCTTTCGCAGCTCATCAAGTTTAAACTCCAAACCAGAGGTGGTGAGGCCACGCTTAGTATATTTGATGTTGTCGTTCATTCTTTTCTGATCGCTTAAAACCTCAAGCTTAACCATCATCTTTCCTGCGTGAAAATAAGCATTGTTGGTGTTAGAATACATCCCATTCTCTCACACAAGCTGTTGGACCTACAACATAGGCATATCATTTGCAACCTTAAACTAAGATAGAGCAATAAGCAAATGTTCATGTGAAGGTTGAACGCAAAAGCTTAATAATTATTCAGACTAACAAGGAGTAAAAATTATCAGTGCACAAATCCCTTGTCATGAACCAGCATGAGAATAGTAGCCATGTCTGCAGTATGAACTCAAAAAGATTCACAAACAGAGGAAAAGCAAAGGTGTTAACTGCCCCCTTATCTTCGGTCATAAGCATGACTTCAGAATTATTGCTTTGTTCATACCTCAAAAGAAAGTCCTCAAATAATCTGAAATTGCAATTACCTTTTACTTGATGGGTAAGCATTAGCTATTTCTAATAAATGTGAAGCAGCATTCAGTATAAACATGCACTCCCTTCTCAAGTGTCCAAGTAGGGAGAGGTTTGACAAATGGACATTAATGCTTTTGTCAAGATGGACAGCGAGACCCATATTAATAGATTAGTACAAAATCAGATCGACACAATTTTCGTGTCATCCAATTGCATGGAAAACCAGTGAATTATAAGAACAGAAATTCCTAGCCATAGTAAATGTAGGCCACCACTTATTCTCCTTTTAATTATCTGGACAGATTAGGAAGTTGACGACGAGGTGGTGGAAAAATATTGGCTTTAAAAAAATATGATGCCAGTGGTCAAGCTCCCTAGAGCACTGGTGTATGGCCAATCTCAAGATCGGCATTGGAAAGCTCTGATCAGAATTTCGCCAACCACTGACTTGCTTAGCATTAAAGAGGCACACTGATGGAATTTGCAAAACATGCTGCTCCACTTCCTGAGATATGTGAAGACATATCCATTGCAGGAAGATGAGATTAAAACACCAATCTTACTTCACACAACTACTTAATTTTTAGTGCTATCAACAATGGACAAGTGACTACTCCAAGGTGACCACATTCACATTATCTCAAACAAAGAAACAATTTAATCAAGGATAAGCAATCTCAACAGGCGTCCGCTGCAATTAAAAATAATTGTAGGTTACATAAATCTCAAGAACTAGAAGAAGAATTCTTCATACTACAAGTTTTGAAACATGTGCGCATGATGCACAAGATACTACTAGTTTTGATTTCACAAGAAATATGCTAAGATATTCATAATCTATCAAACAGATTGAAAAATCAGCAAGTGAAAAATCCCTGAAAGATGAACCTCAAGGGTTTGCCCCTATGGGAACTTCATTAATAAAAAAAGGCATGCCAAATGCAGATATTCCAGAAACAAGAGCATCCTGGCCATTGCAAACCTCACTTAGTAGTATTTAGAACACAAGGGAATAAGATGTTAATGACATGCAATAAAACTAAAAAGTGACACATGCTGTGAAGATAGAAACTTTGTACCTTGCAAAACTTGCTTTGTCAATGGTCCAAGTGTCACATAAGCATTTGTAGCATAAGCTGTATGCTGATATTCTTCTTTCTACACAATCAAAACAAGACTTAGAACTCACCAAGAGAGTTTGAACATTTGACTAGTAGGTGTATATATCAAGGAAGCTCTTGACAGGAAAAAAAAAAGAACTCTAGAATGAGGAAATCACACAGGTGTAACATCTTATTTATAGTTCTAAAAAGATATAAAATAAAATTATAATTCAATTATGTCTTCACCCTTGTGAAAATTAACCACATCAAAAGACCGTTATTTGGCAAGAGTGATTAAGAATTTCTCTTGCATCCACCATGGACACAGATCCAAGTACTCATTCTCATCCCAGACAAACTGACAATAATACGGCAGAAAAATCACAAAAATAAGTTAAAAGGTCAGGAGAATCTAAGTTCTTACCAACACTCGATCCAGTATCAACTGTATCGCCAGTTGCTCTAATTGCTCCTTCTTAAGATTAGAACCTGGAGAAGATACACAGCAGAAAAGATAACATGAAAGAAAAATTAAAGCTGGAAGAAGGGACAATCGCAAAAGGAAGCTACAGACTCCTAGAGTGGCATTATCAAGAAAGAAAAACAGATCATTCAAAATAAATGGATAGCATCTCATAATAGGAGATTTATCAGTATTAGAACAAAAGGAAAACCTATTTACAGAAACCTATCCATTTGTAGCTGACTGCCGAAACTGTTTGATTGATACCAAATAACATTGTCTCTAGGAAAGACCCAGGACGAACTTAATTGCTTTGTCCCATGCAGATGTATTTTTATCTATAATAACTAAGATTTAACCCGATCCTTCAAGTATCTTTATACATATCTTATATCATTTATCACTTCGACATGAGTCTCCTAGCCGCAATCTATATAAGACTGCCACAAATTTGGAGACAATTGGGTACAAATAACATAGCTGGACTACTCTATTTATTTGCTGTCTGAATATCATGTTAAACTAGAGGATGAAGCCATCAAGTTTAAGGGCCAAAGAACTACATTACAGGTTCTATACCACAAAATGGATATTTACAAGAGAAGCAATCAAATCACTAGAGAATTTCACAAACAAACCCAACAAGTACGCATTCATTTTAATGTTACATGCATTTATTATATAATATTAATATGCACAAAAAGCAACCTAACTCCTTTTGCATTGTCTTTATTTTATCAACCAGCTGCAACATGGTCAATCTCTGATCCTTCTCCCGTACATCTTGAAGCAAAGAAATGACAAGGTTTGCATGGCCTGCAGACAAGATCAGTCAAAGCAAAATTATTGATCATCCTAGAAGGCAGCTTTAAACTACTGGCATCGAAAGCTAAAAAGAAATGAAATAAAGCTAGTAGGAAGCTTGATGCAAAGAATATAACAAAAAAAAATGTCATCTTTAGAAAACAAAAAGACATGAGAGCGGTGGGAAAATTTTGTAGAGGATATATTCTAGTGCACGATATTTAAGCCATTGCACTTCCATTTCTAAAGGAATGGCCTTAGGAAGGAGCTTTGGGTGTCCAAAGCCCATTTGGCCAAATATTGGGTGTTTGGTAAAATTTTTGAAAACCACCTTGAGGGAAAGTTTGCCTTTGAAAGGCCGAAAGCCCAAGGTAGGTCCTAGGCTGCCTTGGGCTTTTAGCATTCTCGGAAGGCCCTCTCTAGGGTTTAGTATAAAAATTTTGTTCCAAAACTATCCTCACTCAATTTTTGTTTTGCCGTTTTTGCCCTCATGATTCACTGTTCATCTTCTTCAACCTTAGATGTCAGCCGGCGTGGTTGCGATGGGTCGGCGACGGGTTGGAGAGAGGCCGGCGTGGTCGTGGCTACACTGGCAATTGTCACCGGTCAGTCGCGCAACCTCGGCGAGCAGTGGCAACCCCCCACAAGTTGCGTTGCTGCGACCCAAATTTGGTGCGCAACCTCCATGAAGGGCCACTTAAGGTCGCGCGATTGTCTCTAAGGGCCGCCTGAGGTCTTGCAACCTCAGATGTTGGCTGCCGGCAACAAATTTCGATCACCGGCGGCCGCCTTCCCTTGCCAGCCAACTTCTTTATTTTTTCTTTCGACGATTTTTTTTTTCTTTTTCTTCTTTTAATCACAAAAGTCCTCTATAAATATAATCCCTCCGAATACTATTTTGCTCAAAGTTATTTCACAATGGACTTTCAAATTACAATTTGCATTTTGGAAAACCCTTTAAACTTAAAGTCCTCCGCATTTTCCCTAATATTTTCCCCAAAAGTCCAACCAAAAGTCCAACCAAACGCACCTTGAGTCTGTCCACTCCAATTATTTGGATGCACTTATTCTAAGTGAGGCCTTAGTTCCACACCACATTGGTTAACATTAACAAATTTGACCAGAGCCAAGGTTTAATAATCAGAAAGGGGAAATTTACATCTCAAAAATGAACTCACAAATAAGGGACGTGTATGGCCATAGAAAGGAAATGAAAAACATAACAGAAAAAAGATAAAATCCAACGCCTTAATCTTTATCAAATTTTTGTTAAAAGCTAAATGCACATATCAGATGAAGATTGAAAGTCCAAGGTAATGTACCAGATACGTCTATCTCTTTGATCTCATTAGAGAAGGCACAGTTGTCGCACATTCCTATGCCAGGGAAATCATGATTTAGTCATTAAACAATTTTAAGACATTGAACTAAAACAATGCCAGTTATAAAGAGAAAATCTACTAAAATCAATTTACTGAGTGAAGTGACAAACTGCAATGGAAGCTAAACAAGCAAGACCTCTACAGGAGATAATTTGCTTGTGCAAACATATGATTCACCTCACCCAGTAAACAATCTTACTAGAAATTTATAGCATCTCTAGCATTATATATTGAAAAAACTATCATAATAAACAGATGTACCATTGCAGTCTTGCACTGCTTCAGCAAAATGCCTGAAAAAAGCACTTCGGCGACATTGTCTTTTACTCTGTAACACCAGAAACAACTTAGAAAGAGTTTCATGAAAATGACAAATTAAATGATCTTTAAGGCTATAATAGAAAAAAAGGTTATTCAGGTAGAAGATTTTATTCTCCTAAACATCCACAATGTCACAAATAATGGTAATTAAGGACAGAGCAGAAAAAATGTTAGAGCTTTTAGTCTGCCCATGGACAGTGTAAAGCAATTAATTAGTAAGGACAAAAATGAAAAATTCTAGAAGAATGAGTAAGAAATTTGAAATTTATTGAGCAAACATACGTTACCACATCCACCAACGGAATGTGTGAATGCAGAGGGAACTTATCCATTTACTTATGTTAATACACTAGGGAACAAGTGTTGGGTGAGGTACGATTCTGATGTCTGCTTTGGCGATTTATAAACATTAAGGACATGGGACCTTGGCAAAGTGTCCAAACTTTGCACCATGAGTTAGAGGACACTTTCATGTAGTAAGGATTGGAGTGTAACATTTCAATATGATTACAGATACCTGTAATGCGGCATTTCCAATTGTAGTAAGAGTAGGAATAATCCGGCACACTAAATATTAAACTCCATATTCTTATGGCCACATACTCTTAGCATCATAAGTTTGTCATGCTCAAATTGATTTTTCCACCAAAATTACCAAAACCAGCAATGCGGTGCCCTTCTACACAGGAACACCCCATTTAAATGACATGTATACTGCATGGCTGTACAAGGCACCCTATATTTAAAACTGAAAACTGCTAAGATCATCAACCTGTGCAGTGCTAGGAGGGCAAAAAAAGGACAGTACCTGACAGTACCGTACTATGTCATATAGGTTTTGCAACCCAGAGTTCTCGTAGAAGACCATTGAACTCTGTCCAAGAAAGAATGACATTTCATGGATGAACAGTACACTAGAATATAAAAATTAGTAACCAAAAGAAAATTTATACCTGCCTAGGAACATCTGCAGCCCTATAATATAGTAAACATTCTGAAGGAAGTCCATCTCTTCCAGCCCGCCCACTTTCCTGAAGTAATTGGTGTTACAGAAAGAAAGATTTTTATTGAAAACAGTTCAGAAGGAAAAGTGTGAAAACCTGGTAGTATGTTTCCATTGATTTACTCAGACTGTGATGGATGACAAACCTGACTACGAGAAATAATGATGTTGAGTACACAACCAGATGGAAATAGCAGTAACACTTGACATCAGATTAAAAATAGAAGTGCTTCGACAGGTATATGCATAAACCAAAAACCGAAAAATTAAATATTTTGGCTGCTAAGGGTTCCACAAATAAGGCCACATACAGGAGAGCCTCTCCACACAGACACAGTAAAGCACGCACACAGGAGACAGGCATGGCGCTCCAGTACTGATAATCTATAATGCATTCGAGGGTTGGGATTATTTCCTCTTCACAAATTCAGAAATTCAGATGTGACACAAGGTACTCAATCTTGAATGTCCATTCTTGCACAGACCGTGCATTAATTCCGGCGGTAGATCTCTTCAATGTGTTTCATTTAGTAAGAAGCTAAATTTAGTTAACCCTGGGAATAATAGAAGGTGATGACGATGGGTTTTACTTTCCCTGAAGGGTAAAAAAGGAATCTACTAGCCTTCTCACAAGTCCATCAACATCAGATGCTCTATCAGATGAATTACACAGCAACCTAAATAAGTGAAAAGAACTCTAAAATGAGGCAAATCTGGCAGATGACATTATCAAGGAGTATGTTTAGTAAAAAATTTCTAATGCTCAGAAATGGAGCTATGAATATAAAGACTGCTTTAGATTAATAAGCATGACCAACTAATTCCTATTCAAAGAGTAAGAGACATTTGAGAAAGAAATCCACACATATACATAGCATTTTGCAATACTAACCATCAGGTTTGTTAATTCCCATTCCAAATGCCACCTACAACCATGAGAAAAAAGAATCGTAAAGTGACTTAGATAAAAGCATAAAATTTATTTGCATACACATACCGTCCCTATAATTACTTGTAGCTTGCCATTGCTCCACCTGCAACAGACAAACATTAAAGGGTCAAGCACATCTATGCAGGAAGAAAAATGTCCGAGAGTGCGTAAATGGACCTTTAACTAACTATCTCTCTCCGTGGCAGGGGAATGGGCATTGAAGCATAGTTGAGAGCTGTGTGTGCCTGTGCGTATCTGTGAGCTCCACCATTTCTTTCTTATCAATGTTTGAGCATTTTGAAATCTTCTTTCTGTAGTGTGATTAAATATGCATACCACAACTTTGCAGGTCGAACACATTGTCAAGATATCACACTAGTTCAGCTACAGTCAAAAGATTGCTCTACTTCAGGTTAATGTTCTTTTAGCAGCAGATAAAGCTCATGAAAAACTTAGAGACCCTCCATTTGATTAAGATAATGAAATAGCACAGTTGGACAGAACAAGACTGATTTATCACGAATACATAAGGCAGCCATCATCATTAGTAATTCTGCTGGTGATTATGCCATTGGTCTCTGTTTCAGTCAAACCTAGGGTAGAATGGCACCAAAATCTTGCAAGTGAACAGTCACGGAGAGAGAGAGAGAGAGAGAGAGAGAGTCATGGAACTTATTGACATACAAAGTGAGCATGCAAAAGCCATGTTTACCTCAGATGAACTTTCTCACGAGCATTTACATCCATATCTGCATGATAATAATCTGCTGAAATTCCTCTATCACGTAACTCCTTCGCAACCTGTTCTACACCATACATGTCGGAAATGAGTGTATAATATTAGTTACAAAGAAAGTACAGATATGTAAGCATAGAAAAGTAATTCAGTGACTTCACCAATTGTTGTAGTAAAAACAAAAATAAATGTGATTCTAAGAACAAATGGTATGTGGCATCCTCAACAGAAAATAACATTGCCCTTTTCACTAAATCAACACAAAGACCTATTTATTACTATGAAGCCAGCAATCCTAGCAACTTTAGGAAATTTCCTGGACTTTGTTCCTATGGGTGCACCATATCACAGTATTTAGATATATTTGATCCATTCTGTCAATTCTGTGACATTATTGTCAATACTATCATTTTCACTTGTGAACCAAAAATGTGAGCTGACACCTAAGGAGAAATTAAGAAATGCCCCACATAAATTCTTGACCTTCTTTTTCGAATCAACTGTTACAAGGAGATATAGTCTAACAAGTAACAATTTAGTGAAGTAGTCATGCAAATTAATTAGTGAATTTATAATACTGAACCACAAATAACTTGACAAAAATTGAAAATCATAAAAAGAGCACATAATGGCGAAAGTAAAAGAATTGATGAAAGGATGTTATGAGTCGATGATCTAAAACACTAGTATGAGATATTAAATTTAATCTCAGTTTGCAGCCCCACTTGCACGCGAATTGGAAGAATGTCATCTAATGAAAAACACTACACCAGCCAAAAAAGAGAATGCAAAGGAGTTGACGGATGGACTTAACCTGTTCACACTCCTTCCTAGAGAAGCAATAAACTATCCCAGATTCATTATTGGGATAAGATTCCCGTATAAATTCAGCAATTTCGTCAATAACCACTTTAGCAACAGATGACTTCTCTCGTACCTGCAGTGCATCCATAATAGACATTGGCTATCTGGTATGCAGCATATAAATTAAAGATTCAATAAATCAATCAATAACATACCATATAAAAGAGATTTGGCCTGTTAACAGTGCTGACGAACTTAGCGCACTTGGGGATCTGCAGCATTTCCATCAGATCGTTTTGTACTTTCCAAGTAGCAGTTGCCTGTAAAAATAAGATGACCGATTCATGAGATCGCAAATTCTTTAAATTAGTACATTTAACTACATAAGTAGCCATGTCATCCACAAAATCAATAGAAAGAAGATATGAGAAGACATACAGTTAAAGCAACCACGGGAACACTGGGAAACTGAGTCTTCAAGATACCAAGGTTTTTGTAGTCGGGCCGAAAGTCGTGACCCCACTGACTACAGCAGTGTGCCTCCTGCAGTTTACAGACAAGCAAGGACTTAGTACAACCAACCACATGACCATATTCAGCCTTACCAAGATGGGCATTGACGTCAAGATTCAATTAGTTGAAGTGGCATTTATTAGTTTGTAAAAGCATGTTTAACCTAACGGACCTATGGGTTATGATCAAGAAAGACAAGTGCCTAAAAGGCAGTGTTGATGTGCATGATTAAGGGGAAGAAGACACAATGACATTTCCTTCTACTTCTTCCTCTTTTATTGCCCTCTATAGATAAGCAAAGTCACATCTTGACAAATCTATGATGTTTTTTTTTGCTGTGACAAGTCTAAGATGTTGACCAACTATAAGTTCGCTAAAATTACTATCTTTCTAAGTTTCTCTACTTAATAAACAATCCTGAGCAAGCAGTTGTCAAGACTAAACCTACTTCAAAGACGATCAACAGAAAGGAAGCAGCAGAAGAAGTCAAATCAAAGTTGGACAGTGCTATCCAGTAACTTCTGCAACTAATCACATGCGTTCGAAAAGCTCATTGTATCCAAAATATGATAATCGTACATCATGTTTCCAGCTTTTAACGTAAGTCACACGTTAACTGGATCAAACATCCTTGATCATTTGACCTTCATAATGAAGTCCTCGATTTGAATCCTAGGTGCTGCTCCATAAACAATGTAATACAAAAACTAGTTAGCTGATTCTTCGAGGTTAGTCAAAACCAGTTTTAAATGCCAAGCCTTAGGTGCAGTTTCAACTTAAGGCAGCACAACTGGCAACCAAACTCAGATCAACAAATAAGTGTAACTACATTTCTTAAGCTTGTTATCACTTGAAGCAGTCTAATTGGCCCACCATCCTTGGTTTAAGACATTATGATAATCTTGTCTATCTATCATTATGAAGTACCATAACTTTCAAGTTCGAAGTGGAAAGTTATATCACCTTGCTACATACACAGAAACATAGGCTGCTCAAAACCAAAATTTACCAGCACTAACCAACACTGAAGCTTAGAGATCACTTAAGACCAAAACCAGAAAGAAAATTCAGATATTTACATCAATTGCTATCAAAGAAAGACGCCCTGCATGGTGGCATTTCTCCAGCTTTGACATGAACCTCTTGCTCTTGGATATCTTTTCTGGAGTAACATATAGTATTTTCAGCTCTCCTTCACCCTTTTCAAGCGCCTTGTATATAAACTTTTCATTGTCCTTGCCAGTTGTTGACGTCAACATATGTGCTGGAATGCCCAATGCAGCCAGACCCATCACCTAAGCAATGGTAATATTGCGTAAGTTTATGTCACTAACAAACTTCACAGAGTATAACATATTCTCAAGAGAACAGAAGATAGGAAAACACCTGATCCTGAATCAAAGAAAGCAAAGGACTGACAACAAGGGCAACTCCTTCCTGAAGAATGGCAGGAAGCTGGTAGCAGAGGCTTTTGCCACCACCAGCAGCCATGATGACCAGGACATCCCTTCGACTCATAATGGCATTTATGATCTGGAAACAAGGAACAGGCAATTCTCGGTAACATGTTGGGTTAAGGCAACAAATGGAAGACGTACCCATTACAAATACATCAAGCTAGGCAGATATTTGTACGAAAGTAATGACAGGAACCCCAGTCGATAGATTTAAAAGAAAACATGGCAATGAGTCTGACTTTCAGCAGACGGAGTCAGAATAGTAGTATGTGAAACTTTCAATTCATTGCTATCACTCTGAAGAAATAATTATGTGTATAAATACATTTGGCAATTACTCTGCTATGATTTTAAAAACTTACATTAACAAAGGGAGTGCATTTATATGATTTCAAACGGGAAGGCATATCACAGTGTGAACATGAAGTATACAGAGCAAAATACCAATTTAAAAGATCCCAAAATTAGGCAAGAACTTCAGCTCCACCTATTAACCTCCAGAATAACAACTAAAACTGCAACAGGGATATTTCCAGCACTAACCTCCCGCTGATTCGCGCGATACTTGCGTATCCCAAAAATGTTGAATTTGACATTGTCAGCTCGAGCATCCCAGTCGAAAGTGCCCGACCAATCTTCCCCAGACGTCGAAGCGCCATCCCTCACTGGGCTGCCAACATCCTCGCACGCTTCCAACAAAGACTTCAGCTCAGACTGCCGCTCATACAGCTTCTCTTGCCGATCAAGCAAGACCTTTATCTGGTCTGCACGACAGTCGGCAAAGAATTAAAACAAACGGCAACCCCAAAACGCGGCCAATCATAGAGAACAAAGCGGCCGACGAAATCGACCCCCAAGCTAATTAACGAGCAAAATGCACAAAGCCGGGAACTTTCACCGGTCCCATTTTGGTTCTTTTCTGAAACGAAAGTCTCAGCATAAGCACAGAACGATTCAGTTCCTGCAAAACGATCACGGCATACTCAAGCCGTTCCTGATTTGCTACATCAAAAACTTCACTCCCGACATCAATCGCAGTCGTCGCGCATCAAGGAACAGCTAACGGCGACCATCGTGGAGAGAGACAGAGACAGAGACCTTGGACGTCTTGAAGCTCCACCTCCACGCCCAACAGCTCCTGCAACACGTCGCCGACTTCCATCGCCTCCCGAGCCGGCGACCACGATCGCGACTCCGATTGCTCCCCAGGCGCCGGAAATCCTCCCGCCGGAATGGGGACCGCGAAACCCTAGAAGAACGTCGGTGCCGAATATCGCGCCGGCGATCCGCTCCTCCTTCCTTCCTTTTCTTTCTTCCCGCCAGAGGCAGCGAAGAGCTCCCTCCGCTTCGCACCTTCGCTCCGCCGTCGGGCTCACCAGCGGCCCAGTGATGTTGGGCCTAAATGGGCCCAAAACGAAAAGGCCCATCAACTTCCGCTTGCAAAATGGGCCCACGCAATCAGACGCAATGATTGATCTTGAAGTTAATTTGGATTTATGCAACTTAGGTTTCTAATTCTAAAGCTTATGATTTGACATCTTTACTTCTTTTCTTTAGGCATTTTTTTTATCATTATTTTTTGGCGAAGCCATGGCTTCGGTACGTGTCTGCCGAAGATCGTGATTTCAACAGAGATCAGCTCGCTTATTATTGGAAATTAAGTATCGAGATGCTTCCGGGTTGACTCGAGGTCAAGGGACATATTCAATATCTCACCTACCAAAACCAAAAATTGGAGACTTTTTATTGTCCTCTGTCGTAACGAGAGCGAGAATGTACTTTAACCTATCATCGTACATGCTGCAAATACTATTCCAAGTCATGAATAAAAATTATTTTACCTTAGTTTTTAGGTTGGGAAAAGAATAGCTGACTCACTCTGTTTACTTATAGAGTGCTTTTAAACTATGTCTTTTAATGGAGAGTGTAGATCAAATGAAAAGCTGGTAATCCCCAATGCACTAGATTATTTTGTGACATTTGAAAGTTGGATATTTTCTTATTAAACATATTCAATCGATGTTCCAAGAATGCCCAATAAATGCAAACTTTTCAATGTTCGATGCCCAAATTTTGGATACACTCTCTCAATTTGCTTATTGAAACACATATAGCTAGTCCATATGATTCGTCTATAGACTCTTAAGCTACGTTTGGCACTCAAAATAATATTCATGATAGGATAATTTTATCCTATCCAGCATTTGATGCTTACTCAAAATATGATAAAATAACAAGTGCGTTTGGTTCAACATTCTGCGCTTTCACCCTTCAAATGGCCCGTTTGGTTCACCTTTTGAGGAATGTATTTGCAAAAATACAAATACTTTTGGGTGAATGGGGTTTTCCGAAATGCAAATAACATTTAGTAAAATTTGCTTTGAGAAACAACTTTGGCCAAAATACTATTTGGTAAAATTTGTATTTATAAATAACTTTTAGTAAATTAAAAAAAATATTTGTATTTTTTTTTTTTAAGTCCGCCACCGGACCGCCGGATCCGGTGGTCGGATGGATTCTAGCCCTTAGACGGTCGCCGGGGTCGAGCGACCCCAGGCGACGATCGCCTGGGGTCGTGCGACCCAGGCCGACCCCGGCGACCATCGCCTGAGGTCGCGCGACCTCAAGCGGGCACCTGGGTTGCGCGACCCAGGCGTCACCTGAGGTCTGGCGACGGTCGTCGAGGTCGGGCGACCCTCAGGCGACGGTTGCCAACGTATTGCCATCACGCGCGACCCGCCGGCCTCCGATCGGCTTTTCCACCGGAGAAGATGAACAGTAATCGGAACTTGCATTCCGAAAATGCAAGTTCCCAAAAGACCTCTAGACTTACTTTAGACTAAGGGCTCTTAGAGTCATTTGGAGATGCAATTGTATATTACCAAAGTTACCCAAAAAATCGAATCAAATGCGTTTGTATTTGGCCAAGGGACTTTAGAGTCCCAAAGCCCATTTCCAAAACCGAACCAAACGAGGCCAAAGCTCCTTGGGGAAATATTGGATTGTTTGGCAATCATTTTGAAATAGCTTTCAAGTGAAAGTCAGTATTGGGAATGCTGAAAGCCCAATGTTAGTAGGGACTAGGGATGTAGATCGATAAAATTATCTCATGGGGAGGTGGAATAAAGGTGGATAAAATTTCTAACATCCATGATATGAAAGTTATTTTTCTTGAATAATAAATTTCTTAAATTAACAAAACTAAAATTATATTTCAGTATAAATAATATTTGAATTCTAATATAAGAAATTCAAAATAACAAAAAATAACAATTTAGTTATTCTAATTTAATCTTATTTTTATTTATTTACTCGAATTTAATATATTATATAATATAAATATATAAATATAAATATTTATATAATTACACATTTTAGGTGTATTAGTATAGTTTACTATTTAATAAAATTTTATTAGAGAACGATGGAATGAGAAGAAAGAAATAAAAAAAAGAGAGGAAAATAAAATGAAAAGGCAAATAAAAATAAAATAAGTAAAAGTGTCGCGAGAGAAATTTTAATTCATTTATACTAATATACTATTTATACCAAACAATATATTTGATATGATGTAAATATATCTAAATTGATCACTGTGATCACCAAATAATGGATAATATATAGCAAAATTCATAAGTTTTGTATCTTATCATATCCAGTCTTCTTTTAATTTAAAATTCGAACGACCAAACGTAATCCGTAGGGGTCGGCTCGGTTTGATTGGGGAGTTGGGAGATTTCTTCCGTCTTGGGACCGTAAGTTGGATCCCGCTAACTGCACCTACCGCACACAGATCGACCTTTTCATGAGCCTCCGGATAAGACCTTTCTAAATATACATAACGAATAAGGAAGTATCATTCACCCATTTGCATCAGCCAGCCGACACAAAGACAGAGATGACGCTGGTCTTACTTTCTCCCATCACCCCTCTCTCTCTCTCTCTCTCTCTCTCTCAATAAATGCAGAGCTGCCCACCGAGTCGGGACCGCTCGACCACGTGAAAGGTGGGCGAGGCCAAAACCGCTGGCGAGGTGGGCGAGGCCAAAACCGCTGGCGAGCGACAGGGGACAGAGAGAGAAAGAAAGAGGGAGATACGTTGAATTCAAGACAGGAGCTCGTTTTGGCTCCTGGGAAGAGGGAGAAGCTAAGGGGCCGGTGCATAAAATATGGGGCCATTCAAACTTTGCAGGGAGAGGTTGGAGATTAGAGAGAGAGAGAGAGAGAGAGAGAGAGAGAGAGAGGGAACTGGAAAAGGGGGGAGACATTGAATGCGTAAAGGTTGGGCGTGTCCTTGTCCTCCTCTCTCCAGCTTTGCTATGTTTGCTCATGGGAGATACCTTTTTGTCTTCCATCCCAGCAACTTGCTTTTTCTTTTCTTGAATGCTGCAGAGACTTTCCTATAATTTTTTTCTGTTTATGATCGTGCCATCGACGGTGATAGTAAGTGAATGTGCAAATGTAATGATCTTGACTCGAGCCGTAAGTAAAAGGGTTTCACCACAATGTTTGTGGATGGGATGATAATTATGGTGTATTAACTGGAAATGAGCGAACGAACCAGTTCAACCCAAAAACAAGCCTAAACCAACCAATATTTGTTCATAAGCGGAGTAGTGCAGTTTCTAGTTCCAAAAGTTAAAATTTAAAACATGGAATTGAATTGGTTTCAAATTAGTTTACCCATAACTCTACGCAAATTCTTTCACTCATTATTTGTCAAAATTTAATACATTTGATAAAGCATCCTCAAGTGAAAATAATTGTATTCATGTTTCACACGTGCATATTATATCAATAAGAATACAAAATAAAAGAAGACAAAAGAAAAAGATTTAGCGATTCCAATGTCAAGAGAGCTTCTTTGAGAACCAACTATAACAAATTATCAAGTTTCAAGTCCCAAACTTATCTATTTTGAGTCCAATCACCCTTAGTATTAACTTGGTAAGAAAGTGATTTGTGCATTTAACTTTTTTTCGTGATGCATGAAACTGTTGCTCTTTAATCCTATGATTCCTTCTTATTTTTACCTACAATTGAGAACAGAGATCTATTGGAATAATTTTTTTAAAAAAAAAGAAGGGGATTTAATGCCGTTGCAAGCCCAATAGTAATTACAGATAGATAACGCAACTTATATATCACAGGATCTACGACAAAATCATTTATCATGGTCCTTTTCGTGCTCCAAGAACCTTATCTTGAACGTCTGCTTTCTACTTTTTCACAGTGAGAAGCAAAAGCAAACACACGGGTTTCATAATTTCTATCACATCAAGCGCAACAGCCAAGACAATGATGAAATGCCTTTTTTGTATTTAAAGTGATCTATTATGATTGTAATGACACAAGTAGCTAATCAATTACATGAATTGACGCATCATCCATCATCGTACAATATTTCACACGAGAAGATAGAGATGCAAGCGTGGCCTCACCTCGATCATGATCATGCTGCCTACGTGAGTGCATGACCCTTATCTTTTAAGGTTACAGTTGAGTCCAGACAATTCAATGCTTGAATTAAGGTTTTGAGCAAGTGGGTTTTCATCCATGGATGGATTTGAATGATGGGAAGGACACACCCGAAAGGAAAACGGCAAATTCATGTATAGAGTCATATTCAAGGTGCAATTAGAGAATGCCAATTGTATATTTTCAATAATGAAAATGCAAGTGAATGAGTACACAAAATATGATAATACTTTTTGATAATCTCCCGTTAAAATATGAGCAATCCTACGTGGTTGTTTGTTCATACCAATTTATCTTAATAGATCTATAAACGATTAAAATAAATAAAACATGTACTTATTAGAAACGCGTGCCAATAATCAAACCGATCGCCTAAGTGTATGTATAGATCGAGGGAACGGGTGGAGTTCCAACGAAGATCGGCGGATGCGGGCCCCACGTGATCAGCAGAACACGACAAAATTGCCTTTTTCGGCCATTCTCCCGCCACGTGCTTATGTGTGCTCGCGTGGCGTGGCGTGGCGTGGCGCGGCGCGGCGCGGCGCGGGTCGGCTGGGGGGAGCAAGTGGAGAAAAGAGCTTGCGACCGCACGCGCGTATTTGCGGCTTTTTATTTTTATTTATTTTTAATTTACGCCATTTTTCGATCCCACCCACTGCATTTAATAATGACGACGGTCGGCTTTCTGTGTGGGGCCCGACTAGAAAAACCCCAATTTTTTTTTTTTTATATATTTATGGTGCGATTTGTTTGGGAATGAATTTCTTTCTTTTCTTTCTTTCTTTTTACTTTTTTTATAATGGTTAGATGGGGTCTTGATTGATCATCGTAAGTCGTTTGTAGGTAGCTTTGGCTTTAAATTTGATGCTGATGAGACACGTCTTAATCATATCAAGAGATTTGTACATGTGAAAATTATGGATTATAACAATAGTCTACCGATTCCATTTTTGAGTATCAAAGAGCTAGAAAGATAAGTTTCGAAAACCCCATTCTAAAGGAAGTATCGTATACATCATTCACGCGATTGATGTGATGGTGATTTGTCGGTTGCCTTGCATAGTCAATGCACATCTTCTTGAATCGACTTTTGAGGCTTATAATTGGAGGGTCTCTCTTGAAGTTCATTCGGGTTTATATAACTTAGGTTTCTAACTTCCAAGCTTATAATTTGGTGTCTTTAGTTCTTTTCTTTAGGCTCCTTTTACCTTTGGCGAAGCCATGATTTCGTTACATGTGTCCGCTTAATGTTATGATTGACATATATCTACTCGCTCAGCATAAGAAATAAAGCATTGAGATTTTTCCAAAGTTGACTTGAGTTTGATAGGACATTTTCCATATCTAACCTACCAAAACCAATATTTTGAGAATTTTCTCACTTCTTATAAAATGAGTGCAAGAACAATACTTAACCCATTTAGGTCAAACCGTTGACCCAACCTAATTTTTGGGGGTCTAGATTAGAATTTTCAGTTGGTAGAAAAGAAGATAGTTTATGCATCTCCCGTTGTTTTTCGACAAGATCACCTGCATTGCCAAGGTATATTTACCTTCTTTATTTTTTTTTTTACCAATTAAGTTTTATAATTAAACAGAAGTTATAAGTAAGAAGTCAAATCAATATCCTCACAAATTCAAAACCAATCAAATTCGTATTTTACAATATTTTTCTAGTTGGAAAAAGAAATATACAGTTACGGTGTGATTTAACCATGTATCTTAGTGGAGATTTCAATAAGAGCACTCATCAAGCAATCAAACGAAAAAGTTTGTAATCTCTAATGCATTGAGTTATCTTGCGACACTCGTAATTAACGCTTTGAAAGTCGAATATTGCTAGTAATTGCAAGAACACCAATGAAAGTGAAGCTTTTCAATCTTTTTGGTACAAAAATTCTGGATATACTCTAACTCTATCAATTTGCCCATTAAAATACGTACATATTGCCGAGCCATATATAGTTTGCCTATTAACCCCGGGCAAGCTCGACTGATTGGGGGCGACGGTTTCCAGAGTGGGAGTCGAAAGTCAAAATTCCAATGTCGCATGCGAAATATTGATGAGTCAGGGCCACATGTACAGATGAAAAACCCGACCTCAACTGACTCATGAAAATTGCACTACGTTTCGTGAGTCTTTAGGTAGCATGATCTCCATGTCTACGTTAAAAAGAAGATGATGAAGCTAGGAAGCTGTCATCACCTTCTCTCTCTCTCTCTCTCATGGGCGTTTCTTCATTTTTTGAGAGAGAGAGAGAGAGAGAGAGGAGCTCATGTTGGTTCTTGGGAGATGAGTGGGGGTGTGCATGAAGTAAAGCTGGAGAGAGAGAGGAAGGGAAAAGGTTTCTAACTTTCAAGCTTATAATTTGGTCTCTAAATCTTTTCTTTAGGCCTTCTACATCTCCAACGAAAGCCATGATTTCGCGACATGTTTCCGCTTGATATTATGATTATCTCTGTAAATCTACTCGCTTAGCATGAGAAATAAAGCATCGAGATTTTTCCAAAGTTGACTTGAGTTTAATGGTACATGTTCAATATCTAACCTACCAAAACAAATATTTTAAGACTTTTCTCGTTTCTTCTCATTAAACGAGTGCAAGAATAGTGCTTAACCCATTTGGGTCAAACCGCTAACCCGGCCCAATTTTTGGGGGTCCGGATTAGAATTTTCAGTTGGTAGAAAAAAGTTAGTGCATCTCCCGTTGTTTTCTAATAAGAATACTTGCGTTGTTGAGGTCAAGTGACCTTTTTCTTTTTGTACTAATTAAGTTTTATGATTAAACAGAAGCTGAAAGTAAGAAGTCAAATCGAGCTCCTCACAAATTCAAAGCCAGTCGAATTCGTATTTTGCAATATTTTTCTCGTTGGGAAAATAAATATACAATTATAGTGTGCTTTAATCATGTATCTTGGTAAGAAATTACCAAAGAGCACTCATCAAGCTATCAAACACAGCTTGTAATCTCTGATGTACTAAGCTATCTTGCGGCATGCATAATTAACATTTATAAAGTCATATTTTTGTCATTGAACATATTCGATCAGCATTGCAAGAACACCCAATGAATGCAAACCTTTTCACTCTTTTTGGTGCACAATTTGTGGATATACTCTAACTCTATCGATTTGCCCCGTTAAAATACATACAAATTGCCGAGCCATATATGGCTTGCCTGTTAAGCCCCGGCCAGCTCGATTGATTGGAGGCGATGGAGGGTTTCTAGATTGGGAGTTGAAAGTCAAAATTCTACTGCCGCGTGTGAAATATTGATGAGTCATGGCCACCTGTACAGATCAAGAGCCCGACCTCAACTGACTCACGAAAATCGCAACGCGTTTCATCAGTCTTCAGATAGCATGGTCTCCATGTCTGCATTAAAAAGCAGCAGATGAAATTGGGAAACTGTATCACCTTCTCTCTCTCTCCACCTTCTTTCTCTCGTGGAAGGTTCTTCATTTATTGTGTGTGTGTGTGTGTGTGTGTGAGAGAGAAAGGGGAGCTCACGTTGGCTCTTGGGAAATGAGTGGGGGTGTGGATGAAGTAAAGCAGGAGAGAGAGAGAGAGAGAGGGAGGGAGGGAGGGAGGGAAAAGGGGAGAGAAGCATTGAATGCGTAAAGAGGGTCGATGTCCTCCGCTCTCCATCTTGCCACTCCTTGTGGGAACCTTTTTCTCTTCCCAGCAACTTCTTCTCCTTCTTATTTATTCATTTGACAAGTCTTTTCTCCTTTTTATTCTGTTTTAATAATAACAATAATAATAATAGCAGGGCCCCCTAATTCTTTTTTCTTGGCCTTTATTTTTCTAGCTCTTCGAACACGGTTGGAGCCAACCGCGAGAAGCGGAGACCAGGGGATCTCGTGTCCTCACACATTACGTGATTATCTCGATCGACAATGTTGATACCTTAGGACGTGATAATGATGGATCATTGGTATTTGGTTAATAGGTAACCCCACCAAGACCCGAGGACTTCTCCCTATGAGAACTTCTACGACTATTCGTTTGATATACAAGGACAACAAACTATCAAGATGTGGTCCTACACGCCTTGTACCCCTAATTTCATTTATATCTTTTTCTTTCTTGGTGAGAGGGAATAACATTTGTGTGTTTTTACATCCCAAGAATCTTGAAGTCGAAGCCTTTCAAGGGCTTGTTTAGGTCCAACTTCTTCTCCTTTTTATTTATTCTTTTGGCAAGACTTTTCTCTTTTTAATTATGCTTTATTAATGATAATGAGACCCTCGTTTTCTTTTTCTTTCTTTTTGCGAGCTCTTTGGATACGGCTAGAGCCAACCGTGAGAAGCAAAGATTGGGGATCTCGTGTTCTCACACATTACATAGATTATCTCGATCCGCAATATTGATGCCTTAGGCCTTGATAATGAGATAATACGCACATACAATTATTTAACTCGACCCCCTTAGTGAGGACGATAAATTAAATCTTGAATGAAGACTTGATGTTGCTCGCTGTCACGGCGAGGTGGATTATTTAAGGAGTTCTTTTTTTTTCGGAAATTTGTTTGAGAGCGTTTCGCCGTGATATTTGATGAGTTATAATTACAAGGTATTCACTCGTTAATAGTATGATTTGCATGTTTAATTTTCTTGTAATGAGTGAAACGATGGCACTTTAATCCATTAATTCCCCTCTTTTACCCTATAATTCATAGAGTTTTGCTGAAAAAAAGTCGAGTAGTGGATTCATCCGGCTACCAACCTATTAATAATTTAGACGGCCAAAACCCAACTGTATATCACATGGTTTATGACAAAATCATTTGACATTCTCCTGTCACATGATGCATGGGGTTACATAATTTTTATCCCATCAGGCGAGATAAAAGAAAGCATCCAAAGCCTGAACTTCAATGGAAGTTACCTTTTTCTATTTATAGTTACCTGTGGCCGAAGCAAAACTTTACCAATAGAGAGCATCGGATGTGAATGAAAACCGCATGAGACGATGACACTTCAGTATAGATTGAGTCGACTCGTGTGCTTGAGTTTGACTGAACTCGAATATTCAAGATTGGATACTCAAGTGAGTTTGATTGAAGCTGATTTTGGAGTTCGACCTCAGATTAAAATGGGTTTTTGCAGCTTGACTCACCTTGTTTAGTTAATAAGGATTAGTTGCAGCTTAGATGGCACTATAAAGTCGAGCTATGATGATTCAATATAAGTTAAAAGGAAAAAAATTCAAAAGCAATCTCCGCTTTTTATGTCGTTAATAATTTCCATTTTAGATTTTTTAAAATAGCAAATAGGGGTGAAAATGAACATCGATCTAAGGCTAACCGACCTTGGACCGGCTCGACCTTGCCGGTCCTAATTCGATTCAGAGGGAGACTGGGTTGGTCCTTGGTCCTAGGACTCTTGGATCCTATACTGTGCGGATTGGTTTTCGGTCTTAAAAGTTTAGGGTTGATCTAACTCAGACCAACCTTGTAGATATCATATATTATATATAATATATATTTAATATGTTATTTATAATATTCTTTATCTATTCTAAATTCTATAACCCTAACTTAACGTTAATAGCATTAACGAGTCCTCCTCCTCCAATTTTATCCTCTTCTTTCTTTTTTTTCTTTGTCAAGTAAATCCAAAAGAATAAAGCCCTAATTAGAAATATAGAAATCCTATTCATGAGCAACACTGGACGCTCGCCCTACTCTCGCTTGTTGCTCATTGCTAACCCCGCTCCCGCACGTCACTCACTCCTCGCCTAGCTCGCCCTATTATTTTGAAAATCATAGGCTATAAAAGGTCAATTAGCATCACGTCAACTTGAAAAGAACCCTTCTCAACAGCTACTTCAAGTCATTGGCATCATTCATTAATGCTGGAACTTGGATGCTTATTTTTGTTCTAAGTATGATTTCCACAAATCTTTTCATGGAGTATTAGTAGTGTGGATCTATTGTATATTCTATTTTTAGACTTGGTACTTCCTTAGTAATGGTAGATTTTTTCTAGTGATGCAGAGGATACTAGATAGGGTTCCTTTCTCCAATTGAAAGAAAAAAACAATGTGTAGATAATTATATTCATCAAACTTTTTTGCTCCACTACGACTTTGCTTTGAAATTCTCTTTAAATTGTAGAATTGTCATGCTGAGTATTGGATGAAGGTGCATGGTTTAAGCTCATGCTGCTTTTGGCCTTTTTAAGTTTTTCACTTGACTTTTTCTTTCTTTTCAAATAGAAATTCATGAAAAGTGCTAGTTGGGCTTTTTGCAATTATATTATTATGTTATTTAAAATTTATATTGGATATATACTGGTGTTTATAATTTGGTTGATCAACTATGCATTATTGATGGATATGTAATTTCAAATAACAGGTTTGTCTTTTTAGGGAATACAAAAAATGAAACGAAAAATTTATTGGATGGTCCTAGGTTGACCTTGGAATCGAACCAGACCCATAGGGTTGGTGTAACATCCTCAACTTCGAGCCCTTTACGTGGTAAAAGAGAAGTCCGAACTTAATCTCACCGGTTAAGCCCGGTTGTGTATGCTTCCTTCGATCATGTCTTAGGCATGAACCCCGAGCCAAATAAGATAGTCGATCGTGGTCAAATTTGATTAGTCCAGGATGATAAGACCTTCAGAACTTAGATATTTTCCAAGTTACATTTAATGTTTTCGTCATGTAGTAAAGGAGCACAGACACCTGGCACGTTGGGACTTTACATTTAATGAAGGGGACACCTCAGCCTTGGATAATCAAAATTTCTTGGAAAAACAAGTGTGAATAAGTGTGAACAAATGTGAACAAGTGTGAACAAGTGTGAACAAATGTGAACGTATAAAACATGTCCAGTATAGTGAAAACAGTAACCAAATTACTTTCTCGAATTTTTATAAAATCTTCTCTTTCGAATTTGGACATGTTTCCTTCATAAAAGTTTTAAATGACATCCGTATCTACAACATATTAAAATCTCAAAGAGTTTTGTGAAGATTTGAATTTTGAAATGAGTCTATTTCTCTCTTTGATTGTTGAATTTGCTCGACGGATGAATTTTTAGGTTGTGTCCAATGATTTGCTGCTCTTTCCATAGAACGAATTTGGCTTGAATTCCTTAATGAAAAATGTTTTTAAGGTCTTTTCTACAACATAGTAAAATTTTATAATTTTTCAAGTTCGTTTGATAAGGTATTGGTAATGTTTCAAAAGTTGCTCAAAACTGTTTTCACCTTAAAATGGGAGAACCACACGCCCAACTTGGAGGGGAAAGGGGCTGCACTAGGGGTGTGCATGGTCCGGGCAGGCGGTTCCCGACCTAGAACTAGGAACCGCCCGCTAAGAACCGGTTCTGAAAAATTGGAATCGGGATCCACCCGTTTGTTGCATGAATCCACTCGGGAACCAGACCGCCGGTCCAGTCCAAGTCCCGAGTGGATCCATGGAACCGGTCTCACAATAATAATAATATCACTTTCTAAATCTCACCACGAGAACTCTTCATATCGAGTAATATACTAGAAACCAAAAGGCAACATTCAAAGTCCAAAAGAAAATTCCATGAACCATATAGTCTCCTTTTCTCATATTAGGTAATAATACACTCGTTTCCTGTGTCTAATTTTCATATATGCATTGGGCGCTACAATGGGCAGTGAAAATTTAATACATAGTAAAGAAAAGGAGGAGGGCATTTGGAGAGAGTATCTATGCAAATTTATAGCTGCAAAGAGAATACACTGTCGACGACCCAAGAAGACAAACTCTTTAGCAGAGAGAGAGAGAGAGAGAGAGGTGGGATGGGAGTATAAAGATGATGTTGATGATGCACGTAAAAAAGAGAAGGGGGGTGTTGAAGATTGAGATTGATGACTAACAGCTGATGACTGAGAGATGAAGGGAGGAATGAGTAAATGCAAATCCACTCTGATTTAGCAAATAACTAAAACCAAAGACATGAAAGGCCAAAGAAAAGAAAAAAGAAATTGAGAGAGAGAGAGAAATAGCTATTTCCATAAAGTCTTAATCCACATATCAAACCCTTTGTTATAAGTCCAATTTCTAATATTAAAAATTAGTCGGTCCAGTCCGCGTGGGCGGGTGGACGGATCCGCCTATGGAACCGGGAACTAGGAACCGGACCGGTTCCCATAAATTGAAATTGAGAACCGGACCGGTTCCCTCACACAGATCGACCTTTTCATGAGCCTCCGGATAAGGCCTTTCTAAATATACATAACGAATAGGGAAGTCGTCATTCACCCATTTGCATCAGCCAGCCGATACGAAGACAGAGATGAAGCTGGTCTTACTTTCTCCCATCACCTTCTCTCTCTCTCTCTCTCTCTCTCCCTCTCTCTCAATAAATGCAGAGCTGCCCATCGAGTCGGGACCGCTCGACCACGTGAAAGCTGCTCGAGGCCAAAACCGCTGGCGAGCGACAGGCGGACAGAGAGAGAAAGAAAGGGAGATACGTTGAATTCAAGACAGGAGCTCGTTTTGGCTCCTGGGAAGAGGGAGAAGCTAAGGGGCCGGTGCATAAAGTATGGGGCCATTCAAACTTTGCAGGGAGAGGTTGGAGATTAGAGAGAGAGAGAGAGAGAGAGAGAGAGAGGGAACAGGAAAAGGGAGGAGACATTGAATGCGTAAAGGTTGGGCGTGTCCTTGTCCTCCTCTCTCCAGCTTTGCTATGTTTGCTCATGGGAGATGCCTTTTTGTCTTCCATCCCAGCAACTTGCTTTTTCTTTTCTTGAATGCTGCAGAGACTTTCCTCTAATTTTTTTTCTGTTTATGATCGTGCCATCGACGGTGATAGTAAGTAAATGTGCAAATATAATGATCTTGACTCGAACCATAAGTAAAAGGGTTTCACCACAATGTTTGTGGTGGGGTGATAATTATGGTGTATTAATTGGAAATGAGCGAACGAACCAGTTCAACCCAAGGACAAGCCTAAACCAACCAAGATTGGTTCATAAGATGAGTAGTGCAGTTTCTGGTTCCAAAAATTAAAATGTGGAATTGAATTGGTTTCAAAACAGTTTACCTATAACTCTAAGCAAATTCTTTCACTCATTATTTGTCAAAATTTAATATATTTGATAAAACATCCTCAAGCGAAAATAATTGTATTCATGTTTCACACTTGCATATTATATCAATAAGAATACCAAACAAAGGAAGACAAAAGAAAAAGATCTAGTGATTCCAACTCAAGAGAGCTTCTTTGAGAACCAACTATAATAAATTATTGGGTTTCAAGTCCCAAACTTATCTACTCTGAGTCCAATTACCCTCAGTATTAACTTGGTAAGAAAGTGATTTAGGTATTTAACTTTTTCGTAATGCATGGAACTGTTGCTCTTTAATCCGATGATTTCTACTTATTTTCACCTATAATTGAGAACAGAGATCTATTGAAAGAATTTTAAAAAGGAAAAAAGAAGGGGATTAAAAAAGAAGGGGATTAATGCCGTTGGAAGCCCAATAGTGATTTAGAGATGGATAACGCAACTTACAAATCACACGATCTACGACAAAATCATTTATCATTGTCCTTTTCGTGCTTTAGGAACTTTATCTTGAACGTGTACTTTCTACTTTTTCACAGTGAGAAGCAAAAGCAGATACACGGTTTTCATAATTTCTATCACATCAAGCGCAACAAAAAGAAAGCATTCAAAGCCAGGACAATGATGAAATGCCTTTTTATATTTAAAGTGATCTATTATGATTGTAACAACACAAGAAGCTAATCAATTACATAAATTGACGCATCATCCATTATCGTACAATATTTCGCACGAGAAGAGAGAGATGCAAGCCGTGGCCTCACCTCGGCCTCACCTCGATCATGCTGCCTAAGCGGGTGCATGACCCTTATCTTTTAAGAATACGGTTGAGTCAAAACAATTCAATGCTTGAATTAGGGTTTTGAGCAAGTGGGTTTTCATCTATGGATGGATTTGACTGATGGGAATGACACATCCGAAAGGAAAACGGCAAATTCATGTATAGAGTCATATTCAAGGTGCAATTAAAGAATTTCAATTGTATATTTTCAATAATGAAGATGCAAGTGAATGAGTATGCAAAAGATGAGAATACTTTTTGATAATTTCCCGTTAAAATATGAACAATCCTACGTGGTTGTTGTTCATACCAATTTATCTTAATAGATCTATAAACGATTAAAATAAATAAAACATGTACTTATTAGAAACGCGTGCCAATAATCAAACCAATCGCCTAAGTGTATGTATAGATCAAGTATAGATCGAGGGAACGGGTGGAGTTCCAACGAAGATCGGCGGATGCGGGCCCCACGTGATCAGCAGAACACGACAAAATTGCCTTTTTGGGCCATTCGCCCGCCACGTGCTTATGTGTGCGCGCGTGGCGAGGCGTGGCGCGGGTTGGCTGGGGGAGCAAGTGGAGAAAAGAGCTCGCGACTGCACGCGCGTATTTGCGGCTTTTTATTTTTATTTATTTTTAATTTACGCCATTTTCCGATTCCAACCACTGCATTTAATAATGACGACGGTCGGCTTTCTGCGTGGGGCCTGACTAGAAAAACCCCATTTTTTTTTTCTTTTTTTATATTTATGGTGCGATTTGTTTGGGAATGAATTTCTTTCTTTTCTTTCTGTCTTTTTCCTTTTTTCATGATGGTTAGATGGGGTCTTGATTGATCATCGTAAGTCGTTTGTAGGTAGCTTTGGCTTTAAATTTGATGCTAATGAGACACGTTTTAATCATATCAAGAGATTTGTACATGTGAAAATTATGGCTTATAACGATAGTCTGCCGATTTCATTTTCAAGCATCAAAGAACTAGGAAGATAAGTTTCGAAAGCCCTGCTCTAAAGGAATTATCGTATACATCATTCACACGATTGATGTGATGGTGATTTGTTAGTTGCCTTGCATGGTCGATGCGCATCTTGAATCAACTTTTGAGGCTTATAATTGGAAGGTCTCTCTTGAAGTTCATTTGGGTTTATATAACTTAGGTTTCTAACTTCCAAGCTTATAATTTGGTGTCTTTAGTTCTTTTCTTTAGGCTCCTTTTACCTTTGGCAAAGCCATGATTTCGTTACATGTGTCCGCTTAATATTATGATTGACATATATCTACTCGCTCAGCATAAGAAATAAAGCATTGAGATTTTTCCAAAGTTGACTTGAGTTTGATAGGACATTTTCCATATCTAACCTACCAAAACCAATATTTTGAGACTTTTCTCACTTCTTATAAAATGAGTGCAAGAACAATACTTAACCCATTTAGGTCAAACCGCTGACCCAACCTAATTTTTGGGGGTCTAGATTAGAATTTTCAGTTGGTAGAAAAGAAGATAGTTTATGCATCTCCCGTTGTTTTTCGACAAGATCACCTGCATTGCCAAGGTATATTTACCTTCTTTATTTTTTTTTTACCAATTAAATTTTATAATTAAACATAAGTTAAAAGTAAGAAGTCAAATCAATATCCTCACAATGCAATATTTTTCTAGTTGGAATAAGAAATATACAGTTACGGTGTGATTTAACCATGTATCTTAGTGGAGGTTTCGATAAGAGCACTCATCAAGCAATCAAATGAAAAAGTTTGTAATCTCTAACGCATTGAGTTATCTTGCGACACTCGTAATTAACGCTTTGAAAGTCGAATATTGCTAGTATTGCAAGAACACCGATGAAAGTGAAGCTTTTCAATCTTTTTGGTACAAAAATTCTGGATATACTCTAACTCTATCAATTTGCCCATTAAAATACATACATATTGCCGAGCCATATATGGTTTGCCTATTAACCCCGGGCAAGCTCGACTGATTGAGGGTGATGGTTTCCAGAGTGGGAGTCGAAAGTCAAAATTCCAATGTCGCATGCGAAATATTGATGAGTCAGGGCCACTTGTACAGATGAAAGACCCGACCTCAACTGACTCATGAAAATTGCACTACGTTTCGTGAGTCTTTAGGTAGCATGATCTCCATGTCTACGTTAAAAAAAAGATGATGAAGCTAGGAAACTGTCATCACCTTCTCTCTCTCTCTCATGGGCGTTTCTTCATTTATTGAGAGAGAGAGAGAGAGAGGAGCTCATGTTGGCTCTTGGGAGATGAGTGGGGGTGTGCATGAAGAAAAGCTGGAGAGAGAGAGGAAGGGAAAAGCTTTCTAACTTTCAAGCTTATAATTTGATGTCTCTGAATCTTTTCTTTAGGCCTTTTACATCTCCACTGAATGCCATGATTTCGCGACATGTTTCACTTGATATTATGATTATCTCTGTAAATCTACTCGCTTAGCATGAGAAATAAAGCATCGAGATTTTTCCAAAGTTGACTTGAGTTTAATGGTACATGTTCAATATCTAACCTACCAAAACTAATATTTTAAGACTTTTCTCGTTTCTTCTCATTAAACAAGTGCAAGAATAGTGCTTAACCCATTTGGGTCAAACCGCTAACCCGACCCAATTTTTGGGGGTCCGGATTAGAATTTTCAGTTGGTAGAAAAAAGTTTGTGGATCTCCCGTTGTTTTCTAATAAGATTACCTGCATTATCAAGGTCAAGTTACCTTTTTCTTTTTGTACTAATTAAGTTTTATAATTAAACAGAAGCTGAAAGTAAGAAGTCAAATCGAGCTTCTTACAAATTCAAAGCCAGTCGAATTCGTATTTTGCAATATTTTTCTCGTTGAGAAAAGAAATATACAATTAGAGTGTGCTTTAATCATGTATCTTGGTGAGGAATTACCAAAGAGCACTCGTCAAGCTATCAAACAAAGAGCTTGTAATCTCTGGTGTACTAAGCTATCTTGCGGCATGCATAATTAACACTTAGAAAGTCAAATATTTTTGTCATTAAGCATATTCGACCAGCATTGCAAGACACCCAATGAATGCAAACCTTTTCACTCTTTTTGGTGCACAATTTGTGGATATACTCTAACTCTATCGATTTGCCCCGTTAAAATACATACAAATTGCCGAGCCATAAATGGCCTGCCTATTAAGCCCCGGCCAGCTCGATTGATTGGAGGCGATGGAGGGTTTCTAGATTGGGAGTCGAAAGTCAAAATTCTACTGCCGCGTGTGAAATATTGATGAGTCATGGCCACCTGTACAGATCAAGAGCCCGACCTCACCTGACTCACGAAAATCGCAACGCGTTTCATCAGTCTTCAGATAGCATGGTCTCCATGTCTGCATTAAAAAGCAGCAGATGAAATTGGGAAACTGTATCACCTTCTCTCTCTCTCCACCTTCTTTCTCTCGTGGAAGGTTCTTCATTTATTGTGTGTGTGTGTGTGTGTGTGTGTGTGAGTGAGAGAGAAAGGGGAGCTCACGTTGGCTCTTGGGAAATGAGTGGGGGTGTGGATGAAGTAAAGCAGGAGAGAGAGAGAGAGAGAGAGAGGGAGGGAGGGAGGGAGGGAGGGAAAAGGGGAGAGAAGCATTGAATGCGTAAAGATGGTAGATGTCCTCCGCTCTCCATCTTGCCACTACTCCTTGTGGGAGCCTTTTTCTCTTCCCAGCAACTTCTTCTCCTTCTTATTTATTCATTTGACAAGTCTTTTCTCCTTTTTATTCTGTTTTAATAATAACAATAATAATAACAGCAGGGCCCTCTAATTCTTTTTTCTTGGCCTTTATTTTTCGAGCTCTTCGAACACAGTTGGAGCCAACCGCGAGAAGCGGAGACCAGGGGATCTCGTGTCCTCACACTCGATCGACAATGTTGATACCTTAGGACGTGATAATGATGGATCATTGGTATTCGGTTAATAGGTAACCCCACCAAGACCAGAGGACTTCTCTCTATGAGAGCTCCTATGACTATTCGTTTGATATACAAAGACAGCAACCTATCAAAATGTGGTCCTGCATACCTTATATCTCTAATTCCCTTTATATCTTTTTCTTTCTTGTTGAGAGGGAATAACCTTTGTGTGTTTTTACATCCCAAGGATCCTGAAGTCAAGGACTTGTTTAGGTCCAACTTCTTCTCCTTTTTATTTATTCTTTTGGCCAGATTTTTCTATTTTTAATTATGTTTTATTAAAGATAATGAGACCCTCATTTTCTTTTTCTTTCTTTTTGCGAGCTCTTTGGATATAGCTAGAGCCGACCGCGAGAAGCAAAGATTGGGGATCTCGTGTTCTCGCACATTACGTAGATTATCTCGATCCGCAATATTGATACCTTAGGCCTTGATAATGAGATAATACACACATACATTTATTTAACTCGACCCCCTTAGTGAGGATGATAAATTAAAATCTTGAATGAAGACTTGTTGTTGCTCGCTATCACGGCGAGGTGGATTATTTAAGGAGTTCTTTTTTTTCGGAAATTTGTTTGAGAGCGTTTTGCCGTGATATTTGATGAGTTATAATTACAAGGTATTCACTCATTAATAGTACGATTTGCATGTTTAATTTTCTTGTAATGAGTGAAACGATGGCACTTTAATCCATTAATTCCCCTCTTTTACCCTATAATTCATAGAGTTTTGGTGAAAAAAAGTCGAGTAGTGGTTTAATCCGGCTACCAACCTATTAATAATTTAGACGTCCAAAACCCAACTGTATATCACATGGTCATTTGACATTCTCCCGTCACATGATGCATGGGGTTACATTATTTCTATCCCATCTGGCGCGATAAAAGAAAGCATCCAAAGCCTGAACTTCAATGGAAGTTACCTTTTTGTATTTATAGTTACCTGTGGCCGAAGCAAAACTTTACCAACATAGAGCATCAGATGTGAATGAAAACCGCGTGAGACAATGACACTTCAGTATAATATTGATCAATTGCATGAATTGATGATGCATCGGTCATTGTGCTCTCTCTTGCGCTGGGAAGTGAGAGACGTGAGCGATGGCTGCACATCGGTCACGGTCGAGTCGAGTGTTTGAGTTTGACTGAACTTGAATATTCAAGATTGGATACTCAAGTGAGTTTGATTGAAGCTGATTTTGGAGTTCGACCTCAGATTAAAATGGGTTTTTCCATCTTGACTCACCTTGTTCAGTTAATAAGGATTAGTCGAAGCTTAGATGGCACTATAAACTCGAGCTATGATGATTCAATATAAGTTAAAAAAAATAAAATTCAAAAGCAATCTCCACTTTTCATGTCAATAACGATTCCCATTTAAGATTTTATAAAATAGCAAATAGGGGTGAGCATGAGCATCGGTCTAGGGTTGACCCTAGGAGACTGGCCCAACCTTATTGGTCCTGATTCAGTTCATAGGGAAATTGAATCGGTCCTTGGTCCTAAGACCCTTAGATTCTGTATTGTGCGAGTTGGTTTTCGATCCTAGAAGTTTATGATTGATCTAACCCGAACCAACCTTGTAGATATCGTATATTATATATAATATAAATTTAATATGTTATATATAATATTCTTTTATATATTCTAAATTCTATAACCCTAACTTAACTTCAACAACGTTAACGAGTCCTCCGACATTCTGTTCTATTCTCTTCTTTCTTTTTTTGTCTTTGCCAAGTAAATCCAAAAGAATAAAGCCCTAATTAGAAATTTAGAAACCCTCTTCATGAGCAACACTGGACGCTCACCCCGCTCTCGCTTGTTGCTCACCACTAGCCCCGCTTCTGCTCTTCGCTCACCCCTCGCCTAGCTCACCTTATTACTTTGAAAATCATAGGCTATAAAAGGTTAATCAGCATCACGTTAGCCCGAAAAGAACCCTTCTCAACGGCTGCTTCAAGTCATTAGTGTCATTCATCAATGCTGGAACTTAGATGCTTATTTTTGTTTTAAGTATGATTTCCACAAATCTTTTCGTGGAGTATTAGTAGTGTGGATATGGTATAGAATTCTATATTTAAGAAGTGGTACTTCCTTAGTAATGGTAAATTTTTTCTAGTGATGCAGAGGATACTAGATAGGGGTTCCTTTCTTTTATTGATTGAAAGAAAAGAATAATGTGTAGATAATTATATTCATCGAACTTTTTGGCTCCACTGCGATTTTGCTTTGAAATACTCTTTGAACTGTAGAATTGCCATGTTGAGTATTTGATGAAGGTGCATGGTTTAAACTCATGCTACTTTTGGCCTTTTTAAGTTTTTCACTTTACTTTTTCTTTTCTCTTAAATAGAAATTCATGAAACAGTGCTAGTTGGGCTCTGTGAAATTATATTATTATATTATCTCAAATTTATATTGGATATGTACTAGTGTTTATAGTTTGGTTGATCAACTATGCATTGTTGATGGATATGTAATTTCATATAATATGTTTGTCTTTCCATGAATACGAAAAATGAAATGAAAAATTTATTGGATGGTTCTAAGTTAACCTTGGAACCGGACCAGACCCATAGGGTCAATTTGGTCCTCGATTTCAGGCTTAATAGGGTTGGTCCTTGGTATAAAAAATTGAGAACCAACATTGTGCGGGCTAGTCATTGGGTTAGGTGCTGGACCGACCCAATCCGGGCCATGTTCACTTCTAATAGCAAAACACATTCCAAGCATAATCCCAAATTCAAAAATACCAATCTACCCTTAAACTCCTTTAAACCCTAAACCATCTCTCTATTTCTCTCTAGATCTCACTCACGTTTGACGGCGGTGGAGCTCGATAGGTCGCGACTTGACTGGGTTGGCAACCCACGATGATTGGCAACAATGGGCCTATCTGTTAACATTTCCATTTCTTTGTTTTTCTACTCTTTTGTTCCCTGAAACAAAAAAAAAATGACAAAAATCCTTTTGGTAATGTCAACTAATCTTTTTATTCTCCGGAATAGATTAGTAGTTGGGGAATAAATTTGGAACAAAAATAAGAAGTAGAAAAAAGTAGATTTTATTCCTAGGAATAAATATTAGAAATAAACCTAATTTTTCTTTTCCTTTTTTTCTCTTCTTCTTCTTCCTTGCTGCTTGCAGCTGCCTACCATCGTTCGCCGCCTACCATTGTCATCCATTGTCGCTTTGCCATCTCGCCATCCGTTGGCCACCGTCACCGCCGCCATTCGCCACCGTCGTCCTATCGTCTACCACCATCGCCAACCATTGGCGGTAGCGACAGGCAGATGGGGAAGAAAAGAAAAACAATTCTTAAAAATATCAAAAATTAAAGGAAATATTATGTTAGAAAAAAATTATGAATTGTACCAAATGTATTCCTATTCTTTTTCTATTTTAATAATAAATTGTTGTTTTTGTAGTTATCAAACACATTCTTTTACTCAAAAATCATTCTAGAGAATATGAATAGAAAAAGATTATTTCTAAAAAAAATTATTTCTTAGAACATAAACTTTATTAAACGGACCCAATGCAGCTGGTGTCAATAGCACCAAGAGGGAAAGGGCAGAGCAATGGATAGTCAAGGCTTCAAGCAAGCGAGATTTAAACGCCGGTGGATTTGAAAGAGTGGAAGGGACAAAATTGGAAGGAAAATTTTAAAAGAATCCATAAATAGGACCACATGCTATACGCGACTCGAAATACTAATTGAGGATCTTCAAAATTTAATGTGCAAATTGATATGGAGATAAAGCACGAGAATGTTTGTTCGGGTATTTTCTCATTATTTCAAAATCAACAACCTCATGCGTTCGCTTATTCTCATCCAGACCTCGGATATACTTACTATTTAAATAAAGCATGCATTCTTACTATTAAAGTAAAATATGCATCCATTACAAACGCAAGCTAATAGTCAAATAATCAACCGATCATCCAGATCAGCGACACCGACACGGGAGGCATCCGGCGCGTTCCGGCAGGAGCCAGCGCGGACCGCACGTGATCGGAGACAGAACGCGACAAGACCGCCTTTTTGCGCGACGGCCGCGCCACCGGCTTTGTCGCGAGTGGGAGCAGACGTTAACAAACAAAAGCAGCTCGCGACCACCGCGCGCATTCGCTGTCTGCTTTTCTTTTCTTTTTGAATGACGTAATTCCTTTACCTACTGCATTTAATAATGACGACAAACGGCTTTTCGCGTGGGGCCCGGCTGGCGCACCCACCCCTACGTCTTTTTCTAGGTGCGGTTCGTTTTTGGGGCTAGAATTTCCTCCTCCTTCCTTTCTTCCTTGGCCGGTCAAAAGGGGATTTTGGCCAAGTATTTTGGCAGAGTGTAGAGGCGTTGCATGATTAGATGTGGAGTCCCTGATGAAGGATCATTTAAAGGGGTCTTTATGGGTTGCTTTGGCCTAAGGTCGAGGGTAACTAGAGCAAAGGAGGCCTTGGAAATATGCTTGGATGCAAAAACATTGCTTATCGCACGGGATGAGAAGTCAAATAGTTAGGACAAGTCACACGTCTAATCAGTTTTAATAAAAGATAGTTCGAGAATCGGCTCTTATGACCCTCGGCCCCTCCTCGGA
The DNA here is from genome assembly GCA_016097605.1 of Eucalyptus guilfoylei. NCBI lineage: Eukaryota > Viridiplantae > Streptophyta > Magnoliopsida > Myrtales > Myrtaceae > Eucalyptus > Eucalyptus guilfoylei. The sequence goes on along the minus strand of CM027864.1, from coordinate 13,455,679 downwards.
GTGCACGATGGTCTTTGTCGGGATCTTAGTAGCCCATGGACAAAGGCAGTGTCCAGTGTGATGAGGTGTCGATTCGATTTTTTCCAATGATTAAGGGATATTTTATAGATATAGATTACACGGTCAATATAGCGTGATTCTGTTCATTGTCGTGTTGCACGATGGATGCACATCTCAAATTAACTTGAAATTGAAAGGGTCCTTGTTTCTTTATGACAAGAGAAAATAAATTGATCAAATAAGAGTTGTGTGGAAGCGAAAGTAGTGAAACATGTATATTTCTTCTCTTATGTTTAATTAAAATTAGGAGGGAAAATGCAATAGAAAAATTGAAGGGAAGGAAAATTATTATCATTTTTTTAAGAGAAATGACTTGTGGTGTTTCTTTTCATTTTCCTTCATTTGGGCCTGGACATCCACACAATAAATGGATTTTCCTCGCTTTTTCTTTATAATGGAATTTGCTGTATAGAGATCCAACTCTTAAAAGTGAGGTATTGAAACTCTTTTTTAGTCGGCTCGATAACAGATTAGTCCATTTCAAAAAGACTTTTGAGATATGTCTACTATTCACGCATGGCAATCTAATTGCAACGATAACACGTTAGATTTGGTGAACCTACAAACAAAACATTTTATAGTAAGATATATAAAGTCTCCGTTCTGACATACAAGAGACGATTAAACTGACCATCGTTCTCACCTGAGAACACAACATATAGATTATTTGCACGAGTCGCTTTTAACATTGATGGAATGGTATTTTTGGATCAAAAGTCAACTAAAGAATGACTTAATAATTAAATTAATACATGTTTAAGAAAACATAAATACGGTTAGCATCTTCACTCGATCATAAATAGAATTTAAGTTTTATTTTGAATCCACACTTGTTGTCACATCATACTCCAAATAGGCAAAAAAAAAAAAAAACTATCTTCATTGAAGTGGCTATAAGCCTGTAACCCCAATCATGCTCACAAGGGATGACCAGGTTAAGATTTATTCGCGTAAAATTAAAAAGATTCACAATCTAATTAAAATTCACGTTAAGAGAAGATTTATGGTATGCAATTTCCAAATGATATTTACTGTGAACCCAACTTAAATCACAAATTTTCAGGTACCTTTTCTATCTATTATGATATCATGGTAAGGCCTTTTTCAAGCAAATTGCCTAATAATGCCTTTAGATAGTAACCAAAATTTTCCTTATCGTTCAAACGACGCAAAGCAGCACCTTCCCAAGCAAAATCGTTATCAAATGGTCCCCCACCAAAAAAAAAAGTTGATAAAAAAAGAACCGAAAACGCCATTATAAAATGCCTCACTATCTCAGCCATTCTTCCTTCCGCCCTTCCCTACGCATGGCGAACGCCGTCGCTCCCGTCACCAACTCAACCCACTCCACCGCCCATGCCTCCGCCGCCTCCGCCTCCTCCTCCGCCTCCAAGCGCCGCAAAGCAGCCGACCACCGCGACGGGGACCGCCCCCACCAGCCGCCGTTGCTGCCGGGGCTCCCCGACCACATTGCCCGCCTCTGCCTCGCCGGCGTCCCGCCTTCCCTCCTCTTCTCCGTCTGCAGCTCGTGGCGGCGCGTCATCTACACCCCCTCCTTCCCTCCCTTCCTCTCCCTCTACGCCCTCCTCTCGCCCTCCTCGCCCCAGGACGCGCACCCCCCGTCCTCCCTCTCGCCGCCGTCGCGCTCGCTCCGGACCGATCCGCACCACCTGAGCAACGTCGAGTTCGCGACCTTCGACCCGATCGCCGCCCGGTGGCGCGCGCTCCCCCCGCCGGCCCCGGGCGCGCCGCTCCGCCTCCTCGTCAGCCACCCCTCCTTCCTCTCGTGGCGCTTCCCCATCCAGACCGTCTCCGTCGCCGGCAAGCTCGTCCTCCTCGCCGCCACCGCCCGCGACTTCTTCCCGGCGATATCGCGCCCGCTCATCTTCGACCCGATCACCAGGAGGTGGGCCTCGGGCCCGCCGTTCACCGCCCCCCGGCGGTGGTGCGCCGCGGGGGTCCTCGGCGCCGCCGTCTACGTGGCGAGCGGGATCGGGTCCCAGTTCAGCAACGACGTGGCGAGGTCGCTCGAGAAATGGGATCTTAGCACGTCCGGCGGCAGAAACCCCGGCACGAGAAGGAGAGACGAAAGCGCGAATTGGGAGTGGAGGAAACTGAACGGGCTCAAAGACGGGCGATTCTGCAGGGACGCCATCGAGGCCGTCGCGTGGAGAGGCAAGCTGTGCATGGTCAACGTGAAGGGCCACGCCGCGAAGCAGGGCGTCGTCTACGACGTCGCCGCCGACGCGTGGCGGGACATGCCGGAGGGGATGATCGGGGGCTGGCGCGGTCCCGTCGTCGCCATGGACGAGGACGTCATCTACGTCGTCGACGAGGTCCAGGGAGCCCTCAGGCGGTACGACGAGGCGCGCGACCGCTGGGAGGAGGTCATGGCCTCGGACCGGCTCCGCGGGCCCAGCACGCCGCCGCGGGGGGCGGCCGGGTCTGCGTCGTGTGCGGCGGCGACGGCGGGATCGCGGTGGTCGACGTCACCGCCGCCCCGGCGAGGCTCTGGATGGTGGACCCCCCGCCGGCGGTGCAGGCCGTGGCCGTCCACATCTTGCCCCGGATGAGCAGCGGCGGCGATGAGCCGGAAGATCTGTGAATCAATCGAGGACCGGCGATCGGCGATCGGTGAGCAGCTTTGCTTTTTCCCTGAGTTTACCGGGGCAAAACGGTAGTTCCAGGTCATAGATTTTCTTTTTTCTCTTTTTTTCCCCCTTCTTTTCCTCTTATAGAGTTTTCTTCAATTTTAGAAAACGTTATTTGGTGCCCCTTTTCTTAGGTCAAAAAAAGGAGATATTTTGTAAAGCCGAAAGTGAAAATTTGTCGTCTTCCGAGCGCGTCCCAGAGAAGGAAAATGTATAGTATATGTAGCAAAGATGCGATGCGACATGATATTGATGTTTTCGAATTCTTCAATGGTCGGGTTCTTTTTTTCTTTTCTTTTGACGTGGCAGTTTTGATTTTGTCGAGAATCCAGCGTTTTCGTATCTCATTCGTATTAACAAAAAGAGAAAAAATCTTACCCAAAAAGAAGAAGAGAAAAACGAGTAAATTCCGTAAATGAAATTTTAAATTATGCTCACCGTAATTTTAATTTTTTTTAATTTTTCTTGCGGCGCCGAAAATTTTAAATTTGTACTGGCATGGCAAGTGGCCGGCAACCGTCTGCAACTTTGCGGTTGAAATCTGGATAACTACCTGCGGTCGGCAAATACAGGGTCCGTGAAAGCTACTTTTCCATCATTTGAGTGGGGTAAAAGCAAGCGTACAATGACATGAATTATTATTAGAATTTAAAGTTTTTTTTATCGATTAATTATTTCAAATTATATAAAATTATATATTTTTTAAAAAATTTAAGTCGTTCATTTTAAAAGGTGCAAAATAGTTGGAAGAGTGAGAGTGGAAAGTACTGGTGGTGGAGCAGCAGTCAGTTGCGTGCTTGCGAAGGATAAGATTGTGTGGCAGGAATGATGCGGGATGTGAATGGGCGGGGCTAAATTAAGGCTCTTTTTTCTTTTTAAAATAAGAAAAGGCCACGCATTATTTTGATTTAAAAAATGTTTCCCCTTCTTTCGACTTGGATAAGGGTCGAAAGATGGAGAATGTTTATCGGACATAAATCTTTATTTTTTTTTTGTTGGAAAGACATAAATCTAATTTTAGTGATATATCATCAACATCTTATAAATGCCATAATTTTTTATGCAATGTCTACTTTAATGCCGTAACTTTTCAATTGATCATACGCGACATTCACATAACTTTCGCTTCGGTGTCGTAAATTTTCAGCTAATCATTTAAATGTTGGGAAATCTGACACGGCATTAAAATCTATCACACTTTTGATGAAACCTTTTTTGGGAAATTATGACATCTGAATGATCAATTGAAAAGTTATGGTATCAAAGTAAAGTAAGTTGTGCAAAAATTAGGATACTTTGAATTTCTTTCTCCATGTGCTCTATAAATATATATATATATATATAAATATATATATATTTTTTTATATTTTTTTTTTGTGGTAGAAGATTCTAGTTTTTATGGTTGGATTCTTTTTTCTCCCTATCTGCTCTACTTTAAGTAGGGGTGTGTAAAAAAAAAGGATCCACCTGCATCGCCCGAAACCGGACGAACAAGGTAACCTGGGTGGTTCTTGAGGAATCGGTCCGGTTCCCGATTCCAATTTATGGAAACGGTGGGTAGTCGGTCCGGTTCTGTTCCATGGGCGGATTCGTCCACTGCTCACCCGGACCGGACCGGACCGATTAATTTTAATTTTAAAAAAATTGAAATTACTAATTAACAAACCCCGTCGAATTTGCTCTCTCTCTCTCCATCACCACCATTTTCCAGCTTCAACTGCATGCTCGTTAGTCTACCCACCGCTGAAAACCTTACCAAGTCCCAAGAGCCTGCAGCTCTCCACGTTCCCTTCCTTCACCAAAAACTCGAAAGATCTCAATTTTGAGGTTCCCAAGCTCGCCATCCTCCATCGACGCTGCGAAGCTCCGTCGCTTCTTAGTGAAACGGCACGAAAGGGAGCTGCAAAACAGTAGCGAAGAAACCCTAAAACACCGCCTCCGCCCCTCCAAATCCAAGTACCCATCTTTCTTCCGGCTCAAAAGTCTTCTCTTTCCACTGCAAAGTCTCGTCTTTTTGGTTCTTTGACATTGCCCATTCCATTGCTCATTCTTTCTTTCACATAAAGAACGTTCTTTCTTTTTCTTTCTTACTTTCACCAAAATCGTCGTCCATTCGTCTGTCCCTTTCTCTATATGGCACTCCGGAAAATCGCCGTCGCCCTCGACAACAGCAAGTCCGTCCCTTTCTCTATTGGTGAGACTGGTTCTATGAATCCACCCGGGAATCGGGCCGCCGGTGCGGTCCGGTTCCCGGGTGAATCAATGTAACAAACGGGTGGATCCCGATTCCAATTTTTCGGAATCGGTCTTTAGCGGGCGGTTCCTGATTCTAGGTTGGGAACATTTCGCCCGGACTACGACATCCCTAACTTTAAGGGTGCATTTGTTTTGTGGAAAATAAATAATTTTGAAAGTATTTTCCAACAAGAGATTGCTACAATCACTTATAAAAATAAATGAACGAAAAATATTTTCGTCATCGTCACGAAATTATTTAGATATATAATGTTATCGATAATAAAAATATTATTTATTAACTAATTATTTTAAACGATAAGAGTAATCATTTTCTGCAAAATGTTTTTCAAGTCATTCAACTTCCGCGAAATAAATAGAGTTGACTCTCAAATTACCTGAAACAAATAGAGTTGACTCTCAATTTCGATTCCTCATCTCTTATTTCCTATGTGAAAAGGGTGATCACTAGGACAACTCCATGTGCAACATTAAATGCAGCATCTTGGAAGTCACTTACCTTCAAAGACGCGCAACATTAATGCGGCTGGCTTCTACTCTAGATTCATGAAATTTCACTCTATTTTTACTTGGTAGGAGGGAAAAAAATCCCCTCTAATTTTTCACTTCTTTAATCGCCTCGACTTGCTTTTAGCCATGTTTTCCTACACCGCGTGGTATGTGTAATTAAAAATAAAAAATACGCAAAAAAAATGTTGAACAAAATTGAGAGGAAAAAAAAAGACTGAATATGAAGTAAATAGCTAGGCATGGGCCACGGTTTTCCGAAGTAGTTCAGAAAGCCGATATTTTTCCTGACTTAGATACCGATCTATTGAATTGAAGGGTCACATGTTTCAAGCGACAGAGCATTTATAGCTTTAGTGGTTGAAGACTCTACCGCAATCAATGGGCGTAGAAACTAGAATGTTCGTTTATTCTAATAATGACGTCATTATTAGGGTCGAGATTGAACTGCACCGTGGGATGGAAAGAATCGGATGGAGCTAATTTCACATCGGATGGAAAATCGCGCCGCCTTGGCCGCGACGTGAAAATTAAGACCAGATGACGTAATTAAAAGCGACGTGAAAATTACAAGCGCACGATGAGAGGGCGACATTCAACTGCCCTAATCTGGTCAAATCACTCTGTCAACCAGTTTCGTCAATTGATTCTGTCAATGGAAGCGCTGCCGATTTATTAGCTCATGTGAACACGGGCAATAATTGGAAGATGTGCCTACTTTTGTTATGTGCATCATTCATGTGTAAATTGGTGTGGGCGTCTTCAATTAAACTTAGCTACTAATATCTAGCATGACCCATGAAAATGACATGGAGCTCGCGAGTATTGAATTCATAACGTAAGTTTTAAGCCATAGTAGACATGTCAATCGATCGGATTTGGGTCAAATAAAAAATGGTCTGACTAGAAGTGACGCATTTGACCTATTAAAATAACATATTTCCGTGCAATACAAATTTAATTACATATATCTGACTCAAATCCATACTCGACTTGACTTATTTTACTAAAATACTTCCATTCTAACCTAATCTAGGAAAACTCATATCCAAATAAAGACGAGAGTATGTATTGAGTAAATGTAAAATTAAGAGGACGAGAGAGAGTCATCAAGATAAGTTGAGAATTTATTTAATAATAATATTATTGGCTTTACCTAACTCATTTATAATTCATATATCGAAGATAACTAATCCATATAATAATTATATGATTAAAAAAAAGGATTCACGACTCATTTCGACAGGTATAATGCATAGAATATTCTTTTCCTCTCTAATCCATAGGAACCGTCAAAACCCCCGATGATCCTTATCTTCTAAGGTCAATTATTTGTGGCCTGACTGACTAGTGAGCCCAAACATCATTTTGGACCGTACTACAAAAGTTGGCTTCAATTCAACAGAAGATGTTCGTGAAGCCCGAGGCCTCAATTCACGTCTCCTATTGCAAAAAGCCTCTCGACGGAGACTCGCGAGTGTTTTATTCTTTGATGACAATTTCGCTAAAAGACGATAAGTTCACTCAAAGAGAGAATTGAAGAAAATGATGATTGACTCGGGACGCGTTTAGTAACGTTCCGATTTCTTTTTTTCTAGAATACAAATAGAACAAATATTTATTTATACATATTTTTATTCCTGAAAATAGATTTAGAACATTAATAAGAAACAAAAAAAAAAAAAAAAATTCCTTATTTATTCTTGAAAGCAATTCAAAAAACAAGTTTAATTTTTTTTCTTTTTCTCTCCCTCCTCTTCTTCCCCAAGTTGGTCATCAGCCTTGGCGATGGTCGATGCCTAGCTAGTAGATGATTGGCGAGGCTTGACCTTGCCCAGTGTCATTGCAACGTCGACGTCGCTTGGTCGGGGGAAATTGACCTCGTGGTAGTTGGGCGAGGTCTAGCCTTGCTAGTGGCTGGGTAAGGTCGCCTTGCCCACCTAAGGCGAGGCTCGAGGGGACCTCACTAGTGGCCAACAAGGCTCCTCCGAGGTCGGCAACATTGCCACCTTTTGTCTGGCCGGTTGCTGGCTGGCCACGGCCGAGGTCAGTGACCGTCCAAAGAAAGAAGAAGAAAAAGGCAAAAAGAAAAATGTAATAAAAATATTACAAAATTAAAAGAAATTCTAAATCGCAAAAATATTTGGAAGTTATATCAAATGAATTTCTATTTCGGGAATATAAATTTTATGTAATTACCAAACGCTTTCAAATGCTCAAAAACTCATCCAGAGAATAGAAATTATAAAAAGTTTTATAAACAAAAATTATTCCTGAGAACAGAAACATTACCATATACTCCCTTGGTGGTCAAGGGTGAGCGATTTCAGAGTCGGTTCAAGTTCCCCTTGAAGCCCATCTTGTCTGAACTGGTTTTCTAGTTTCTGAAACTTAGAACTTATCCTGTTAATACGTTTTATGGTTGGTTCCACGATCTATTCATGAATCAGCTAATTTCTTGTTTTTTTTTTTTTTGTTTCATTTTTAGTTAAGCAAAATAAAAGCAAACTCAACAACAAAAATTCTCATTTACCAATAGCAAATTCATAAAGTATGAACACACAAAAAAAAATTAATAATAAAAATTCAAAACATGTAACAGAAAAATGAAATAAACCAGCATTGAGGAGGAAAGACCTATTTGGTGGTATGCTGACAGTGATTGGATGAGAGCTACTATTTATGATGCGGCAGTCATCCTACCGAGTAGAGGGTCGGGCTTTCATTTCCCAGAGGTTGATGACGAAAGCATCATCGTGCTTGGTATGTATTTCAAAAATTTATATTTGTTAGAAAATTTATTAACTATGGTCCTCAAATTATTCTCTAATAGCCTAACTTTTTTTGAACAATTTGTACCCTAAACGCCAGCTTCAAAGCATTCAACTAATTTTAGGTTGGCGTCATGCTTTAGTCACTGTTTCTCATTTTGAAACAGGCAAATGTTGTGACATTTTTTGACCACACTGGGGCAATTACTACCATATCTTTTTTTTTTTGGGAATGGATACTTCCTTGAGGTATATGTTTCAAGTTTGGTTCTTACGTAATAACCAGAAAAACGAAACCACACAATACCGATCTTACTTTTTTTGGAATTGAGGATCGAATCAATGATTATAGGAATTAGGAATTGTACAGGTTCCTATGGATGGTTCGGTTCAATTCTTGATTCTACCCTGAACCCATGTTTATTCCTATTGGTGGCGATTGCTATAATGATGGTAAGGACTAGAGAGGGTGACGGTGAAAAATGGCTGGCAATAGAGGTTGACTACAATTGGCGGTTGATGACAGCAATAGCCACGGGGAAATATCAATGGTTGTTGGTGGTAATTGATGCATTTCAACCATGGTGGTGACCGTCAGTAACGGTGGGAGGAGCTGGTAAAAATGGGAGTGGTGGGGACAATCGGTGGTGGTAATGATCACGCAACGACTCGAGATGGTGTTCGCTTCGAGCGAAAGAGCTGTCCAGGTGGTGCGGGCACAGAGAAAGTCGTCTTAGGAAACATTTGGCATGACTTCAAATCAACTTTAGGCCTCCAAAATCCTTTCAGTGAAAGTTGTGTTTTTTGGTCAAAAAGTTGTTGTGTTACTGTTTAGTATTAACTTTTTGGACTATTTTGAGTTAAAGCTAGCATCGGTAATGCTTAGGGTAGATTCTCCCTGACTTTGCAGCATTTTCGGAAAATTCACCCCAAAAATTAATGAAAATTTGCAGTTCCCTTTTTGCCCTCAGAAATTCAAATCCAATTCCTCTTTTACCCCCGCATGCCTTTATGGTCGGTCGTCGACTTGGCCATGAATTATCCACCGGCCGGGCTTGACAATATGTGTTTGAGAGAGAGAGAGAGAGAGAGAGAGAGAGAGAGATGGTGGCGGCCGCCACGAAGGACCCGCGAGTGTCGCCTGGAGTCGCACAACCTCGGCGATGGCGATGCTGTGGTCGCGCGACCTCAAGCGATCTAATCTCCGGCGGTGGAGCATTCCAGGCAGAGTCGCGACTCTCCTTTACAGCCACGATACTCCCATGATCCCATCCTCCCGTCGTCTTCTTCAAAGCGTTCTCGTACGCGTCGTGAGCTTGACTTCGCGCTTGAGCGATGGCTGCGGCAACAATTGCAAGGAGATAACGAAGTGCCACCGCGGTGGGAATGACGATGGACCGACGAGGCAGAGGGCAAGGGGGTTTGGAGAGTCCCTCGGACTGCTTTGTTCGGTCCAAAAATTCCACGAGGTCGGAAGGAACAAAATCGTCCGTGAAGTCGAACGATGGCTTGGCCGTGGAGCGAGAGTTTAGGGCTGCCAAAGATCATTTTCCCGCCGCCGGTGCTCGTCCCTTCTTCCCTTCATGCGAAGGGAATCCCGCTCCGTGACGTCCGCCAGGTGTTTGTGATTTTGCCCAGCTGAATCCAGCTTTAGACCGCCCTCCTCCTTCCAAAAAAAAGGACAACCCATTGTTTATTTCACTGATTTAATCCTTCAGCTTCATTAATGACGGTTGAATTTTTTTTCCAAATTTCAACATCAGTAAGTCCATCCATATTGATATATGGTATAACAAGCATAAATTGGCCATTAAACTAGTCGAAAGACTCGCGATTGCAAATTTATTGAACCACAATCACATGAAAAATTGCTTTACAAAGAGGCTCTCTAATATCGATCGCCAAACATCTTTTCGATTCTCAAGAAAGCACTTCGAGTGGAGGTCCTTTATCCCGACGAAAAAGTCAAATTCCCCCGAAATTCTCCCAAACGGCATGTTGGCCACTTTGAATCCATTGACATTTTCTCATGTGCTGTCGATCTCTTCCGAAAGTTAGGAGGGGGAGGGGGGGGTGTCACCGCAAAAAGTCTAATTCGCTGAACCAATCTTTGCCATCGGGCGCCCAAAAAGTCAACCCCTACCGACCTCTTTGACCTTTGAGGCCTCCCCCGACCAAGACCACCACCATCGCTGCCCCTCGCGTTTTCACCATTCTGGCCCCCGCCACGTGTCGTTTCGGCCCCCACAAAACGACAGCCCGTCGCCTAGGCTGAAGCGTAGAGAGGGAGTTATACGAGAGAGCCAGTGGCATAACTATAAATAGGCGAGAAACCGGCTGGGCTTTCCGACAAATCGCCCTCTCCACGCGCAAAACCAACGGGAATTTCCCCCGGAAGCCGCGAAAAACCCTAACAACCCCCGCGATCGTCGACGGCGACGGCGTCGAGCTCCGATTTCCCGGCGATGTTCGCCGGCGAGGACGACGACGGAGAGTCCCTTGGCCGGATCAGCATGATGGCGTCGTCGCTCCTCAGCCCGGCGGCGGCGGCCGCCGCGGCGTCCCAGCAGCAGCCGCGGCCGCCGCAGCAGCCGCCGCAGCAGCTGCAGCAGCTGCAGCAGCATCAGCCGCAGTGGAGCCAGGAGGAGACGAGGGAGTTCATAAGGATACGGGCGGAGCTGGAGAGGGACTTCACGGCGGCGAAGCGGAACAAGAACCTGTGGGAGATCGTGAGCGGGCGGATGAAGGAGAGGGGCTACCGCAGGACGCCGGAGCAGTGCAAGTGCAAGTGGAAGAACCTGTTGAACCGCTACAAGGTAGCTTTTGCCTGTTGTTCGTGGTCGTGGAGGTGCGCGGCGCTGTAATTTAGTCAAATCTGTTGAATCCTTGCGGATTTCCATGATATGCGAAGTTCAATTGGCGAAAAATGATGCTTTTTGAGACTTGATAATGAGAGTTTTGCTTGCCCTGTACCTCTGAAATGGATCAATTTCTCAGCTTCCTGTGATGCATCACTAGTTTTGAGAGTTTGAGAAAGTGGCTTGTCTTTGTGGGATCTTCCCCTGGTATCAGTCTGATCGCTTTGCAGTATTAGCTAATCAAGCAGGGCTTTAGAACTGCAACTGAATTAATCATGCTTCTTGGAAATGACTATGTCAGCTAAGCTGTGCATTCTTTCTCTGTAGCTCGTGTTTTCAAGTTCTCGTCTTGCCCTATGCTTTTAGGTGATCCTATGAATGTGGGTTTCGATTAATTATTAATTTGTTGAAGGTGATCGAATGAGTGAGTTGCCCTTTGGATAGAGTTTTCAGCTCATTGTATTAAGTGCCTGCTTGACTGTGATTTCAGGGGAAGGAGACGTCGGATCCTGACAGTGAACGGAAATGTCCCTTTTTTGAGGAACTGCATGCATTATTCATTGAAAGAGCGAAGAACGTGCAGCGGCTTCATCTTGAGTCCGAAGGGACTTCTGTCCAAGCGAAGAAAAAATTGAAAAGATACGGTGGCAATCAGTCTTCTGATGAGCTTTTGGAGGCTGATGATGAAGATGATGATGATAGCGACGAGGAGAGGCCTTCGAAAGTCAGTTCTCGTAAGAGGAAGGCCAAAGAGGTCACGATCAACAAGCATATGGGGGGGACCAGCGGAGTATCTGGCAGGAGTGGTGGTGCTGATATTTTGGAAATGCTCAAGGAATTCTTCAATCAGCAACAGGTGATGGAGATGCAGTGGAGGGACATGATGGAGAGGCGTGCCCGTGAACGCCTTTTGTTCGAGCAGGAATGGAGACAGTCGATGGAGAAGCTTGAGAGGGAGAGGCTGATGGTTGAGCAGGCTTGGCGGGAGCAGGAAGAGCAAAGGAGGTCACGAGAAGAGCACCGGGCTGAAAGAAGGGATGCTCTATTAACCACCCTCTTGAACAAGCTTCTTCACGAGAGCGACTTATGAAGTGGCTGGATGGATAGTTTACTGACCTAATTTTGTTTGCAACGATGTTCACATCTCTGCCGTGGATAGGCCGGAGAGATTACTAAAGGTTCTCATTGATTTGGAGGTACGTTTTGCACAGATGACGATAAACATTTTGAAGAGAAAGTATGGCAATGCAAAATTACATGTAGAAATCTTCTTAGTCTGGTGTTAGTGTAGAGAGAAAAGGGTTTTCCTTTATTGATTTGTAATGGTTGTAATTGTATGTATTTATTATACATTTGTTCAAACGCTTGTCCTTTGAAGTTTGTTCTACATATTCTGGTTGAAATACAATACAAGCTCATTACTTCAAACGATGAAGAGTCAGTGTAGATAGCATCATGTGTTCAGGATTTGGTTTGCACGATGTCTATAATGGATTGCCTCATCTTTCTGATCCAGTTTATGCTCGTTGCTCGTCTGGACTTTGTTCGGCACTTTTCTTCTATCTTCTTCCATTGTTACTGAGAGTAATGTTTTTACCAGAATTAGCTCCCATCTTTGTAGACATCAAACTGTTCTCTTAACTAGGTTTAAGGTAGTACCATGGACCGTAATACTTCAATTACACAATTTGTTCTTGGGTTTATGTAATAACCATTATGCAGAACTCAACAAAAAGAAAACATTGAATTTAATTTTTAGTACATCGCAATTTCGCCTGTGAGTCTATTGATGCACTTGAAAGGCTATCTGTGGTCTGACGTCATGCGCACAGCAAACTCAACCGGGATAAAGGTTACCATTAGCTATCAAATATTCTGGTTGCCACACCAACCTGGCAAGGATAGGCTGAAGCAAGGTGTGCATGTTCAGGAAGAGGGCTAGAGCTCGAGCCAGTCAGCTACCCCCGCTTTCATGATTCATGTTCTAATAACCAGGTCTTTGAGCAGCAGATAAGTTGTTAAGAGATTAAATGTACCTACAGTTTCTCCAGAGATCATCACTTTAAAAGTCTAACATATGAAATTACCGTTGTAGATGACACGAATACCGATTCGAAGCAACCAGGAAGAAGTGACAATGTGAGAGTTCAAATGCAGTTGCAATACAGACTTGCAAGCAGCACCGAATTACACGAGTCAAATTATTGTGCTTCACATAGAGCCTTAATACATGCGGATCAATTTTTTCTCCACAGTTTCCAGAATTCTCTACAAATGAAAGGTGCCGTCAGCTCGAGTCACTAGGTGGCTTTTCCTTTGGATGTTTGGAGGTATAATGATCCCCAAGTTGATTCTGATTTGCTAGTTGCACCTGGTAAAGAGACAAAAAGAACAATGAAAACAATTTGCTTCATTGTAGTTAACCATTGCCATAAAAAGAATACGGCTAAACAAAAGGTACAAGAACAAGTACCATGGAAAACAAACAAAGAAGCTTGTGGAATTGAAGGCTTGAATTGGCAAAACATTGATCCCCAAATGTGGGACGGCAGACATACACGTATGACTCTCAAAGGAATATATAAAGTTTGTGAAAACTTATCCTAGCAGCTGATAAACTATAGAAGATGCATCAAAACTAACTCCTCCACTTAAGCAGCCATACATCTGAATTACAACCAGATATTCCAACAAATCAGTGTCAAATGCCCCAGGTTTAGAAACCCATTCTCCAATTCGTGTAATAACCCTTGGGCCCCCCACGAATAGGATAACTAAATCGATTCTTTTACTCATATTATGCCAGCATTGGGGCCAACATATCCAGCTAACTTCATTACTTCATTTCAAAACAGTTACACTAAAAATGAAAATATCGTTCCTCTAAGAAAAAGTGATACGGAAGGCAGAACTTGGAAGTCTTTTACTTCCAGGGGCCCCTTGAATCCATAAAACCAAGTACAGTAGACAAAGCCTTCCATTCCCCCATTCACTGGGATTGAATACAGGGAAAGTCTTACGTAATCGCAAGGTCCATATATTTCAGGGTCCTCATGGAACCCGCTGCATCAAGTCTTCTCAAGTCACCTATTCCTTTTTGATTGGCATCCCGCCATAAGTTTTCTGTAACGTGTTCACTCAGTTTACTCCAAGGATTTGTCTACCCAATATTTTACCTTTCCCTTGTCCTAACACAGCATGTAGTATCTGATATGCATTCTTCATCTGGGGGAGAGATTGAGCTTCAAGAGATAGTGAATGGTCTTATCAATACCCAAATGTGTAACTCCCCAGGAATTTTAAGCAAAGATCAAAATTCCAGCAACCCAAGAATTGAATATGCTACAGAAGAGTAATTAATCTTCGCTACGCCAGCAAAAGGGCATTAGACATTTTCAATGTATATCCTAAGTGAACCTCATAATATGTCAAAATGATGCAAGTACAAAATGCCAACTATCAAGGTAATTAATCAGGGAGAAAAACCATACTAGGTGCGTACTTAGAACTGTTCATCCCCGGAAAAAAGCTGTCATTTTTAGCAAAAAGCAGCAGAACTATAACACCTCAAGCGTGCATTCCTCAGCTACCGCCATATTGTTCCACAACATCCAACCACTAAAAGTCCTCCAATTCATCCAAATCATCATCCTCTCAGCTTGATGACGATCAACGAGCTCCGATCAGCGTTCTCCAGCGACTATGCCATAGATTCTCTCACCACCTCGTTCACGAGGTAAAAGGAGGGGAATCCAACCACAGTAAAAAAACTCCACCTCCTCATATCTCCAAGATCACGCACGAACACCCTCTCTAAAGAAACTTCCGAAACACTCACTCACTCACTCACATACCCAACACTCTAACCGTCAATTAACCACCGCACGCGTCAAGACAGCAACAAACGATTTAGTTTTCTTATCAAAACACGCACAGCAACCCAATTCGTAGTCCCAACTCACACACGAAGACGATCCATGGCCATAATAAAGCCGGAACCTTGGAGAAAAGGGAACGAACGGTAAAACGAAACCCGGAAACCCGAGTCGACAGCGCGATAAAAACAACGCCCCCTCGCCCGATCCGATCGAATCGTGATCCGTCCCAACGCGCGCAGAGAGATTTCAAAGCGGGGGGAAAGAAAAGAGGAGGAGGAGAGCGAAGAGAGGAGAGACCTTGCAAATGGGGCAGGTGACCTTGAGGCCGACGACCCGGGCCTCGAGCTGGGACCCCTTGCCCTTCTGGTTCCGCTCCGCGTTCCTCTTCTGCGCCTCGATCTTCTGCTTTCCCCTCGTCATCTCTCTCCCTCTCCCTCTCTCTCTCTCTCTCTCTCTCTCTCTCTTTCTGTCTGCGTGCGAAAGGAACAATGAAGAAGGAAGACGAGGAGGATCAAAAGACGATTGTCGGGGCTGCTACTGGTTGCGTGGGTGGTGCAAGTAAAAGCGTGCGGAGGGGGGGTGCACGGTCGCGATTGATTGGTCGGTTTTTCCTTTCCTCTCTCTCTTTCTTTCTTTCTTTTGGTGATGTAGATAGATACGTCCGTACGCCTTTAAGCGTCGACTTCTCTCTCTCACACACCCGGTTGGCGATAAAAATTTCTGCTGGTCTCTCTATTGCGTCTTTTGCAGTTGAATGAAATTTGAGAGATGCATTCACATGTTAGAGAGATTCAATCCATCGTTGCATTTGATTGCTTTAGCATTTTACATTTGTTATCGAATTCATCTGAGTAATTTGCTACTTTTAGCATGTTGAAAGAAAATTAACAGAAAATAATTTCAAACCTTTTATATATATGTCAATTCCGTTCAAACATTTTAATTTAGCCAATTGAGTTTTAAAAACATTTTAAATTTTTTGATAATTTGCTGATGTGATCAATTTAGTCAATTCTAATAAAAAAATCACCGACGTGGATGCATTGCCGATGCTAACTGGGCATTTTTTGCAACTTTTGAATTATTTACCAACAAAAAAGGTTTTTGCATTTTTTGCAATTTTCTTAAATCAAGCACAAATTTTTAACTAGAAAGGCTTCTTGAAATAAAGGCATATTAAGTTACCAACTAGTAAAACCAAAAATGAGCATTAGTCACCCTAGCAATAAGCTGCTGGCTAAAAGCCGAAAACATTGACATCGCATACATCAAGCTTTCCCTTCTTCCCAGTGAAACTCTCACAAAAGGAGTTACAAGAGTAGCTCAATTATAAACATGTCATTTCTTAACATTTACAGTATCCCGTACACATCGTATTGCCCAGATAATAATTGGTAAGTCGACAAAGTTTGAATCCAAATAGAAGCATTTTCTTATGCATATGACTTAACATAAGATTATCTATTGCATTTTTCAGAGAATCAACTTCCATTTCCTTAAAGTGGCCTTCAAGTCAAAGGCCACTCCTTTCTAAACAAAATTTGTGCTCGTGTCTTTTTAAGTCGAAGGAAGAGAAAACTACTTCACTTATTAGCTGATTACATAGGCATCTTACGACTCAGCATCGTCTCGACTTATCTTGGCATGTAGCTTGAGCTGAACAACCCGTATCACCATAGACATCTTATGCTGCAAACGCTCAATGAAGCCAGGACCAGATTTCTGCATACTTCTTATCAGCCACTCATAATCAGAGACTGTAGCATCAGGCAGTGGTTCCAAAAATTCGCACCTGTCAAGTATGCGAGGTGGAGGTACTCCAGCCACAAGGTTTGTATCTAGCTTCGGCCTATTAACCTTTATGAGCTCTTTTGGAATTTCAATGATTGGACTATCAAGGGCCTGAGGAACAGCACCTGGAAGTACTCCCTGTTGGAAAGGCAGTGCTCTTGCAGATTGCAAGCAGAATTCAATCCATTGATGGATTAATGGAGATGGGCCTCTAATGCGGCCTCCAATTTGGTCGGTGCCTATCTTAGAGGCAGCAGGGACGGCCTATCACAAGAAGAAAGTACCATCAGGACATGATGGTGATGGTGATGGAGAAAGATCCTAGAGCTACGTTCAACAGTGTATTACTCTTTCTAGTACAGTAGCTTCCATACATTGCTAGTGCTCAGTCACTAACAAGTGAAATCACATGAATATGGAGGAGATAAGGCTCCACAAATACATACCCACAGATCTGCCCATAAGCTTGCTCCTGATTTTGGCACAATGACTGCAACATTGCGCATCTTTATGGCAACAGGAAGGACGTCACTGCTCCACCCAACAGCCACCCATACATCATCCACCCCAAAAGCTTTTAAATAGTGTGTATTGTCAAAGAGTCGAACCTGCATGAAGCAAGACCTAAGCCTTAAACTTTTGAAAGATAAGAACCTATACAAGACGCATCAAGTTGTTGCCTTTCCCACACGAAAAATTGAAAGATCAGACGTTTTCAATAATTGCTGGAAGATCCATTCATGGCCATAAACTAATAATGGAAATGTAAGATGATTCTCACCATCTTCAGAAAATTACCAAGCTACCCCATCCTCACAAGCAATCGAACAAGTGTCACTTTAGTTTTGGAAAATCAGGTCGAATTCTCACCTTATAGTTTCTTAAAAGATTAGGCTAGCTCATTATGAGGGAATGGGTGTAGTAACCGTACTTTACCATACCTGCTTCACAAGTGATGCCAGATTTTGCCTGACAGCATTCTTTCCACCAACTACTTTTGAGTCAATGTCATCTGTGTTGTATGATGCTCCCATGTACTTCAGAACAGCACCGATAACCTCTCTAGGACTATCAACCATTGAAATTTTCCCAGCAAGCTCAGGCCTCCACAAATCCTCCCAGTCCTGCAATACACCAATGATTGTTAATCCTACAATCTTACACGGCAGCTAAAATTATTCTATGCAATTAATATATGCAAAAAGTTTGTAGATGATGACAGTTCAACATATCTTATGATTATCTAACTCATGCGACTTCAAGTTGAGCAAAATGGAAGCTAGTTTTGCCTGCTTGGTTTTTGGGGGAGTCAAGGAATGCTCCCAAATCTTAAGAACATGATCCGTCCAAGTCATTCAGCAGTTTGATTGAAAGAGAACCCTACTAGATTAGTTTTACAGTGGTCAGCTTTCATGAATTTGATGGAATTTTTGACTAAAAAGATATGCGCTAGGTAGAAAATCCTTCACCTAGGGAAAAACTGGAGAGGTACTTTAAGAAAAGCCCTTGTTTTTTCACTAGAAAATTTCTGCTGCTTACTTTCTTCTCATAGATCAACACAGCCTCACAAAGTATAGATATGGAATGAGAGGCACAGGGTGTTGAATCTGAAAGAGTCCATCTTCATTGAAACACAAGCTGGAAAGACAGATAGCACTCATATCCTATTCAGGGTCGCTTGTGAGTTGTCTTATGTCCTTTGGTATTTATAAAATTGCATACTCTATTCAATTGGTTGCTTGGACATCATGAGCCGAAAGATGATTAAGGCAGTTGATCAATACAAAATTAAAAAAAAAAATAAAAATTAAATTTATATTATATTATCCTTCATGAGAATTTCCAATTTATACATTGATACCTGCAAGCTCCATCCAAAGTTTTGTCTTCATTGGTTTTTGCCCATGAACAGGAAAGAAACCAATTTACACAGAAGAAAACCATAAATTCTTTTTCCAGTTTGAAATGAATTTTTCATAGATCATATACCATATTAAACCATTTCTAAATTTGATTCATGAGGTGCAAGAGCAACCTTTATAGTTTGGGTAGGTTCCTTTTGCCTTATCTGGACTAACCAAGTTGTTGACTGTCTACATTTTGAGAATACAAGCTTGATCTACTTCATTGCAAGGAATTTAAGACAATACGTATAAAATTTTCCTCTACTATATTAATTGGGTCAGCACTTTGCTATTCTCTGCCACAGGTTTCAACATGAGCTTGGCCCATTGGTATGGTATAGATCTAAGATGAGATACTTGATTTAAAGGGCTATGCTATCAAATTACAGTTAAGGAATCTATATTACACTATTAGAAAAATGCGCTCACATCTTATCGTGCACATGCTTTATCGATCTTCACCACCTCCTTGTTATTGGCTTCTATTTATGATCCTTGCTAAGCACAAATTCACAACCTAATATAAATTAGGACTGATATTGTAGGACTTCTTACCTGTCCAATTCACTTAAGAAGGAGATCCATGCAGGCCGTCAAGCCCAATACTAGAAACAAATGGGTCTCTAAAACCACCAGAAAGTTTGGAGGTATATTTATTTAATAGGAAAATCCCATCTACGATTTTTGAGTTCTCCATGAACTTAGTTTCCATAACAGGGCCTTGGTGCAATGGTATGTTCTCACTGTGTGACCTGGAGGTCATGGGTTCGAGCCAAGGAAACAGCCTTTAGGAAACATTGCAAGGTAAGGCTGCATACCTTAGACCTAAGGGACCTGACCACAGTTGCAGCTTAAATATTGCAGTAGCAGTTACCGTTACCAAACTAACCATAACATACACCGTTACAAAGTGATCAGGACCATTCCATGATTTACCCAATCTTTTAAACAAATCAACATCAACCTGCAAGTGATTACCTCTATTGGAGCCATATTAAGCTTTTTGAATTTGCTTTTTTTGTAAGCTATCACCATACTTCCCCAGCGATAGGGAGCTGCCCATACTTTACCGCCTGTATCAGTTGCCCCCTCAGAATTCCTGCGTAAATGTACCTGAGATCTTTTCAGTGAAAGTGAAAATTATTAAACTACAAACACATCAAATCAATGGCTCAGGTAAGAAGCAAGCGCAGTTATCATATCAAACTCAAATCACGCACAGAAATTCAGCAAGCAGTTGTTTGACTAATTACAGCATTGTCACACTTCAATAACACCATTTTCTAAGTTTTATCAGCTTGTTATCAATGCAAATTAGCACTTTTTCACAAATGTTTGATGTTTCCAAGCTCAAGAATGCCGCCCATGATCCTGAACTTTTAACTTCAGTTTTGACCAAAATCTTCTAAGCTTGTCTACAATAAACCACGCTGTCTGTCTTCTTGAGAGCAACAAACCCCCTAGCATTTTTGCCCTTCGCTTATACCGCATCAACATTGCATTTTTGCATTTCCATCCCCACTTGCTCCTACATTAACCACATGACATGCCCAGCCCTCATCTAAATCTTTTGTAATTCAAAATTCACCAATTAAGTGGTTTAGAATAAAAACAATGGACTTAATAGACAAATGTATTGTCTTCAAACTTGTTGATTGGATTCTGCATCTCACAACTAGGAAAAGAATATTTTGCAAAACTTCCCAAGTATTTTTTTATTCGATTGCAAGATTACATAGACATGAACATAGAGGCATTAGAGTATATTCACAGCACAAAATTCTAGAAAGGACTGCAGTGCGCGACTGTCTGCATCTACTATTTCATGTTTACCTTCCATTTGTCATTTAAGCCAGAAAACCAATCCTGCTCTTCTGCCCTTTCTATAGGCTCGATCAAGCCTTTCTTTATAGCTAGATCAAGCCATGAGTCACCAACAGTGACAATATCAGCTGCAGCAGTAGATGCGGGCTTGACATTGCCTTTAGCAAAAGCAGTTGATACATCCGAAAATATGCTGTCAAGACTCTCGCGCAACTTAAGTTGTAGCTTTGCTCTCTTCCCTTGGGACTGCATAAATTCCTACACATCAAGCAAGAAATTCTTCACAACACTATACACACTAGGCAAATTCGCCCCCATCATCAGTAAGAATACAGTATCAATTTCCATTTCCCCAGATTTGCACCCGAGAAATCGAAAAGGTAAAGTCCAAAACAGGAGACCTTAATCCAAGGAGGAGGCACGGAGCCGCGAAGAGCGACGACCCTCAGCGGAACGGTCAAAGCGTACGACTTCGACTTCCATTTCTCAAACGCTTCCTCCAATTCCTTATCTTCCTCTTCTTCTTCAGCTACATCTCTCGTTCCACGCTCTCGTTCCTCGTCGCCGCCAGCACCATCTGCGCTCACATTTTCAAGCATAAAAACAACAAATCACTCGCAAATCGACCAATCAACGATCCAGCAATACAGCAAAAGTGACAGAATCAGTTCACTCCTCATTCATGCTCGAACAAAAAAATCACCATCTATCGACAAACAAAACGCACAGCACTGCACGAGCGAGAAAACGATAATCATCATAGCATCAAAAAAGAAAAAAAAAAGGACCTCGAGTTTGGCCTTCCTCTCGCTGGACTGCGGTGGAAGTGCGGGAATCGGAGGCGAGAGCGACGGGAGGGAGAGAGAGAGCGACGGAGGCGAAGCCGAAGCCGAAGCCGAGAGCCGAGAAGACGGCGGCGCAGCCGAGCGATTCGAGCGCGTCGCGACGCGGAGGCTCCGGCCGGAGGACGAGAGAGCGGCGGCGAGAGCAGAGAGTGCGCGCCGCGCGACGGAGCCCATTCCGGTCGAGGAGGCGGCGGCGGAGGTGAGGGAAGCTCGGAGGCCGGTTCTTCGGAGCCGGACGGGAGTCCAGCGGCGGAACTGAGAAAGGGGACGAGAGAGAAGACGAGCTCATTGCTAGAGAGAGAGAGGAGAGAGAGAGGACTGGCATGCGTCCTTTTGGTCAGAGAGAGATTTTTTTTTTGCTCCATAAATGAGGAAGAGGAAGAGGAATTCGGAAGTACTTTTTGGTTTGCTAGTATAAGAGTTAACATTATAGGATTCTCAATAATGTGGGCATATACTTGTGGTATAAATGCTTGTCACACCATAATGTCATACTAGCGAGACTTGGGATGCGTTTGATTTAGGGAAAATTTTGTTTTTGAGGAAAATACTCTTCAAGAAATCATTTCATCGAAAAATGTTTTTCCCGATTTGGAAATTTTCTCACTTCACTAATTGAAAGACGCTTCTCAAGACTAATCTCCAATTTTAGCAAAATTAGATCAAAAGCAAATTTGACTATAACAGAAGTTAATGGGGCCTTGAGGGTTGCTGGCCATTGAGGCTGCGTTTGGAATTGGCTTTGGGAAGGATCTTTGGGCCTCCAAGGATCTGTAGACCAAATATTAGGTGTTTGGTTTCATTTTTGAAACCCACCTTGAGGCAAAGTTTGCCTTACAAATGTTGAAAGCCCAAGGGAGCCTCTTTCAGCATTCTCGGAAGCCTCGTGTCTATTGTTCATCTTCTTCTCCAGTGGTGTGTGGCTGGTTAGCAAGGAGCTCGAGAGAGGCTGGCGAGGTCGCGGCGACGGTCATTGGCCAGTCGCGTGACCACCAGCGAGTCGCGTCGCCGTGACCCAGATCTGGGTTGGGCGACCTCCGTGAAGGGTTGCCGGGGGTCGCCCGACCCCAGGTGGCCCTCGCTAGAGGTCGCTCGACCCCAGGCAACCCTCGCCAATTATCTCTGGGGGTTGCCTGAGGCCGCTGGTGACCGCCTATCTTGTCGACTAACTCTTTTATTTTTCATTTGATAATTTTTTTCTTTTTTTTAATCACCAAAGTTCTTTATAAATATAATTTCTCCAAATACTATTTTACTTAAAGGCACTTCATAATGGACTTTCAAATTATAATTTAACAAACACAATTTGTATTTTAGAAAACCCATTTAACTTTAAGTTTTTTATATTTTTCTAAAGATTTTCTCTAAAAGTCCAATTAAACGCACCTTGAATGGGGTTTGGCGGCCCTTGCTGACCACTAGCTGCCCATCCCATATGTTGCTAGCCCTTTTTCAAAATGATGGGACAGCCACAGCAAAGGCTCTTCATTCACTTTTCTTTTTAATTGTAATATAAAAAACTTAATATTTGAACCAAAACACCGTTATGTTAGTCTTATTTTTTATGCTTTAGTCAGGTCAGCATAATGAATAAGTCACGTTGACATTTTCAATAAAGTTAAGATAATAAGTTAATTCCATCAATTTGACAAATTTTAATATTTATTTACATATTTTATAAATTTTAGAACTCAAACTGTATTTTAATGACAGGCTTTAAGACTCCAGTAAATTTATCCCTTCATATTCTAATACGTGTGCGTTGATGGCCCGGCAATTATTTTAAGGGGAGAGCACGCTTTTGAAAAGCAAAGACTAACTTCCACAATTTTTTATTTGATAAATTCATGCAATCGGTTCAAGTCGGTAGCCGTCAAGCTTCGACGATCGATCATCTGATGCAGGCTTATTCTCAGAGAGGAACACGTGATTCTGTCATTATTACAGCAATCAGCGATTCAAGCTGACCAAGTCACGCTTTATCGGATGCGATTTACTTTCCTTCAATAATTCGAATAGACAGAACAACCAAAAGGGCAACAAATTTATTCACCAATAAATAATTTACAAAAATGAAATAACAATTTATTCAACTAAACCCAACAATAATTAGGCACCACATTATACAAGGTAAAACGGCATGAACAATTTCCTCCAGATTCTATTTCACAAGATTGTTTTGAATCAGATTCTTGAGCTCTTGTTTTGCATCAGATTCTTGAGCTCGTCGTTTCCAGTACTTTTTTAGCCGGCGCTTTCTCTTGACGTTCCACATAAGCAGAAGGAAACCACCCGGCATTTCCATTACATTCACCTTCCGACCATCCGTTGGGAGCGACCTTGTGAAAACCCCGAAAAAGAGAAATGGAATAGCAAAATTATGATGGGAACGAAAAGGTGTAATTGCTATTAATAGATAGAGAACCCATATTGTTTTTCTTTTTCTCCTCATATCCATGACAAAAGACAGGGCCGACGGAGCGAGATTGTTGGAGAAAAAGAATATGTCGCTCAGTTTAACAGCAGTGCCAAAAATGATAGATGGCAAAATCCATTTCATCAGAAATGTGCAAACTTCAAACTTGTTCCAATGTAGCTGTTGATTGGTAGCAAATAGAAATTGCAGAGATGAAAAGAGAAGTACCTGCCGGACAATGACATAATCATCAACAGATAGACTCAACTCTCCTTCTGCTTGAGCATCAAATGAGTGTATGACCTGAAGCATGAAGTATTAGGCTATTAGCTAGAAAAGAAAAAGGAAAGAGAAACTCCAATTAAATGGGTCCCCCCCCCCAATGGACTTATGAAGCACAAAGCACTCTGGTTAAAGCAAAGTCAAATCTGAAATGCAAATGATGGCACACGAAAAAAAAAATGCGATCACATGAAAGTATGTGAGGACTGAAAAGAAATACTGAAAAGGTTTATGACCAGCTTAGATGACAAAGCAATCTGTTCCCATCTGCAAATATTCTAAAATTTCCAGTAAATTTAGAGCTTGGAGACCTTACTTTTCCAATGAAGTAGCTCTCATACTGATCAATGTGTCCATGATCATCTGATATGCTTGATTTGTCATCCTCATGAGCAAGTGGAACTTCCCCATCTCGCTGCAACGTCGTTGATGTCACTGAAGGCTCACTTGATTGCTCTTCCTCTATCATCTACTCCAGGAGACAACATATTCAGCCTCACCATAGGAGCACAACAACTCAAAATACTAAGAAATAAAATGAAAGAGAGAGCACTATTATTGGTTAAATGTAGGATTTTGAGAAGAAGTCTAAAGATGGTTTTCTGAGAGCATGAGAAAGTACGTTGATAAGCTACCTACCTCAGAATGTAACTTCTCTAAGATGGCAACAACTCTTCGGTGATAGTCTCTCTCCACATCCACCTGCATGGAAAGTTCACTACCAATTCAACAACTAACGCAAGCAAATGGAAGCAGGAAAATGCAATCTCTGCATTTAAATCTTACAACCAATCTAAAGCAGTTGCACTTGCACAATCCGCTATAGAATACGTCACATACTAAAATTCCTCTACTCAAACTGATTTGCTAATTTGCTATAGTTGGTTCTTTTTTTGCCAAATTTTTTTATAGTTGGTAGATTAGGAAGAAGTGTTGTCTCAATCTTTGTTGAACCATAACATAGAAGAGCATGCCAAGTACTCAAAAGAAGCTGCACCCATAATCCGAGGAATTGTAATGTCATGAACTGACGAAACTAAGGCATACTTCAAATTGGCTATGACAAACTGCACCTAAAGCTACATTACACAGTCAACTTTCCTATCACTAACTGAAAGAACAGTATCGGCATAAAGTCATTGCCATAATCTTCCAGGTCTTTAGTTGACAATTTTGCTTGACTTTGATAATTTAGCCAGGAAATTTAGAATGGCCAGAAAAATAATTAAGTTTAGGCGAACGTATTTAGACCTAAAGGATCAAACAATTACTACTGTACATGCCTCTACAAAAATACTGCCCAGAAAAAAATTCCCTGATCAGTCCATCTAAGTCAGCTAAATCCTAAAGTATGTTCAGACAGTAGCTAGCAAATTTGTTCAAGCTATATCGAACTCCCAATTAAGAGAAATGCAATGGTGTAAAGGGATCCATGAAGTAGAGTTGCATCAGTAGGAAAGCTGCATTGCTAATTTCTTTTCATAATACACAACCCAAAACTGGAAGCCAACCCAATAAAACCAGTTCAGCAAAGGTGAAAATACCAAAAATTGACACTAAAATAGTCACAATATAACCAAAATCCCATCTGCCAATTGTTGAACAACCTCCTCCTCCATTTAGAGTTTCACTATTCAACATACAAACTCAAACTGCATAACCATGACATAGGGAAATAGGTATGTAAAGAGCACAAACCAGAAAACTGCTTAATCATCAACTCTAAAACAATAAAAATACAAAGGAAGTACACAGACTACCATTTTAAGGAGACGCTGGAAAGTGATCTGCTGCTGTTGATTCTCCACAGATAACATAGCATCAGTTGCTTCTCTACCGAGTGCCATCATAGCTGATTTAAGCTCAGTCAATCTTGCTTCTGCACTTCTAAGCTTCAGGGTACTTTCTGCAGATTGAGTTGAATCTCTAGATCTTGATCGCCTTCTCAGAACTTCAGCTGCCTGAGAGGGGAAAAAACAATTTTACCATGCACTTACTATATCTCTAACACCATCATGATGAAGATGTGACCTAAATGATTACCTGGTTTTCCACCTCTTGTCGGAGCTTGTCATAGCGGCGAGTTAAGTGGCGTGCATCTTCCAAAGGAGCTCCATTTATAACTACCCGTAGAGGCTCGGAAACCTATAAATAATATCTGTAACATGATTAGATGAAACCTAAAATTACTAAAACAGCTGGTTAAGGTCGATTAAAACTTTCTAGCAGCAATTAGTGTAAAGGACCATTTATCATCACAAAGGACGAAAGACTTAAATAGAATTACCTGATCACCTAGGGTTCCAAGCAAGTTCGCTCGCTCGCTTTCCATTGAATTATGCGAAGTACCAAATGAAAGAGCAGCTCTCGCAAGAGCAAAACCAGAGCCCTGGTTCTCAACTCCATAATTGCGGCAGTCATCAGCCAACTTCCTTACTACCACATAGAAACAATATACAGACGTCAGCAGTGGAAAGGGCATGGAGAATGAGAAAGAAAATCTATCTTCACCTATCTCCATTTGCTTTGAGCTTATGGATATGAAACCTTCGACGCCTCGAACAATATTCCTCTGTAGATGCTGTGCAAGATAACATAGTTTTAGATTTTTCTCAAGCAAAATCATCATCTCCATATTGCTTGCATCAGTCCCCTCTTAGTGAGAAAATATACCCCATTGGAAGACATGAGATTAGTCAAAGACACTCGATAATTTCACCTTGGCTACCCTGGTAGAATTGTATAGATTCTGAAGTTGCCGGTAACACCGAAGCTCGTCTTCATCAACCATCAGCGCATCAGCATCAAAGTGCCCCAGTTGTTTCAATATTGCCTGCCGAAACACGAAAACACAATATTGCAGGATTCCTCAATCACTACACAATCTTCGGTTCACTTAACTCGACGAAGAGATTGATCAATGCCTTTCCTATTAATTCTCACGCAGACCAAGCCCAATGGTTAGTAGAGCCGGTTCATCAAATTCATAGTCCCACAGACACCACACATGTTCGCCACCGTGAACATTCGCAACCAAACGGTCAAACATGATCGAGGAGAAGACGAAGCTAATCGAGTAACTCCAGATAACTGCATTTTCTCGATTTCCGCAGCATAACAAATCAACGCACACGAACAGAACCGTTCCAAGTCCACAATTCAAAACACACACTAACAAATCCCGGATCATCCAACCAAAACAGGACCAACGACAACAGCAACACCAACAACAACAGAAGCCGCACGAAAAAGCTTGAACATCAGACGATTCGCCACAGGAGCGGCGACAATGCCCGCGGCGAGCTCAGTCGAGAGAACAATCGGAATCACCTGCTGCTGCTTGGCGACTTGCTCCCGCAGCTTGCTGGCCTGCTTCTTGATGGCCTCCATGCTCCCGACGCGCGCGCGCACGGGCCGGAAAACCCGATTCGCCGCCTCTCTCTCGGGACCGCGATCGCCGATCGCGAGAAACCGCCGGAAGCGGCGGCGGCGGGAGCAATGGCGGGGGAGGGGCGGCGGCGGCGGCGGCGGCGGCGGTTGGAGGAGGGAGGCGGGGAGAGGAGGAGGAGGAGGGGGAGGAGGAGGAGGGGGTGGGTTTTTTGCGGTTATCTTTACAGGTAACGACAGAAGAGAGAGAAAGAGGGGCTGGCAGGAATGATGAAAAGCTGGGGGAAGGAGAACGGAAATGAAAAGTAGGGAGAGAAAGTGGAGGGGAATCGACAGGGAAAGGTGAGAGAAGAAGGAGGAGGAAGAATTTCGGAGAAAGTGTATTGACTCTATTCATCGCGTAATTGAGGGCGCACGTGGCCTCCGCCATGTGGTCGGTCGGGCCCTCCTTCCTCTTCTTCGATTAAATTAAGGTAGAAGAAAAGACTAGGATTTAAAAAAGAGAATATAACACCGATAGTCCACTAACTTTGCCATTTAGGTATAATATAATCCGCGAATTTTTAATTTATTTAATATGATTTTTGAGTTCTACCCAACATGAACTTTTAGCTTATTCAATTTGATCATTGAATTTTTGATACATGTTCAATAGAGACTAGATTGAATCTTAAAAAAATAATAATTTAGTGACTATATTGAATATTTATTAAAAGCTCAATGAACACATTATATTTTAAGTTAAAGTTCAAAGATTACATTAAACAAATTAAAGTTTAGAAACTAAATTACACATTGAATTAAAGTTCTTAGGTCGTTTGTGTAATTATATTATTAAAAAATTTAAAAGAGTAAGCTTTCGATAAAAAAACTGATCGTAATTAAAATTTTCTTTTAAATAATTTCTAGCGACTAGTTTGTAATTATCATTGAACATCTTTAGTTCTAATTCTCAGCAATTGAAATCGTCATATTTTAAGATTGATTAAAATTGTTAAAAATTTAATTTCTCAATCTCATAAGTAAGCTCTTGGGCTTCTCAATTTGCGTCGCAAAGCGGAAAGTTTGTCGGAAAATTATATGAACTTATTCCTGGAAAAAAGAAAACGAAACGCAACTCGGTCGGTGTGGTTCTTGATTTGTGTGTTTTGAGATAACAAACATATATATTAAAGTCCAAAAATATTAGAAAATGTCTAACCTGCCGGTTCTTGAAGCAAAACCCCAATTAAGAAGCAGCCCTTTTTCGTAAAAATGAAAAAAAATATATATTGAAAGAATGTATTGAAAAAGAGAGCACGAATGAAGCCTCCGGAGTCAAAGGGGCAACTAAACCTTATGAAATTAAAGCAGTGGCGGCCACCGAACATTTGAATGTTTTACAACTTTGCCTTTCGCAAGCAAGAGCGATGTTTTCTCGTGGCGTTTTACAAGTCTAATTACAGGATTCCTGATGTCACGTGCTACGGCACGAGGTATCTCTTCCATAAGATCAACCCGCATGAAGGGAAGGATCGCGTAGTAGCAGAAGAAACGAAGATCACGATAAGGTAATCGATGCCGTTTCGATTCGCCAGGGCGCTAAGAAGTCTATCCGAATCGTGTAAAAACAACCGGCGGGAGGTACCTAAGTCGAAGGAAATAAACAGAGTGATGAAACATTGTGTACATGGAATTTCGACTTGAATTAGCGGTGGCTAGGAAGAAACCCGCATCGAGGGCATGCCGTCGTTCTCCTTGGAAAAGTAACGGTCGGGATGAACGGATCCGATCGTCTGCTAGGCCATGAATGTCGAAGACCCCCTTCTCTGGCCTCCAGGGTGCAGTACAGGATGAACTGGCGCTCGTACACGGCCACGGCCACGACCTCGCAGGGCAAGTGGGCGGCTGTGGAGTCGGCGGGAGGCAGGCGGAGGATGGAGGACTGATCGGCGTGCGGGGTGATGGCAAGGACGAGAAGATCATGATTCTATTCACCTGTGTTCCTCTTTGTTAACAGTTATTGCTACTTATTGTAATTTGTGATTTGAGGAACGTGGAAGGGCATAAGTTGTGCTTGTTTATTGATAGTGGCATCTATTATTTTCCGGTGGAAGCAGCACTTGCTTCATTATAAGTATTCATGAGAGTGTTAGTGAATTCTAGACTTTTGGTCTCTGCTAAGAGGATGGACGCAAACCTGATCTAGGTTTGATTGCGTGCATTATCTTCTATCCATATTTATTTAACAGAAGAATCTTGCATCTGATATCATCAAATAGTTTTTGCATCTATCAAACTTAACTTGAGTATTTTGCAAAAAATCGTTATCAACCTGCTCACCCTCTTTAGGCACTATGCATAAGTGGGCAAAAAAAAAAAAAAAAAAGAAAAAAAGAAAGAAAAAGAAAAAATTAAAACAAGCGATAGCTAAAGAAAGTAAAGTAAAGCAACCCAAGCCATACAGGCTAAATTTATACATGTCCTTGTTATAAAGCCTTGCGACAGGACCTCAGTGAGTTATTCCTAAGGATATTCGGGCAAGAGTCTAGTAAAAGAAAATATCTCAATTTTTGTGATGAAGAATAAATTCCCTTGATCTTGATTTTATGCTTCCTAATTTAGAATGACACATGCACTGTAGATGCAAATTTTTGCTAGGCCAAGGAAAAGAGAAAGGAGCCAAATTACTTAAGAGGGGTTGCGCTCAGATGGGCTAAATTTTGAGAATCCATTGAGTTTAGAGCCCAATTTGAATGAAATGCCCTGTATCGCCTATGTTTAAATTCAATGTATAAACACAATTCCTAAACAAAAACGTCCCTAATTTCTAAATATAGATAAACGCAATAAAGAATGATAATGTAAGATTATGCAACATTGATTCCTAATGTTTATGAAATGCATGAAAAATCCCTAGGTGCAAATTTATGTGTCAACATTATGGGTGAGGAATTATCCTATTGACTAATGGGAAGCGGGCTAGTCCCCGAAAATGCCCTTCCTTTGGAGTTGGGGCTCCAAATCTGACTTGCTTGTTAGGACGAAGTAAAGGGTTGTACCTTTCTTTCTACTAGAAACTAACTCAATGGTCTCATAAAATCCAAAGCCCCGTCAGGTATATAAGAAATGAGACAATCAGAATAAGATACAAGGAATCGGAATGAATTATGAGGTACCGGAACAGTAAATAATATTATATTGCTTCATGTGATGACACATTGGAATTAAAATATATATATTTTTTGGTCAAATTACTTCATGCAGTATTTTTGGTCTCAAGACATAAAAGAGTCTGAAAGCGCATCCGACAACACACCATTCCTCATCGAATTTGAATTGGGATCCGTCTGGTCGTAAGAGACATTGAGAATGGTTCTTTCGACGGTTGTTAAAGGCGAACCAACAGAGGGGGACACGTCTCGGCCTCCTTCACTTCTCTTTCTCTTTCTCGCTTGTGCTTTCCTTTTCCTGGAAAACAGTGAAGGGGTCTCTCTCTGTGGACGAGACTCGTCGGCTAGGAATTTTTTTTTTCAGCTACATTGCGCAGAAAAGAGAAGAAAAGACACAGGCTCTGTTAGAATCTCGTGTCTTTCGCTCGAGCACAATGGCTCTAGGAAAGCGGTCGGCTTAATAGTAAATACTGAGGAGTCGAAGTCTTCCTGAAATGACAATACTTGTTGGGTCACGAGGTTTGGATCTCTTCATTGTCTTGGTGCACTTACTTGGTTGTGGAAAAGACTCAGTGCCGCAGCATTTCTTCCTTGCTGAACGCAAGAAAGAGAGGAGTTTATAAAGGGCATCCATCGAAGAATTGGGACGAATAAGTCGGACGTTATTGGTGATCTTTTATTGTCCGCTTGCCTCTTTTATTAGCATATTTCCAATTGATATTACTCAATTCCATCCTCACCTATAATAATAAAAATGGATAATAACACAAATAATCTTTAAACTTTAACTCAACGTATAATATGGTCCTTAAACTTTTAATTTGTTCAATATGGTCTTGAATCTCAGCTCAAAGTGCAATGCGATTCTTGAACTTTTAATTTGTTTAATGTGGTACAAGAACTTTTTGCACATGTTCAACTTAATCCATGAATTATGTGAAAATGTTCAATGTTGTAAAAATTCATGGACTACATTGCACATTGGACCAAATTTTAGGGCTCATTTGTATCATTTTCTCTCTGTTTCTACTTCCCATTTACATTCCGTGTCATTTGAATTTGAAAGATGATAACAAGAAAGCGAATGACGGTTTCATTCTCGTTCCAATGGCTTCACTCACTCCTGATAGTCAAGCATGCCCTAAAGTCTTATTCAGTCACAGGGGAGGGGACTTGCAGGGGCCATAGCCTCACCCTTTCGCCAAAATATTTTCTTATATACAATACAGATACAAATGAACAAACATTTCAATTATAGATAATTTACCCTCCCAAATTTATTATTAGTATTAGGTAAGGTAAGTATTTTTGGTCCTAGAGCTACATAGAGTCTAATTTGATATTACCACAATATAACTCTATTTTCGAAAGATCAAATTAATAACAAAATCAAATTACATCAGTCATCTCTACTATATAAAAATAAATTCCCTCTCTCTCTCTCTAGTGAAAAAAACTCTTGATGAAAAATGGCCTTTGATATCCTATATAATAATCAATGGTTATCAAGAAAGTGCTGTTTCTCTTGTCCAAATAATAATTCATCTTTATATGGAAAAGTTCAAGAAAACAATTTTACATAATACTAAATTGAACTCTCTACTTTTTTAAACTTAATACCCACTAACTAATATACACTTTGCCTAATGTAAGGTTGTTCAAAATTTCTTACGCAAAGAAGTTTTCTTTTGACTCCACCTATCCTCATTGAATCTCGCCAGGTCAACCCAAATCATGGCTCCATCACTGTGTCAAAAAAAAAAAAGAAAAAAAATAATTAAAAATCTAAAAATTTTAAAAAAATTTAAAAATAATCCACATTAGCACTAGTTGCGCTACATCGATAGCTAGTGTTAACTCGGACTATCACGTTAGCGCTTTCCAATCAAAATTAGCAAAAAGGACCGTAATTCGTCAAAAGGTTAAAACAAAATCGACAAATTGTCAAAATATTTAGAATTGAATCGACATAATTAAAAGGTTTAAGACATAATTAGCTACCATATAATAATTTAAGGATTTTCCAAACAATTTTTCCTGGCTTCGTCACTAGTCTGATCTTGATGCTTCCGATTAGATAGCACTGTTAGTCATTCCATTCGATTGTTTGCCGATTTCCAAGGGTTGAGAATATTTTTCAGTATCTTTCAAGTTGGGTCTTCATTTTGGCATGGATATATAACGCGGTCTCAGAGGCCCATGCAGATACGACTAGAAACTCCCAGACAAACACGTGCTTCATGCATCGAAGAAAACTTTTCCATCTTCCGAGTTATTATAAATAATATTGCCACATTGTCCTTAGATCGTCTCTCGTAAGGAAATAATGGTAGTGCATATATGAAGGTCTCCGTAAAAAAAAAAAGAAAACAGATCTCTTATGAACGCCAACGGGACATGTACCTAGCAAGACTCAGCGTCTTAAGATTTGACTTTAGGGTTCATATCTTTTGACTTTGATAAGGGACGAGTTTATCAATATTGAGGACCGTTGTTTAATTAAGCATCTTTCTAGATGATCTACGTTAAGTAACAGGACAAGGCCCAATGATATTCACACAAAGTCACTTTTTCCTCACTTTATCTTAAGGCTTGCAATTCAAATCATGCATTGGACTTATCAAGCGATATGAGGTAATATTTCAACAATCCTTTAACAGATAAGCTGGATTAAGACTTTTGCCAAGTAATGTGGGACAATATTTCAACACCCCTTTCACACGAGCCAGAATGCGATAATTTGGTTTGACTTTATTGTCCAAATAAACCTCTCCTAAGACGTATCTAAAGTGCTAGTCATTAGTGAAACCAAATACTTCTACAAACCAACGAAGCAATCCCATCTTCAACAGTCCAAAGAATTTGACTAATGAGGGTGGACACACATATGCGAGAAGGGATAGCACTGACTTTGATAGCATGTTGAGAAAAAAGTCTAACTCAAAAGTATAAACAATAAGTGGAATGAGACCACATGTATATAAAGAGCATATGATGCATGTTGTTAAGCTATCCTTCAAAAGTATAAACAATAAGGGTAAAAACTTGTTATCCTTCAAACTTTCATTAGCCATTTTTAAGAGACATTAGGCTTAGAAAGAAATCATGGAAAAACCAGAACAAAAATTCTCCTTTGACCGGACAAAACTCAAAAGCAAGCACCCACCTAATATTGCGAGGTGATATAATTCCTCTTATTTTGAGGTAACTTCTATCAACAATGAATTCTATTTAGCATAATATGTGTTGAAAGAATAGTGTGTCAATTGTGGGGATTTCAATGACTTGCACTCCCACTGTTTTGAAAGTAAAATTAACAAATTTATATAATACGAACCCTGTGGTCTCAAAGATCAAGAGATACCATAAAATCAACAATCACAACATGAACTAAGATGTCGAGAGCATTAGTTGCATACACACTGCAAAACTTAAACAAAATAGGCTTCCAACATCATGAGAAAAGTAACCAATTTACGTATGTGAATGCTATTCTACTGGAAGCCTATTCTATAATTAGATATCCAATTACAGCTTCACTCTCCACATGATTTCCAATAAGAGGACTCTAAACTAGGTTTTTGCTCTTTCCCTCTCATCTAGTGACATAAAAATTTTACCTAGGACAATTAAGAGATATACTTAGTACACATAGGCTGGATAAAATTCAGGATATGATAAAATTTATCATATCCTGCGTTTGGTTCCTCAAAAGAAGATAAAGTCGAATAGAAATGGGATATAGACCGGATAAAATTATCTTATAGGGGCATGGGATAAAGGTGAATATAAAGTTATTTTACTTGAATAACAAACTTCTTAAATTAACAAAATTAAAATTATATTTCAATGTAAATATATTTGAATTAGAATATAATAAATTCAAAATAACAAAAAAAATAGTTATTTTAATTTAATCTTATTTATATTTATATATTCGAATTTAATTCTATTTTATGATAAAAATTCAATATATAAATATAAATATAAATATAAATATATATTTATTACATATAAACATATTAACACTTATATTCATTATTCACTTATCTTTTTTGATATGATATTTTTGGCAAGAAAATGTGTTTTTTTTTTTTTTTTTTCCGACTTTACATGTGCGCCTTCATCTATGACCTTTGATATCCTATACAATTATCAATAGGTATCAAGAAAGTTCTGTTTCTCTTGTCCAAATAATAAATCACATTTATATGGAAAAGTTCAAGAAAACAATTTTACAAAAATGTAAATTGAACTTTCTGCTTTTTCAAACTTGAATAAGACTAATATAATGTAAGTTTATTCAAATTTCTCACGCAAAGAAAAATTTATTGACTCCATGTATTGTCGTTGAATATCGCCTGCTTAACCGAAATCATGGCTCCATCACTAGTCCCATCTTGATGCATCCCATTTAAAATCATTGTTACTCAATCCATTCCATTGTTTGCCAATTTCAAAGACTGGAAAAATTTATTTGGTCGGTTTGGTATGTCTCAAGTTTGGTCTTCGTTTTCTTTTTCTTTTTGGCGTATGTATAGAGCACCGTCTACGTGGACAATGCAGATACGACTGTAAGCTAGTAGACCGATCCGTGCCATACGCATCGAGATGGGACATTAAGTAGATTTTTTAATCCATCAACTCGCATGCGATGCAAGTAGCGCGAACATCCATTGAATGTGACCCGACAGTGATGTCTATAAAAGCATCCTCAATTGCACTTTACCTCGCATATGGTGACCAACTCCACTAACGAAAGCAAAAATCATGGCATCCTTACTCTATGCGCTTCTTATTTGGATAATCTTTCTTGGGATGATCCATACTTCACTTGCTAAACCACTATGCCATCTGAATGAGAGCTCTGCCTTGATGGAATTTAAGCGAAATTTCAAAATCAACAGAAAAGATTCTTATTATGTTTATCCTAAGGTTAAATCATGGTCACAAGATGGACAGGGAGATTGCTCCTCATGGGGTAGTGTCAAGTGTGACGAGGCCACTGGTCATGTGATAGGTCTCGACCTTAGTAGCAGATGATGTCTCTTTGGTTCCATGAATTCAAACACTAGCCTCTTTTGCTTGCTTCACTTAAAATCGCTCAATCTTGCTTTGAATGACTTTGGCTCTTCTTCAATCCCATATGGCTTTGGTAATCTTTCCAAATTATAGTACCTTAATCTCTCTTCTTCAAATCTTTTAGGGAAAGTCCCCTCGGACATTTCATGGCTCTCAAGATTAATTTCTTTTGATTTGTCTTGTTCATGGGCTAGTCTAGAGATGCCCAACATAGCCAACTTTGTTCAAAACATAACCATACTTAGAGAACTTGATCTCTCTTTTATAAGCATGCCATCTCCATTCCCTCATGTAGTTGCAAACTTCTCCTCCTTGAAGTTGCTTAAACTTGTACAATGTGGATTGCACGGAGAATTTCCATGAAGTACCTTTCAGTTACCAAACCTGGAAGTCCTTGAAATTGAGTTTCCGGAGCTACATTGGGGTAATCCTTTGAAATCATTGTCTCTTCAGAGCAAGAATTTTTCAGGGAAAGTTCCTATTTCTATCGGAAACCTTGTTTATTTGAATGAATTATTAATTGGGAATTGTTCTTTCTCGAGTTCACTTCCCACTTCACTGAGCAATCTTTCTCAACTTGCTCATCTGGATATATCAGAGAATGAATTTCAAGGTCAAATTCCCACTTCCTTTGCTAACCTTACCCAACTGTCAGATCTAAATCTCTCGCTCAGATCTATAACCTCACCTAACATGATCCGGAGTCGAAGGAGGTGATGCAGTGCACTCACAAGGACTAGGAGTTTGATGGCTCTGGTGCGAAGAGTTCTCCTCTTGATCATGTCGAGCACCCTGCCCGGAGTTCCGGACACAACATGAACTCCGTGCTCCAATTTCCGGATATCTTCACCCATGCTCTTGCCTCCAACGCATGCATGGGCTAGCACGTTCCTGTAATAACCAATAGCCAGCACAACTCTCTCCGTCTGACTCGCCAAATCCCTCGTAGGTGACAAAATCAGCACTTGCACGCTGAACAGAACATGAAGGAAGCAATTTAGCTAAGACAAAATCGATGGCCACAAGGCAGCAGCCAAATTCAAATTGCAACTTTCGGAGAGCCAAATAGAAAAGGGTAGCTTGAAAAATCAACATAGTACAGGCAAAAAGAGTCGAGGATACTTAATAATAGGAGCTTGTTGACGAGGGCATCGAGGATTGCAGTTTCAATTATACTAATGCTCATGTTATATAGAATCAATAATGTAAGAATGAAACTATTCGTTTTCCTTGATGATGAAGAAAACCTTTCATGCCTTGCAAGTGCCTAAAATACTCAGTTAAGAGGACCCACTTAAACATTCTGAGTTCATAAACAAATTGAAGATATATATAATGTCACCTGAAGAAGTGCATAAACTCAGGCTACGCTTAATTCCAAAGAAAGCTTCTCAAAACAAAGTTCATGAACAAATTCCTTAGACTAAGGCTTGAACTTCTTTCAGGGCCATCCGCGGGGTGATGGTAAAACTAAAAGCCAGCATCCCTCTGCCTCAACATCAGAACATCTCAAATTGTTGAGTTAACGAGGTGGAAAACCAAAAATTCTTCCTGTCAGAGCGATTGAATTTTGTTACGCCAGAAATTCGAGAGAGAGAGAGAGGGTTCGCCAATTTTTTTTTTAAAAAAAAAATTAATCTTTGGTGTCATAGTTTGTGCTCTATAATGTTAATGACTCATCTTAAGTAAAACGCATAGCATGCCTCAACCTAATTACACTAGAAAACCGATAGTTAGAGAAGGGTCTTCGCTCATGAAGAGGATCGCGTACTCTCTTGTGGAGGTGTCCACGATTTGGCAAGACGCGAGGGCAAAGGTGGAGGTCTTCCCCGTGCCGGATTGTGCCTCAACGATCACGTCTTGGCCTCGGGCAATCGGCACCACGGCTTGCTATTGAATCGCCGAGGGCTTGTTGAACCCGTGGCCGTAGATCCCACGGAGAACATCGTCGCCCAGGCCCATGCGGTCGAAGCTCGACACGGTCTCCATGCCTGGCGCTGTCTCAAATGCCGCCGCCGCCGCTGCTGGCGGGCGCGATCGGGTCGCCGGAACTGGCCTTGCCACCAAGGATGTTGCCATTACCGAATCCAAAGAGATGAGGAAAGGGCAAGAGAGCAGTCTCGTCTCTCTCTGGAATTGATGAGTGAGTGGGAGGGAGGAAGTGCTTGTCTCAAACAGGGCCAAATGGACTTTGTGTCGAATTAGGACATCAAGGATTATGCATAATCTCAAATCAGGATCTGTCTAAAGTGTCTTGATTTAATCAAATAAGATCATGAAATGAACATCGTCTCAAATAAAGTCTGAAGTGACGATGTGAACTTGGTTAAGAGAAATTACTTCAATCCTGGACATTAACAATAAAAATCACATACGATTTTGCACCTTGATTTTGGATTTTCTAAATTTTGAAAATATTGAGAAAAGTTAAAAAAAAAAATCAAGTCACTTCAAAACGATTAAACTATGAGTATTGCAAATTTTTCAAAATGACTTTATTCAAAAAATAAACGAGACACTTGTTACCATATTAGAAAAATTTTAATTTCATTCCATCTTGTTATGTGTGATTGGTATCTCTAAAAATCAAAATTTTCTTTATTAGTACCATAAAAAGGCCCATTCTAATTTTTGACTATCAAACTAATTTTTTCACCATAAAAAACTCTAAATCAGTGCATCTATGACAAATTTACCATCCGTTAATATTTACTAAATTGTATCAATATTGTAAAAAGTACAAAATATTGCACATGTGACAAACGAAGGGTAAAACTCTAAATCGATCACTCGTCAACCACCACGTCTCATTTAATTTGTTAATTCGACGGTAAAATTTAAAGGAGATTAACGGATGGTAAAGTTGTCACATGTGTATTAATTTTGAGGTTTTTTATGGTAAAAAAAATTAGTTTAGCTTAAATTTGTCACATGCGTATGGGTTTGAGATTTTTTATGACATTAATCCTATTTTTTTTTTTGGTCAAGACCTCGAAAATCAAATTATGCAAGATGACAGCATGGGAAATTACATGTTTTTGACCCTTGAAGATCTCATCGCTGGGCCTTTTGCTTATAATCCTAATTTCCAACGAAAATTTATGATAACTCCACAAAATTTCTATTCAAAATATGCCCAAAATTGTTGAGTTAGCATTAATAACTGACGTGCCCCATGTATGAACTGCTAAAGCGAATATCACTATTGATCTTGTACTTTAAATGTTTCCCTTGGATTCTAAATGCGTGTTAATGATCTAGCTAATTAGATTGATATGTTTTGGTGATTTTATTATGATTATTTAAGCATCAATTGGAATGGTTGTACGAAGAAAAACCTTTTCTTAAGTCAATTTAACCACTTGAAAATGTACTATAAAAACTCCAAAGTTATTTCTTTCATTATTTAAATTTCGTTAATATTGTCTCGCAATATGAAATGAGTATGAAAATATATAGAAATAAGCGTATTGGGAGTCTTAAAACTTATTGCGAAAGTGCAATTGAGTTATAAAACTTTCAAGAAGTGCAATTAAGTCGTAAGACTTACCGCGAAAAGTGCGGTCGAAACATAAAACTTTCAAAAAGTGCAATCGAGTTATAAAGCTTGTCAAATTGATCGAGTAGAGTCCTTTGGTTAGCTGTACTTTTTGAAAATTTTATGACTCAATTGCATTTTTACGACAAATTTTAGAATTTGATTATACTTTTTGAAAGTTTTACAATTTGATTATACATTCGTGATAAGTTTTAAAACTTGATTGCACTTTTTAAAAGTTTTAAAATGTAATTGCACTTTCTTGATAATTTTAAAAATTTTCAATATACTTATCCCAGATATGTATTAATATAATAACAACGGGAATTATTTAATTCTTACTATTCTTCGTCGAAAGTTTTGTCTGAGTATTTTCCTTCTATTCAGCTTCACATTTTTGTTTGAATGTCAATCTTATGTTTCCTATATTCTCAGTTGATTGATATGTTTTTGTCATTTTATTACAATTATCTAAGCATCAGTCGGAATGGTTGTACGAAAAACAAACCTTTTCTGAAGTCAATTTAACCACTTGAAAATGTACTATAAAAACTCCAAAGTTATTTCTCTCATTATTTAAATATCGTTAATTTTGTCTCGCAATATGAAATGAGTATGAAAATATGTAGAAATAAATGTATTGGGGTCTTAAAACTCATCGCGAAAATACAATCGAGTCATAACAAGAAATGCAATTAAATCTTAAATTTTACCTTGAAAGTGCAATCGAAGCCTAAAACTTTCAAAAGGTGCAATCAAGTTATGAAGCTTGTCAAATCGGTCAAATCGAATTCTTTCGTTAGCTGTACCTTTTGAAAATTTTATGACTCGATTGCATTTGTGACAAATTTTAAAACTTGATTATACATTAGTGACAAGTTTTAAGACTTAATTGCACTTTTTGAAAGTTTTAAAATGTAATTGCACTTTCTTGACAAGTTTAAAAATTTTCAATGGACTTATCCCAAATATGTTTTGATACAATCCCAACGAGAATTATTTGATTCTTACTATTCTCTGTTGAAAGTTTTGTCTATGTATTTTCCTTTTATTCAGCTTCATATTTTTGTTTGAATATCAATCTTATGTTTTCTATAGTCTGAGTTGATTGATATGTTTTGGTGATTTTATTACAATTATCTAGTCAATTTAACCACTTGGAAATGTACTATAAAAACTCCAAAGTTATTTCCTTTATTATTTAAATAACGTTAATTTTGTCTCGCAATATGAAATGAGTATGGAAATATGTAGAAATAAACATATCGGGGCTCTTTACCCAAAAAAAAAAAAAACATATTGTTGCTCCTAACACTTATCGTGAAAGTATAATGAAGTCAAAATTTCAAAAAGTGTGATAAAATCGTAAAACTTATTGCGAAAGTGCAATCGAGGCATAAAACTTTCAAAAAAATGTAATTGAGTTATAAAACTTGTCAAATTAGTTGAATCGAATCCTTTCGTTAACCGCACTTTTTGAAAATTTTATGACTCGGTTGCATCTTTGTGGATGATTTTAGAACTTGATTACACTTTTGGAAAGTTTTACAACTTGATTGTATATTCTTAATAAGTTTTAAGACTTAATTGCACTTTTTGAAAGTTTTAAAACTTAATTGTACTTTCTTGACAAGTTTAAAAAGTTTCAATGTACTTATCCCAGATATATATATTAATACAATTCTAGCGGATTTATTTAATTCTTCCTATTCTCAGTGAAAGTTTTGTTTGACTATTTTCCTTTTATTCAGCTTCACATTTTTGTTTGAATATCAATGTTGTGTTTCCTCTATTGAGTTGAGTCTTTAACTTTGCTCCTCTAGAAACTAGTCATTGGACATGTACACGTTTCTAAGAAGGCCGCCTATAAAATATCTACTATATTTTTTTCCATCAACTTTCGCTTTGCAATAAATTGAAAACCTAAGATAACACACGAATAAATGGTATACTGTCACGAATCTTAAATAATATAACACGTAAGACTCTAGAACCTTTCTTACCGCGGATGACACTAAAACGATTATGTCGTTGGGCGTGTCTGAACTATGAACTAAAGCTTGTCTCTCTGCTTCTGTTTTGGATTTTGTCACTCGATTCTAAATTGGTGAATGAAATGGTAAATTGAATGGAATGTGACCATTTTTAAAAAAAAATGTAATTTGAAGTTGGATTTCGTTCCTTCGTCTGTTTTGACCAATGCGCGGCCATGTTACCAGTCGAATTTTGGAGGCTTAGGAGCTGATTTAGGCCGTTCGCCATTGAATTTTACCGAATCGGACTGGGTGAAGGCTTGCCGATTGTTGAACGCGTGTGGAGCTTTCCTAGAATCAACGGATTGTGCGAGAGCAAGAGAGGAAATTGGAATGATTTAGCGTAATTTGTTTCAAGGCATCGAGAGGAGATTCCTTTCATGAACAGATGCATAGTTGGTGTGCGAGCTGCTGTGGTGTTTCGAGTAAAGGCATGATCAACAATTAAAGGATGATTGTTGAACTCGACGACCGTAATGGGTTGAAAAGTTCAAGAATATCTTTAAGATTCCTGTCACTCTCTATTATCCTTTTTCCTGTACTGTTATGGTAGTTAAAGGATTTCTTAAAAAATTCTTGATTTTTTTTCCTGGCTAGTGTGTTATTTGGATTTAGCATTTCATTGTTTTTTTGTTGGACAGTGAGGGATAGAGCATGCGTAATTGAAAATATATCCTTAAGGCTTTAATTTTTTTTGAAATTGAAAAGCTACTAAAGGTATCTTTGTTCTTGGTTTTGGGCTTAGATCTTCTACTTTATCTTGTTATCTCCAGAAAAGCTCTATTCAATTAGATTTGTTGGATCAGTGCAGTTCATTATACAGCTATGTATTATCCCCAGGATATTTCTATGATAAAACGTAACGGTGGATCCATTAGAACTTACCTACATGGATCTTACTTGGACATTGATATTTACCTATATTAATCATGTAGAGTTTTTCCTTTGATTAGCATAAGAAGATGGCAGATGCCGAAGACATTCAGCCTCTTGGTGTTGATAATGGATTGGGCATGGTTAAGGTGAGAATATTGATGCACTGGTCCATTGCTATGGGCTTTCCTGGAGTGCATGGTGGTATTTGTGCTCATGTTATAACTTGAATTTGACAGGCTGGTTTTGCTGGAGATGATGCTCCAAGGGTTGTCTTCCCTAGTATGGTTTGTCAATCGAGGCACCCCGTTGACACGGTTAGTATGGGCCACAGGGTTGCTTATGTTGGAGATGAGGCCCAATCTAAAAGGGGCATGCTTACTTTGAAGTACCCTATGGAGAGTGGAATTGCCAGCAATTGGGAAGATATGGAAAAGATCTGGCATCACACTTTCTACATTGAGCTACGTGGGGCTCTTGAAGAACGTCCGATGCTCCTTATTTAAGCAACCCTCAACCCAAAAAGCAACCGGGGAGAAGATGCCACTGATCATATTTGAAACGTTTGTCCCTGATAGTGTTGTCAAAGTTAACATGAAGACATAGTGAGAGAGTTGATTTAATAAATGCAAGGTGTATAAATGGGGATGAACTTTCACACGGAAACTTAGTAAGAGAGTTGATTTAATAAATGCAAGGTGTATAGATGGGGATGAACTTTGACGTGGAAACTTATTAAGAGAGTTGATTTAATAAATGCAAGATGTATATATAGGGATGGGTTCTTCAACGCGGGTTTTTTTGATTTGATTTGATTTGATTTTTCTTTTTTCTAACCACATCCCGGCCTTAATAGCATACTTGACGTGTAACCTAAAGATTTATCCTTTTGAAGTTTTAAAGCGAACATGACATGAACCATAGTTGGCAAAAATCAAACAAGAAGGTTGCATCTCAGAAAAAGGCAAATGAATATAACCTCTCAACTTCCCAAGTTGACCAAATTTCAGCTTTAACGTGGGATTGGGACATTCGGAAGGTCCAAAGCGAACATGACATGAACCATAGTGGAGAAAAATTCTACATGAGGGTTGCAGCTCGAAAAAGACAAATGAATATAATTTCTTGAGGGTTTTCTCAGCTAATTCTCTGTTCCTCTCTCCAGAACATTGCTCCTCAATCACATGAATCCATTCCACCAAAGAAAAAAGAAAATCACATGAATCCACTCTCAGAAACCCCAATCCAGCATACAAAAGACCAA
Organism: Eucalyptus guilfoylei; assembly: GCA_016097605.1. NCBI lineage: Eukaryota > Viridiplantae > Streptophyta > Magnoliopsida > Myrtales > Myrtaceae > Eucalyptus > Eucalyptus guilfoylei. The sequence continues at coordinate 13,412,307 of CM027864.1, read as the reverse complement.
AAAAATGCGACTTCTGAGTTGGTCGGTTTCTCTCTTAATTTTCAACATCTACTCCGGAATAAGAAGGCCCGCTCTAAAATTACGCCAGTCCGAAAATGGTAAGTGGAGACATTCTTCGAACATGGGACGCGCTTCTTCCCCATTAAACGTCTCCCACAGGACTTATGTCCATCTAATTGTAGTGCTCATCACAGCTCTCTCTAAATAAGGTCCATTCACGAAATTTCGAGTGGAATAATGTTTTCTTTTTCTAGTTGGCTATAATATGTAGTCGGTCAACTATGCAACAAATATTACGTAATATTTCTAGCGGAATAATGTTTTATTTTTTTATTGGTTTTGAAGTTTCCCGTAATCATTTAAGTGACCGCAAGTATAAATAAGGTCCATTCTTGAAGTCTGAGGGGAAAGTTCCTGTTAACCATCTCAAACTGATTCTTGCTTCTGCCTTCTTATCTTGAACCAGGAAAACACTAAGAGAGACTGAGAGAGGGAGAGAAAATGTCAAGGACTGAGCAAGTTGTTTTAGAGGAGCTTGAGGAAGTGGAGTGGAGGATAGCGCGTCTCAGATGGGAGCTCGACCTTAAAGTGAATTCCTTGTTGTTGTGTGCTACGCGGGCCCTGAATATCAATCGCCCGGAAGCCCACGTGGCAGCGAGGCGAGCCAGAGTGCAGGCAATTCGAGAAGAGATCGCCCGGGCTGAAGAGGACCATGCTGCGCTCCTCGCAGAATTCATTGAAGCCTAATGGCGTAACGATCTTCTCCTCTAAAATCGAGTATACGTTTGCTTTTATGGGCATCCGAAGGTTAAGAGAAGCATAGTGGGGTCTGGGGTTTTATTGGATAAGGTTGTAAGAATGGTATACTTACGTAGTTGGGAGAATAATTGTTTCTTGGATATGGTTCTTGAACTTCAAGATTGATAATGGTGTTTTCTTGTTTCGTGGTCGTTTGGAGAATAAAAAATAAAGATATATAGAAGTGTTTCTTGGATGCCGCATTGAATATGTTTGGAGTTTCTTTGTTTACAATGCTCACAGCTTTTAAACTCGTAAGTTTAAAGTGTAGGGGGCTGTCATACGATTAGAAATATCTTTCATCCATTTTTAATATATGATTCTATATAATTCTTAAGTGTCAGATCATTTTCATATTTGCCGGTCATTTAGTCGCAATGATTATGATGCTGGTGAATAGGTGGGAGTAAATGAGGAAGAGAAATGGGCATGCACAAGCGGAAAAAAAAAATACTGAAGAGAAAAGTTAGGAGAGTAAAATTCGTGAAGAAGTCCCTTAATTCTTATATTCATCCAACATCTGCTTTTATAAATTTGTGCACTTGAGATCTTTGATGATACACACCTACTGGAGATTACATATCCTTCAATCTTCCCCAAAGAAAAGCATAATAATACCTGAGTATGTCATAGAAAAGAAATGTATACGGACGAACTTCAAGTATATGCAATTATATAATTACGTATTCTCTATTGTCTCGAAAGTCCAAATACAATTTCCGAGTGAAAAATTGTCTTTGCTGGTGTGGTGGGAAAAAAAATGTTGTATGATCTAATAATTAATTCATCCAACATGGAACTCACATAATTAATTGTCGAGACAGCATTGGTCCACAAGCTCCGAAATATTTTGCTAGAGATGATTTAGGTGGTCGCCCCCGTCTTTAGTCTTGACCGCCAAATCGTCCACATAACATTCGATGATATAGTGGAGCAAAGTCCCTAGCGAGGAAAGTCATGAACGTTGCACCCGCTTTCTTTGAACCTAAAATGTATAACTTTGTATCGGAATATTCCCCTGGGAATTATTAAGGCCGTCGTTTCCTCTCCACCATTTGGATCCATTCTTGTATTGATTGCTGCCGGAATATCCATTCTATCCGTAGCTCGGCGATAGGCAAAAGGAATGCGTCCTTTGGACTGGCATCGTTTAAATCTATAAAGTTAACAAAACACTCTGGCATCGTTTAAGTCTATAAAGTTAACAAAACACTCTATGATTGGTCATTCTTCTTTTTCGCTGGCAAAATATTTCCAAGCCGAGCAGGGTATTCATTTCAGTAACTTTGATAAGTTAGTCGAATTCAGCTACTAGGTCCGGATGAAAAGAATTTGGTTTCTACACGAATATTCAACTAAGATAACATCTGTTTCTCTCGTCAACCGGTGACTAGGCATATAAAAGTAGATAACATGCACATGCACGTGCCCATAGACGTGCAGATTCCCTCTTTTATCAACACAGGTAATAAATCCAAGATGTATAAATAAAGATGAGTTCTTCTAGTGCTCACGGAAAGGTCAAAAGCCCATATATATCTGCATTGAACAAGAATGCCTTGGATTAGAAGTACGTAGTTTTGTGAAGGCTAACGTGGAAACTTGATAAGAGCGTTGATTTAATACGTGCGAGATTTATAAATAAGGATGGGTCCTTCAACAGAAGTTTTTCTATTTGATTTGATTTTCCATTTTTTCTAACCACTTCTTGATCCCACTCGTTTTCTTTTGTATGGCCAAGAACGGAAGTCCTTTGCCTTTGCAAGACTCCTTCAAGTCATAACCACAAGCACTAGAGACTCGTTGATTTAATTTTTTTGCTGACAACTTGTGAATTTAATTCAATGTACCGCAACTGCTATCCCTGTCCACAATGTGAATAGCTTAAATGTCGACTTTTTTTTAACCTTTCCATTGAGCTAGCGATCACTAACTCAAATATAACATGGCACAAAATATCTTAAGAGCAAAATAATTAGCAACACCTAGCCACACTTCCTGAGTAGTTAAAGATTTGATCATACCCAAGTAGCTAGTGGTGCAAAGTGTGACTCCTAGAATCTCATCCAGAGAACAAAATAAAATAAAATAAAATAAAATAAAATAAACATTTCTAAGCATAAAAATTTCCTGAGAACAGAATGATTATCAAATACACCCTAGACGATAAATCTTGGCAACCCCAATTTTTAGCCCTAATTAGGGATCCCATTTACTTCTTCATAGTTTGGATAATTTCACTCTTAATGGGCTCATTTTCTTAGTGACAATCCAGATCCAGAAATAATTTTGTCAAATTCAAATGGGAATATTTCAATTTGATAAATTTAGCTTACTTGAACATTTAAAATTCAAGCTAATGTGCTTCAATTGATGCAATTCAAGTCGATCCATTCTAAACTAGTGTACAATTTGATCATTGGACCTCAATTTCATTTTGGTGTCTAATTTGTACCATCGTGTAAACGTCGATTTGAATTCATTAGGTCACCTCAAATTCAATTGATCAGACCAATTGATATTTTATTATATCAATTGAATTCGATTGCAATCAATTTGGTGATTGGGAGTGAAAATTGCATAAATGCGCTAATGGATTAGAAAATCTAGAATTTGTGTACCCATTAAATCCGAGCGGAATTGATGCTATTCACGAGGTGATTAGGCAATTTAAGTCAATTAAGGTGTTGATAAAATGTTCGATTGATTTAATTTGGGAAAATTTAAATTAGTTATTTTCAATTTAGCCCAATTCTCTTTCAATTTGACAGAACTTCCTTACAATTTGCATAGAAGTTTGAACTAGAGACTAGTCGAACCGGTTTATACCGGTCTGAGCAGCCTTCGACAAGTTCCAGCCATTTCACGGCCAATTTTTGGTAGCTAGCGGCGACCATGATTTGGCCATCCTCTTTGCCAACTAACCCTTATCCCTTATGCATGAAATTACAAAAATGTCTAGAGTGTGAAATTACGAAAATGCCCTCGAACAATGAAATTACTAAAAAGCCTTGGTTAGTCAACCAATGAAGAGGCAATCTTGACCATTCATTTATTCCTTTAACTTGGCTATCCAAGATGACAAGTCGTCTATCCAAGTGATCACAATTAAGCCAATGAGAAGATTGCTTACTTAGGAAGACTCATTTAGAGTCTTTAGATCAAACCAAAGGCTAGGATTTCATCTAGAGGGGAGTATATAAATTTTTTGCCTCTAAAATTTGAAGGGGGTTCATTCTTAAACACACACACACACGAACGCACGTGCGCGTGCTCTCTCTCTCTCTCTCTCTCTCTCTCTCTCTCAACTAAGCAAGTGGCCAAAGCCTTACTTGCTATCCATCGGCAGGCCATTGCTTTGTACCAGCAATCCACCACAGGAATCTTCGGCCTACCCCCTCATTAGTCATAACACTCGACACCGACGTTTTTTGCTGGAGACCACGATCCAACGCCATTTCTCTTTCGGCCCAATGCTTGTGCTTCACACCAGTGATTCCATCAGGCGGTTCTGAATCTTCCTCCGATAGTTGATGATGGTCCATTAGCATTCCGATCCTTGTGATGCCGATCCTCAACGAGTCCTTGAAGTTTCGTGGTCAGACCTAGCTCAGATCTTCACGGGACCTACTCCAATTCCTTAATCTTCTTTGATTGTTCATTTTAAGCTCAATCAAACTTGTTCTCACATCTTGTTTTTGTGCAATTTATTCAAATTTTAGGAGCTATTCTCCATCCCATCATGAGGATCATTGGTGGCGGAGTAGCTCTATTGAGCTTGAGATTGATCATGCTAAAGGTAGGTGTTCCTTAGAACTCTTAAAATATGTCCGATGAAGCAAGATCCGTCCATAACGATTCAAGGATCGTTTATGAGGGTTTGGGGCTAGGACTTGCGTTAGAAATGGCTAGGGATGATTATAGAATGGCCTAAATCGATTATTTGATGTTTGATCGTTTTATTGTTGATGATTCATTGTTTTGAAAAGTTCGTATGCCTTCTAAACCAGAAAGCTTTGATCGAGGATATGAGCTATTATATGACCATATCTAATGAAAGTGTGTCCTTGACATTTGTAAAGCATGTTTTAAGCCTCGATTTGACATATTATGAGCTTCAATCGAACATCATTTACTAGATGAAACTTGCTTCGAAATATACGATAAGAATGTAGAAAACTGATAAGCTCTCCTCATTGCTCTATTTTTTTATGTACATCGGCAATTTGTCGAATTTTTGTAATTTTTTGATATGCGATTTTGGAGTCGATGTTTCATGAAATTTGTTCATCACATCCAGATATAGATTACATAAAATTTTCATAAAAATTGAATGTTGTTCGGTTGGCACAATCCTCCTTCAATCTTCCGTTTTTGTCTTTAGATTTTGGACTTCCGGCTTGACCTTTACTTGTTCTTCGACTTTGCAAATCTAGAATCGGTATCTTTATGAAAAGCGTTCATCGCACTTTAATCTAGATTGACAAAACATTTTAGAAAATAAAAAGCTCATTTGCTATTTTTAGTTATCATCACAAAGTTGCAGTGACACTCTAGAAACTAAAATTTTCATTTTGACTTCATGCATTCTTTGATTCTTACAAAATCATTATGTGGAAGTTATTGGGAAGCACAATTATTTGTGGGAGACTTCTATCACATAGCAGGTGGAAGAAGATCTTTTGATGCTATAACATTGAACATTGGGTCATATTGGTGAGAAATCGCTAATGACCCTTATTTTAAAGAAGATGGTGGATGGAAACCCAAGTTGTTTTGTGGGTTTGGGTTTTGTGAACATCATCAACATGGACAGAATCGAGTATCTTTTGAATCCATTGGAGGAAAGCTAAAGGAATTTTGGATTTGATCTACAGTGACATGTTTGGTCCTACATTTCAAGCATCGTGTGGAAAATCAAGGTATTATGTTTCTTTTACTCATGATTATTCCATATATGTGTGGATATATTTCTTGTAGAGGAAAGATGATGTGTTTGAAATTCAAAGCTACGGTGGAAAATTAGTTTGATAAGAAAAGATCATAATTTTTAAGATTGACAACAGAAGAGAATTCTATTCAGAGAAATTTGATCAACTCTATGGGACGATGGCATTGCAAGCCAAAAAATAATGCCCCATTCATCTACGTAGGATGGGGGTGGCAAAGAGGCTTTATCAGTCTCTCATGGAGAAGACAATGAGTATGCTATAAGTGGTGCAAGCTTATTTACTGAGTTTTAGGCGGAAGCAATGGCTACGAGGTGTTATTCGGGGAACAAGTCCCCTACATCAGCCCTACAGGATTAGACATCGTTTGAGGCACTGATTGGAAAGAAGCCAGACATATATCATGTTAGGGTGTTTGGGTGTGAAGTGTATGTCCACATGCCGAAAGAAGGAACAAGCTTGAGAGCAAATTAGAGAAGTTCATCTTCGATGGGTACAAGGATGGTGTCAAAGGGTATAGGCTGTGGAACCCTGATACTAAAGGTATCATTTATAGTAGCGATGTGATATTTAGAGAATCTACAACAAAGCAGATTGTTTCACAAGATTTGAAAAAACATAGCTGGTTGAGTTAGATGTCGATTTGAAGGAAGAGACAGAGGTTATAGAAGCTGGAATAGAAAATTTAGATTCTGAAGCTAATGAGCCAATAGGATGGATGACATAGCAGATTCTGAAACTGAATTTGAAATTGAAGTAGCACTTGAACCACTCTTAAGAAGATCCAAATGGTTGAGAAGACCACTTGAGAGGTATACCTTATTTGCTAGTAACGATAATTGTAATCTAACTATTATAGGTGATAATTCAAGTATTGTTGAGAAAGCAAGAAGTGTAGAGGATACCGAACAGTGGGAAAAAGCCATGAAAGATGAAATGGACTGTGACATCCCAGATTTTCAGTCATGTTTCCTATTGAATAAATCGGGCATTTCATTGACGCGTCTATAGGGTTGTTCTCAGAGCTGATCACTCTCGAGATGACTAGACTATTCGGGGAAACCATTAAGGATTTTAAGGCAAATAGACTTGAGAATTCGACCAGGAATCGGCTGCTCGACCGTGTTCATCTGCTGAGATCATTACGGCACAGACGTAAATTGATTAGAGATCAGAGATAGGTTAGTTCGACATATATATGTGGCTAATCGTGGGTGATACCACTAAATTGGAAAATTCTCGTCGGCCGACACTAAACTGAATTCTCTATCGTTTTGGTACCCTGTGTCCGTATTTGAATTCTCGAGATTTTTACGACAATCGAGAGTTGCCAATGTGTCGAGTGGGTTCATTGTGGCTCGAAGAAAATCGACCATGAGTCATTTGCACTAAAAAGTTCTGAAAACTACCCGGTAGTCTAGGTCACGCTAAAAACGCGCCGAATGGAAATTAACCGCCAATTCAAGTCCGATTTCAGAAATTGAAAGTTCTGCCATGTCACAATCTATTTTAAGAACGTCGACTCATCCTCCGAATAATTTTCAGAGATTTTGGAAATTTTTACGGAAAATAACTTCGGATGTTGCAGAAAATTAACGGAAATTTGGATCGGCCGAATTAAAGAGATTTTCGACTTGTAAACTGAGCTTTATGGCAAAGAGGACCTATAGAAATTATGCAGACTTTTTCTACATCAAATTGGACGTCGAATTTGGGAAATTGTCGAAGAAATAGATGTCCTGAAAAATTGTGAAATTCGGATTTAAAGGAGGGCAGCATTAATTTGGACTTTAAATTGATTTATTGGTGGAATATTGTGCTTGAAAGTGATTGAGAGACATAGGGGATGGGATTGTGGGCTTGTGGGGCCAAAGCATTCAATGTAATGGCTAAGGATTATCTAAGTTCACCCTCCTCTTAGCTGGCTTCTCCTTTACGTGCGCTCCATCTTCGGTCTTCATCATCGCTCGCCAATCTCCCCCTCCGCAACTTCATCTCTCTCTCCCTCTCGTTGTTGCTTCAACCCGAGAGCCCACCGACCGGCCCACAACAAACGAAGCAGCTTCACGTGTGACGTCCCTTGCGGTTGCCTCGTCCAGCGCGCGTCCCCGAAGTCCACCGAAGCCACCGAAGGAGCTGCCCTCGTCCGTTTCCTCTCAACGCGTGTCTCTCTTGGCCCAAGCGAAGCTGCTTCTCCATCAAGTGTCTTCTGCCAGGCGTCCTCTTCAGTCAACAACCGAAAGCACTGAAGCCTCTTTGTTGACCGAACAACACACGTGAATCTCTCCACCAGCTCAACGCCAGCAAGACAGAAGTCCATCGTCTTCATCCAAGGCTCCACGCGTCCCCTGCTGGTCAAACGAAGCTGCCCTTTCTTGCCGGTTGTTGACCATCATCTCTGCCACCGCTTCACGTTTCGCTGCCCTCTCTCACGCCTCAACGTGACCGAAGCCAGCTGCCTTCGTTCGCGAGGTCTTCCACGAAGCAAATCCGTGGGCCGCGTCTTCCCCAGATCAGCCACCGAAGCTGCTTCTGTCTTCGGTCCAGCAGCCCAGCAATTGGGCCATTGAAGCCCACGGTTTGGGCCTTCTTCTTCTTCAGCCCGTGAAGCCATCAAAGTTCAAATCCAACAGCCCACTTGGCAAGCCCAATTCCAGCAATTAAATTTCAAGCCCAGCGAAGCCATCACCTTCGGCCCAATTGCAATCAGGCCCAGTGAATTCAGCTCTGAAGCCCAGCAAAATTAAAGGCCCGTGAGGACAGCCCATTCAAGGCCCGTTCTGTCAAGTGAAGCCCAGTCCAGTACAAGACAAATCTCAGTTGGGCTGAGATTTGTTGGGCCAAGTTTAAGGCCCGGTCCAAGCCCGCCGGTGTCGTCGAAAGTCCGATTTCGGCCGCCGTCGCAGTGTCCCAGTCCCCGCTTTTAATCAAGTGAGTAATCTCACTAATCCTTGCTTAGTAGAATAATGATGCTTAGGGGTTGGTTAGATTTAATTAAATGCAATTAGGTGGTTAGATTAGTCTAGAACAATTAAATTAGTGACTTAATGATGCATGTTAGGTGGTTAGACTTAGTCATTAGCAAGTAGAGAGCTTCTAATATTTATTGAATGTATCTCGAAATTTTTCTCGATCTGTTCTGGCGTCCAATCAGGCAATACAGGCCTAAATTGGATTTTTAATATTTATTTATTTATTTTGGAAATTAATTTAATTAATTATTTATTTTCCGGAAATTAGGCAGGGATAGCCGACGACCGGAATTTTATGCTGATTGTCGTGGTGCAGTCCATTTATTTAATTGAGCTCTATTTCATGCTGAATTGAATCATTTGTGAAAGAATGAATTATTCTTTAATTGGATAATCATTGGTTATTAATTGAAAAATAACTGGGCATCGGTTGATAATGCCAAAAATATTTGAGTGGACTACAGAAAATGTGGGAGTTATGAAAAGGAAAATATTATATTTTGGCTAAAGCCGACCGTGTCCCCACACACGGCTATTTTATCGAGAATGATAAAAGATGGAATGGATTGAATGGTCGGATAGTATACTATATCATCCTACGGGCTGATATGTCAGCTTAGCGAGAGCAGTATACTTGTGTACTATATCAGCCTACGGGCGATATGTCAGCTTAGCGCGAGCAGTACACTTTATCAGTTTAGAGTGAGTATCGGGGGTATACTATATCAGCCTACGGGCGATATGTCAGCTTAGCGAGAGCAGTATACCTTAACCCTATCAGCTTAGTGCGAGCTATACTATCTATATATCAGCTTAGAGTGAGCAGTCCTGGACTATGGTCGGACCTATAGATAGTATTGAATGTGCCGACCAAGCATGGGTCGTGATGACGTGTAATCAACTAGGTCGATTGATCATTGCTTTGATCTGACATCGTGAATTGATTGATTGAATTGAAATGACCAATGAATGGTCCGATTGACATGAAATCGACTAGGTCGATTGATCGAGATATCGATTTGTGATGTGATTGCTTGGGTGCCTATTGAGCTGTGCTAATATGCAGGTGGAATCTGAGGCCAAGGTAAGTCCTCTGACCTGTGCGTGCATAGGCAGCCCGGTTAGCGTATTGGTTTCCTAATCGAGTCTTAGTGAGGTAGAACTTGCTGAGACGTAGTCTCATCCCGGTTGTGGGACAACATTTCAGGCCTGTAAATGAGTCGAGGAGGAAGAACCAGAAGAGGACAATGAGCCAGCAAAAGATGAAGTGTTTAAGGGAAACAAGCTTAGAGACGAAGAGTCATAAGAGGATCACGATGATCCCGAGTACGACCCGGATGAGGATTGAGATCCCATCCTCTTTTGTGAACCTTGTGTGGTGTATATAGAGGGTGACTAGAATGTTATGAATAGTCTTGTGAATAGACTTTGAGTTATGCCATGTATAAAGGTTCGGTTGTGGATTTCAATATGAAAAATATGGCCTTACTTTTCTATCCCATTATTTTATTGTCTGGGGATTTATAATTGCTTCCGCATGTGCTTAATAAACGAAAGGGTCGGCGATACTTAGTCCTGGGATATCGCATTATAAAATCAACCAAGTAGAATGATGTGTGCGTGCCCGAGGATCAGGGCGTGACATTGACTCAATTGATAAAAACGGAATGTGGAGTCTCGATCGCAAGTGGGTGTTTAAGAAAAAGATATTAACATATGGGAAGATGAAATGACACAAAGCTCGTTTAGTTGTGAAGAGACACTCGCTAACAGAGTTGATTATGGTGAGATTTTTTCTCCCATTACTAAATAGAATTCCATAAGACTTGTCTTATGTGCAGCGGTTGCATACAATTTAAAGGTAGAGCAACTTGATGTGAAGACAATATTCCTCTATGGTGACTTTGAGAAGGATATTTACTTGAAGTAACTTGAAGGGTTTGTGGTCTAAAGAAAAAAAGATTTTGTTTGTGAACTGAATAAGTCTTTATATGGCCTAAAAAAATCTCAAAGAATATTGTACCAGAAGTTTAACTCATATGTCTCGAAGCTTGGCTTTGTTCATTGTGATGTTGACTATTGTGTCCACGTGAGCAAGTTAGAGAATGATTTTGTTATTTTAACCTTAAATGTTGATGATACGCTGTTAGTTGAAAATAGTTCAAGAATGATTACCAATGTGAAAAGATTGTTGACAAAACAATTTGAGAGAAAAGATTTAGGTCCAACAAACTTTATCTTGGGCATGGAGATAAAATGGGAGTGTGAGAATGGGAAGTTGTGACCAAATCAGAAAAATTATGTTGAAAGCGTTGAAAAAGTTCAACATGGCTGACTTTAAACCTATAAAGACTTTGATGTCTACAAGTTCCAAGTTATTAGTGTCTTAAGACTAAAGCGGAAGATAAGGAGATGTCAACAGTCTCATATGCTAGTGCAATTAGGAGCTTGACGTATGCCATGGTGTGTACTCATCCAGAAATTGTCCAAGCAAGGGGAGTATTGAACAAATATATGTCTAATCTGAGGAAAGAGTATAGGATGGCAGCAAAGTAAGTGCTTCTTTATTTTTGCAGTACATTTAACTTCGTGCCATGCTACGAAGGCATGAAAAGCTCAAAGGGACAATAAGCAACATAACTTAAGTGTCTTGTAGATGCTGATTTGGGAGGTTGCATGGATAGTAGGAGGTCAATCAATGGATATGTTGTTTTCTTATTCAACGGAGCTATGAGTTGGTTAAGCAAGAGACCAAGCACGTTTTCTTTATCTACAACTAAGGTAGGGTACATGGCCCTTAATCATGCTACTAAGGAAGTGATCTAACTGCACAGCTTGTGTAAAGAGCTTTGTTTTGCACAAGGAGGAGGTAAGATTGGGTATCATAACTAGAGTGCTATATTCTTGGCTAAAAAAGTGGAACAAAAAACTGTAGTATTGGAGAAAATTGACACATATGTGAATAGTGCATTGTTTTTTTATTAAGGGAGAAAGTGTAGAAAAGTTTGGATGATCTACAATTGTGTTGGTTTTAAAGAAGCATGTAGAGTATTGATCAAGTGGGAGAATGTTCGGGTAGGTTCATGCTCCCCATCAACTATGTGGGGACGGCACCCTCACAACGCTAGAGGGTTTTTATAATTTGAGTTCATATTTTATTGGTACTTTGGGCTTTGGCAAAAAATTGATGAAATTAGGCAATATGTACCCCTTTTCCTAAAGGAACGTACAAGTCCCGCTGGACTGACTATAATGAGAGCATGCATCAGCTATGGTTATGGAGTCTTGCTTCATGCTCAATGTTGATGCTCATAATTGACTCAGTTGGCATGTGCTTCTCATGGGATGAGAGAAATATAATATTTGGAGAGAAATAGGCTATAGTCACGTGCATAAACATGGGTGATATCTAATACATATCGAACTATCACGAGCATCTCTCCCAAGTGGTATATCTTGGGCTACTAATGCATTCTCTGTACTCCATATAGATTTTTGGAGGCCTTATCATATCCCTCATCGTGATGGGTCACTTTTCTTTTTTACAGTGATAGATGATTATACTCGTGCCACCTATGTTTTTCTTTTGCAATCAAAAGGTCAAACTTTTTCCTATCTGTCGAATTTCTTCTCCTCGATTAAAAACCAACTCGATAAATGTCCAAAGAATTCGTACATACAATGGACGTGAATTTTTTACTAATAAATGCATCTCTTTTCTCTCCTCCCATGGAATTCTTCATGAAAGCTCTTGCACCTACTCTCCCCAAAAAAAATGGGATTATAGAGCGCAAATATCGACATCTCCTAAGAGTGGCCTGAGCACTCAAATATCAGGCATCTATTTACAAAGTATTTTAGGGTGATTATGTGGTCACAATAGTCTATTTAATCAATTGTAGACCAATTCGAATTTTGGAAGGATGGACTCCATTTGAAATGCTTCTCGAAAAGATGCCAAATATTAACCACTTAAGAGTTTTTGGCTGCTTGTGCTATGCCTTGAAAATTGGCCCTTGAAATAAGATGGATCCTCGTGCAATTTAGTGTATCTTTATGGGGGTACTCCCATTTGCAAAAGGGTTACAGAGTTATGGATATGATTATAGGGCGTTCCTTTGTTAGTCGAGACATTATTTTTTCATGAAGATATATTTCCATTCTAGGAAGTGACACCTTCATCTAAATTGCCTATGCCAAAATCAAACAACAGTCAATTCTTATTAGAAGAGGATTAATTTGTGAGTTCTTAATATGTTTTCATTCCAGCAAACCCTATATGATATATTCCAGCCGATTCAAATTCTTTGAATCAAGAAATTTAATCACCTACATCATCATTTGACAACGATGATTTGCTTGCTTCTTCAATGACACCCGCATCTTTAGTGGGATCCCTGCATCCAAGCCTTGATGATTCTTGCTCACTAGTTCTGAGACAAAGGCATATTGAGCAGCCACATTTGTCCTTTGGCATGGACCAAAGAGTACAAATGTCCCACATTGAATTCTCCATGTACATGTAGTCCTATCTCCTCTTATGTTTCATTTAGCCAACTATCACTAGAACATATATGTTGTATTAGTCGCATATCAAAGGAACAAGAATTGTCATCTTTTGATGAAGCAGTGCGTAACCCACAATGGCAAGGCCATGGAAGCTTAACTACATTCTCTCATTGAGAACCACACTTGGGATATTGTCAATCTACCTTTGCATTGAAAACCAAATTGGTTGCAAATGGGTATGCAATTTTAAGTACAGTGCAAATGGCTCTGCTGAATGTAACAAGGCTCGCTTGGTTGCCAAATGATTGACTCAAAGGGAAGGTTTCGATTATCATGGGACTTTTCCAGTGGCGGCTCTTGTGTTGACAACTTACTATTATACACTGGTGAGTCTTTTGGGGCGGGGGCTCTACATTGTCATCGTGACAAACTAGTTCACACCGCACGGTAAACTTCTTGCGACATTGATGGTGCGCTCAATGAAACCACCAATTTTGGATGGTTCTTTTGGTGTCAACTATAACCCAATGGTCACCAGCTTAGGTTTCTCCAAAGACGCTAACACCGCCAATGGAGAATTCCTTCGCATGGTCGTGCCTTCAAGTTACAACTCACACTGAAAATCAATAAAAACTTGGGTTTCTCTAGAGATGCCCACTTGCAGCATACCACTTGTCCTTGGTCACCCCTCGGGAATAGCTATAGCCATCCGCCATCAAGCATCGTGTCATCGGCCACATCGTTCGTCATCCATCCGAGCCACCTTTGTCGATTCAATTTGGAAACGTAATATTCAAATTTAGGTAATAATCTTCATCTGATTTCGGTGAATATTTTATGGCCTAGTTTGATTATTCAATATCTAATGTACATATTTGAGTGATAGACAATATCCACTAGGATTTGTTTTCTAATCCGCAACCGCACAACGATTTTTTTATTCTATCTATAAGACTTTAAATGGAATAATTAATTGCCCGGTAATCTTTAAAATTGAAATTTTGATCTTTAAGATTTAAGATCAATTTATTGATTTTATTAGCGGACTAATCAAGTTAATTAGATATTATTCTCTAATTTGAGTTATGGATGATATCTTTGGCAATTCGTTGATATTTTGTAATTTGTGTGATTGTTTTGGTTGTCCTTATTTGAAAATAAAAAAAGAAAAAAAAGATTGCTTGTAGATTAATTAGCTCTATTCGATAACAATGCATGTCTAAGTAGATTCTATAATATTCATGATAAGATTCTAATTGAAATTAGGAATTGACACAATTTAATACTTAAATTGAATGAGATATTATCTTTATCCCAAATAGTTAATTTCCCTCATTTTTAGTTACGAATTTTAATAAAAAAAATATATCACATGCATGTCATGTAGAGTAGTCACGTATAAATCATTGCCCATCAACAGAGTTAGGTCATTAAATTTAAATTGCGTGTATAGTTTGTGTGTTAGGATTTTTTTTTTTTTAAAGTCTCGTGTATGTTATATAAACTATTTTTGTACGTCATTGCATGCATTGCACGTAGTTTACCTTTCATTTAAATAAGTGAATATCATGTGCATGTCAGGTATAATAGTTACGTATTAATCGTTGTCCGTCATTAGAATTAGGTCATTAAATTAAAATCGAGTGTCATATAGTTTGCATGTTAATTAAAAGTCACATGTCATGTTAATATAAACTATTTTTGTACATTGTGTAGCTTAGCCTTCATTTAAATAAGCAAAAATCGAAAAAAAAAAATTGAGTGAATTGCGTGATAATTAGAAGTCATATTTACGTTGAACATGTGTTTCTAATTAGTATTTGTTGCAAATGCTTGCATTGCATCAAGGTAAGTATTTACTCCCTACATTTGCAATTTATTAGTTGCCATGCTTTATTTAGTGTTTAGTAATTGTTGCGCACCCGCATGATTATTTACATGTTAAATGATAGAGTTAAAATCAACTCAGACTGCTGCAAAATATTTTTAAAAATATATGAGAAAACGTATCAGAAGAGTATTAGAGTAATCACGTGTAATCAAGTCCCTAAATTAATTCAATCTTTAGTTTGTAGTAGTAAGGTATTTCTCACAATACTTTACTTGGGTATCAAATCGACCTATCATAAATCGAGTAGTGGCGACTTCTATATAAAAAATCATTTGCATGTTAATAACTTGAACTCTAAGTCGCAAATTGATAAGGGTTTGGGAGAGCTTGAGTTAAGTCTAGACTTAATAAATCATTAATCGAACTGTAGTTGGTACACTCGAGGTAACGTCATGACAGTAATGTCGCGTAGGATAACCGGCGTCCACATTGAATTTTCCGACGAAACAAATCACTAATGGCACTTAAGGGATCGATTTTCAAAATTTTTGCACTTAAGTGAGCAAGAAGAAACTAGTAACACTCCAGTGAGCTCTTGCTATACTTATCCCCCAACACAAGGTTAACTCTTTTCCTCTCTCAGATTTCAACTTAAAAATTAAGAAAATTCTACTGTGATGGGCTCAAGTAACAACGCGCACAAGTGTTTGTATCTCCAAATCACGTAAGGGTATTAAACCCGATTAGGGGCCCAGCATATGGGCTTAGACAAGGGCATAAAGTGAGAAAGCTCGTCACGGCTTGACTGGGCAACGCAAATCTCTCATGACATTCACGGTGTTGAGTGGGTCAAAGACATTTGTTTATATCCAACTTTCGCTAAAAACTTTTAGAATCTCACGGGTTTTCTGCTGAGTAGCTTAAAGATGATAGAGTTGGCGCCGGCTTAGCAAGAGCAGAAGTCCCGATGATACCTTGGTGAAAAATGGAGATCAAAAAGCACCAAGAAGAGTACTTTTTATTAACCAGAAACTCCAACTTTGGATGGAAACTTTGGAGCTTAAGGTTTTCATATTAAGTAGGGGTGGAAGACGTGATATTTTTGGTGCGAGTTTAGCAAAGAGTTTTAGACGCCTCGGTGAAAATTGAAGGTTAGTGAACACCCAGAAGTCAACGCCTTGGACTTATTTATTTGGGAAAGGGTGAGGAAATTGATGATGTCTGGTTTTTTTTGGAGATTGTCGAGCACCACTTCATCTTAAGGGAACTTAAATATCGATGCGAAGGTGGACAAAATGTGTGTAGGAGCCCGTGTTCAAGGATCGGAAATCGAAAGACTAACATAAAACCCTCGAATTAAACATTCCAAACACAACCCAATTGCTTCCAAGTTTTGAAAAGATCAAACAATGCGATAATACATGGGTTGGGAGTAAAAGCTATAGACTAATAACCGGACCTATCGCGGCCTTTCTAAGTGTACCCACTGTTATCTCGTCATATTATATCGGCAGGGTCCTCCGGACATTCGCATATGTTGGTGCCATAATACTGCTCTATGTCTCTAAGAATCTGGATCTCTTTGTCTTTGACAAAATTTACCACAACACCCTGCAAAAGCAGACACGGATTGGCATTTGTAAATTGCAATGTCGATGAGATTTGTCGTTATACCCACGGCAAGAACAAAAAACTGAAAATAGGATTGCCGTTGCCTCCACTTCAAGGTTCTTAATAGTTACCTTCCGCCCAAAACGGCCTACTCGACCGGCCTGATGGACGTACAGCTCTCTGCTGTTGGGAAGATCATAGTTGACAACGAGACAAACCTACAGAGTGTATTGAGAATGATTCAGTCGTCCACTTGCACAACTAAATGGTCGTGGTGCAACAGGGAAATAAGAAATTTGGCCTTCCGTAAAAGCAAGCATCCAACGTACGAATGAGTTGATGCACACGGCAGACAAAAACGGTAGAATGTCATCATCTGCATTATTGCGAAGTTAATTTTCAGGACTAACCTGCTCAACATCAATCCCTCGAGCCCACACATCGGTGGTGATCATCAACCGAGTCGCCCCAGATCGAAATCCAGCCATTACTGCATCTCTCTCCTTTTGAGGCATTTCCCCGTGCATGAAAGACACAGTGAAGTTAGAATCACGCATCTTTTCAGCAAGCCACTCCACCTGCTCGACAAATATAAGGAAGACATGAAGAGCCACAGCACAAAATATAGATCAAAGAGAAATAGAGCAGTAGAGGTCTTCACAATCTCTAAGTCATCGAGATGTTTATGTTCCACCTCAAGTGTGGAACCCAACGTGGTTGGGATCGTACCTTCCGCTTAGTGTTGCAGAATACAACTCCTTGGCTTATGGGGCAGTTGTCGTATAGATCGCACAGAGTGTCAAATTTCCAGTCTTCTCTTTCCACTGGCACCATGTACTGGTCGACGCGCTGCAACCATACGAAGAAAAGGAAGGATGGCGTCAGAAGAATCTCATGATCCCTAGCCGCCATCAAATGCAACTAACCCAATGTAGCTCGCCTCCAGCATCAACTCATCACGCTTCACAACAATCCTTACGGGATCGGTCATGAATCTTCCTGTCATCTCTAATATCTCAGTGGGGAGGGTCGCTGAAACTAAGACAACCTGCAGAGAATGCCACTCATGCATTAGCCAGTTGCGTACATGAACGTGTAAGAGCGACTCCCTAAAAACTGATTTAATTTAGAACGAAGCAAATCATAGCAATGTGCTGAAAATTACAAAGTGCGCTTTATGGGGAGAGAAGCATGTCTCGTCGTGGCAAAAAATCCGCTACTCATCAGACAAGACGAGGAAAAAAGCAAGTGTCCTATTCATAGTAGAAGTGTGAAGCCAAAAGACGACCGTTTTATTCACCTCGTACATGCTCTAATGTCCAAATCATGTTGAAATTAAGGAGCAGAAAGGAGGAAAGAAAATTCCAGATCTCCCGTAAAATATTGAATCCCATAAAACTTAGACACTTCATCTCGCAGCATGTTGACTAAAGCAGAAAGACCTTTTGAAAATTCTAAGAATCAGCTGAGGTGGAGAAGGGATGACTATCTAGATTGATGATGATCGAAAAGTGAAGAGCATTCCATTGCCAATCATGAAAAAGAAAGCTGAAATTGGATCCCACCCTTTCTTAGATTGGACTTAAAAGAAGTAATGGCATTCGGTTTTTATTAGGATAACGCAATGGAATTAGGCCAAGGGGTGAGAATACTAGGGACCATTACTGGGGTTATTACGTAAAAGAAGTCATCTTTACTACCACTACATTGATTCAACATGAAGGACAGGCAACCTGAATCTCCGGAGGAAGGAATCTGTAAACATCATAGATTTGATCCTTAAATCCTCGGCTCAGCAACTCATCAGCTTCATCCTGGCAAAAATATAGGTAAGTGAATAGAGAGAACTTGTTTTGCAGAAAGCAGAAGGAAACCTAACAGGATCCGGAGTCGAAGGAGGTGATGCAATGCACTCACAAGGACTAGGAGTTTGATGGCTCTGGTGCGAAGAGTTCTCCTCTTTATCATGTCGAGCACCCTGCCCGGAGTTCCGGACACAACATGAACTCCGTGCTCCAATTTCCGGATATCTTCACCCATGCTCTTTGCCTCCAACGCATGCATGGGCTAGCACGTTCCTGTAATAACCAATAGCCAGCACAACTCTCTCCGTCTTGTTGAAGTAGTTAACTTTCAGTTTTTTTTATGTGTCAATAGTGGCTTGTTTTTAGGAGTTAGTTTCTGTACATGTTCTGGTTAGTGGGGTATGTTAGTGGGTCTTTGTTGTTGTTGTTCTGTTGCTATTTTCCTGCAAAGTGGTTTGTATGTTCTGCCTATTTTATAGGCTTTGTTCTGTTGAATATTGTGACGAGAGTTCCTGCAGCAACTCTCTTGTGTGTGCAACTCTCTTGTGTGTTTCTTCTCTGAGTTTATTTGAGTAAATTTCAACAGTGGTATCAGAGCCACAATAGGAAAAAAAAAGTGTTCGAAAGGAGTCTTGAGTGATCAAACACGAGAGCAGTAGTGGTTCTTCTTTGCAGCAGCAGAGATGGCCACAGAGAATTTCGTGCTATACCTCGCTTTGATGGTCATTATGACCATTGGAGTATGTTGATGGAGAATTTCCTCAAGTCTAAGGAGTATTGGGACGTTGTTACTTCTGGTATTGTTGAACCAGAGGAAGGAGCTCAGTTGATAGTAGCACAACGGACAGCTCTGGAAGCAGCAAAATTGAAGGATCTTAAAGCCAAAAACTATATGTTTCAGGCTATTGACAGATTCATCTTGGAGACAATTCTCTGCAAGGACACCTCCAAAGATATATGGGATTCCATGAAAAAGAAATATCAAGGCTCGGCAAGGGCAAAAAGGCAGCAACTCCAATTGCTTCGTGGGGAGTTTGAATTGCTAAGAATGAAATCGGGAGAAACAATCACAGATTTCTTTTCCCGGACAATGGCGATTGTCAATAAGATGCGAATCCATGGAGATAAGACCGAAGACGACACAATAGTCAAGAAGATTCTTCGATCTTTGACACCAAACTTTAACTTTGTTGTCTGTTCTATTCAAGAAGCCAAAGATGTTGAAGAACCCTCAATTGATGAGTTGCAAGGATCGTTGTTGGTCCATGAACAAAATTTCTTACAGCAAGAACCAGAAGAGAAGGCATTGAAGGCCTCAATTGTAGATCATCTTTCATCAACAACAAGAATGAATAGTGGCAGAAGCAAAGGAAGGGGAACCAATGATCACCGCTATTTCAATAAAAAATCTGATGGCTATTTTTCTCGTGATTCTCAAGGCAGAGGACGAGGACGTGGAGGTCGACACTCTACAGATTTCAGACCAAAGTCAGTAGACAAATCCAAAGTGGAGTGCTTTCGATGCCATAGGTATGGGCATTACAAATCTGAATGTCGAACTAATTTAAATACACGAAGTATGGAAAGGACTAACTTTGTAGCAGAAAAGGAAGAAGCAGAAATTCTCCTATTGGTGTGTCAGGAAAAGGAGAAAACTTCTTCAAACTTGTGGTATCTTGATACTGGTTGCAGCAACTACATGTGTGGAGACAAGAAAGCATTCTCTACATTAGACGAGTCGTTTCGCACCATAGTAAAATTTGGAGACGACTCTACCGCACCAGTCATGGGGAAAGGGACAGTTGAAATTGTTCCTAAAGGGACTTCAGTACATACCATCAAAGAAGTGCTTTATGTTCCAGAATTAAAAACCAACCTCCTAAGTGTTGGCCAATTACAAGAGAAGGGCTATGAAATTACACTCAAAGGAGGTGTTTGTAGAATCCATGATGAGAAATTGGGTCTAATTGCTCAAGTTACAATGACTACCAATCAGATGTTCCCACTACATCTTCATAGCACTTCCCACTCATGCTTCGCTGCAAGATTAAAAGAGGAAGCTTGGGTATGGCATTTCAGATACGGTCATTTCAGCTTTGGTGGACTACGGACATTACATCAAAAGAAGATGGTGGAGGGATTGCCCCCAATCACTGCTCCGTCCGATATATGTGAAGACTGTGTTGTTAGCAAACAACACCGTGCTTAATTTCCACAAGGAAAAGCATGGAGAGCAAAGAAACCGTTGGCGCTGGTTCATTCAGATATTTGCGGGCCAATATCTCCAGTTTCCAATGGAGGTAAACGGTATATTATCACTTTCATTGATGATTATAGCCGAAAGATTTGGGTTTATTTTTTGAATGAAAAATCTGAAGCTTTTGAAGCATTCAAGAGCTTCAAAACACTTGTTGAAAAAGATAGTGGGAATCCAATAAAAGTCCTTCGCACAGATCGCGGTGGCGAATACAACTCGGGTGCATTTGCAGACTTTTGTGGGAAGCATGGCATTAAGAGACAACTCACTACGGCTTATTCACCACAGCAAAATGGAGTTTGTGAACGGAAGAATCGCACTATTTTGAATATGGTGCGAAGTTTATTGACAGCAAGTGGAATTCCAAAGAGCTTCTGGCCCGAAGCTGTTAATTGGAGTATTCATCTTTTGAACAGAAGCCCGACTCTTGCTGTTTTGAATATGACACCTGAAGAAGCTTGGAGTAGACAAAAACCAGCAGTAGATCACTTCAGAATTTTTGAGTGTATAGCCTATGCTCATGTTCCAGATCAGAAGAGAAAAAAGCTAGATGACAAGGGAGTTAAATGTGTTTTTCTTGGCATTAGTGATCAATCAAAAGCCTACAAGCTTTATGATCCTATAACCAAGAAAATCATCATCAGTCGTGATGTGATATTTGATGAAGAACAATTCTGGCCATGGAGTGAGAAAGGTGTTGAAGGACAAATTCCAATGAATTTTGAAGATGATGAAGAACCCACAACCAGTCGAACCATCACAGAAAGTTCACAAAGTCAAAATGCTACTGCAGAAATTGAAGAACGGCCACATCGAGTTTGAAAAAGACCCGCTTGGATGAGTGATTATGAAGTAACAGGGGTTGACCAATCCGAAGATCCACTTACCTATTTTGCTTTATTTTCAGATTGTGATCCTACAACCTATGATGAAGCTGTGCAAAAAGAAAATTGGAGAATTGCTATGGATGCAGAAATCGCAGCCATTGAGAAGAATAATACTTGGGAGTTGACAGAACTTCCAAGAGGACACAAATCAATCGGGGTCAAGTGGGTGTACAAGACAAAGTTGAATAAAGATGGCGAAGTTGACAAGTACAAGGCACGCTTGGTCGCAAAAGGTTACAAGCAAGAATTTGGAGTGGATTATAAAGAGGTGTTTGCTCCCGTGGCAAAACTTGACACAATCAGATTGGTGATTGCATTAGCAGCACAGAATTCATGGCCTATTTTCCAATTGGATGTTAAGTCAGCATTCTTGCATGGTGACATCTAAGAAAAGGTATTTGTTGATCAACCTTCTGGTTATGTGAAGCATGGTAGTGAACATAAAGTTTATAGACTGAAAAAGGCACTATATGGGTTAAAACAAGCTCCCCGAGCTTGGTATAGTCGTATTGATGCTTATTTTTTGAAGGAAGGATTTAGAAAATGTCCATATGAGCATACATTATTTATTAAAGTTGATGATGGTGGAAAACTGCTTCTGGTATGTTTGTATGTGGATGATCTCATCTTCACAGGGAATAATAGTGTCTTGATCAACACATTTAAGAAGTCTATGATGGATGAATTTGAGATGACTGATCTTGGATTGATGCATTATTTTCTAGGCATAGAAGTAATCCAATCTGCAGCTGGAATCTTTCTTTCCCAAAAGAAATATGTTCAAGAAATTTTAGACAAATTTCAAATGAAGAATTGCAACTCTGTGACCACACCAACTGAGGTTGGATTGAAGCTATTGAAAGATTCTGATGGGAAAAAGGTGAATAGCACACTTTACAAGCAAATTGTTGGAAGTTTAATGTATGTGACAGCAACGAGGCCATATATCATGCATGGCGTCAGCCTCATAAGCAGGTATATGGAACGCCCAGCAGAAATACACTTGCAAGCTGCAAAGAGAATTTTCCGCTACTTGTAAGGGACTTCATCTTTTGGGCTGTTTTACAAAAAAGGAGAAAAATCAGATTTGTTTGGCTTCACTGATAGTGATTTTGCTGGAGATATGGATGATCGAAAAAGCACTTCTGGCTATGTGTTTATGTTTGGTTCAGGGGCTGTCTCATGGTCTTCAAAGAAGCAGCCAATTGTTAATCTATCAACAACTGAAGCTGAGTTTGTAGCTGCCACCTCAAGTGCTTGTCATGCTATTTGGTTAAGAAAGATTCTTGGAGAACTTCAGTTTAAACAATGAGAAGCGACGACAATATATTGTGACAACAACTCAGCCATTAAACTTTCAAAGAATCCAGTTCTACATGGAAGGAGCAAACATATAGATGTGAAATATCATTTCTTGAGGGATCTCACAAAAGATAAAGTGATAGATCTTGTTTTCTGCAGAAGTGAAGATCAACTTGCTGATTTATTCACCAAGCCTCTCAAAGTGTCTACATTTCAGAAACTAAGAAAGCTACTTGGTGTTTGTTCGTTGGATGTTCCAAATTAAGGGAGGGTTTGTTTTATTCCTTTAAACTGTTGTCTGCAACATCAGTTTAAGGGAGGGTGTTGAAGTAGTTAACTTTCAGTTTCTTTTATGTGTCAATAGTGGCTTGTTTTTAGGAGTTAGTTTCTGCACATGTTCTGGTTAGTGGGGTATGTTAGTGGGTCTTTGTTGTTGTTGTTCTGTTGCTATTTTCCTGCAAAGTGGTTTGTATGTTCTGCCTATTTTATAGGCTTTGTTCTGTTGAATATTGTGGCGAGAGTTACTGCAGCAACTCTCTTGTGTGTGCAACTCTCTTGTGTGTTTCTTCTCTGAGTTTATTTGAGTAAATTTCAACACGTCTGACTTGACAAAATCAGCACTTGCACACTGAACAGAACATGAAGGAAGCAAATTAGCTAAGGCAAAATCGATGGCTACAAGGCAGCAACCAAATTCAAATTGCAACTTTCAGAGAGCCAAATAAACAAGGGTAGCTTGAAAAATCAACAAAATACAAGCAACAGAGTCACGGATACTTAATAATAGGAGCTTGTTGACGAGTGCATCCAGGATATTTGCTACACAAATAAGCAAACCCACGTTGCAGTTTCAATTATACTAATGCTCCTGTTATATAGATAAAAAACGTAAGAATAAAACTACTCGTTTTCCTTGATAATGAAGAAAACGTTTCATGCCTTGCAAGTGCCTAAAATATTTAGTGAAGAGGACCCACTTAAACATTCCGATATAATATACATATATAACCTGAATAAGTGATAAACTCAGGCTACGCTTAATTCCAAGAAAGCTTCTCAAAACAAAGTTCAGGACAAATTCCTTAGACTAAGGCTTGAACTTCTTTCAGGGCCATCCGAGGGGTGATGGTAAAACTAAAAGCCAGCATCCCTCTGCCTCAACATCAGAACATCTCAAATTGTTGAGTTAACGAGGTGGAAAACCAAAAATTCTTCCTGTCAGAGCGATTGAATTTTGTTACGCCAGAAATTCGAGAGAGAGAGGGTTCGCCAATTTTTTATTTTATTTTTTTAAATAATCTTTGGTGTCATAGTTTGAGCTCTATAATGTTAATGACTCATCTTACCCTCCAAAGCAAAACGCATAACATGCCTCAACCTAATTCCACAAGAAAACCGATAGTGATAGAAGGGTCTTCGCTCAAGAAGAGGATCGCATACTCTCTTGTGGAGGTGTCCACGATTTGGCAAAACGCGAGGGCAAAGGTGGAGGTCTTGCCCGTGTCGGATTGTGCCTGAACGATCACGTCTCGGCCTCGGACAATGGGGACCACGGCTCGCTGTTGAATCGCCGAGGGCTTGTCGAACCCGTGGCCGTAGATCCCACGGAGAACATCGTCGCCCAGGCCCATGCGGTCGAAGCTCGACACGGCCTCCACGCCTGTCGCTGTCTCGAATGCCGCCGCAGCCGCCGCCGCCGGCCGCGATCGGGTCGCCGGAACTGGCCTTGCCATCAAGGACGTCGCCATTACCGAATCCAAAGAGATGAGGAAAGGGCAAGAGAGCAGTCTCGTCTCTCTCTGGAATTGATGAGTGAGCGCGAGGGAGGAAGCGCTTGTCTCAGACAGGGCCAAATGGACTTCGTGTTAAATTAGGACGTCAAGGATTATGTCAATCTCAAATCAAGATCTGTCTAAAGTGTCCTGATTTTATTAAATAAGATCATGAAATACACATCGTCTCAAATAACTCTGAAGTGACGATATGACCTTGGGTAAACGAAATTACTTCGATCCAAGACATTAGCATTTAAAAATCACATACGATTTTGCACCTTGATTTTGTATTAATTTTGGGGTTTTCTATGATAAAAGAAAAAAGACTTAGTTTAGCTTAAATTTATCACATGTGTATGGGTTTGAGATTTTTTGTGACATTAATCCTATTTTCTTCCGTCAAAACCTCGAAAATCAAATTACGTAGAATGACAGCATGGGAAATTACATGTTTTGACCCTTGGGGATCTCAACGTTGGTCCTTTCACTTTTAATCCTAATTTCCAACGAAAATTTATGAGATTCCATCAAATTTCAATTCAAAATATGCCCAAAATTGTTGAGTTAGCATTAATAACTACCGTGCCCCATGTATGAACTGCTAATGCGAATTTCCCTATTGATCTTGTACTTTAAATGTTTCCCTTGGATTCTAAGTGTGTGTTGATGATCTAGCTAATTAGATTGATATGTTTTGGTGTGATTTTACTACAATTATCTAAGCATAAGTTGGAATGGTTGTATGAAAAACCAGCCTTTTCTTAAGTCAATTTAACCACTTGAAAATGTACTATAAAAACTCCAAAGTTATTTCTTTCATTACTTAAATATCGTTAATTTTGTCTCGCAATATGAAATGAGTATGAAAATATGTAGAAATAAGCGTATTGGGGTCCTAAAACTTATCGCGAAAGTGCAGTCAAGGCATAAAACTTTCAAAAAGTGCGACCGAGTTATAAAACTTATTAAATTGATCAAGTTGAGTCCTTTCGTTAACTGCACTTTTTGAAAATTTTATAATTCGGTTGCATTTTCGTGATAAATTTTAAAACTTGATTATAGATCCGTGACAAGTTTTAAAACTTGATTACACTTTTTGAAAATTTGAAATGTAATTGTACTTTCTTGACAAGTTTAAAAACTTTGAATGTACTTATCTCGGATATGTATTAATATAATCTCGACGGTAATTATTTAATTCTTACTATTCTCTGTTTAAAGTTTTGTGTGAGTATTTTCCTTTTATTCAGCTTCACATTTTTGTTTGAATATCAATCGAGTGTTTCCTATATTCTCAGTTGATTGATATGTTTTGGTAATTTAATTACAGTTATCTAAGCATAAGTTGGAATGGTCGTCGAAAAACAAATATTTTCTTAAGTCAATTTAACCACTTGAAAATGTTCTATAAAAACTCCAAAGTTATTTACTTTATTATTTAAATATCGTTAATTTTGTCTTGGGATATAAAATGAGCAGGCAAATATGTAGAAATAAGCATATTGGGAGTCCTAAAACTTGTCGCGAATGTGCAATCGAGTCATAAAACTTTCAAAAAAATGCAATTAAGTCGTAAAATTGTCGCGAAAGTGCAGTTGAGGTATAAAACTTTCAAAAAGTGCTATCGAGTTATACAATTTGTCAAATTGATTGAATTGAGTCCTTTCATTAATTGCACATTTTGAAAGTTTTATGATTCGGTTGCATTTTTGTGATAACTTTTAAAACTTGATTAAACTTTTGGAAACTTTTACGACTTGATTATACATTCGTGACAAGTTTTAAGACTTGATTACACTTTTTGAAAGTTTAAAAACTCAATTATATTTTTTTGACAAGTTTAAAAATTTTCAATGTACTTATCCCATATATATTATTACAATTCTGGCGGGACTTATTTAATTCTTCCTATTCTCAATTGAAAGTTTTGTCCGAGTATTTTCATTTTATTCAGCTTCACATTTTTGTTTGAATATCAATCTTATGTTTCTTCTATTGGGGTGTTTATTTATTTTTGTTGCTCTAGAAATTGGTCACTGGACATGTACACTTTTCTAAGAAGGCCGCCTATGAGATATATATTATATTTTTTTCCATTAACTTTCGCTTTGTAATAAATTTAAAACCTAAGATAACATGCGAATAAATGGTATATTGTCACAAATCTTTAATAATATAACACGTAAGACTCTAGAACCTTTCTTACCGTGGATGACACTCAAACGATTATGTCATTGGGCGTGTCTGAACTCTCAACCAAAGCTTGTCTCCTGCTTCTGTTTTGGATTTTGTCATTTGGTTTTGAATCGGAGAATGAAAAGGTGAATCGAATGGAATTTGACCCTTTTATATGTAATTCGAAGTTGGGTTTCGTTCCCTCGTCTGTATTGACCGATGCACGGCCATGTTAATTGTCGAATTTTAGAGGTTTAGGAACTAATTTAGGCGGTTCGCCATTGAATTTTACCGAATCTGACTGGGTGATGGCTTGCCGATTGTTAAGCGCGCGTGGAGCTTTCCCAGAATCAACGGATTGTGTGAGACCAAGAGAGGAAATTGGGATGATTTAGCTTAATCTGTTTCAAGGAATTGAGAGGAGATTCCTTTCATGGATAGATGCATAGTTGGTGTGCGAGCTGCTGTGGTGTTTCGAGTTAAAGCGTGATCAACAATTAAAGCAAGATTGTTGAACTCGATGACCGTAATGGGTTGGAAAGTCCGTAAATATCTTTAAGATTCTCATCACTCTTTGTTATCCTTTTTCCCGTATTGTTATGGTAGTTAAAGGATTTCTTCAAAAATTCTTGATTTTCTTTTCCCTGGCCAGTGGATTATTTGGAATTAGCATTTCATTGTTTTGCTGTTGGATAGCGAGGGATAGAACCTGCGTAATTGAAAATATATCCTTAAGGCTTTAATTTTTCTGAAATTAAAAAGCTACTAAAGGTATCTTTGTTCTTGGTTTTGGGCTTAGATCTCTTGATTTATCTTGGTATCTCCACAAAAGCTCTTTTCAATTAGCTTTGTTGGATCGTTTAGTGCAATTCATTATACAGCTATGTGTTATCCCCAAGATATTTCTATGATAAAACGTAATCATGGATCCATTAGAACTTACCTACGTGGATCTTACTTGGACATTGATATTTACCTGTATTAATCATGTAGAGTTTTTCCTTTGATTAGCATAAGGAGATGGCAGATGCCGAAGACATTCAGCCTCTTGGTGTTGATAATGGATTTGGCATGGTTAAGGTGAGAATATTGATGCACCGGTCCATTGCTATGGGCTTACTTGGAGTGCATGGTGGTATTTGTGCTCACGTAATAACCTGAATTTGACAGTTTGGTTTTGTTGGAGATGATGCTCCAAGGGTTGTCTTCCCCAGTATGGTTTGTCGATCGAGGCACCCCGTTGACATGGTTAGTATGGGTCACAGGGTTGCTTATGTTGGAGATGAGGCCCAATCTAAAAGGGGCATGCTTACTTTGAAGTACCCTATGGAGAGTGGAATTGCCAGCAATTGGGACAATATGGAAAAGATCTGGTATCACACTTTCTACATTGAGCTATGCGGGGCTCTCGAAGAACGTCCGATGCTCCATATTTAAGGAACCCTCAACCCAAAAAGCAACCAGGGAGAAGATGCCACTGATCATATTTGAAGCGTTTGTCCCTGATAGTGTTCTCAAAGTTAACATGAAGACATAGTGAGAGAGTTGATTTAATAAATGCAAGGTGTATAAATGGAGATGAACTTTCACATGGAAACTTAGTAAGAGAGTTGATTTAATAAATGCAAGGTGTATAGATGGGGATGAACTTTCACGCGGCAACTTATCAAGAGAGTTGATTTAATAAATGCAAGATGTATATATAGGGATGGGTTCTTCAACGTGGATTTTTTTGATATGATTTGATTTGATTTTTCTTTTTTCTAACCACATCCCGACCTTAATAGCATACTTGACGTGTAACCTAAAGATTTATCCTTTTGAAGGTCCAAAGCGAACATGATATGAACCATAGTCGGCAAAAATCAAACGAGAAGGTTGCATCTCAGAAAAAGGCAAATGAATATAACCTCTCAACTTCCCACGTTGACCAAATTTCAGCTTTAACATGGGATTGGGACATTCGGAAGGTCCAAAGCGAACATGACATGAACCATAGTCGAGAAAAATTCTACATGAGGGTTGCAGCTCGAAAAGACAAATGAATATAATTTCTTGAGAGTTTTCTCAGCTAATTCTCTGTTCCTCTCTCCAGAACATTTCTCCTCAATCACATGAATCCATTCCACCAAAGAAAAAAGAAAATCACATGTATCCACTCTCAGAAACCCCAATCCAGCATACAAAAGACCAAAAAAATGCGACTTCTGAGTTGGTCGGTTTCTCTCTTAATTTTCAACATCTACTCCGGAATAAGAAGGCCCGCTATAAAATTACAGCAGTCTGAAAATTGTAAGTGGAGACATTCTTCGAACATGGGACGCGCTTCTTCCCCATTAAACGTCTCCCACAGGACTTATGTCCATCTAATTGTAGTGCTCATCACAGCTCTCTCTAAATAAGGTCCATTCACGAAATTTCGAGTGGAATAATGTTTTCTTTTTCTAGTTGGCTATAATATGTAGTCGGTCAACTATGCAACAAATATTACGTAATATTTCTAGCGGAATAATGTTTTATTTTTTTATTGGTTTTGAAGTTTCCCGTAATCATTTAAGTGACCGCAAGTATAAATAAGGTCCATTCTTGAAGTCTGAGGGGAAAGTTCCTGTTAACCATCTCAAACTGATTCTTGCTTCTGCCTTCTTATCTTGAACCAGGAAAACACTAAGAGAGACTGAGAGAGGGAGAGAATTTTAGAGGAGCTTGAGGAAGTGGAGAGGAGGATAGCGCGTCTCAGATGGGAGCTCGACCTTAAAGTGAATGCCTTGTTGTTGTGTGCTAGGCGGGCCCTGAATATCAATCGCCCGGAAGCCCACGTGGCAGCGACGCGAGCCAGAGTGCAGGCAATTCGAGAAGAGATCGCCCGGGCTGAAGAGGACCATGCTGCGCTCCTCGCAGAATTCATTGAAGCCTAATGGCGTAACGTTCTTCTCCTCTAAAATCGAGTATACGTTTGCTTTTATGGGCATCCGAAGGTTAAGAGAAGCATAGTGGGGTCTGGGGTTTTATTGGATAAGGTTGTAAGAATGGTATACTTACGTAGTTGGGTGAATAATTGTTTCTTGGATATGGTTCTTGAACTTCAAGATTCATAATGGTGTTTTCTTGTTTCGTGGTCGTTTGGAGAATAAAAAATAAAGATATATAGAAGTGTTTCTTGGATCCCACATTGAATATGTTTGGAGTTTCTTTGTTTACAATGCTCACAGCTTTTAAACTCGTAAGTTTAAAGTGTAGGGGGCTGTCATACGATTAGAAATATCTTTCATCCATTTTTAATATATGATTCTATATAATTCTTAAGTGTCAGATCATTTTCATATTTGCCGGTCATTTAGTCGCAATGATTATGATGCTGGTGAATAGGTGGGAGTAAATGAGGAAGAGAAATGGGCATGCACAAGCGGAAAAAAAAATACTGAAGAGAAAAGCTAGGAGAGTAAAATTCGTGAAGAAGTCCCTTAATTCTTAGATTCATCCAACATCTGCTTTTATAAATTTGTGCACTTGAGATCTTTGATGATACACACCTACTGGAGATTACATATCCTTCAATCTTCCCCAAAGAAAAGCATAATAATACCTGAGTATGTCATAGAAAAGAAATGTATACGGCCGAACTTCAAGTATATGCAATTATATAATTACGTATTCTCTATTGTCTTGAAAGTCCAAATACAGTTTCCGAGTGAAAAATTGTCTTTGCTGGTGCGGTGGGAAAAAAATGTTGTATGATCTAATAATTAATTCATCCAACATGGAACTCACATAATTAATTGTCGAGACAGCATTGGTCCACAAGCTCTGAAATATTTTGCTAGAGATGATTTAGGTGATCGCCCCCGTCTTTAGTCTTGACCGCCAAATCGTCCACATAACATTTGATGATATAGTGGAGCAAAGTCTCCAGGGAGGAAAGTCATGAACGTTGCACCCGCTTTCTTTGAACCTAAAATGTATAACTTTGTATCGGAATATTCCCCTGGGAATTATTAAGGCCGTCGTTTCCTCTCCACCATTTGGATCCATTCTTGTATTGCTTGCTGCCGAAATATCCATTCTATCCATAGCTCGGCGATAGGCAAAAGGAATGCGTCCTTTGGACTGGCATCATTTAAGTCTATAAAGTTAACAAAACACTCTGGCATCGTTTAAGTCTATAAAGTTAACAAAACACTCTATGATTGGTCATTCTTCTTTTTCGCTGGCAAAATATTGCCAAGCCGAGCAGGGTATTCATTTCAGTAACTTTGATAAGTTAGTCGAGTTCAAGGTCCGGATGAAAAGAATTTGGTTTCTACACGAATATTCAACTAAGATAACATATGTTTCTCTCGTCAACCGGTGACTAGGCATATAAAAGTAGATAACATGCACATGCACGTGCCCATAGACGTGCAGATTCCCCTCTTTTATCAACACAAGTAATAAATCCAAGATGTATAAATAAAGATGAGTTCTTCTAGTGCTCACGGAAACGTCAAAAGCCCATATATATCTGCATTGAACAAGAATGCCTTGGATTAGAAGTACGTAGTTTTGTGAAGGTTAACGTGGAAACTTGATAAGAGCGTTGATTTAATATGTGCGAGATTTATAAATAAGGATGGGTCCTTCAACAGAAGTTTTTCTATTTGATTTGATTTTCCATTTTTTCTAACCACTTCTTGATCCCACTCGTTTTCTTTTGTACGGCCAAGAACGGAAGTCCTTTGCCTTTGCAAGACTCCTTCAAGTCATACCCACAAGCACTAGAGACTCGTTGATTTAATTTTTTTGCTGACAACTTGTGAATTTAATTCAATGTACCGCAACTGCTATCCCTGTCCACAATGTGAATAGCTTAAATGTCGACTTTTTTTTTACCTTTCCATTGAGCTAGCGATCACTAACTCAAATATAACATGGCACAAAATATCTTAAGAGCAAAATAATTAGCAACACCTAGCCACACTTCATGAGTAGTTAAAGATTTGATCATACCCAAGTAGCTCGTGGTGCAAAGTGTGACTCCTAGAATCCCATCCAGAGTACAAAATAAAATAAAATAAAATAAAATAAACATTTCTAAGCATAAAAATTTCCTGAGAACAGAATGATTATCAAATACACCATAGATGATAAATCTTGGCAACCCCAATTTTTAGCCCTAATTAGGGATCCCATTTACTTCTTCATAGTTTGGATAATTTCACTCTTAATGGGCTCATTTTCTTAGTGACAATCCAGATCCAGAAATAATTTTGTCAAATTCAAATGGGAATATTTCAATTTGATAAATTTAGCTTACTTGAACATTGAAAATTCAAGCTAATGTGCTTCAATTGATGCAATTCAAGTCGACCCATTCTAAACTAGTGTTCAATTTGATCATTGGACCTCAATTTCATTTTGGTGTCTAATTTGTACCATCATGTAAACGTCGATTTGAATTCATTAGGTCACCTCAAATTCAATTGATCAGACCAATTGATATTTTATTATATCAATTGAATTCGATTGCAATCAATTTGGTGATTTGGAGTGAAAATTGCATAAATGCGCTAATGGATTAGAAAATCTAGAATTTGTGTACCCATTAAATCCGAGCGGAATTGATGCTATTCACGAGGTGATTAGGCAATTTAAGTCAATTAAGGTGTTGATAAAATGTTCGATTGATTTAATTTGGGAAAATTTAAATTAGTTATTTTCAATTTAGCCCAATTCTCTTTCAATTTGACAGAACTTCCTTACAATTTGCATAGAAGTTTGAACTAGAGACTAGTCGAACCGGTTTAGACCGGTCGGCGAGCAGCCTTCGACAAGTTCCAGCCATTTCACGGCCAATTTTTGGTAGCTAGCGGCGACCATGATTTGGCCATCCTCTTTGCCAACTAACCCTTATCCCTTATGCATGAAATTACAAAAATGTCTAGAGTGTGAAATTACGAAAATGCCCTTGAACAATGAAATTACTAAAAAGCCTTGGTTAGTCAACCAATGAAGAGGCAATCTTGACCATTCGTTTATTCCTTTAACTTGGCTATCCAAGATGACAAGTCGTCTATCCAAGTGATCACAATTAAGCCAATGAGAAGATTGCTTACTTAGGAAGACTCATTTAGAGTCTTTACATCAAACCAAAGGCTAGGATTTCATCTAGAGGGGAGTATATAAATATTTTGCCTCTAAAATTTGAAGGGGATTCATTCTTAAACACACACACACACGCAGGCACGTGCGCGTGCTCTCTCTCTCTCTCGACTAAGCAAGTGGCCAAAGCCTTACTTGCTATCCATCGGCAGGCCATTGCTTTGTACTAGCAATCCACCACATGAATCTTCGGCCTACCCCCTCATTAGTCATAACACTCGACACCGACGTTTTTTGCTGGAGACCACGATCCAACGCCATTTCTCTTTCGGCCCAATGCTCGTGCTTCACACCAGTGATTCCATCAGGCGGTTCTGAATCTTCCTCCGATAGTTGATGATGGTCCATTAGCATTCCGATCCTTGTGATGCCGATCCTCAACGAGTCCTTGAAGTTTCGTGGTCAGACCTAGCTCAGATCTTCACAGGACCTACTCCAAATCCTTAATCTTCTTTGATTGTTCATTTTAAGCTCAATCAAACTTGTTCTCACATCTTGTTTTTGTGCAATTTATTCAAATTTTAGGAGCTATTCTCCATCCCATCAAGAGGATCATTGGTGGCGGAGTAGCTCTATTGAGCTTGAGATTGATCATGCTAAAGGTAGGTGTTCCTTAGAACTCTTAAAATATGTCCGATGAAGCAAGATCTGTCCATAACGATTCAAGGATTGTTTATGAGGGTTTGGGGCTAGGACTTGCGTTAGAAATGGCTAGGGATGATGATGGAATGGCCTAAATCGATTATTTGATGTTTGATTATTTTATTGTTGATGATTCATTGTTCTGAAAAGTTCGTATGCCTTATAGACCAGAAAGCTTTGATCGAGGATATGAGCTATTATATGACCATATCAGAACAAGATACAAGGAATCGGAATGAATTATGAGGTACCGGAACAGTAAATAATATTATATTGCTTCATGCGATGACACATTGGAATTAAAAAAAATATATTTTTTGGTCAAATTACTTCATGCAGTATTTTTGGTCTCAAGACATAAAAGAGTCTGAAAGCGCATCCGACAACACACCATTCCTCATCGAATTTGAATTGAGATCCGTCTGGTCGTAAGAGACATTGAGAATGGTTCTTTCGACGGTTGTTAAAGGCGAACCAACAGAGGGGGACACGTCTCGGCCTCCTTCACTTCTCTTTCTCTTTCTCGCTTGTGCTTTCCTTTTCCTGGAAAACAGTGAAGGGGTCTCTCTCTGTGGACGAGACTCGTCGGCTAGGAAATTTTTTTTTCAGCTACATTGCGCAGAAAAGAGAAGAAAAGACACAGGCTCTGTTAGAATCTCGTGTCTTTCGCTCGAGCACAATGGCTCTAGGAAAGCGGTCGGCTTAATAGTAAATACTGAGGAGTCGAAGTCTTCCTGAAACGACAATACTTGTTGGGTCGCGAGGTTTGGATCTCTTCATTGTCTTGGTGCACTTACTTGGTTGTGGAAAAGACTCAGTGCCGCAGCATTTCTTCCTTGCTGAACGCAAGAAAGAGAGGAGTTTATAAAGGGCATCCATCGAAGAATTGGGACGAATAAGTCGGACGTTACTGGTGATCTTTTATTGTCTGCTTGCCTCTTTTATTAGCATATTTCCAATTGATATTACTCAATTCCATCCTCACCTATAATAATAAAAACGGATAATAACACAAATAATCTTTAAACTTTAACTCAACGTATAATATGGTCCTTAAACTTTTAATTTGTTCAATATGGTCTTCGAATCTCAGCTCAAAGTGCAATGCGATTCTTGAACTTTTAATTTGTTTAATGTGGTACAAGAACTTTTTGCACATGTTCAACTTAATCCATGAATTATGTGAAAATGTTCAATGTTGTAAAAATTCATGGACTACATTGCACATTGGACCAAATTTTAGGGCTCATTTGTATCATTTTCTCTCTGTTTCTACTTCCCATTTACATTCCGTGTCATTTGAATTTGAAAGATGATAACAAGAAAGCGAATGACGGTTTCATTCTCGTTCCAATGGCTTCACTCACTCCTGATAGTCAAGCATGCCCTAAAGTCTTATTCAGTCACAGGGGAGGGGACTTGCAGGGGCCATAGCCTCACCCTTTCGCCAAAATATTTTCTTATATACAATACAGATACAAATGAACAAACATTTCAATTATAGATAATTTACCCTCCCAAATTTATTATTAGTATTAGGTAAGGTAAGTATTTTTGGTCCTAGAGCTACATAGAGTCTAATTTGATATTACCACAATATAACTCTATTTTCGAAAGATCAAATTAATAACAAAATCAAATTACATCAGTCATCTCTACTATATAAAAATAAATTCCCTCTCTCTCTCTCTAGTGAAAAAAACTCTTGATGAAAAATGGCCTTTGATATCCTATATAATAATCAATGGTTATCAAGAAAGTGCTGTTTCTCTTGTCCAAATAATAATTCATCTTTATATGGAAAAGTTCAAGAAAACAATTTTACATAATACTAAATTGAACTCTCTACTTTTTTAAACTTAATACCCACTAACTAATATACACTTTGCCTAATGTAAGGTTGTTCAAAATTTCTTACGCAAAGAAGTTTTCTTTTGACTCCACCTATCCTCATTGAATCTCGCCAGGTCAACCCAAATCATGGCTCCATCACTGTGTCAAAAAAAGAAAAAAAGAAAAAAAATAATTAAAAATCTAAAAATTTTAAAAAAATTTAAAAATAATCCACATTAGCACTAGTTGCGCTACATCAGATAGCTAGTGTTAACTGGACTATCACGTTAGCGCTTTCCAATCAAAATTAGCAAAAAGGACCGTAATTCGTCAAAAGGTTAAAACAAAATCGACAAATTGTCAAAATATTTAGAATTGAATCGACATAATTAAAAGGTTTAAGACATAATTAGCTACCATATAATAATTTAAGGATTTTCCAAACAATTTTTCCTGGCTTCGTCACTAGTCTGATCTTGATGCTTCCGATTAGATAGCACTGTTAGTCATTCCATTCGATTGTTTGCCGATTTCCAAGGGTTGAGAATATTTTTCAGTATCTTTCAAGTTGGGTCTTCATTTTGGCATGGATATATAACGCGGTCTCAGAGGCCCATGCAGATACGACTAGAAACTCCCAGACAAACACGTGCTTCATGCATCGAAGAAAACTTTTCCATCTTCCGAGTTATTATAAATAATATTGCCACATTGTCCTTAGATCGTCTCTCGTAAGGAAATAATGGTAGTGCATATATGAAGGTCTCCGTAAAAAAAAAAAGAAAACAGATCTCTTATGAACGCCAACGGGACATGTACCTAGCAAGACTCCGCGTCTTAAGATTTGACTTTAGGGTTCATATCTTTTGACTTTGATAAGGGACGAGTTTATCAATATTGAGGACCGTTGTTTAATTAAGCATCTTTCTAGATGATCTACGTTAAGTAACAGGACAAGGCCCAATGATATTCACACAAAGTCACTTTTTCCTCACTTTATCTTAAGGCTTGCAATTCAAATCATGCATTGGACTTATCAAGCGATATGAGGTAATATTTCAACAATCCTTTAACAGATAAGCTGGATTAAGACTTTTCCAAGTAATGTGGGACAATATTTCAACACCCCTTTCACACGAGCCAGAATGCGATAATTTGGTTTGACTTTATTGTCCAAATAAACCTCTCCTAAGACGTATCTAAAGTGCTAGTCATTAGTGAAACCAAATACTTCTACAAACCAACGAAGCAATCCCATCTTCAACAGTCCAAAGAATTTGACTAATGAGGGTGGACACACATATGAGAAGGGATAGCACTGACTTTGATAGCATGTTGAGAAAAAAGTCTAACTCAAAAGTATAAACAATAAGTGGAATGAGACCACATGTATATAAAGAGCATATGATGCATGTTGTTAAGCTATCCTTCAAAAGTATAAACAATAAGGGTAAAAACTTGTTATCCTTCAAACTTTCATTAGCCATTTTTAAGAGACATTAGGCTTAGAAAGAAATCATGGAAAAACCAGAACAAAAATTCTCCTTTGACCGGACAAAACTCAAAAGCAAGCACCCACCTAATATTGCGAGGTGATATAATTCCTCTTATTTTGAGGTAACTTCTATCAACAATGAATTCTATTTAGCATAATATGTGTTGAAAGAATAGTGTGTCAATTGTGGGGATTTCAATGATTTGCACTCCCACTGTTTTGAAAGTAAAATTAACAAATTTATATAATACGAACCCTGTGGTCTCAAAGATCAAGAGATACCATAAAATCAACAATCACAACATGAACTAAGATGTCGAGAGCATTAGTTGCATACACACTGCAAAACTTAAACAAAATAGGCTTCCAACATCATGAGAAAAGTAACCAATTTACGTATGTGAATGCTATTCTACTGGAAGCCTATTCTATAATTAGATATCCAATTACAGCTTCACTCTCCACATGATTTCCAATAAGAGGACTCTAAACTAGGTTTTTGCTCTTTCCCTCTCATCTAGTGACATAAAAATTTTACCTAGGACAATTAAGAGATATACTTAGTACACATAGGCTGGATAAAATTCAGGATATGATAAAATTTATCATATCCTGCGTTTGGTTCCTCAAAAGAAGATAAAGTCGAATAGAAATGGGATATAGACCGGATAAAATTATCTTATAGGGGCATGGGATAAAGGTGAATATAAAGTTATTTTACTTGAATAACAAACTTCTTAAATTAACAAAATTAAAATTATATTTCAATATAAATATATTTGAATTAGAATATAATAAATTCAAAATAACAAAAAAAATAGTTATTTTAATTTAATCTTATTTATATTTATATATTCGAATTTAATTCTATTTTATGATAAAAATTCAATATATAAATATAAATATAAATATAAATATAAATATAAATATAAATATATATTTATTACATATAAACATATTAACACTTATATTCATTATTCACTTATCTTTTTTGATATGATATTTTTGGCAAGAAAATGTGTTTTTTTTTTTTTTTTCCGACTTTACATGTGCGCCTTCATCTATGACCTTTGATATCCTATACAATTATCAATAGGTATCAAGAAAGTTCTGTTTCTCTTGTCCAAATAATAAATCACATTTATATGGAAAAGTTCAAGAAACAATTTTACAAAAATGTAAATTGAACTTTCTGCTTTTTCAAACTTGAATAAGACTAATATAATGTAAGTTTATTCAAATTTCTCACGCAAAGAAAAATTTATTGACTCCATGTATTGTCGTTGAATATCGCCTGCTTAACCGAAATCATGGCTCCATCACTAGTCCCATCTTGATGCATCCCATTTAAAATCATTGTTACTCAATCCATTCCATTGTTTGCCAATTTCAAAGACTGGAAAAATTTATTTGGTCGGTTTGGTATGTCTCAAGTTTGGTCTTCGTTTTCTTTTTCTTTTTGGCGTATGTATAGAGCACCGTCTACGTGGACAATGCAGATACGACTGTAAGCTAGTAGACCGATCCGTGCCATACGCATCGAGATGGGACATTAAGTAGATTTTTTAATCCATCAACTCGCATGCGATGCAAGTAGCGCGAACATCCATTGAATGTGACCCGACAGTGATGTCTATAAAAGCATCCTCAATTGCACTTTACCTCGCATATGGTGACCAACTCCACTAACGAAAGCAAAAATCATGGCATCCTTACTCTATGCGCTTCTTATTTGGATAATCTTTCTTGGGATGATCCATACTTCACTTGCTAAACCACTATGCCATCTGAATGAGAGCTCTGCCTTGATAGAATTTAAGCGAAATTTCAAAATCAACAGAAAAGATTCTTATTATGTTTATCCTAAGGTTAAATCATGGTCACAAGATGGACAGGGAGATTGCTCCTCATGGGGTAGTCTCAAGTGTGACGAGGCCACTGGTCATGTGATAGGTCTCGACCTTAGTAGCAGATGATGTCTCTTTGGTTCCATGAATTCAAACACTAGCCTCTTTTGCTTGCTTCACTTAAAATCGCTCAATCTTGCTTTGAATGACTTTGGCTCTTCTTCAATCCCATATGGCTTTGGTAATCTTTCCAAATTATAGTACCTTAATCTCTCTTCTTCAAATCTTTTAGGGAAAGTCCCCTCGGACATTTCATGGCTCTCAAGATTAATTTCTTTTGATTTGTCTTGTTCATGGGCTAGTCTAGAGATGCCCAACATAGCCAACTTTGTTCAAAACATAACCATACTTAGAGAACTTGATCTCTCTTTTATAAGCATGCCATCTCCATTCCCTCATGTAGTTGCAAACTTCTCCTCCTTGAAGTTGCTTAAACTTGTACAATGTGGATTGCACGGAGAATTTCCATGAAGTACCTTTCAGTTACCAAACCTGGAAGTCCTTGAAATTGAGTTTCCGGAGCTACATTGGGGTAATCCTTTGAAATCATTGTCTCTTCAGAGCAAGAATTTTTCAGGGAAAGTTCCTATTTCTATCGGAAACCTTGTTTATTTGAATGAATTATTAATTGGGAATTGTTCTTTCTCGAGTTCACTTCCCACTTCACTGAGCAATCTTTCTCAACTTGCTCATCTGGATATATCAGAGAATGAATTTCAAGGTCAAATTCCCACTTCCTTTGCTAACCTTACCCAACTGTCAGATCTAAATCTCTCGCTCAGATCTATAACCTCACCTAACATGATCCGGAGTCGAAGGAGGTGATGCAGTGCACTCACAAGGACTAGGAGTTTGATGGCTCTGGTGCGAAGAGTTCTCCTCTTGATCATGTCGAGCACCCTGCCCGGAGTTCCGGACACAACATGAACTCCGTGCTCCAATTTCCGGATATCTTCACCCATGCTCTTGCCTCCAACGCATGCATGGGCTAGCACGTTCCTGTAATAACCAATAGCCAGCACAACTCTCTCCGTCTGACTCGCCAAATCCCTCGTAGGTGACAAAATCAGCACTTGCACGCTGAACAGAACATGAAGGAAGCAATTTAGCTAAGACAAAATCGATGGCCACAAGGCAGCAGCCAAATTCAAATTGCAACTTTCGGAGAGCCAAATAGAAAAGGGTAGCTTGAAAAATCAACATAGTACAGGCAAAAAGAGTCGAGGATACTTAATAATAGGAGCTTGTTGACGAGGGCATCGAGGATTGCAGTTTCAATTATACTAATGCTCATGTTATATAGAATCAATAATGTAAGAATGAAACTATTCGTTTTCCTTGATGATGAAGAAAACCTTTCATGCCTTGCAAGTGCCTAAAATACTCAGTTAAGAGGACCCACTTAAACATTCTGAGTTCATAAACAAATTGAAGATATATATAATGTCACCTGAAGAAGTGCATAAACTCAGGCTACGCTTAATTCCAAAGAAAGCTTCTCAAAACAAAGTTCATGAACAAATTCCTTAGACTAAGGCTTGAACTTCTTTCAGGGCCATCCGCGGGGTGATGGTAAAACTAAAAGCCAGCATCCCTCTGCCTCAACATCAGAACATCTCAAATTGTTGAGTTAACGAGGTGGAAAACCAAAAATTCTTCCTGTCAGAGCGATTGAATTTTGTTACGCCAGAAATTCGAGAGAGAGAGAGAGGGTTCGCCAATTTTTTTTAAAAAAAAAAAAAATTAATCTTTGGTGTCATAGTTTGTGCTCTATAATGTTAATGACTCATCTTAAGTAAAACGCATAGCATGCCTCAACCTAATTACACTAGAAAACCGATAGTTAGAGAAGGGTCTTCGCTCATGAAGAGGATCGCGTACTCTCTTGTGGAGGTGTCCACGATTTGGCAAGACGCGAGGGCAAAGGTGGAGGTCTTCCCCGTGCCGGATTGTGCCTCAACGATCACGTCTTGGCCTCGGGCAATCGGCACCACGGCTTGCTATTGAATCGCCGAGGGCTTGTTGAACCCGTGGCCGTAGATCCCACGGAGAACATCGTTGCCCAGGCCCATGCGGTCGAAGCTCGACACGGTCTCCATGCCTGGCGCTGTCTCAAATGCTGCCGCCGCCGCTGCTGGCGGGCGCGATCGGGTCGCCGGAACTGGCCTTGCCACCAAGGATGTTGCCATTACCGAATCCAAAGAGATGAGGAAAGGGCAAGAGAGCAGTCTCGTCTCTCTCTGGAATTGATGAGTGAGCGGGAGGGAGGAAGTGCTTGTCTCAAACAGGGCCAAATGGACTTTGTGTCGAATTAGGACATCAAGGATTATGCATAATCTCAAATCAGGATCTGTCTAAAGTGTCCTGATTTTATCAAATAAGATCATGAAATGAATATCGTCTCAAATAAAGTCTGAAGTGACGATGTGAACTTGGTTAAGAGAAATTACTTCAATCCTGAACATTAACAATAAAAATCACATACGATCTTGCACCTTGATTTTGGATTTTCTAAATTTTGAAAATATCTTCGACTGAGAAAAGTTAAAAAAAAAAATCAAGTCACTTCAAAACGATTAAACTATAAGTATTGCAAATTTTTCAAAATGACTTTGTTCAAAAAATAAACTAGACACTTGTTACCATATTAGAAAAATTTTAATTTCATTCCATCTTGTTATGTGTGATTGGTATCTCTAAAAATCAAAATTTTCTTTATTAGTACCATAAAAAGGCCCATTCTAATTTTTGACTATCAAACTAATTTTTTCACCATAAAAAAACTCTAAATCAATGCATCTATGACAAATTTACCATCCGTTAATATTTACTAAATTGTATCAATACTGTAAAAAGTACAAAATATTGCACATGTGACAAACGAAGGGTAAAACTCTAAATCGATAACTTGTCAACCACCACGTCTCATTTAATTTGTTAATTCGACAGTAAAATTTAAAGGAAATTAACGGATGGTAAAGTTGTCACATGTGTATTAATTTTGAGGTTTTTTATGGTAAAAAAAATTAGTTTAGCTTAAATTTGTCACATGCGTATGGGTTTGAGATTTTTTATGACATTAATCCTATTTTTTTTTTTTTTGGTCAAGACCTTGAAAATCAAATTATGCAAAATGACAGCATGGGAAATTACATGTTTTTGACCCTTGAAGATCTCATCACTGGGCCTTTTGCTTATAATCCTAATTTCCAACGAAAATTTATGATAATTCCACAAAATTTCTATTCAAACTATGCCCAAAATTGTTGAGTTAGCATTAATAACTGACGTGCCCCATGTATGAACTGCTAAAGCGAATATCACTATTGATCTTGTACTTTAAATGTTTCCCTTGGATTCTAAATGCGTGTTAATGATCTAGCTAATTAGATTGATATGTTTTGGTGATTTTATTATGATTATTTAAGCATCAATTGGAATGGTTGTACGAAAAAAAACCTTTTCTTAAGTCAATTTAACCACTTGAAAATGTACTATAAAAACTCCAAAGTTATTTCTTTCATTATTTAAATTTCGTTAATATTGTCTCGCAATATGAAATGAGTATGAAAATATATAGAAATAAGCGTATTGGGAGTCTTAAAACTTATTGCGAAAGTGCAATTGAGTTATAAAACTTTCAAGAAGTGCAATTAAGTCGTAAGACTTACCGCGAAAGTGCGGTCGAAACATAAAACTTTCAAAAAGTGCAATCGAGTTATAAAGCTTGTCAAATTGATCGAGTAGAGTCCTTTCGTTAGCTGTTTTGAAAATTTTATGACTCAATTGCATTTTTACGACAAATTTTAGAATTTGATTATACTTTTTGAAAGTTTTACAATTTGATTATACATTCGTGATAAGTTTTAAAACTTGATTGCACTTTTTTAAAGTTTTAAAATGTAATTGCACTTTCTTGATAAGTTTAAAAATTTTCAATATACTTATCCAGATATGTATTAATATAATCACAATGGGAATTATTTAATTCTTACTATTCTTCGTCGAAAGTTTTGTCTGAGTATTTTCCTTCTATTTAGCTTTACATTTTTGTTTGAATGCCAATCTTATGTTTCCTATATTCTCAGTTGATTGATATGTTTTTGTCATTTTATTACAATTATCTAAGCATCGTCGGAATGGTTGTACGAAAAACAAACCTTTTTAAAGTCAATTTAACCACTTGAAAATGTACTATAAAAACTCCAAAGTTATTTCTCTCATTATTTAAATATCGTTAATTTTGTCTCGCAATATGAAATGAGTATGAAAATATGTAGAAATAAATGTATTGGGGTCTTAAAACTCATCGCGAAAATACAATCGAGTCATAACAAGAAATGCAATTAAATCTTAAATTTTACCTTGAAAGTGCAATCGAAGCCGAAAACTTTCAAAATGTGCAATCAAGTTATGAAGCTTGTCAAATCGGTCAAATCGAATTCTTTCGTTAGCTGTACTTTTTGAAAATTTTATGACTCGATTGCATTTGTGACAAATTTTAAAACTTGATTATACATTAGTGACAAATTTTAAGACTTAATTGCACTTTTTGAAAGTTTTAAAATGTAATTGCACTTTCTTGACAAGTTTAAAAATTTTCAATGGACTTATCCCAAATATGTTTTAATACAATCCCAACGAGAATTATTTGATTCTTACTATTCTCTGTTGAAAGTTTTGTCTATGTATTTACCTTTTATTCAGTTTCATATTTTTGTTTGAATATCAATCTTATGTTTTCTATAGTCTGAGTTGATTGATATGTTTTGGTGATTTTATTACAATTATCTAGTCAATTTAACCACTTGGAAATGTACTATAAAAACTCCAAAGTTATTTCCTTTATTATTTAAATAACGTTAATTTTGTCTCGCAATATGAAATGAGTATGGAAATATGTAGAAATAAACATATCGGGGCTCTTTACCCAAAAAAAAAAAAACATATTGTTGCTCCTAACACTTATCGTGAAAGTATAATAAAGTCAAAATTTCAAAAAGTGTGATAAAATCGTAAAACTTATTGCGAAAGTGCAATCTAGGCATAAAACTTTCAAAAAAATGTAATTGAGTTATAAAACTTGTCAAATTAGTTGAATCGAATCCTTTCGTTAGCCGCACTTTTTGAAAATTTTATGACTCGGTTGCATCTTTGTGGATGATTTTAGAACTTGATTACACTTTTGGAAAGTTTTACAACTTGATTGTATATTCTTAATAAGTTTTAAGACGTAATTGCACTTTTGAAAGTTTTAAAACTTAATTGTACTTTCTTGACAAGTTTTAAAAGTTTCAATGTACTTATCCCAGATATATATTAATACAATTCTAGTGGATTTATTTATTTCTTCCTATTCTCAGTGAAAGTTTTGTTTGACTATTTTCCTTTTATTCAGCTTCACATTTTTGTTTGAATATCAATGTTGTGTTTCCTCTATTGAGTTGAGTCTTTAACTTTGCTCCTCTAGAAACTGGTCATTGGACATGTACACTTTTCTAAGAAGGCCGCCTATAAAATATCTACTATATTTTTTTCCATGAACTTTCACTTTGCAATAAATTGAAAACCTAAGATAACACATGAATAAATGGTATACTATCACGAATCTTAAATAATTCAACACGTAAGACTCTAGAACCTTTCTTACCGTGGATGACACTAAAACGATTATGTCGTTGGGCGTGTCTGAACTCTGAACTAAAGCTTGTCTCTCTGCTTCTGTTTTGGATTTTGTCACTCGATTCTAAATTGGTGAATGAAATGGTAAATTGAATGGAATGTGACCATTTTTAAAAAAAAAATGTAATTTGAATTGGATTTCGTTCCTTCGTTTATTTTGACCAATGCGCGGCCATGTTACCAGTCG
This sequence comes from Eucalyptus guilfoylei, assembly GCA_016097605.1. Classification (NCBI taxonomy): domain Eukaryota; kingdom Viridiplantae; phylum Streptophyta; class Magnoliopsida; order Myrtales; family Myrtaceae; genus Eucalyptus; species Eucalyptus guilfoylei. The sequence goes on along the minus strand of CM027864.1, from coordinate 13,367,552 downwards.
AATTTTGGAGGCTTAGGAGCTGATTTAGGCCGTTCGCCATTGAATTTTACCGAATCGGACTGGGTGAAGGCTTGCCGATTGTTGAACGCGTGTGGAGCTTTCCCAGAATCAACGGATTGTGTGAGACCAAGAGAGGAAATTGGGATGATTTAGCTTAATTTGTTTCAAGGCATCGAGAGGAGATTCCTTTCATGAACAGATGCATAGTTGGTGTGCGAGCTGCTGTGGTGTTTCGAGTAAAGGCATGATCAACAATTAAAGCATGATTGTTGAACTCGACGACCGTAATGGGTTGAAAAGTTCAAGAATATCTTTAAGATTCCTGTCACTCTCTATTATCCTTTTTCCTGTACTGTTATGGTAGTTAAAGGATTTCTTAAAAAATTCTTGATTTTTTTTCCTGGCTAGTGTGTTATTTGGATTTAGCATTTCATTGTTTTTTTGTTGGACAGTGAAGGATAGAGCATGCGTAATTGAAAATATATCCTTAAGGCTTTAATTTTTTTGAAATTAAAAAGCTACTAAAGGTATCTTTGTTCTTGGTTTTGGGCTTAGATCTCCTACTTTATCTTGTTATCTCCACAAAAGCTCTATTCAATTAGATTTGTTGGATCAGTGCAGTTCATTATACAGCTATGTATTATCCCCAGGATATTTCTATGATAAAACGTAACGGTGGATCCATTAGAACTTACCTACATGGATCTTACTTGGACATTGATATTTACTTGTATTAATCATGTAGAGTTTTTCCTTTGATTCGCATAAGAAGATGGCAGATGTCGAAGACATTCAGCCTCTTGGTGTTGATAATGGATTGGGCATGGTTAAGTTTTGGCTCGAGGAGCTTTTGTTGTAATAAAGTGTTGTTGCAATGAGACTCAGTTTAATCCGTCCATGGAGGAAAATTTTGAATTTATCAGAAGTCGAGGAGGACCCTCGATTTCCTTAATCTCATCGCAAGAGGCGCCCATTTGTAAAAAGAGGTTGCCAAGGTTACGTAGCGATGTTATAGATAAGACAGATTGGAGAACTAAAGGTTGAGGACACCTCATTAGTTCAAGAATTTATAGATGAGTTGTCATAGAAATTATTCGACCTATCGTTAGAAAAAGAGATAGAACTTATGATGGAATTAACACCCGGGACAAAGCCACTCTCTAAGGTTTCTTATGAGATGTCGTTATCTGAGTTAATAGAACCGAGGGTGCAGATGTGAAGATTGTTGAATAAGGAATTCATGCATATCAGTGCATTACCATGGGGAAACATTAGTTTTGTTGTAAGAAAAAGAAGGACAGCGTTATGAGTTAGACTTTTAGAAGAACTCTGATTGAAATGTCTTGTGTCACCCTGGAAAGGCGAATTAAGTCGTAAGTGCACTGAGTCAGAAGTCTTCAGTTGCACAGATGGTGATCAAGGAGTGGAATTTACTCGAGAGAGCTCGAGGTTCAAATTTCAAATTTGAGGTAGGCCACCTTTCGAACCTTATGGCCACCCTCAGAATTGAACCAAAGGTCCAGTTTAGGATCTAGACGTTTTAGTTGATGAACATAAATGTTCAAGAAATCTTGTAAGAGGATACCGGTAAAAGAAAGGTTGACTTTCAGATTTCGGAAATGCCGAAGTATTGTGGGTGATGATAAGTGTCAGACAGTACGGGACTTGAGGAGAAGACCTTATCAGGAATTCAGTGTAATAGTTGCAGTAGTCGACCAGAAAGTACAAGTAGGTTGGAATTAGTGTCAACTCGATTGGCAGACCAATGTAAAGATGGATGTCACTGAACAGGTTGCAAGTGTTAGATGTGCCAATAGAGGAAGTTCAGTAATGCAAGCCAAGAGAACCTTTATGATCACTTGAGAGTTTTGAGTGGGAATGGAAGTATGTTACGATGGAATGTTGTGATAGGTTTATCAGGGAGTCAGGGGAATAATGACTCCAGTTGGGGTAGTAGTCGACAGACTGATGAAGTTGGCTCACTTTATCGCTGTATGGAAGGATATTGATTGGAATAGGCATGTCGAAGTGTATGTGTGTCAGACAGTTCGTCTGCGTGGAGTACTAGTGACGAACTTATATCGGATCTAGAATCGAGATTCCCAGTTTCAGCAGATCAGTCAGATAGTTCCTTTTGAGGCAGAACAGAACAGAGTGTGCAGAACTTCAGTTTGCTGAGATGAGATCAGAGAAAGAAAGATCACAGGTCGAGGGTCAATTCAGCAGTCAGTGATTGCAGTTGTCGTGATCAGAATCAGATTATAGACCGCTCAGTGCCGCCAGAATAATTGAATTGTTGAGCATTGAAGGCCCCAAAAGTTCCGAATTGGTGATTGCATCTTTTGAAGGTGTCACCAATGAGGAATACCTTGCACTTTAGCAAGGAGGGAAGGTTGAGACCGAGGTACGTAGGTTCCTTAGGGATTCTAGAGGAAGAATCAGGATCCTAATGTATCGTCTTGCATTGTCACCAAGGTTGGCACTAGTGCATGACGTCTTTCACGTGTCGATGTCGAGGACGTAAGAGCCCGACCCGACCCACGTGCTAAATCTTTAAGAATTAGACGTGGACGATAGAGTGTCGTATGTGGAAAGCCCGGTTCAGTTTGTGGTTCAGAACAAGTTATGTGTACCAAGATGGTCCCCTTAGTCAAAGTGGTCTGACAACGCCACGGGACTAAAGAAGCAACCGGGGAAAGTGAGACTAGATGAGACGACGATACCCCCACCTTTTTGTTTAAGAATTGGTAAAGGTTTAAATTTCGAGGATGAAATTTTTATAAGAGGGGAAGAGTTATGACATCCCAGATTTTCAGTCCTGTTTTCTACTGAATAAATTGGGCATTTCATTGACACACCAATAGGGCCGTTCTCAGAGCTGATCACTCTCGAGATAACTAGACTATCTGGGGAAGCCATTAAGAATTTTAAGGCAAATAGACTTGAGAATTCGACCAGGAATCGGCTACTTGACCGTGCTTATCTTTAGAGGTCATTACGGCACAGATATAAATCGATTTGAGATCAGAGATAGGTTGGTTCGATTGAGATGTGTGGCTAATCGTGGGTGACACCACTAAATTGGAAAATTCTCATCGATCGGCACTAGACTGATTTTACTATCGTTTTGGTACCCTGTGTTCGTATTTGGATCATCGGGATTTTCACGACAATCGAGAGTCGCCAATGAGTCGAGTGGGTTCATAGTGGCTCAAAGAAAATCGATCACGGGTCATTTGCACTTAAAAGTATCTGAAAGTTATCCGGTAGTCTAGGTCACGCTAAAAGCGCGTCGAATAGAAATTAACCGTGAATTCGAGTCCGATTTCAGAAATTGAAGATTATGTCATGTCACAATAAATTCTAGGAACGTCCACTTAGTCTCAGAAGATTTTTCAGAGATTCTGAGATTTTTACGAAAAATCGTACGAACGTTGCAAGAAAATAACGGAAATTCGGATGGCCGATTTGAAGGAAAATTTGGGCTTCCAAGATGAGCTATTTGGCGATGGACACTTGCAGAAATGGTATGGCATTTTTCTTCGACAAAGTTGGACATTAAATTGGGAATTTTATTGGAGAAATTGAAGCTCCAATGTGTCAAATTCGGAGCTATGGTTGAGGGCTACAAATTTTGGCTTCAAAGTTGATTAATGGTGGAATTATTCTTCTAGAAAGAATTAGGGGACAAGAGGGATTAGATTGAGAGCTTGTGGGACCAAGTCATTCAATGTATTGGCTAAGGATTGAGACTTTTGTTCCCCTCACAGCTGGCTTCTCCCTCATGCACGGCTCCCCCTCCATCTTCCTCCTCACGCAAGCAATTTCCCCTTTATTTTGCTTTCATTTCTCCCACCGAACTGGCTGCCTTTTTCTCTTTGATTTTCCTTTCTGTTTTGGCCATCGTTTTTCTTTCTCTGCGAATAGCCCACACCCCACCGAGAATTCTCCTTTGCTTGGCCACGCGTCCACGAGCTACCCATCCTTGGTCAACTAAAGAAGTTCTTCACCACCAACGTTGACCTCTCCATTCACCGAAGCTCTGCCCATCCACCGAAGTTGTTCATGCCATCATCATCCCATCTCCATTCTCCTCTTCACCGTTTGCCACCTCCATGCTAGCACACCACCAACGAACTCATCCCATCTTCTCCACTATTATTTGTCTCTTGGGTCAACATGCAAATTCACCGAGGCTTTTGTTGACTGAAGCTCACGTGGCCTCACGCCAGCAAACCACCGAAGCATCGTCCGCGCACTTCCCAGCTCTTGCCGAAGCCGCGCCAGCCCACTTCTCAGTCAGCTCCAGCAGCAGCAACGACGCCGCGTGGTCTTCTCCAGCTCACGTGATTTCGGTCTCCTTCGACTGAAGCGGCAGTCTTCACGCTGTGGCCCTTTCGTCTCAGCCCAGCAATTGGGCCCTTGAGGCCGTGAGTTTCACCAACCGAAAGCCCACGAATTTTACTTGAAGTCAAGCCCAGATCTGCAGCATTCCAGCCCAGTCCGGTCTTTTCTTGAAGCCCAGCTCAGCCCATTAAATAAGTCCATCAGCCCAAGTCTTTGGCCCAAAAATCCAGCAGCCCCATTGAGCCCAATTCAGCAAGTTCGACCCAAGCCCAGCCCGCGAAGAAGGCCCAATCGCAGCCAAGCCCAAGCCCAAGAGTGAGCCTAGTCCAGTACAAGACAAATCTCAGTTGGGCTGAGATTTGTTGGGCCAAGTTTAAGGCCCGGTCCAAGCCCGCCGGTATCGTCGAAAGCCCGATTTCGGCCGCCGTCACGTCGTCGTCGCGGTGAGCCGGTCTCCGCTTTTAATCAAGTGAGTAATCTCACTAATCCTTGCTTAGTAGACTAATTATGCTTAAGGGTTGATTAGATTTAATTAAGTACAATTAGGTGGTTAGATTAGAATGGATTAGTGATTATTAGTTAATTGCATTGCATATTAGCTAGGTGGTTAGTGAACTTAGCTAGAGAATTGCCTATACTATTTATTAAATGTATCACGGGATTTTTCCCGACCCTTATCGGGCTTCAATTAGGCATTACGGGCCTAAATTGGATTTTTAGTATTTATTTATTAATTTTCGAAATTAATTATTTAATTATTTATTTTTCGGAAATTAGGCAAGGATAGCCGACGATCGAAATTTCGTGCTGATTGTCGTGGTGCAGTCCGTTTATTTATTTGAGCTCTACATTGTGCTGACTTGAATTAATTGTGCAATTTGAGGAATTATTCCTAAATTGATTGGAATTGAGTGAAATTGAATGATTGATCGGTAAATAGCCGAGTATGGTTATTTAGCATTTATAATGCTTTGATGAGTTGTAAATCAGAAGGAATTGGGAGATTGAACTAAGAATACTCTTGGCTGAGACCAATCAGGTACGAGGTATAGACATACGTGGTTCGGTGATAAGGAAATCACTGGTGAAAACGGCGCCTTAAAGAACGCACGAGTGCTGTCTATTACCTGCATCAGTATAGATATACGTGGTTCGGTGATAAGGAAATCACTAGTGAAAACGGCGCCTTAAAGAGCGCACGACTGCTGTCTACTGCATGCCTCATTACGGACATACGTGGTTCGGTGATTAAGAATATCACTAGTGAAAACGGCGCCTTAAAGAACGCACGAGTGCTGTCCAGTACATATGTCACATTGGCGAAAACGACGCCCGAGAGCATTACTGTAGCTCTGTAACTGAGAATGCAAATGGGAGGTTTTATATTGAGAAGTGATTTGACCTGGAAATGGTCCGACTGACATGTAATCGACTAGGTCGATTGGTCGATATATCGATCTGTGATGTGATTGCTTGGGTGCCTATTGAACTGTGCTAATATGCAGGTGGAATCTGAGGCCAAGGTAAGTCCTCTGACCCGTGCGTGTTTAGGCAGCCCGGTTAGCTATTGGTTTCCTAATCGAGTCTTAGTGGGGTAGAACTTGCTGAGACGCAGTCTCATCCCGGTTGTGGGACAACATTTCAGGACCCTGATGAGGAGCTGAGGAGGAGGAATATGAAAAGGAGAACTCGGAGGTGAAACCCGAGGAGAAGGATTTTTTGGAGAAGAAGATATTCCTAAGAGGGATCTGAAGTACGACTCGGATGAGGATTGAAGTCCCATCCTCTTTTGGGAATTCTGTTTTGTTGTGAATAGAGTGAGACTAGAAAGTTGTAATTAGTTTTGTGAAGTACTCTGGTTTGTGTTTTGTGTAAAGGTTTGGTTGTGGTTTTTCAATATGAAAAATATGGCCTGCTTTTCTATCCCATTGTTTTATTGTCTAGGGATTTTATAACTGCTTCCGCATGTGCTTAATAAACGAAAGGGTCGGCGATACTTAGTCCTACGATTTCGCATTCTAAAATCGACCAAGTAGAAGGATGTGTGCGTGCCCGAGGATCGGCGCGTGACAGATCATATTTGAAACGTTTGTCCCTGATAGTGTTGTCAAAGTTAACATGAAGACATAGTGAGAGAGTTGATTTAATAAATGCAAGGTGTATAAATGGGGATGAACTTTCACATGGAAACTTAGTAAGAGAGTTGATTTAATAAATGCAAGGTGTATAGATGGGGATGAACTTTCACGCGGAAACTTATTAAGAGAGTTGATTTAATAAATGCAAGATGTATATATAGGGATAGGTTCTTCAACGCGGGTGTTTTTGATTTGATTTGATTTGATTTTTCTTTTTTCTAACCACATCCCGACCTTAATTGCATACTTGACGTGTAACCTAAAGATTTATCCTTTTGAAGGTCCAAAGCGAACATGATATGAACCATAGTCGGCAAAAATCAAACAAGAAGGTTGCATCTCAGAAAAAGGCAAATGAATATAACCTCTCAACTTCCCAAGTTGACCAAATTTCAGCTTTAACGTGGGATTGGGACATTCGGAAGGTCCAAAGCGAACATGACATGAACCATAGTGGAGAAAAATTCTACATGAGGGTTGCAGCTCGAAAAAGACAAATGAATATAATTTCTTGAGGGTTTTCTCAGCTAATTCTCTGTTCCTCTCTCCAGAACATTGCTCCTCAATCACATGAATCCATTCCACCAAAGAAAAAGAAAATCACATGAATCCACTCTCAGAAACCCTAATCCAGCATACAAAAGACCAAAAAAATGCGACTTCTGAGTTGGTCGGTTTCTCTCTTAATTTTCAACATCTACTCCGGAATAAGAAGGCCCGCTCTAAAATTACACCAGTCTGAAAATGGTAAGTGGAGACATTCTTCGAACATGGGACGCGCTTCTTCCCCATTAAACGTCTCCCACAGGACTTATGTCCATCTAATTGTAGTGCTCATCACAGCTCTCTCTAAATAAGGTCCATTCACGAAATTTCGAGTGGAATAATGTTTTCTTTTTCTAGTTGGCTATAATATGTAGTCGGTCAACTATGCAACAAATATTACGTAATATTTCTAGCGGAATAATGTTTTAGTTTTTTTATTGGTTTTGAAGTTTCCCGTAATCATTTAAGTGACCGCAAGTATAAATAAGGTCCATTCTTGAAGTCTGAGGGGAAAGTTCCTGTTAACCATCTCAAACTGATTCTTGCTTCTGCCTTCTTATCTTGAACCAGGAAAACGCTAAGAGAGACTGAGAGAGGGAGAGAAAATGTCAAGGACTGAGCAAGTTGTTTTAGAGGAGCTTGAGGAAGTGGAGAGGAGGATAGCGCGTCTCAGATGGGAGCTCAACCTTAAAGTGAATGCCTTGTTGTTGGGTGCTAGGCGGGCCCTGAATATCAATCGCCCGGAAGACCACGTGGCAGCGAGGCGAGCCAGAGTGCAGGCAATTCGAGAAGAGATCGCCCGGGCTGAAGAGGACCATGCTGCGCTCCTCGCAGAATTCATTGTATCAATACTGTAAAAAGTACAAAATATTGCACATGTGACAAACGAAGGGTAAAACTCTAAATCGATAACTCGGCAACCACCACGTCTCATTTAATTTGTTAATTCGATAGTAAAATTTAAAGGAAATTAACGGATGGTAAAGTTGTCACATGTGTATTAATTTTGAGGTTTTTTATGGTAAAAAAAATTAGTTTAGCTTAAATTTGTCAAATGCGTATGGGTTTGAGATTTTTTATGACATTAATCCTATTTTTTTTTTTTTTTGGTCAAGACCTCGAAAATCAAATTATGCAAAATGACAGCATGGGAAATTACATGTTTTTGACCCTTGAAGATCTCATCGCTGGGCCTTTTGCTTATAATCCTAATTTCCAACGAAAATTTATGATAATTCCACAAAATTTCTATTCAAAATATGCCCAAAATTGTTGAGTTAGCTTTAATAACTGACGTGCCCCATGTATGAACTGCTAAAGCGAATATCACTATTGATCTTGTACTTTAAATGTTTCCCTTGGATTCTAAATGCGTGTTAATGATCTAGCTAATTAGATTGATATGTTTTGGTGATTTTATTATGATTATTTAAGCATCAATTGGAATGGTTGTACGAAGAAAAACCTTTTCTTAAGTCAATTTAACCACTTGAAAATGTACTATAAAAACTCCAAAGTTATTTCTTTCATTATTTAAATTTCGTTAATATTGTCTCGCAATATGAAATGAGTATGAAAATATATAGAAATAAGCGTATTGGGAGTCTTAAAACTTATTGCGAAAGTGCAATTGAGTTATAAAACTTTCAAGAAGTGCAATTAAGTCGTAAGACTTACCGCGAAAAGTGCGGTCGAAACATAAAACTTTCAAAAAGTGCAATCGAGTTATAAAGCTTGTCAAATTGATCGAGTAGAGTCCTTTCGTTAGCTGTTTTGAAAATTTTATGACTCAATTGCATTTTTACGACAAATTTTAGAATTTGATTATACTTTTTGAAAGTTTTACAATTTGATTATACATTCGTGATAAGTTTTAAAACTTGATTGCACTTTTTGAAAGTTTTAAAATGTAATTGCACTTTCTTGACAAGTTTAAAAATTTTCAATGGACTTATCCCAAATATGTTTTAATACAATCCCAACGAGAATTATTTGATTCTTACTATTCTCTGTTGAAAGTTTTGTCTATGTATTTTCCTTTTATTCAGCTTCATATTTTTGTTTGAATATCAATCTTATGTTTTCTATAGTCCGAGTTGATTGATATGTTTTGGTGAGTTTATTACAATTATCTAGTCAATTTAACCACTTGGAAATGTACTATAAAAACTCCAAAGTTATTTCCTTTATTATTTAAATAACGTTAATTTTGTCTCGCAATATGAAATGAGTATGGAAATATGTAGAAATAAACATATCGGGGCTCTTTACCCAAAAAAAAAAAAACATATTGTTACTCCTAACACTTATCGTGAAAGTATAATGAAGTCAAAATTTCAAAAAGTGTCATAAAATCGTAAAACTTATTGCGAAAGTGCAATCGAGGCATAAAACTTTCAAAAAAATGTAATTGAGTTATAAAACTTGTCAAATTAGTTGAATCGAATCCTTTCGTTAACCGCACTTTTTGAAAATTTTATGACTCGGTTGCATATTTGTGGATGATTTTAGAACTTGATTACACTTTTGGAAAGTTTTACAACTTGATTGTATATTCTTAATAAGTTTTAAGACTTAATTGCACTTTTTGAAAGCTTTAAAACTTAATTGTACTTTCTTGACAAGTTTAAAAAGTTTCAATGTACTTATCCCAGATATATAGTAATACAATTCTAGCGGATTTATTTAATTCTTCCTATTCTCAGTGAAAGTTTTGTTTGACTATTTTCCTTTTATTCAGCTTCACATTTTTGTTTGAATATCAATGTTGTGTTTCCTCTATTGAGTTGAGTCTTTAACTTTGCTCCTCTAGAAACTGGTCATTGGACATGTACACTTTTCTAAGAAGGCCGCCTATAAAATATCTACTATATTTTTTTCCATCAACTTTCGCTTTGCAATAAATTGAAAACCTAAGATAACACACGAATAAATGGTATACTGTCACGAATCTTAAATAATATAACACGTAAGACTCTAGAACCTTTCTTACCGTGGATGACACTAAAACGATTATGTCATTGGGCGTGTTTGAACTTTGAACTAAAGCTTGTCTCTCTGCTTCTGTTTTGGATTTTGTCACTCGATTCTAAATTGGTGAATGAAATGGTAAATTGAATCGAATGTGACCATTTTAAAAAAAAAATGTAATTTGAAGTTGGATTTCGTTCCTTCGTCTATTTTGACCAATGCACGGCCATGTTACCAGTCGAATTTTGGAGGCTTAGGAGCTGATTTAGGCCGTTCGCCATTGAATTTTACCGAATCGGATTGGGTGAAGGCTTGCCGATTGTTGAACGCGTGTGGAGCTTTCCCAGAATCAACGGATTGTGCGAGACCAAGAGAGGAAATTGGGATGATTTAGCTTAATTTGTTTCAAGGCATCGAGAGGAGATTCCTTTCATGAACAGATGCATAGTTGGTGTGCGAGCTGCTGTGGTGTTTCGAGTAAAGGCATGATCAACAATTAAAGCATGATTGTTGAACTTGACGACCGTAATGGGTTGAAAAGTTCAAGAATATCTTTAAGATTCCTGTCACTCTCCATTATCCTTTTTCCTGTACTGTTATGGTAGTTAAAGGATTTCTTAAAAAATTCTTGATTTTTTTTTCCTGGCTAGTGTGTTATTTGGATTTAGCATTTCATTGTTTTTTTGTTGGACAGTGAGGGATAGAGCATGCGTAATTGAAAATATATCCTTAAGGCTTTAATTTTTTTGAAATTAAAAAGCTACTAAAGGTATCTTTGTTCTTGGTTTTGGGCTTAGATCTCCTACTTTATCTTGTTATCTCCACAAAAGCTCTATTTAATTAGATTTGTTGGATTAGTGCAGTTCATTATACAGCTATGTATTATCCCCAGGATATTTCTATGATAAAACGTAACGGTGGATCCATTAGAACTTACCTACATGGATCTTACTTGGACATTGATATTTACTTGTATTAATCATGTAGAGTTTTTCCTTTGATTAGCATAAGAAGATGGCAGATGCCGAGGACATTCAGCCTCTTGGTGTTGATAATGGATTGGGCATGGTTAAGGTGAGAATATTGATGCACCGGTCCATTGCTTTGGGCTTTCCTGGAGTGCATGGTGGTATTTGTGCTCATGTTATAACCTGAATTTGACAGGCTGGTTTTGCTGGAGATGATGCTCCAAGGGTTGTCTTCCCCAGTGTGCTTTGTCAATCGAGGCACCCCGTTGACACGGTTAGTATGGGCCATAGGGTTGCTTATGTTGGAGATGAGGCCCAATCTAAAAGGGGCATGCTTACTTTGAAGTACCTATGGAGAGTGGAATTGCCAGCAATTGGGAAGATATGGAAAAGATCTGGCATCACACTTTCTACATTGAGCTACGTGGGGCTCTCGAAGAATGTCCGATGCTCCTTATTTAAGCAACCCTCAACCCAAAAAGCAACCGGGGAGAAGATGCCACTGATCATATTTGAAACGTTTGTCCCTGATAGTGTTGTCAAAGTTAACATGAAGACATAGTGAGAGAGTTGATTTAATAAATGCAAGGTGTATAAATGGGGATGAACTTTCACATGGAGACTTAGTAAGAGAGTTGATTTAATAAATGCAAGGTGTATAGATGGGGATGAACTTTCACGCGGAAACTTATTAAGAGAGTTGATTTAATAAATGCAAGATGTATATATAGGGATGGGTTCTTCAACGCGGGTTTTTTTGATTTGATTTGATTTGATTTTTCTTTTTTCTAACCACATCCCGACCTTAATAGCATACTTGACGTGTAACCTAAAGATTTATCCTTTTGAAGTTTTAAAGCGAACATGACATGAACCATAGTCGGCAAAAATCAAACAAGAAGGTTGCATCTCAGAAAAAGGCAAATGAATATAACCTCTCAACTTCCCAAGTTGACCAAATTTCAGCTTTAACGTGGGATTGGGACATTCGGAAGGTCCAAAGCGAACATGACATGAACCATAGTTGAGAAAAATTCTACATGAGGGTTGCAGCTCGAAAAAGACAAATGAATATAATTTCTTGAGGGTTTTCTCAGCTGATTCTCTGTTCCTCTCTCCAGAACATTGCTCCTCAATCACATGAATCCATTCCACCAAAGAAAAAAGAAAATCACATGAATCCACTCTCAGAAACCCCAATCCAGCATACAAAAGACCAAAAAAATGCGACTTCTGAGTTGGTCGGTTTCTCTCTTAATTTTCAACATCTACTCCGGAATAAGAAGGCCCGCTCTAAAATTACACCAGTCTGAAAATGGTAAGTGGAGACATTCTTCGAACATGGGACGCGCTTCTTCCCCATTAAACGTCTCCCACAGGACTTATGTCCATCTAATTGTAGTGCTCATCACAGCTCTCTCTAAATAAGGTCCATTCACGAAATTTCGAGTGGAATAATGTTTTCTTTTTCTAGTTGGCTATAATATGTAGTCGGTCAACTATGCAACAAATATTACGTAATATTTCTAGCGGAATAATGTTTTAGTTTTTTTTATTGGTTTTGAAGTTTCCCGTAATCATTTAAGTGACCGCAAGTATAAATAAGGTCCATTCTTGAAGTCTGAGGGGAAAGTTCCTGTTAACCATCTCAAACTGATTCTTGCTTCTGCCTTCTTATCTTGAACCACGAAAACACTAAGAGAGACTGAGAGAGGGAGAGAAAATGTCAAGGACTGAGCAAGTTGTTTTAGAGGAGCTTGAGGAAGTGGAGAGGAGGATAGCGCGTCTCAGATGGGAGCTCGACCTTAAAGTGAATGCCTTGTTGTTGGGTGCTACGCGGGCCCTGAATATCAATCGCCCGGAAGCCCACGTGGCAGCGACGCGAGCCAGAGTGCAGGCAATTCGAGAAGAGATCGTCCGGGCTGAAGAGGACCATGCTGCGCTCCTCGCAGAATTCATTGAAGCCTAATGGCGTAACGATCTTCTCCTCTAAAATCGAGTATACGTTTGCTTTTATGGGCATCCGAAGGTTAAGAGAAGCATAGTGGGGTCTGGGGTTTTATTGGATAAGGTTGTAAGAATGGTATACTTACGTAGTTGGGAGAATAATTGTTTCTTGGATATGGTTCTTGAACTTCAAGATTGATAATGGTGTTTTCTTGTTTCGTGGTCGTTTGGAGAATAAAAAATAAAGATATATAGAAGTGTTTCTTGGATCCCGCATTGAATATGTTTGGAGTTTCTTTGTTTACAATGCTCACAGCTTTTAAACTCGTAAGTTTAAAGTGTAGGGGGCTGTCATACGATTAGAAATATCTTTCATCCATTTTTAATATATGATTCTATATAATTCTTAAGTGTCAGATCATTTTCATATTTGCCGGTCATTTAGTCGCAATGATTATGATGCTGGTGAATAGGTGGGAGTAAATGAGGAAGAGAAATGGGCATGCACAAGCGGAAAAAAAAAATACTGAAGAGAAAAGCTAGGAGAGTGAAATTTGTGAAGAAGTCCCTTAATTCTTAGATTCATCCAACATCTGCTTTTATAAATTTGTGCACTTGAGATCTTTGATGATACACACCTACTGGAGATTACATATCCTTCAATCTTCCCCAAAGAAAAGCATAATAATACCTGAGTATGTCATAGAAAAGAAATGTATACGGACGAACTTCAAGTATATGCAATTATATAATTACGTATTCTCTATTGTCTCGAAAGTCCAAATACAGTTTCCGAGTGAAAAATTGTCTTTGCTGGTGCGGTGGGAAAAAAATGTTGTATGATCTAATAATTAATTCATCCAACATGGAACTCACATAATTAATTGTCGAGACAGCATTGATCCACAAGCTCCGAAATATTTTGCTAGAGATGATTTAGGTGATCGCCCCCGTCTTTAGTCTTGACCGCCAAATCGTCCACATAACATTCGATGATATAGTGGAGCAAAGTCCCCAGGGAGGAAAGTCATGAACGTTGCACCCGCTTTCTTTGAACCTAAAATGTATAAATTTGTATCGGAATATTCCCCTGGGAATTATTAAGGCCGTCGTTTCCTCTCCACCATTTGGATCCATTCTTGTATTGATTGCTGCCGGAATATCCATTCTATCCGTAGCTCGGCGATAGGCAAAAGGAATGCGTCCTTTGGACTGGCATCGTTTAAGTCTATAAATTTAACAAAACACTCTGGCATCGTTTAAGTCTATAGAGTTAACAAAACACTCTATGATTGGTCATTCTTCTTTTTCGCTGGCAAAATATTGCCAAGCCGAGCAGGGTATTCATTTCAGTAACTTTGATAAGTTAGTCGAATTCAAGGTCCGGATGAAAAGAATTTGGTTTCTACACGAATATTAAACTAAGATAACATTTGTTTCTCTCATCAACCGGTGACTAGGCATATAAAAGTAGATAACATGCACATGCACGTGCCCATAGACGTGCAGATTCCCCTCTTTTATCAACACAGGTAATAAATCCAAGATGTATAAATAAAGATGAGTTCTTCTAGTGCTCACGGAAAGGTCAAAAGCCCATATATATCTGCATTGAACAAGAATGCCTTGGATTAGAAGTACGTAGTTTTGTGAAGGTTAACGTGGAAACTTGATAAGAGCGTTGATTTAATACGTGCGAGATTTATAAATAAGGATGGGTCCTTCAACAGAAGTTTTTCTATTTGATTTGATTTTCCATTTTTTCTAACCACTTCTTGATCCCACTCGTTTTCTTTTGTATGGCCAAGAACGGAAGTCCTTTGCCTTTGCAAGACTCCTTCAAGTCATACCCACAAGCACTAGAGACTCGTTGATTTAATTTTTTTGCTGACAACTTGTGAATTTAATTCAATGTACAGCAACTGCTATCCCTGTCCACAACGTGAATAGCTTAAATGTCGACTTTTTTTTTACCTTTCCATTGAGCTAGCAATCAATAACTCAAATATAACATGGCACAAATTATCTTAAGAGCAAAATAATTAGCAACACCTAGCCACACTTCCTGAGTAGTTAAAGATTTGATCATACCCAAGTAGCTCGTCGTGCAAAGTGTGACTCCTAGAATCTCATCCAGAGAACAAAATAAAATAAAATAAAATAAAATAAAATAAAATAATGATTTCTAAGCATAAAAATTTCCTGAGAACAGAATGATTATCAAATACAGCATAGACGATAAATCTTGGCAACCCCAATTTTTAGCCCTAATTAGGGATCCCATTTACTTCTTCATAGTTTGGATAATTTCACTCTTAATGGGCTCATTTTCTTAGTGACAATCCAGATCCAGAAATAATTTTGTCAAATTCAAATGGGAGTATTTCAATTTGATAAATTTAGCTTACTTGAACATTGAAAATTCAAGCTAATGTGCTTCAATTGATGCAATTCAAGTCGACCCATTCTAAACTAGTGTTCAATTTGATCATTGGACCTCAATTTCATTTTGGTGTCTAATTTGTACCATCATGTAAACGTCGATTTGAATTCATTAGGTCACCTCAAATTCAATTGATCAGACCAATTGATATTTTATCATATCGATTGAATTCGATTGCAATCAATTTGGTGATTGGGAGTGGAAATTGCATAAATGCGCTAATGGATTAGAAAATCTAGAATTTGTGTACCCATTAAATCCGAGCGGAATTGATGCTATTCATGAGGGGATTAGGCAATTTAAGTCAATTAAGGTGTTGATAAAATGTTCGATTGATTTAATTTGGGAAAATTTAAATTAGTTATTTTCAATTTAGCTCAATTCTCTTTCAATTTGACAGAACTTCCTTACAATTTGCATAGAAGTTTGAACTAGAGACTAGTCGAACCGGTTTAGACCGGTCCGAGCAGCCTTCGACAAGTTCCAGCCATTTCACGGCCAATTTTTGGTAGCTACGCGGCGACCATGATTTGGCCATCCTCTTTGCCAACTAACCCTTATCCCTTATGCATGAAATTACAAAAATGTCTAGAGTGTGAAATTACGAAAATGCCCTTGAACAATGAAATTACTAAAAAGCCTTGGTTAGTCAACCAATGAAGAGGCAATCTAGACCATTCATTTATTCCTTTAACTTGGCTATCCAAGATGACAAGTCGTCTATCCAAGTGATCACAATTAAGCCAATGAGAAGATTGCTTACTTAGGAAGACTCATTTAGAGTCTTTAGATCAAACCAAAGGCTAGGATTTCATCTAGAGGGGAGTATATAAATATTTTGCCTCTAAAATTTGAAGGGGGTTAATTCTTAAACACACACCCATGCACGCACGTGCGCGTGCTCTCTCTCTCTCTCTTGACTAAGCAAGTGGCCAAAGCCTTACTTGCTATCCATCGGCAGGCCATTGCTTTGTACCAGCAATCCACCACATGAATCTTTGGCCTACCCCCTCATTAGTCGTAACACTCGACACCGATGTTTTTTGCTGGAGACCACGATCCAACGCCATTTCTCTTTCGGCCCAATGCTTGTGCTTCACACCAGTGATTCCATCAGGCGGTTCTGAATCTTCCTCCGATAGTTGATGATGGTCCATTAGCATTCCGATCCTTGTGATGCCGATCCTCAACGAGTCCTTGAAGTTTCGTGGTCAGACCTAGCTCAGATCTTCACAGGACCTACTCCAATTCCTTAATCTTCTTTGATTGTTCATTTTAAGCTCAATCAAACTTGTTCTCACATCTTGTTTTTGTGCAATTTATTCAAATTTTAGGAGCTATTCTCCATCCCATCAAGAGGATCATTGGTGGCGGAGTAGCTCTATTGAGCTTGAGATTGATCATGCTAAAGGTAGGTGTTCCTTAGAACTCTTAAAATATGTCCGATGAAGCAAGATCCATCCATAACGATTCAAGGATTGTTTATGAGGGTTTGAGGCTAGGACTTGCGTTAGAAATGGCTAGGGATGATGATAGAATGGCCTAAATCGATTATTTGATGTTTGATTGATTTATTGTTGATGATTCATTGTTTTGAAAAGTTCGTATGCCTTCTAGACCAGAAAGCTTTGATCGAGGATATGAGCTATTATATGTGTCACGCCCCGAACCTCAAGCACGCGTACATCCCACTCTGGTCGATAGAAATGCGACTTCCCAGGACACGTCGCCGACCCATTCATTTTTATTGCATATGCGGAAGCGAAACAAATCCCCTGACAACATTTAACTTGGGATAGAAAAGCAGGCAATCAATCACAACCAAACAAGCCTTCTTATAAACACATAGGTTTATATACAACACTGGATTGTCTACAAAATAGATAGGCTCAACAACTAGGGAACTGTCCTATGACCAACTTGTCAGACACGTTCGCCGATTCTTCGGTCTCCACCTCCACAAATGTCCATGGCTTCGAGTCCTCCACGACCGCCATCTAAGGACCTGAAAATATTTTCCCAAAACCGGGATGAGACTACGTCTCAGCGAGTCCTACCCTCTAAGACCCAATTAGAAAGAAAATACGCCTCAGGGCGCTCTAGCCACACAAATCAGACAGAGGACTTACCTCGCCTCAGTCCCTTCCTGCACGTCAGTACAATTCATATTCAACAATGCTCGCACAAGCTGAAACTACCGACACACCCATCGGTGTATCAATTCAATCAATCCAATTGATATCATACGATCCACACATCTATCAATTCATACCATCTATTAAACCATACCATCTATTCACCCATCGATACAATCACGACTCACACAAGCTGAAATGGATGCAATGCTCTCACAAGCTGATATAGATGGTAGCTCGCACAAGCTGATATATACATAGATGGTAGCTCACACAAGCTGATAGATAGATCGTGCTCGCACAAGCTGATAAAACGATCTTAGCTCACACAAGCTGATAAATGGATCGTTGCTCTCACAAGCTGATAAACGATCATTGCTCTCACAAGCTGATATATAGTGCTCACACAAGCTGACAATGATGCTCACACAAGCTGATATTGATGCTCATATAATAGCTCACCAAAAGCTGCAATATTTATATGTATATCATAATTGCTCGCCCAAGCTGATACATATATATAAACAAATGCTCGCCAAAGCTGATCACTCAATAATAAACCATAGAACTGGATATTCAATTCAATAACAACCAACGATTCAAACTAGTCATACAAACCAATTATGGTGCTAAAAGCCAACACCGGGTATTTTCAAGTTAAATACCACAACTTCATCAATATCACTCAATTCCACACTTGGAATTATCAACCATAATCATCATTTCCACTCAATTTCTCAATTTAACATACAATTAGCAGAAACTGACCGCACTGTTGCGATCAGTGTGAAATTCTAACAACCTAGCCATCCCGCAAAATTTTCGAAATTATTAAATAATTAAATTTAATTCCGAAAATTAAATAATTAAATATTAAATTATAATAATATAATTTAATAAAATAATATTTATAAATTCGAAATAATTAATTAATTAAAAATAATTAATTAGGGCTTAAACAAGATTACACAAATTTAATCATACAATTAGCCCTAATTAAACATCCATTAAACTAATCATACAACTAATCTAATTTACATTAAAATAATCTAATCTAACCACCTAAACCTAATTAAACTAATCTAAACACCCCTTAAGCATAATTAACTTACTAAGCAGGGATTAGAGGATAAACTCACCGGTTTTGCGCGCCGGTGAGTTCACGGCCACCACGGCGCCAAGGCGGTCGATAAACCTCAAGGCGGCGACACCAACCAAGGCCGGGAAGACACAAAAAACGGGCCTCGAAGTCTCCAAGGCTTTGCTGTCTTTCTGCTTCTGATCTGGGCTGAACTGCAGAGAAGAAACCAGCAACTTCAACGGCGAAAACGGGCCGATCGGAGCTCCGGCAAGGGGGTGGTTGGCAACCGGCGGCTCCCGGGGGTCAAGGGGGACCTGCTGGTGGTTGATATGGGTGGAGGTAGGGTCGAAATGGGGAGAAAATGGCTGAAAACCGCGAGACGGGCGAAACAGGCGGAACCAGGCGAGTCCAGACGGTCCGGCGAGCGGCAGCTTCTCTCAGGATTTCGGGACGTCCGGAGAATCGTTCCGGAAAGGGACGGGGTGCTCCGGAACGGTTTGGATGTCCTCGTCACGGAAGTGGGTGGAGCGTTCACTGATTCATCCGGGAACTCGACTTTTTACTCGGATCATTGGCGAAAGGTCGGCTGGAGCAGAAACTGGAACGAGGAGAAAACAGAGGAGGAAATGGAGTCCGATGGGCATGCGATGGTGGAGGGCTGTTGCTGCTCGGTTTCTCTGGTTTTTGCTGAGCTTCTCTCCTTCAACAACAATGGAGAAAGCCACAAATTAAGGGAGAAGAAGGCTGCTGAGCATGGGGGGTCTCCTTGGGCTCTTTAGAGCTCAACACTTGCCATTCTCTCATTGGCTTTGCCCCCACCATGACATCACATGACCTCAGCCACTCTCTCTCCTCAAGCTTCCTCCACAACCTTGCCAATAGGTGCAAAATAGCTCTCCCCCATGGTATACGAACTTCATACATTTGTACATCAAATTCCTTCAATTCACTTCCAATTAAATCCACTTGAGCTCAAATTGAAGTCTATAAATTCATCCAAGGTGTCCTCACTTAAGTCCACATTTTTCCTTGTCCATTGAACCAACTTGTATTCCAAAAATTGCGATCAAAAGCGGTCCTCTGACAATCTCGAACAAAAACGGCCTTACTTTGCTTTTCCGCCAAAATTCTCGGTTTATAGAAAAATCTTCTGGAGATGAGTCGACGTTCTTAAAATGAATTGTGACATAACAGAACTTTCAATTTCTGTAATCGAGTTCAATTTCTCGGTTAATTTCAATCTGGCGCGACTTTAGCGCGTCCTAATCTACCGGGTAGCTTTTAGGAACTTTTCGTGCAATTGACCCGTGGTTGATTATTTTCAAGCCACAAAGTGCATCTTCGACACATTGGTGACTCTCGGTTGCCGTGGAAATCTCGAGGTTTCAAATACGGACACAGGGTACCAAAACGACAGAGAAATCGGTCTAGTGCCGATCAACAAGAATTGTGCAATTAGATGGAATCACCCACACTGAATTACATGATTTTGTTGAATCGACCTATCTCCGGTCTCTAATCGGTCTGTGCCGTAATGACCCTTGCAGATTAGTACGGTCGAGCAGTCGTTTCCTGGTCGAATTCTCAAGTCTATTGCGTTTAGATTCCTTAACGGCTTCACCTGATAGACTAGTTATCTCATGAGTGGCCAACTCAGAGAAGAAAGCTATAGACGCGAAGATGAAATGCCCGACTTATTCAATTGAAACTAGAATTGGAAAATCGGGATGTTACAATATGACCATATCAGAATAAGATACAAGGAATCGGAATGAATTATGAGGTACCGGAACAGTAAATAATATTATATTGCTTCATGCGATGACACATTGGAATTAAAAAATATATATTTTTTGGTCAAATTACTTCATGCAGTATTTTTGGTCTCAAGACATAAAAGAGTCTGAAAGCGCATCCGACAACACACCATTCCTCATCGAATTTGAATTGGGATTCGTCTGGTCGTAAGAGACATTGAGAATGGTTCTTTCGACGGTTGTTAAAGGCGAACCAACAGAGGGGGACACGTCTCGGCCTCCTTCACTTCTCTTTCTCTTTCTCGCTTGTGCTTTCCTTTTCCTGGAAAACAGTGAAGCGGTCTCTCTGTGTGGACGAGACTCGTCGGCTAGGAAAAATATTTTACAGCTACATTGCGCAGAAAAGAGAAGAAAAGACACAGGCTCTGTTAGAATCTCGTGTCTTTCGCTCGAGCACAATGGCTCTAGGAAAGCGGTTGGCTTAATAGTAAATACTGAGGAGTCGAAGTCTTCCTGAAACGACAATACTTGTTGGGTCACGAGGTTTGGATCTCTTCATTGTCTTGGTGCACTTACTTGGGTGTGGAAAAGACTCAGTGCCGCAGCATTTCTTCCTTGTTGAACGCAAGAAAGAGAGGAGTTTATAAAGGGTTTCCATCGACGAATTGGGACGAATAAGTCGGACTTTATTGGTGATCTTTTGTTGTCTGCTTGCCTCTTTTATTTGCATATTTCCAATTGATATTACTCAATTGCATCCTCGCCTATAGTAATAAAAATGGATAATAACACAAATAATCTTTAAACTTTGACTCAACGTGTAATGTGGTTCTTAAACTTTTAATTTGTTCGATATGGTCTTCAAACCTTAACTCAATGTGTAATGCGACTGTTGAACTTTTAATTTGTTTGATGTGGTTCATGAACTTTTTGCACATGTTCAACTTAATCCCTGAACTATGTGAAAATGTTCAATATTATAAAAATTCATGGACTACATTGCACATTGGACTAAATTTTAGGGCTCATTTGTATCATTTTCTCTCTGTTTCTACTTCCCATTTACATTCCGTGTCATTTGAATTTGAAAGATGATATCAAGAAAGTGAATGACGGTGTCATTCTCGTTCCAATGGCTTCACTCACTCCTGATAGTCAAGCATGCCCTAAAGTCTTATTCAGTCACAGGGGAGGGGACTTGCAGGGCCCACAGCCTCACCCTTTCGCCAAAATATTTTCTTATATACAATATAGATACAAATGAACAAACATTTCAATTATAAATAATTTACCCTCGCAAATTTATTATTAGTATTAGGTAAGACAAGTATTTTTGGTCTTAGAGCTACATAGAGTCTAATTTGATATTACCACAATATAACTCTATTTTCGAAAGATCAAATTAATAACAAAATCAAATTACATCAGTCATCTCTACTATATAAAAATAAATTCTCTCTCTCTCTCTCTCTCGTGAAAAAACTCTTGATGAAAAATGGCCTTTGATATCCTATATAATAATCAATGGTTATCAAGAAAGTGCTGTTTCTCTTGTCCAAATAGTAATTCATCTTTATATGGAAAAGTTCAATAAAACAATTTTACATAATACTAAATTGAACTCTCTACTTTTTTAAACTTAATACCGACTAACTAATATACACTTCGCCTAATGTAAGGTTCAAAATTTCTTGCGCAAAGAAGTTTTCTTTTGACTCCACCTATCCTCATTGAATCTCGCCAGGTCAACCCAAATCATGGCTCCATCACTGTGTCAAAAAAAGAAAAAAGAAAAAAGAATTAAAAATCTAAAAATTTTAATTTTTTAAAAATAATCCACATTAGCATTGGTTGCGCTACATCAGATGGCTAGTATTAACTGGACTACCACATTAGCGCTTTCCAATCAAAATTAGCAAAAAGGACCATAATTCGTCAAAAGGTCAAAACAAAATCGATAAATCGTCAAAATATTTAGAATTGAATTGACATAATTAAAAGGTTTAAGACATAATTAGCTACCGTATAATAATTTAAGGATTTTCCAAACAATTTTCCCTGGCTTCGTCACTAGTCTCATCTTGATGCTTCCGATTAGATAGCACTGTTAGTCATTCCATTCGATTGTTTGCCGATTTCCAAGAGTTGAGAATATTTTTCAGTATCTTTCAAGTTGGGTCTTCATTTTGGCATGGATATATAATGCGGTCTCAGAGGACCATGCAGATGCGACTAGAAACTCCCAGACAAACCCGTGCTTCATGCATCGAAGAAAACTTTTCCATCTTCCGAGTTATTATAAATAATATTGCCACATTGTCCTTAGATCGTCTCTCGTAAGGAAATAATGGTAGTGCATATATGAAGTCTCCTTAAGAAAACAGAAAACAGATCTCTTATGAACGCCAACGGGACATGTACCTAGGAAGACTGCGCGTCTTAAGATTTGACTTTAAGGTTCATATCTTTTGACTTTGATAAGGGACGAGTTTATCAATATTGAGGACTGTTGTTTAGGTAAGCATTTTTCTAGATGATCTATGTTTTTCAAAAGAAGTAACAGGACAAGGCCCAATGATATTCACACAAAGTCACTTTTTCCTCATTTTATCTTAAGGCTTGTAATTCAAATCATGCATTGGACTTATCAAGTGATATGGGGTAATATTTCAACAGTCCTTTAACAGATAAGCTGGATTAAGACTTTTGCCGAGTAATGTGGGACAATATTTCAACACCCCTTTCACACGAGCCGGATTGCAATAATTTGGTTTGACTTTATTGTCCAAATAAACCTCTCCTAAGACATATCTAAAGTGCTAGTCATTAGTGAAACCAAATACTTCTACAAACCAACGAAGTAATCCCATCTTCAACAGTCCAAAGAATTTGACTAATGAGGGTGGACACACATATGCGAGAAAGGATAGCACTGACTTTGATAGCATGTTGAGAAAAAAGTCTAACTCAAAAGCATAAACGATAAGTGGAATGAGACCACATATATATAAAGAGCATATGATGCATGTTGTTAAGCTATCCTGGACAATACTCTAACATCGTGAATCTTCAAGAGGAAAGAAGTATTTAGATGATATCTGTTGTTGATAGATGAAACCCAACAAAGAGTAAAGTGGAAGCTCTATATTTTAACGGCGCTTGTATTTAAAGGGTTTCTAGTTGAGTTGGTGATAGATTGGTAGACCTCATAAAAGCTAGAAATTCTTAGCAACAATGGTGAGAACCAGCGATATCCAAAAGCAACTAAATCTAGCAACTCTGATATCCTGAAATCCTCATTTTGCAGTTGATGGTGAATATCTCACCAACATGAATAACATATGCATGCGATGGTATTGATGTAGGTGAAGTACCAACATGCCGACATAATGTGAGGGAAGAAATGTGCAGTCCCATGTAGGCATTTCAGAAAAGACAAGATTAGTGATGAGTGGATTCAAGAAAAAGCTATACTGATGTTAATGGGGGATGAGACTGAGAATGACGTGATACGTCGAACCACAAAGGAGGGTGATCTGATAAGAAGATACCGACTCTATGATGGGGCAAAAGGAGTAAAAAGGATCTAAGCAAATGTGGAGATAGATTTTATGAAAAATCTTGAGTTTGCAGATCTTATTCATGGCTGCCATACCAAATTGAGGGCTACGAAGAGGGTAAAAACTTGTTATCCTTCAAACTTTCATTAGCCATATTTAAGAGACATTAGGCTTAGAAAGAAATCACGGAAAAAACAAAACAAAAGTTCTCCCTTAACCGGACAAAACTCAAAAGCAAGCACCCACATAATATTGCGAGGTGATATAATTCCTCTTATTTTGAGGTAACTTCTATCAACAATGAATTCTTTTTAGCATAATATGTGTTGAAAGAATAGTGTGTTAATTGTGTGGATTTCAATGATTTGCACTCCCACTGTTTCGAAAGTAAAATTAACAAATTTATATAATACGAACCCTGTGGTCTAAAAGAGCAAGAGATACCATAAAATCAACAATCACAACATGAACTAAGATGTCGAGAGCATTAGTTGCATACACACTGCAAAACTTAAACAAAATAGGCTTCCAACATCATGAGAAAAGTAACCAATTTACGTATGTGAATGCTATTCTACTGGGAGCCTATTCTATAATTAGATATCCAATTGCAGCTTCACTCTCCACATGATTTCCAATAAGAGGACTCTAAACTAGGTTTTTGTTCTTTCCCTCTCATCTAGTGACATAAAAATTTTACCTAGGACAATTAAGAGATATACTCAATACACATAGGCCGGATAAAATTCAGGATATGATAAAATTTATCATATCCTGCGTTTGGTTCCTTAAGAGAAGATAAAGTCGGATAGAAAGATGATATAGACCGGATAAAATTATCTTATAGGGACATGGGATAAAGGTGAATATAAAGTTATTTTATTTGAATAACAAACTTCTTAAATTAACAAAATTAAAATTATATTTCAATATAAATATATTTGAATTCTAATATAATAAATTCAAAATAACAAAAAAATTAGTTATTTTAATTTAATCTTATTTATATTTATATATTCGAATTTAATTCTATTTTATGATAAAAATTCAATATATAAATATAAATATATATATTTATTACATATTTTAGGTCATATAAACGTATTAACACTTATATTCATTATTCACTTATCTTTTTTGATATGATATTTTTTGCAAGAAAATGTGTTTTTTTTTTCGACTTTACATGTGCGCCTTCATCTATGACCTTTGATCTCCTATACAATTATCAATAGGTATCAAGAAAGTTCTGTTTCTCTTGTCCAAATAATAAATCACATTTATACGGAAAAGTTCAAGAAAACAATTTTACAAAAATGTAAATTGAACTTTCTGCTTTTTCAAACTTGAATAAGACTAATATAATGTAAGTTTATTCAAATTTCTCACGCAAAGAAAAATTTATTGACTCCATGTATTGTCGTTGAATATCGCCTGCTTAACCGAAATCATGGCTCCGTCACTAGTCCCATCTTGATGCATCCCATTTAAAATCATTGTTACTCAATCCATTCCATTGTTTGCCAATTTCAAAGACTGGAAAAATTTATTTGGTCGGTTTGGTATGTCTCAAGTTTGGTCTTCGTTTTCTTTTTCTTTTTGGCGTAGGTATAGAGCGCCGTCTACGTGGACAATGCAGATACGACTGGAAGCTAGTAGACCGATCCGTGCCATACGCATCGAGACGGGACATTAAGTAGATTTTTTAATCCATCAACTCGCATGCGATGCAAGTAGCGCGAACATCCATTGAATGTGACCCGACAGTGATGTCTATAAAAGCTTTCCTCAATTGCACTTTACCTCGCATATGGTGACCAACTCCACTAACGAAAGCAAAAATCATGGCATCCTTACTCTATAAGCTTCTTATTTGGATCGTCTTTCTTGGGATGATCCATACTTCACTTGCTAAACCACTATGTCATCAATGAGAGCTTTGCCTTGATGGAATTCAAGCGAAATTTCAAAATCAACAGAAAAGATTCTCATTGTGTTTATCCTAAGGTTAAATCATGGTCACAAGATGGACAAGGAGATTGCTGCTCATGGGGTAGTGTCACGCCCCGATCCTCGGGCACGCACTCATCCCATGCTTTGGTCGATTTTAAAGTGCGATATCCCAGGACTAAGTATCGCCGACCCTTTCTTTTTATTACGCATGCGAAAGCAGTTATGAATCCCCAGACAATAAAACAATGGGATAGAAAAGTAGGCCATATTTTTCATATTGAAATTCACAACCACACTTTTAGAAAAGTACAACTCATAGTATATTTACAATACTATTTACAGCAAACAAGTCTCACACCTATCTACACTAAGACAGGGTTCACAAAAGGGATGGGATCTCAATCCACATCCGGGTTGTACTCAAGATCCCTCTCTGGATCATCTTCTTCTTCTTCAAAAATCTTTCTCCTCCTCAGGTTCCTCTTCCTTGGCTTCTCCTCAGGGTCCTGAAATGGTTATTCAATAACCAATGAGACCACGTCTCAGCGAGTTCTACCCCCTAAGACCCGATTAGTAAACTAATACGCCAAACGGTTGCCTAAGCACAACACGAGTCAGAGGACTTACCTTAGCCTCATTTCCAACCTGCAATTCAAGGTTAAACACAGATATTCAAACAATTCACAACATCCGATCAAGCATTGATCAATCGACTTAGTCGATTACATGTCATTCGAACCATCTCTAGGTCATTTCCACTCCTACCATAATTCCCTAATGGTATACTCCTTCACCAAATCACATGTGTTTCTCGAGCGTCGTTTTCGCCAATGACATACCGATCACCGACACCGTGCGTTCTTTAAGGCGCCGTTTTCACCAGTGATATCCTCGATCACCGAACCACGTGTCCTTTCTAGGGCGCCGTTTTCGCCAAGCTGACATCGGCAATAGACAACATCGTGAGTTCTTTAAGGCGTCGTTTTCACCAGTGATATTTCCTTAATCACCGAACCATGTTTGTCTATAAGTCATTCACGTGCGTTCTTTAAGGCGCCGTTTTTGCCAGTGATACTTCCAATCACCGAACCACGTATATCCAATAATATCGTACCTGATTGGTCTCATCCAATAACATTCTCAGTTAGCTCTCACCATTCTCTCTACTATATAACCCATCAACGTAACTGGCGCTATATACCCATACTCGGCCATCTACCAATCAAATATTCAATAACAAACAATTTAGGACAAATCCTCAAATTTCACAATTTACATCAATTCCATATAAATTGAAGCTGAATTAAATAAACGGACTGCACCACGACAATCAGCACGAAATTCCAGTCACCGGCCATCCCGGTTGAATTTCCGGAAAAATAAATAATTAAATAATTAATTTCGAAAAATAAATAAATAAATATTAAAATCCAATTTAGGCCCGTATTGCCTGATTGGAGCCCGAAACGGGTCGGGAAAAATCCCGAGATGCATTCAATAAATAATAGAGGCTCTCTACTTGCTAATGACTAAGTCTAACCACCTAACATGCATCATTAAGTCACTAATTTAATTGTTCTAACCTAATCTAACCACCTAAGTGCACGTGATTAAATCTAACCAACCCCTAAGCATAATTAGCAAACTAAGAAAGTATTAGTGAGTAAAACTCACTTGATTAAAAGCGGGTATCGGAACACCGCGACGGCGGCCGAAATCGGGCTTTCGATAACATCGGCGGGCTTGGGCCGGGCCTTAAGCTTGGCCCAACAAATCTCAGCCCAACTGAGATTTATTCCTGTACTGGACTGGGCTTCACTTGACTGAACGGGCCTTGCATGGGCTGTCCTCGCGGGCTTGTAATTTTGCTGGGCTTCGGAGCTGAAATTTGGGCTTCAATTCAATTGAATATGGGCTGAACTGGATGGGCCTGCTGGAATTCTAGAAGATATTGGGCCTGAATTGCTGCTGGGAAGATGGGCTATTCAATTGAGAGCTGGGCCCGATGACTAAAGGCTGCCGGGCTTTGATGCGTGGAAATGGACTGCTTCGCGCGAGGGGCGCGGACGAATGGGCAGAGGGGAGCTGCTTTGCTGGCGCCGATGCAAGGAAGGAGCTGCAGCATAGGGATCGGTGGTCTTCGGTCAACGAAGTGGGGAATTCGCTGGCTTGACCGAGAGAGCACAATTCGTGGACGGTGGAGCTTCTTCAATCGGTGCTGCTGACGTTGGACCCGTGGCAGCGTGAAAAGAAGACTCGGCGGGAGTAGCTTCGGTCTTGGCTTCGGTGCTAAACCAATTTCGGGGTCTTCAATGGTGCATCGGTTGACCAGGACGTGGCGGAGACGGAGGGAAGACACGGACGCTGCTGAAGATCGTGCGGACGAAGGCAGCTGGCAGCTGAAGTTGCGGGGTCAACGGAAGAGCTTTTGTGGGCTTGAGATTGACCGAGTGAGGCCGGATGGTGGACAAATGGCGCGGATGAAAGGAGTTGTAGCTGTTGGCGGTGGAAAGGAGCTAAGGAAGACACGCGGAGGAGGCCTTGCTGGACTGGACTTCGACCGAAAGAAAACAAAGCAGAAGCTGAACAATGAAAATGAAAGTGGAGTAGCACACGGACGAGAAGAGGTCGACGCTGCGGTGTGTGTGTGCGGCTGTGAGTGTCCGAAGGAGGGGGGATGAATCGTGAGGTAGAAGCCAGCCAAAAAGGGAAGATTAGTCAACAACCTTAGCCACTCCATTAATTGGATGTTCCCCTATTACTTTCCAATCAAATATCCACCAAAATAATCCAATTTAAGTGCAAAAATTCCATCCCCAATTATTGATCCGAATTTCACTAATTTTAGGATAAATTTCTTCACTCAATTTCCCAAATTGAGGTCCAGTTTCAATGAAGAAAATTCCCAAACAATTTTTGTGAGTCCCCATCATTCAAATTTCGGTTTAGAAAGCCAAATTTCTTTTAATTTGGCCCATCTGAATCTCCGCTAATTTTCCGCAAAGTTCGAACCGACTCTCCGTAAAAATCTCGGAATCTCTGAAAAATCTTCTGAGACTGAGTCGACACTCCTAGAATTTATTGTGACATGACAGAAACTTCAATTTCTGAAATCGGACTCAAATTGGCGGTTAATTTCAATTCGACGCGTTTTTAGCGTGACCTAGGCTACCAGGTAACTTTCAGACAATTTTAAGTACAATTGACCTGTGGTCGATTTTCTTCGAGCCACTATGAACCCACTCGACTCATTGGCGGCTCTCGATTGTCGTGAAAATCCCGAGGAACCAAATACGGACACAGGGTACCAAAACAATAAGAAAATCAGTCTAGAGCCAGTTGACGAGAATTTTCTAATTTAGTGGTGTCACCCACGATTAGCCACACATCTCTATCGATCCAGTTTATCTCTGATTTCAAATCGATTTTTTTAACTGTGTCGTAATGGCCTCTAAAGATGGACACGGTCGAGAAACCGATTCTTGATTGAGTTCTCAAGTCTATTGCCTTAAAATTCCTTAATAGTTTCCCCAGATAGTCTAGTTATCTCAAGAATGATCAGTTCTGAGAATAGCCCTACAGGCGCGTCAATGAAATACCCGATAAATTCAGTAGAAAACAGGTTGAAGAATTTCAGGATGTCACAGGTAGTGTCAAGTGTGACGAGGTCACTGGTCATGTGATAGGTCTCGACCTTAGTAGCAAATGTCTCTTTGGTTCCATGAATTCAAACACTAGCCTCTTTTGCTTGCTTCACTTAAAATCGCTCAATCTTGCTTTGAATGACTTTGACTCTTCTTCAATCCCATATGGCTTTGGTAATCTTTCCAAATTATAGTACCTTAATCTCTCTTCTTCAAATCTTTCAGGGAAAGTCCCCTCGGACATTTCATGGCTCTCGAGATTAATTTCTTTTGATTTGTCTTGTTCATGGGCTAGTCTAGAGATGCCCAACATAGCCAACTTTGTTCAGAACATAACCATACTTAGAGAACTTGATCTCTCTTTTATAAGCATGCCATCTCCATTCCCTCATGTAGTTGCAAACTTCTCCTCCTTGAAGTTGCTTAAACTTGTACAATGTGGATTGCACGGAGAATTTCCATTAAGTACCTTTCAGTTACCAAACCTGGAAGTCCTTGAAATTGAGTTTAATTACAACCTTTTTGGGTTTATTCCGGAGCTACATTGGGGTAATCCTTTGAAATCATTGTCTCTTCGGAGCAAGAATTTTTCAGGAAAAGTTCCTATTTCTATTGGAAACCTTGTTTATTTGAATGAATTATTAATTGGGAATTGTTCTTTCTCGAGTTCACTTCCCACTTCACTGAGCAATCAACTTGCTCATCTGGATATATCAGAGAATGAATTTCAAGGTCAAATTCCCACTTCCTTTGCTAACCTTACCCAACTGTCAGATCTAAATCTCTCGCTCAGATCTATAACCTCACCTAACATGATCCGGAGTCGAAGGAGGTGATGCAGTGCACTCACAAGGACTAGGAGTTTGATGGCTCTGGTGCGAAGAGTTCTCCTCTTGATCATGTCGAGCACCCTGCCCGGAGTTCCGGACACAACATGAACTCCGTGCTCCAATTTCCGGATATCTTCACCCATGCTCTTGCCTCCAACGCATGCATGGGCTAGCACGTTCCTGTAATAACCAATAGCCAGCACAACTCTCTCCATCTGACTCGCCAAATCCCTCCTAGGTGACAAAATCAGCACTTGCTCGCTGAACAGAACATGAAGGAAGCAAATTAGCTAAGACAAAATCGATGGCCACAAGGCAGCAACCAAATTCAAATTGCAACTTTCGGAGAGCCAAATAGAAAAGGGTAGCTTGAAAAATCAACATAATACAGGCAAAAGAGTCAAGGATACTTAATAATAGGAGCTTGTTGACGAGGGCATCGAGGATTGCAGTTTCAATTATACTAATGCTCGTGTTATATAGAATCAATAATGTAAGAATGAAACTATTCGTTTTCCTTGATAATGAAGAAAACCTTTCATGCCTTGCAAGTGCTTAAAATACTCAGTTAAGAGGACCCACTTAAACATTCCGAGTTCATAAACAAATTGAAGATATATATATATAATGTCACCTGAAGAAGTGCATAAACTCAGGCTACGCTTAATTCCAAAGAAAGCTTCTCAAAACAAAGTTCATGAACAAATTCCTTAGACTAAGGCTTGAACTTCTTTCAGGGCCATCCGAGGGGTGATGGTAAAACTAAAAGCCAGCATCCCTCTGCCTCAACATCAGAACATCTCAAATTGTTGAGTTAACGAGGTCGAAAACCAAAAATTCTTCCTGTCAGATTTTTTTTTTTTTGGTGTCATAGTTTGAGCTCTATAATGTTAATGACTCATCTTAAGTAAAACGCATAGCATGCCTCAACCTAATTCCACTAGAAAACCGATAGTTACAGAAGGGTCTTCGCTCATGAAGAGGATCGCGTACTCTCTTGTGGAGGTGTCCACGATTTGGCAAGATGCGAGGGCAAAGGTGGAGGTCTTGCCAGTGCCGGATTGTGCCTCAACGATCACGTCTTGGCCTCGGACAATCGGCACCACGGCTTGCTGTTGAATCGCTGAGGGCTTGTCAAACCCGTGGCTGTAGATCCCACGGAGAACATCGTCGCCCAGGCCCATGCGGTCGAAGCTCAACACGGCCTCCACGCCTGGCACTGTCTCAAATGCCGCCGCCGCCGCTGCTGGCGGGCGCGATCGGGTCGCCGGAACTGGCCTTGCCACCAAGGACGTTGCCATTACCGAATCCAAAGAGATGAGGAAAGGGCAAGAGAGCAGTCTCGTCTCTCTCTGGAATTGATGAGTGAGCGGAAGGGAGGAAGCGCTTGTCTCAAACAGGGCCAAATGGACTTTGTGTCGAATTAGGACATCAAGAATTATGCATAATCTCAAATCAGGATCTGTGTAAAGTGTCTTGATTTTATCAAATAAGATCGTGAAATGAACATCGTCTCAAATAAAGTCTGAAGTGAGGATATGAACTTGGTTAAGAGAAATTACTTCAATCCTAGACATTAACAATAAAAATCACATACGATTTTGCACCTTGATTTTGGATTTTCTAAATTTCGAAAATATCTTCGACTGAGAAAAGTTTTAAAAAAAAATCAAGTCACTTCAAAACGATTAAACTGTGAGTATTGCAAATTTTTCAAACTGACTTTATTCAAAAAATAAACTAGACACTTGTTACCATACTAGAAAATTTTTAATTTCATTCCATCTTGTTATGTGTGATTGGTATCTCTAAAAATCAAAATTTTCTTTATTAGTACCATAAAAAGCCCCAATCTAATTTTTGACTATCAAACTAATTTTTTCACCATCAAAAACTTTAAATCAGTGCATCTACGATAAATTTACCATCCGTTAATATTTACTAAATTGTATCAATACTGTAAAAAGTACAAAATATTGCACATGTGACAAACGAAGGGTAAAACTCTAAATCGATAACTCGTCAACCACCACGTCTCATTTAATTTGGTAATTCGATGGTAAAATTTAAAGGAAATTAACGGATGGTAAAGTTGTCACATGTGTATTAATTTTGAGGTTTTTTATGGTAAAAAAAAAAAATTAGTTTAGCTTAAATTTGTCACATGCGTATGGGTTTGAGATTTTTCATGACATTAATCCTATTTTTTTCGGTCAAGACCTCAAAAATCAAATTATGCAAAATGACAGCATGGGAAATTACATGTTTTTGACCCTTGGAGATCTCATCGCTGGGCCTTTTGCTTATAATCCTAATTTCCAACGAAAATTTATGATAAGTCCACCAAATTTCAATTCAAAATATGCCCAAAATTGTTGAGTTAGCATTAATAACTGACGTGCCCCATGTATGAACTGCTAAAGCGAATATCACTATTGATCTTGTACTTTAAATGTTTCCCTTGAATTCTAAATGCGTGTTAATGATCTAGCTAATTAGATTGATATGTTTTGGTGATTTTATTATGATTATTTAAGCATCAATTGGAATGGTTGTATGAAAAAAAACCTTTTCTTAAGTCAATTTAACCACTTGAAAATGTACTATAAAAACTCCAAAGTTATTTCTTTCATTATTTAAATTTCGTTAATATTGTCTCACAATATGAAATGAGTATGAAAATACATAGAAATAAGCGTATTGTAAGTCTTAAAACTTATTGCGAAAGTGTAATTGAGTCATAAAACTTTCAAGAAGTGCAATTAAGTCGTAAGACTTACCGCGAAAGTGCGGTCGAAACATAAAACTTTTAAAAAGTGCAATCGAGTTATAAAGCTTGTCAAATTGATCGAGTAGAGTCCTTTCATTAGCTGTACTTTTTGAAAATTTTATGACTCAATTGCATTTTTACGACAAATTTTAGAATTTGATTATACTTTTTGAAAGTTTTACAATTTGATTATACATTCGTGATAAGTTTTAAAACTTGATTGCACTTTTTAAAGTTTTAAAATGTAATTGCACTTTCTTGATAAGTTTAAAATTTTTCAATATACTTATCCCAGATATGTATTAATATAATCACAACGGGAATTATTTAATTCTTACTATTCTTCGTCGAAATTTTTGTTTGAGTATTTTCCTTCTATTCAACTTCACATTTTTGTTTGAATGTCAATCTTATGTTTCCTATATTCTCAGTTGATTGATATCTTTTTGTCATTTTATTACAATTATCTAAGCATCAGTCAGAATGGTTGTACGAAAAACAAACCTTTTCTTAAGTCAATTTAACCACTTGAAAATGTACTATAAAAAATCCAAAGTTATTTCTCTCATTATTTAAATATTGTTAATTTTGTCTCGCAATATGAAATGAGTATGAAAATATGTAGAAATAAATGTATCGGGGTCCTAAAACTCATCGTGAAAATACAATCGAGTCATAACAAGAAATGCAATTAAGTCTTAAAACTTACATTGAAAGTGCAATCGAAGCCTAAAACTTTCAAAATGTGCAATCAAGTTATGAAGCTTCTCAAAACGGTCAAATCGAATTCTTTTTTTTTTTTTTTTTTTTTTTTGGTGACCCAAGGAACCCCCGTGCGCCGCTTCACGGTGAAGTAAACCCTGGGGGGGAGTAGAGTCACCACCGCCCTTGCATCATCGGGTAAGTCGTGGGTTCCTTTCTCACAAGGCAGACGACGCAGGAATTCGAACACTGGACCTCTCGTGTGACAGTCTGATTTTCCGCTTCTGTTTTCAATTAAATAAATCGGGCTTTTCGTCGACGTGCCTATAGCGCTATTCTCTGAGCTGATCACTCATGAGATAACTAAACTAATCGGGAAAGTTATTAAAGGATTTTGATGTAACAGACTTGAGAATTCGACCAGGAATCGACTGCTCGACCGTGTTAGTCTACAAGGATCATTTCGGCACAGTCGAAAATCTATCAGAAATCGGAAATAGGTCGATTCGATAGAGATAAAATTAGGCTTGGGTGATTCCATCTAATTACAGAATTCTCGTCGATCGGCACTAAACCGATTTTTCTGTTGTTTTGGTACCTTGTGCTCGTAATTGAAACCTCGAGATTTTTTACGACAATTGAGAGTCGCCAATGCGTCGAAGATGTACATCGTGGCTCGGGAATAATCGACCATGGGTCATTTGCATCGAAAATTCCCAAAAACTAATTGATGGTTTAGGTTGCGCTAAAATCACATTTGACTGAAATTAACCGAGGAAATGATGTCGATTACAGAAAGTAAGAATTTTCACGTGTCACAATGAATCTTGGGGATTGTTGTTGCATCTTTTCAAATTTTATGAATGACGAGAATTATTAGCGGAAAAGGGGTAAGAGTAACAAATTAAAAGAATGAAAAGGAAATGCCACTTTTTAAATAGGTTTTGGCCATTTAGTATGAAACAATTGGAGAAAGAGTTATAGAAGTTTAAATGAGGATTTATAAGTGACTACTAGGGGACTTGACCCTATTAACTTAAGTGTTACTTTGGTAAAAAGGAAATGAGGATAGGTTTCTTCAAGTAAGGAAATTCGTAGGAAGACCTTTGGCCAAGAATTTCACCTCAATTTCCATGTCATTTGGTGGAGATAACTTTGGGAAAAGTTGTGGGACATATGATAGTGATGGGTGAGCCAAATTTCCATGGAAAAATAGGCCAAAAGCTGAAGGAAATTTCAGTGAAACTTCCAAGCATTTTCCTCTCTCCTTCCTACGAAATTTCACCCCCTCATTTACGGTAACTTCTTCTGCTCTCTTTCTTCTTTTTCTCCCTCTCTCTCCCACTTTTCCACCCCCTCACCTACGCCAACCCTTCTGCTGCAATTTCCCTACAATTTCCCTGCAACTTCCTCTCATTACTTTATTGTTTCTCTCTCCTCTTTCCCCTTCCTCCTCTCGACAACTTCTCTCCCTTCTTCTTTTCTTTTTCTCTCCCTTCTCTCTTTCTCTTCTCCCCCTCACGCATTCTCCCTTCTACCGTAGCTCCCCCATCTTCTTTCACCTCCATTTATTTGCATTTTCTATAGCTTCATCATCCACTCGGATCACCATCATCCTCACTGTTACACGCCATCCGCTTAAGCCGAGCGCCCTTGGCTTTGAGCTCAACTTCAATGAACCATCGCCGTTCGAGTTGCGAGCCTTGTGATTTCGTCGCCATCGTGCCGCCGGCACAGGAAGTGCGTGGTTCTAGCATGGGTGAGTTATTTTCCTAAATCTGGAATAGGGGTTGTGTACCTCTGTTTAGGGATTGAAATTAGTTGAGAAAGGTTTAGGTGAGATTAGATATTGTTAATATTAGTTTAGAAATGTTAGATTAGCTATGGAAAGGCTTAGTTCTAGTTAAAATAGCAAGATAAGAGCTGTAGAGGGTGATTCGGCCCAAAACAGGGGATGTTCTGTAAAACTGTTTTCTGGACGTGTATGATTTGTTATTTTTGTAGACTCATATATGTTGCGATTTTGAAGAAATTTCCTTCTGCAGAAATTTTTTACACATCTTCAAGTATAACATATATTTTTCTCAGGATTTTTGGGTATTTAAAAGAAAATTATTTTGGCTTCGTTATCTTTAAACAGAAACTTGAACTGCACTGGAATTTGTGACCTGTAAAGATTCTATGGGTTGTTACTCACCCTTCGGGTTCGATTTTAAAAATGAGTTCTTCACAAAATTTTTTTGTTATGTCTTCTAGTTGAACATACTCGAATTTCAGACCAAATGGACCTGTTTTGGACCCGAACCAAGTGGATTTGGGAAAACAGAACCGCTGGAAACTGATCTGATTTTAGTACCGGATTGACTGAATTACTGGGCCGAATCCAGAAGGATCTGGGCCTCGATGTCTTCATGAAAAGTGTTTGTTTACATGTCTTTTAGCACATGTTCAAGTTTGAAAATTTTTCGAACTCATATGAATTGGTTTCTGGTCTTGAACCCGAAAGTGCACAATTGGGCAGTTTCTGCCAATTCTGATCAGTGGAAGTTTGTAACTGTTTTGAGATGTTTCTTGCTGGAGATTTGCTTAATTGAGGTTCTGAATGAAATATACAATTGATCAGTGAATTATGATGACGAGTGAATGCATACATATCATGAGATTCCATCACGAGCCTTTGGGCCGGACGATGCTTCGGGAATGCCCCACGTCAACGGATGCCGGTCGCAGTGGAGGCTAGGCCGATGCTCCTTTATGGAATGCCATCTAGATGTAGACGTTGCCGCGCTCGACGGTGCGAGGCGATGCTCGGTTATGCCGGAAGACTGTTATCTGTGCATTGGCATCATTTGTGACATATGAATGGGTGAAAGCGAGGGACCTAATTAAAAGACGGAACTGTGTGGTGCGGTATGGGACGTGCCATAACGGTTTAGTCTGGTAATTGGGGGCCCGTGTAATTATGTGACATTTATGTCCTTACATATGTATGTGTTAAAAGTATTCTGATGATATATGATCTCGATATTGTTAAGTATATTTTGATTGACACTAATATGTAGGAACATGCTGGTATTAAAAGAGTTATTAGAAACACGACTAGATTGCATGTGGAGTGTACCCTTCTCCTACTCTGGATTTAGGGGATTAACTTACTGAGAAGTGATCTCACCCCTTAGTGGGCTAAAATTTTTTAGGTCCCTAAATGGAGGAAGGCCAGGTCGTGTACAATCGGTTGCAGAAGGAAGAGTAGGACTCTCGCTATCTCCTTCTAGGTGATGACGGTTCTTCCGTCGAGGCCGGATGATGGGTGACAGTTCACCCTAGAGAGGTCGAGAAGTATGATAGTGTAGTAGCGAACCCTGGTCTGTACATAAGTACTACTGTATTGTAGGTGTGGCTTGAAAGAAAAATATTATCCTACGTTTCTATCCCACTGCTTTGTTGAATGGAGATTGTCTTACGTTTCCGCATGCGTAAAATAATAAATGGGTCGGCAACAGTTCCTGGGTTGTTGCAAACTTTCATCAACCATTGAGGGATGTGCATGTGCCTGGAGTTTGGGTCGTGACATCTCGTGAAAGGAACCAGCGCCCAACTACTACGCCGCCACCACGGGTGGTTCAAATCGAATTCTTTTGTTAGCTGTACTTTTTGAAAATTTTATGACTCGATTGCATTTGATAAATTTTAAAACTTGATTACACTTTTTGAAAATTTTATAACTTGATTATACATTAGTGACGAGTTTTAAGACTTGATTGCACTTTTTGAAAATTTTAAAATGTAATTGCACTTTCTTGACAAGTTTAAAAATTTTCAACGGACTTATCCCAAATATGTTTTAATACAATCCCGATGAGAATTATTTAATTCTTACTATTCTCTGTTGAAAGTTTTGTCTATGCATTTTCCTTTTATTTAGCTTCATATTTTTGTTTGAATATCAATCTTATGTTTTCTATAGTCTAAATTGATTGATATGTTTTGGTGATTTTTTTACATTTATCTAGTCAATTTAACCACTTGGAAATGTACAATAAAAACTCCAAAGTTATTTCCTTCATTATTTAAATATCGTTAATTTTGTCTCGCAATATGAAATGAGTATGGAAATATGTAGAAATAAACATACCGGGCTCTTTACCCCCCCCCCTAAAAAAAAAAACATATTGTTGCTCCTAACACTTATCATGAAAGTATAATCAAGTCATAATTTCAAAAAGTGTGATAAAATCGTAAAACTTATTGCAAAAGTGCAATTGAGGCATAAAACTTTCAAAAAATGCAATCGAATTATAAAACTTGTCAAATTAGTTGAATCGAATCCTTTTGTTAACCGCACTTT
Source organism: Eucalyptus guilfoylei (assembly GCA_016097605.1). NCBI lineage: Eukaryota > Viridiplantae > Streptophyta > Magnoliopsida > Myrtales > Myrtaceae > Eucalyptus > Eucalyptus guilfoylei. Next base: position 13,329,413 of record CM027864.1, on the reverse strand, counting down.
TTGAAAATTTTATGACTCGGTTGCATTTTTGTGGATGATTTTAGAACTTGATTACACTTTTGGAAAGTTTTACAACTTGATTGTATATTCTTGATAAGTTTTAAGACTTAATTACACTTTTTGAAAGTTTTAAAACTTAATTGTACTTTCTTGACAAGTTTAAAAAGTTTCAATGTACTTATCCCAGATATATATTAATACAATTCTAGCGGACTTATTTAATTCTTCCTATTCTCAGTGAAAGTTTTGTTTGACTATTTTCCTTTTATTCAGCTTCACATTTTTGTTTGAATATCAATGTTGTGTTTCCGCTATTGGGTTGAGTCGTTAACTTTGCTCCTTTAGAAACTGGTCATTGGACATGTACACTTTTCTAAGAAGGCCGCCTATAAAATATATACTATATTTTTTTCCATTAACTTTTGCTTTGCAATAAATTGAAAACCTAAGATAATACACGAATAAATGGTATACTGTCATGAATCTTAAATAATATAACACGTAAGGCTCTAGAACCTTTCTTACCGTGGATGACACAAACGATTATGTTGTTGGGCATGTCTGAACTCTGAACTAAAGCTTGTCTCTCTGCTTCTGTTTTGGATTTTGTCACTCGATTCTGAATCGGTGAATGAAATGGTATATTGAATGGAATGTGACCATTTTTTTTAAAATGTAATTTGAAGTTGGATTTGGTTCCTTCGTCTGTTTTGACCAATGCGCGGCCATGTCACCAGTCGAATTTTGGAGGCTTAGGAGCTGATTTAGGCGGTTTGCCATTGAATTTTACTAAATCGGACTGGGTGAAGGCTTGCCGATTGTTGAACGCGTGTGGAGCTTTCCCAGAATCAACGGATTGTGCGAGACCAAGAGAGGAAATTGGGATGATTTAGCTTAATTTGTTTCAAGGCATCGAGAGGAGATTCCTTTCATGAACAGATGCATAGTTGGTGTGCGAGCTGCTGTGGTGTTTTGAGTTAAGGCGTGATCAACAATTAAAGCATGATTGTTGAACTCGACGACCGTGATGGGTTGAAAAGTTCAAGAATATCTTTAAGATTACTGTCACTCTCTATTATCCTTTTTCCTGTACTGTTATGGTAGTTAAAGGATTTCTTAAAAAATTCTTGATTTTTTTTTTCCTGGTCAGTGTGTTATTTGGATTTAGCATTTCATTGTTTTTTTGTTAGACAGTGAGGGATAGAGCCTGCGTAATTGAAAATATATCCTTAAGGCTTTAATTTTTTTGAAATTAAAAAGCTACTAAAGGTATCTTTGTTCTTGGTTTTGGGCTTAGATCTCCTAATTTATCTTGTTATCTCCACAAAAGCTCTATCCAATTAGATTTGTTGGATCAGTGCAGTTCATTATACAGCTATGTATTATCCCCAGCATATTTCTATGATAAAACATAATCGTGGATCCATTAGAACTTACCTACGTGGATCTTACTTGGACATTGATATTTACCTGTATTAATCATGTAGAGTTTTTCCTTTGATTAGCATAAGGAGATGGCAGATGCCGAAGACATTCAGCCTCTTGGTGTTGATAATGGATTTGGCATGGTTAAGGTGAGAATATTGATGCACTGGTCCATTGCTATGGGCTTTGCTGGAGTGCACGGTAGTATTTGTGCTCACGTAATAACCTGAATTTGACAGGCTGGTTTTGCTGGAGATGATGCTCCAAGGGTTGTCTTCCCCAGTATGGTTTGTCGATCGAGGCACCCCGTTGACATGGTTAGTATGGGCCACAGGGTTGCTTATGTTGGAGATGAGGCCCAATCTAAAAGGGGCATGCTTACTTTGAAGTACCCTATGGAGAGTGGAATTGCCAGCAATTGGGATGATATGGAAAAGATCTGGCATCACACTTTCTACATTGAGCTACGCGGGGCTCTCGAAGAACGTTCGATGCTCCTTATTTAAGCAACCCTCAACTCGAAAAGCAATCGGGGAGAAGATGCCACTGATCATATTCGAAACGTTTGTCCCTGATAGTGTTGTCAAAGTTAACATGAAGACATAATGAGAGAGTTGATTTAATAAATGCAAGGTGTATAGATGGGGATGAACTTTCACATGGAAACCTAGTAAGAGAGTTGATTTAATAAATGCAAGGCATATAGATGGGGATGAACTTTCACGCGGAAACTTGTCAAGAGAGTTGATTTAATAAATGCAAGATGTATATATAGGGATGGATTCTTCAACATGGATTTTTTTGATTTGATTTGATTTGATTTGATTTTTTCTAACCACATCCCGACCTTAATAGCATACTTGATGTGTAACCTAAAGATTTATCCTTTTGAAGGTCCAAAGCGAACATGATATGAACCATAGTCGGCAAAAATCAAACGAGAAGGTTGCATCTCAAAAAAAGGCAAATGAATATAACCTCTCAACTTCCCACGTTGACCAAATTTCAGCTTTAACATGGGATTGGGACATTCGGAAGGTCCAAAGCGAACATGACATGAACCATAGTCGAGAAAAATTCTACATGAGGGTTGCAGCTCGAAAAAGACAAATGAATATAATTTCTTGAGAGTTTTCTCAGCTAATTCTCTGTTCCTCTCTCCAGCACATTGCTCCTCAATCACATGAATCCATTCCACCAAAGAAAAAAGAAAATCACATGTATCCACTCTCAGAAACCCCAATCCAGCATACAAAAGACCAAAAAAAATGCGACTTCTGAGTTGGTCGGTTGCTCTCTTAATTTTCAACATCTACTCCGGAATAAGAAGGCCCGCTCTAAAATTACAGCAGTCTGAAAATGGTAAGTGGAGACATTCTTCGAACATGGGACGCGCTTCTTCCCCATTAAAGGTCTCCCACACGACTTATGTCCATCTAATTGTAGTGCTCATCACAGCTCTCTCTAAATAAGGTCCATTCACGAAATTTCGAGTGGAATAATGTTTTCTTTTTCTAGTTGGCTATAATATGTAGTCGGTCAACTATGCAACAAATATTACGTAATATTTCTAGCGGAATAATGTTTTATTTGTTTATTGGTTTTGAAGTTTCCCGTAATCATTTAAGTGACCGCAAGTATAAATAAGATCCATCTTGAAGTCTGAGGGGAAAGTTCCTGTTAACCATCTCAAACTGATTCTTGCTTCTGCCTTCTTATCTTGAACCAGGAAAACACTAAGAGAGACTGAGAGAGGGAGAGAAAATGTCAAGGACTGAGCAAGTTGTTTTAGAGGAGCTTGAGGAAGTGGATAAGAGGATAGGGCGTCTCAGATCGGAGCTCGACACTATCGAGAATGCCTTTTTGCGTGATAGGCGGGCCGAGAATATCAATCACCCGGAAGCCGACATGGCAGCGACGCCAGCCGGAGTGCAGGAAATTCAAGAAGACATCACCCGGGCAGCCCACAAGGCAGCGACGCAAGCCAGAATGCGGGAAATTCGAGAAAAGATCATCCGGGCTGAATTTGAGCGTGATGTGCTCATCGCAGAAGCCATGGACTTTATGGCGTAACGATCTTCTCCTCTAAGATCGAGTATACGTTTGCTTTTATGGGCATCCGAACGTTAAGAGAAGCATAGTGGGGTCTGGGGTTTTATTGGATAAGGTTGTAAGAATGGTATACTTATATAGTTGGGAGAATAATTGTTTCTTGGATATGGTTCTTGAACTTCAAGATTGATAATAGTGTTTTCTTGTTTCCTGGTCGTCCGGAGAATAAAAAATAAAGATATATAGAAGTGTTTCTTGGATCCCGCATTGAATATGTTTGGAGTTTCTTTGTTTACAATGCTCACAGCTTTTAAACTCGTAAGTTTATAGTGTACGGGGCTGTCATACGATTGAAAATATCTTTCATCCATTTCTTTTTATATATGATTCTATATAATTCTTAAGTGTCAGATCATTTTCGTATTTGCCAGTCATTTAGTCGCAATGAGTATGATGCAGTGGGAAAAAAATGTTATAGAAAAGAAATGTAAATAGACGAACTTCAAGTATATACAATTATATAATTACGCATTATGTATTGTCTTGAAAGTCCAAATATAGTTTCCGCGTGAAAAATTGTCTTTGCTGGTGCAGTGGGAAAAAAATGTTGTATGATCTAATAATTAATTTATCCAACATGGAACTCACATAATTAATTGTCGAGACGGCATTGGTCCACAATCTCCGAAATCTTTTGCTAGAGATCATTTACGTGATCACCCCCATCTTTAGTCTTGACCGCCGAATCGTCCACATAACATTCGATGATATAGTGGAGCAAAGTCCCCAGGGAGGAAAGTCATGAACGTTGCGCCCGCTTTCTTTGAACCTAAAATGTATAACTTTGTATCAGAATATTCCCCTGGGAATTATAAAGGCCATCGTTTCCTCTCCATCATTTGGATCTATTCTTGTATTGATTGCTGCCGGAATATCCATTCTAATCCATAGCTTGGCGATAGGCAAAAGGAATGTGTCCTTTGGACTGGCATTGTTTAAGTCTATAAAGTTAACAAAACACTCTAACATTGGTCATTCTTCTTTTTTGCTGGCAAAATATTTCCAAGCCGAGCAGGGTATTCATTTCAGTAACTTTGATAAGTTAGTCGAATTCAGCTACTAGGTCCAGATGAAAAGAATTTGGTTTCTGCACGAATATTCAACTAAGATAACATCTGTTTCTCTTGTCAGCCGGTGACTAGTTATATAAAAGTAGATAACATGCACATGCACGTGCCCATAGACGTGCAGATTCCCCTCTTTTATCAACACAGGTAATAAATCCAAGATGTATAAATAAAGATGAGTTGTTCTAGTGCTTACGTCAAAAGCCCATATATATCCGCATTGAACAAGAATGCCTTGGATTAGAAGTACGTAGTTTTGTGAAAGTTAACGCGGAAACTTGATAAGAGCGTTGATTTAATACGTGCGAGATTTATAAATAAGGATGGGTCCTTCAACAGAGGTTTTTCTATTTGATTTGATTTTCCATTTCTCTAACCACTTCTTGATCCCACTCGTTTTCTTTTGTATGGCCAAGAACAGAAGTCCTTTGCCTTTGCAAGACTCCTTCAAGTCATACCCACAAGCACTAGAGACTCGTTGATTTAATTTTTTTGCTGACAACTTGTGAATTTAATTCTATGTACCGCCACTGCTATCCCTGTCCACAATTTGAATAGCTTTAATGTGGACTTTTTTTTACCTCTCCATTGAGCTAGCGATCACTAACTCAAATATAACATGGCACAAAATATCTTAAGAGCAAAATAATTAGCAACACCTAGCCACACTTCCTGAGTAGTTAAAGATTTGATCATACCCAAGTAGCTCGTGGTACAAAGTGTGACTCCTAAAATTAATTTTTCCCCGATTCAATCTCATGTGGTACTTCCTAACTAATAGAAATGTTCCCCCGCGATTTTACTCTTCACTAACGTATAATCAACACATGACTCCGTATTCCTTTTCTAGTGTCAACAAAACTTTGCTTGCCCGCCTTTGGTACGTCGCGAGTTCGAAGGGCATCGGGCGAGTATAACCTTGATTGGTGGTAAGTGACGTCTTTTCCTCATATTTCAAGGCCAGTCGTATTTAGTTTTACCTGCATCTAAGGACAGTAGTTTGTCGCCGTCCGTTGAATCTACCGGTTGCTTCGTCCGGGGCAAGGCGTAGTTGCCTTTCGGACAAGCTTTATTCAAGTCCGTCAAATCAAGGCAAATTCTGCGCTTTCCACTGCTCTTCTTCAGGAGCACCACATTGGCCAACCACTCCAGATAGTTCAGTTTCCGATGACGCTTTGCCTTCTTCAATCTTGCCACTTTGACTTGAATCGCATCTTGCCGATAAGGGGCAAGTTTCTCTTTTCTTGTCCTACAAGGACTTTATCCCGTTCAACGTTCGAATGGGAGCACATTATCGTGGGCTCGGTTGCTTGCATATTTGTTGGTACCCATGCGAACAAGTCAGCATATTCAGGTACGCATTTGACGAATCGTATTCCACTTCCGAACTATCACGACCCTCCCAAAATGAATTTCGACATGGTTCACGGATCGTTAAGGGCGCGCATGACAACGTTTTTATTTCTCTATTTCTCTGTTTCTCTATTCCTCGGAACAAGTTTGCAACAGAAATCCGTTTGGTAACACAATTTCATTTTTTCTATTTATAGAACAAATTTCTATTCTAGAAATAAATTTGGAGTAGAAATCAGAAGCTAAAATTTTTAGCTTTTCTACTTCTGGAACAGAAATGAGAAATTAAAACTTTCTTCATTGTTCACTCTCGTCATAGGCCGTCGCCCACCCGCCACCCATGGGATGCCGGACACCCATCGTCGGTTGCTGGCCACCCACCACCAATCCCCTGCCATCGGCTGCTCGCCACTGAACGCCGGCCGTCGGCCATCAAACTCCAACCGCTCGTCACCTACCGTCGGCTGCCGGATGTTGGACACTCGTTGGTCGTTGGCCGCTCATCGCCAACCACAGGACGCTGGAGGCCCATCGTCGACCACCGGATGTCCCTTGCCGACTGCTCGCCGGTCGCCACCGGCCGCTAGATGTTGACTGTCGGACTTCGGCCGTTAGTCACCCATCGTCAGCCACTGGTCTCTGGTGGTGGACATTGGATGCCGGACGCCAGGCACCGGACTCTGGATGATGGCCACTGAACGTTAGACTCTGACCACCCGCCATCGATTGTTGAACGCTAGACGCTAATTGTTGGACGTCAGACTTCGGCCACCGAATGCCGGCCGTCACCGCTCCTAGAAATAAAAATTTTATTCTCTTATCAAACGAATTTTTACTCGAGAATTAGAAATTCTGAATTGTCATCAAACACGTTTCTTTGCTTAGAAACTCGTCCATGGAATAGAAATTGAGAAATCGATTTTTGGCTAGAAATTGATTTCTATTCCAGAAATTTTGTCATGCGCGCCATAAGTGGCCACCAATGTCTCTATGGGGAAGTGGTACTTAACTTCTCAAACCCTAATGACCGTAACTTAAATTGAAATAAAATTCATAAACTAGTCACATTTATCATAATCCACATCGAAATGACTTATGATTAAGGCCATCAAGAGTAATACAATGGAGCAATAACAACGATTCAAAGTATACTCACAAGAAAAAGATGAATGAAAATGAAACACCAAGAATTCTAACTTGAATATGCTCAAAAAACGAATCACGTTTAACAGTGAACCCTTCTGCGTTTATGATTTGGGTTGCAAACATGTTTAGCGAATGAACATTTTGATCAAATCAATAAGTGGTTAGTAGGCTTATGCACTTAAATTAATCAAAAAGATTGGAAGCAAAAGTTCATATATTTACCTTAAAAAAACCAAAGGCAAGGACCGGTCTTGATGCATGAATTCATTGCCTTGCGGACACTGAACTCTCATGTTGATTCTTCAAGGTTCTCACCTTCAGCCCTAGGAGTAGCTAGGCATGTTACCTCGAGTATTTGAGTTCGTGACCGTGAGGGGCCGAGTTCAGCCGTGAGTGACTGAGTTTCAACGGAATCCAACAGTGTGTAGCCGAGTTTGGATCCGAATTTGCTCATGGCCTATTGCTCTTCCTTCTGCTGGATGTCCTTGTGTGATTGAGTGTGTTCTCTCGTGGCTGAGTAGTACTTCTATCGAGGAGTGAGCATAGTTCAGATGGGCGGTTCCTACCCTATAATCGAGAATCACCCACTAAATACTGATTCCGAAAAATTGGAATCTTGAACCGCCCATTATTTCCATGGATTTGGCCAGTCCGATTTGGATGAGGCTCAAAGTGAGGCTCATCGGTTAGGCGAGGCTCGGCCTTGCCTAGATTTGGTGAGGCCTTGTCGGATCTCACCTAGCTGGTCACTAGCCATGGGAGTACCAAACGCATGAGGAATGAGGAAGGAGGAAGGAGAAGAGAAAAAGAAGAAGAAAAATGAAAAAGAGAAAAAAAAGAAAAATATAATAAAAATATTAAAATTAAAAAAAAAAAAATTTAAGAGCTGTATCAAACACATTTTTATTCCGGAAATAGAAATTTTGGATAATTATCAAATACCTTCACTTGCTCAGAATCTCATCCAGAGAACAAAATAAAATAAAATAAAATAAACATTTCTAAGCATAAAAATTTCATGGGAACATAATGATTATCAAATACACCTTAAACGATAAATCTTGGCAACCCCAATTTTTAGCCCTAATTAGGGATCCCATTTACTTCTTTATAGTTTGGATAATTTCACTCTTAACAGGCTCAGTTTCTTAGTGACAATCCAGATCTAGAATCAATTTTGTCAAATTCAAATGGGAGTATTTCAATTTGATAAATTTAGCTTACTTGAACATTGAAAATTCAAGCTAATGTGCTTCAATTGATGCAATTCAAGTCGACCCATTCTAAACTAGTGTTCAATTTGATCATTGGACCTCAATTTCATTTTGTTGTCTAATTTGTACCATCATGTAAATGTTGATTTGAATTCAATAGGTCACCTCAAATTCAATTGATCAGACCAATTGATATTTTATTATATCAATTGAATTCAATTGCGATCAATTTGGTGATTGGGAGTGGAAATTGCATAAATGCGCTAATGGATTAGAAAATCTAGAATTTGTGTACCCATTAAATCCAAGCGCAATTGATGCTATTCATGAGGTGATTAAGCAATTCAAGTCAATTAAGGTGTTGATAAAATGTTCGATTGATTTTATTTGGGAAAATTTAAATTAGTTACTTTCAATTTAGCCCAATTCTCTTTCAATTTGACAGAACTTCCTTACAATTTGCATAGAAGTTTGAACTAGAGACTAGTTGAACCGGTTTAGACCGGTCTGAGCAGCTTTCGACAAGTTCCAGCCATTTCCCGGCCAATTTTTGGTAGCTAGTTGCCACCATGAGTTGGCCATCCTCTTTGCCAACTAACCCTTATCCCTTATGCATGAAATTACAAAAATGTCTAGAGTGTGAAATTACGAAAATGCCCTTGAATAATGAAATTACTAAAAAGCCTTGGTTAGTCAACCAATGAAGAGGCAATCTTGACCATTCATTTATTACTTTAACTTGGCTATCCAAGATGACAAGTCATCTATCCAAGTGATCACAATTAAGCCAATGAGAAGATTGCTTACTTAGCAAGACTCATTTAGAGTTTTTAGATCAAACCAAAGGCTAGGATTTCATCTAGAGGGGAGTATATAAATATTTTGCCTCTAAAATTTGAAGGTGATTTATTCTTAAACACACACACACATACACATGCACACACTCTCTCTCTCTCTCTCTCTCTCTCTCTCTCTCTCTCTCTCTCTCTCTCTCTCGACTAAGCAAGTGGCCAAAGCCTTACTTGCTATCCATCGGCAAACCATTGCTTTGTACCAACAATCCACCACATGAATCTTCGGCTTGCCCCCTCATCAGTTGTAACACTCGACACTGACGTTTTTTGCTGGAGACCACGATCCAACGCCATTTCTCTTTTGGCCCAATGCTCGTGCTTCACACCAGTGATTCCATCAGGCGGTTCTGGATCTTCCTCCGATAGTTGATGATGGTCCATTAGCATTCCGATCCTTGTGATGCCAATCCTCAATGAGTCCTTGAAGTTTTCGTGGTCAGGACCTAGCTTAGATCTTCACAGGACCTACTCCAAATCCTTAATCTTCTTTGATTGTTCATTTTAAGCTCAATCAAACTTGTTCTCACATCTTGTTTTTGTGCAATTTATTCAAATTTTAGGAGCTATTCTCCATCCCATCATGAGGATTATTGGCGGCGGAGTAGCTCTATTGAGCTTGAGATTGATCATGCTAAAGGTAGGTGTTCCTTAGAACTCTTAAAATATGTCCGATGAAGCAAGATCCGTCCATAACGATTCAAGGATCGTTTATGAGGATTTGGGGCTAGGACTTGCGTTAGAAATGGCTAGGGATGATGATAGAATGGCCTAAATCGATTATTTGATGTTTGATCGTTTGATTGTTGATGATTCATTGTTCTGAAAAGTTCGTATGCCTTCTAGACCAGAAAGCTTTGATTGAGGATATGAGCTATTATATGACCATATCTAATGAAAGTGTGTCCTTGACATTTGTAAAGCATGTTTTAAGCCTCGATTTGATATATTATGAGCTTCAATCGAACGTCATTTACTAGATGAAACTTGCTTCGAAATATACGATAAGAATCTGGAAAAATGATAAGCTCTCCTTATTGCTCTATTTTTTTTTATGTACATCGGCAGTTTGTCGAATTTTTGTAATTTTTTGTAATGCGATTTTTGAGTCGATGTTTCATGAAATTTGTTCATCACATCCAGATATAGATTACATGAATTTTTTATAAAAACTGAATGTTATTTGGTTGGCACAATCCTCCTTCAATCTTCCGTTTTTGTCTTTAGATTTTGGACTTCTAGCTTGACCTTGTTAGGGAAATCCTTTATGATGTTTTGAAGATGACAAAATAAATCAAAGGCTACTAACGTGTTTATTGGTTGAGTAATAGACTATGCAGATGATAGAACATATGAATGATATTATCAAAGTCTATACTTGGAAGAACCAGAATACTTAACATAACACATGTCCAAAGTCTATTATGAAGATTTCCAGACTTCTGTGTCAAAATCTGAAGACTGCCAGACTTTAGTGTCAAAGTCTGTTCTACATCAGAAGTCTGCCAACTCTGACAAATTCCAGACTGAACATGAATGAAGAACTAGAAGATAGACTCTATGCTGAAGCTAAAGCAGAAGACAGACTATCCTGAAGCTAAAGTAAAAGATAGACTCTATGCTGAAGCTGAACTTATTCAGACTATGTTAAGATCTTAAAGTTAAATCTGTTCAGAAGCAGAATATATCCAGACCCAGATTGTAAAGTCTGCACTCAGACTCAAATTGTAAAGTTGATTGCTCTCAGACTTTATATCTAGATTCGACAGAACATAACACAAGCCCAATCATATAACGGCTAGTGATCTGGTTTGGATTCTACATCAAGATTGATTTGATTGACTCAATCTAATTGATTGACAATTAGATCTTGAAGACAAGAACTTTCTATACGAAGAAGCTCTACTTATGGAAACCGAGGTTCTGTTTGTATGGGCGATTGGAATCAATTTGAGATTCTACTTTTGTCACTCAACGGCTACCAAATCTTCTAGATACAGATTTGTCCAACGGGTAGATTGGAAGACGATCCTCAAGATACTGTCCAACGGCTAGTTTGGAAGTGGAGGAGTATTTAAGGAGATGAAGGACCGATGAGCAAGTAAGAGACGGAGCATGAAATTTATAATTCCAAAGTTTGAGTGAACTTTGATCATACACTTGTCTTTGGTGAGCTTAAATGTTTGTGATCGTGAGAGAAATACCAAAAGAGTGACTTAGTGAGATAGTGTGATCTACTACTAAGTGTTTGCACTCAAAGTTGTAATCTCTTGTTGATTGCATAGTGGAATCCAGCAAGAAGGCTGTTAGCGTGGAAGAGTGGACGTAGGCTTGGTCTAAGCCGAACCACTATAAACCTTGTGTTCTTATTCTCTTCCTTAACTCCTTTATTTTGTTCGAAGTTTATTTTATTCCGCATATATTTGCCAAGGTTTAGTTTAAACACCTATTCACCCCCCTCTAGGTATTCATACTAGCACTTTCAATTGGTATCAGAGCCAAGTGCTCGGTTTATAAAAGTGTTTTTACTTTTGAGCTAAAGATCTTCTATGACTAGTATCTTGGCACCAGGACTTATGGAAGGGCAAAGCAACATCAAGCCACCATATTTAGATGGAAATGAATACAACGTGTGGAAGAACAAAATGAAAGCATTCCTAAGATCTAGAGATCCCTTGCAATGGGATGTTGTGGAAAAAGGAATCAATCCCATTGCTGCATCTACATCAAATAAGATTGGCAAAGACAAAGAAAACCAAACCCCCCGCTTCTATGTCTCGGACGGAGTTGTCCAAAAGAGAAGCGCTTGCTACTAAAGCCATTTATTCTTTATATTGCGCTTTGTCTCCTATTGAGTATAACGGAATTTCTTCATGTGAAACAGCAAAAGAAGTTTGGAAAAGACTTCATGTTACATATGAAGGAACCGATCGTGTAAAAGAGACAAAAGTAAACTTCCTGCTCGGCAAATATGAATCATTCAAGATGAAGCAAGGAGAGTCGATTGGAGATATGTTCAGCCGTTTTACAGAAATTCTAAATGGTTTAGCATATCAAGGTCAACAAATTTCTTCCCCAATGAAGGTCAACAAACTCTTGCGAGGTCTCTCAAAAGATTGGAACCATGTCAAGACCTCAATCTGGGAAACTCAGAGGATTATGCCACTCTCCGTTGATGAATTGATTGGCACTCTTTAATCCTATGAAGTGGAACAAATCAACGACGAAGATTCCGAAGATAAGAAGTCCATCGCTTTAATATCTAATGCTGATTCTGATGATACAGACTCAGAAAATGACATGGACGTTGAAGAACTTGCTTTTATGATCAAGAAATTCAAAAAGCTGAGTAGAAAAGGAAGGAAATTTGATGGAAGAAGACAATACAAGCAGAATGGGCAGAAAAGAACAATGAAAGAAGATGATGAGCAAGGAAATATATGTTTGATGGCACATTCAGAATCTGAGTCTAACTTAGACACAAACTCAAAATCAGAGTCTGACTTGGACACAGACTCAGAATCCGATGAGGAAATTGAGGTAAGCCATTCAAAAATTCCTCTCAAACTTTTAAAGTATATAAATGAGCTGTGCTTAAATCTCAAATCTTCTCTTAAAAGGATCTCTGAACTTAAAAAGGAAAATTCTTGGCTTAGGCAACATGATCTTTCTCAAAAAGAAAATTTTGAAATTTTGCAAAAAGATTTTCTACAAACAAAAGAAAGTCGCGATTTACTTGTCAAAGAAAATGATTCTTTGAAGAAAGAATTTTCAAATATTTCGACAGGATTTTCAAATGGTTCAAAAACATTAGAGCATATCCTTTCTATACAAGTACCTTACAATAATAAGTCGGGACTTGGTTTCAATAAGGAAAGTGATTCTCTAATTGATTTTCCTAAAGTCAAGGAGAGACTTAGACAAATACCTCCAAAGGCATTTTACAAAAATCATTTTCAAAAAGTATTTGTAAAACCTGTTGGTGGAAATGCCTTCAAGTGTTCAAATTGTGGAGATTTGGAACACTTTGAGAAAGAATATCCAAAAGTCTGGAGATCTGTTAAGAAAGATTGGATAAACACAACATACTCTACTAACTCTCATGGACCCAAGAAAAAATGGGTACCAAAGAAAAGATGAGTTCTTTTTTGCAGGAAATAAAGGAAAAGAAGAAATTGGTAAGGAATGTTTTTGGGCACATAATTCTCATTATGCTTGAAATTCGATATATCATTGGTTGATTCAGATTTTATAATAATCATATTTTTTGATTTGCTTTATTGAAGAAAGAATCGTGTAATTATTATTCGAGAGTTGAGATTTGATACGTGTGGTTATTTTTTTTTTTGATATTTTGCTTAGAGACAAATAAATTTATTTGGCTTGATTTTATACTCTCAGATTTTATCATATTTTGCCAAATAGAAATCTGTTTTACGTGATATTAATTTATTATGCAAAAGATTCTTTCTTAAATACTCAAGGATTTCATTCTCCCTGATTTTATTACACTATGACTAAGAGAGAATTTATTTTTCAAAATATCATTGTGCATAATATTCTTTCTTTGAATACTTTGTTATGTTGAATTTAGAAAGAATATCTGATTATGGAGATTTCATATTTTGCTCTAACAAAATGGAAGGATCCAAATTGATGGATACCAAAAAGGAAATGAGTGCATTGCAGGAAATTCAATAAGGCAAGAATGATTGCAAATCTACGCAGATTTTGGTGCAATTAGAAAAGAATCTCAGGCAAAGATTGGTAATGATTTTTTTTGGTATATTTCAAACATATACCATGGGTAAGAGAATATTTTTTATCATCCCGCCTTACAAATTTCTACGTGCATTTATCATAATTTTGGATGATTGTTTATTATATTGCAAACATCTTTTGTCATAAATATAAGGCATTGCAATTTTGGCACATGATAGAAATATCATCTTTCTTTTTGCGAAATGCATTAATAATAGATTTATGCTTAAGGAAATCTCTTTAATCTTGAAATATATTATTGCGTATATATGGATACTCTTGCTATATTCTTAGAAGATGTCTTATATCTAGCAAGTTTGATCTGCAAATCAAAGGAAGATATTATGTGATATTTTTCTGCAAAGATTATTATCTATTAGACAAGATTTTGTAGGTGACAATAGAATGTTCCATATGAATTTTGGAAAGCTCGATCAGAAAATTGTAGAGATTTTGAACTATCTTCTGGAGGCTCAAAGATTCCCTTCCTTGTGCAAAGTTTTTGCAAATATTGTTAAGGAAATCCCTAATGCGTCGTACAAAAGGTTGAGTAGTTCTGAATTTTAATTTTATATATGCTATTCAATTTATTTATTTGAAGAAAGGGCATTATATATTATGTGGATATTATTACAGCTTATTTGTGCAAAAAGTTCGTTAAGATTATGGAGGTTGAATTCGAGAAGAGCTTGATTGAAGAAAATAAATTTTTGCCTCGAATTTCAAAATGCAAGTGATTGTTGCGGATGTTGTTGCTACAAAGGGAATAATGGAAAAATATTATGTTCAACATGCACAAGCAACAACTGTTTCTATTTGCAAATATTGTCATGATGACAGGGGGAGAAAGCGAATCCAAAAATAAAAGGAAAAGAATCGAGACCACCTCAAAAAGGCAACAAATTGAGGGGGAGCATTGATCAATTATGGAAAGATCTTTTTGAATCGATCGTGATCTTGATTATTATGGAAGGAAGGAAAGGTAAATGTGTCAGAATTTGTTAAGTTCTAAAAAATCCGGTTAGTGCATCTTTTATTACCTTTTGTCATTAATAAATCTTTTATTGATATTATCATTTTATTATGACAAAAAGGGTACGTGAATTTTATGATGCATCCGTGATTTTTATTGAATATTTGCTGATATATATATGATCGAAGTGAGCTATATTTCATATCTTTAATATTCGATTACTTTATAAAAGCTGATTTTTTTTTTTCAGAAATTGTGTTTCATACAAGATATATTATCGTTTTATATTCTCTACGTGATACTATTTCCATCGTTATCGCTTTTTGATTATGACAAAAAGGGGAAGAGAATATAAATATGCATATGTGTTGAGAGATTGATATTATTTATTGCATAATATTGAGCTGTGATTATTTTTCAATACATTGTTATGCTCAATCTATTTGCTGTCTTTTGATTCAAATCACATTTTTTGAAAATCTAATTTGATGATTGATTTATCATTATTTTAGAAAGTGTGATTACACATCTGCATATTCAGAGATTGTTTTGTCATCATCAAAAATGGGGAAATTGTTAGGGAAATCCCTTATGATGTTTTGAAGATGACAAAATAAATCAAAGGCTACTAACGTGTTTATTGGTTGAGTAATAGGCTATGCATATGATAGAACATATAAATGATATTATCAAAGTCTATACTTGGAAGAACCAGAAGACTGAACGTAACACATGTCCAAAGTCTATTCTGAAGATTTCCAAACTTCTGTATCAAAATCTGAAGACTGCCAGACTTTAGTGTCAAAGTTTGTTCTACATCAGAAGTCTGCCAACTCTGACAAATTCCAGACTAAATGTGAATGAAGAACCAGAAGATAGACTCTATGCTGAAGCTAAAGCAGAAGACGGACTCTATGCTGAAGCTGAACTTATTCAGACTGTGTTCAGACCTTAAGGCTAAATCTGTTCAGAAGTAAAATATGTTCAAACCCAGATTGTAAAGTCTATTGCACTCAGACTCAAATTGTAAAGTCGATTGCTCTAAGACTTTACATCAAGATTCGACAGAACGTAACACAAGCCCAATCATATAACGGCTAGTGATCTGGTTTGGATTCTACATCAAGATTGATTTGATTGACTCAATCTAATTGATTGAAAAATAGATCTTGAAGACAAGAATTTTCTATACGAAGAAGCTCTACTTATGGAAACCAAGATTTTGTTTGTATGGGCGATTGGAATCAATTTGGGATTCTACTTTTGTCACTCAACGGCTACCAAATCTTCTAGATACAGATCTATCCAACGGGTAGATTGGAAGACGATCCTCAAGATACTGTCCAACGGCTAGTTTGGAAGTGGAGGAGTATTTAAGGAGATGAAGGACCGATGAGCAAGTAAGAGACGGAGCGTGGAATTTATAATTCTAAAGTTTGAGCGAACTTCGATCATACACTTGTCTTTGGTGAGCTAAAACGTTTGTGATCGTGAGAGAAATACCAAAAGAGTGACTTAGTGAGATAGTGTGATCTACTACTAAGTGTTTGCACTCAAAGTTGTAATCTCTTGTTGATTGCATAGTGGAATCCAGCAAGAAGGTTGTTAGCGTGGGAGAGTGGACGTAGGCTTGGTCTAAGCCGAACCACTATAAACCTTGTGTTCTTATTCTCTTCCTTAACTCCTTTATTTTGTTCGAAGTTTATTTTATTCCGCATATATTTGCCAAGGTTTAGTTTAAACACCTATTCACCCCCCTCTAGGTGTTCATACTAGTACTTTCAGACCTTTACTTGTTCTTTGAAGCTATGAAGGCATGAAAAGCTCAAAGGGACAGTAAGCAACATAACTGAAGTGTCTTCTAGATGCTGATTTGGGAGGTTACATCGATAGTAGGAGGTCAATCAAAGGATATGTTGTTTTCGTATTCAACGGAGCTATGAGTTGGTTAAGCAAGAGACCGAGCACGTTTTCTTTATCTACAACTATGGTAGAGTACATGGCCCTTAATCATGCTACTAAGGAAGTGATCTAACTGCACAGCTTGTGTAAAGAGCTTTGTTTTGCACAAGGAGGAGGTAAAATTGGGTATCATAACTAGAGTGCTATATTCTTGGCAAAAAAGTGGAACAAAAAACTGTAGTATTGGAGAAAATTGACACATAGGTGAATAGTGCATTGTTTTTTTTTTTTTTTTTTTTTTATTTATTAAGGGAGGAAGTGCATTGTTTCATCAAGTGGGAGAATGTTCGGGTAGGCTCATGCTCCCCATCAACTATGTGGGGACGGCAACCTCACGATGCTAGAGCGTTTTTCTAATTTGAGTTCATATTTTATTGGTACTTTGGGCTGGGGCAAAAAATTGATGAAATTAGGCAATATGTACCCCTTTTCCCAAAGGAATGTACACGTCTTGCTGGACTTACTATAATGAGAGCATGCATCAGCTATGGTTATGGAGTCTTGCTTCATGCTCAATGTTGATGCTCATAATTCACTCAGTTGGCATGTGCTTGTCATGGGATGAGAGAAACATAATATTTGGAGAGAAATAGGCTATAGTCACGTGCATAAGCATGGGTGATATATAATACATATCGAACTATCACAAGCATCTCTCCCAAGTGTTATATCTTGGGCTACTAATGCATTCCCTCTACTCCATATAGATTTTTGGAGGCCTTATCATATCCCTCATCGCGATGGGTCACTTTTCTTTTTTACAGTGTTAGATGATTATACTCGTGCCACCTATGTTTTTCTTTTCCAATCAAAAGGTCAAACGTTTTCCTATCTGTCGAGTTTCTTCTCCTTGATTAAAAACCAGCTTGATAAATGTCCAAAGAATTCGTACATACAATGGACGTGAATTTTTTACTAATAAATGCATCTCTTTTCTCTCCTCCCATGGAATTCTCCATGAAAGCTCTTGCACCTACTCTCCCAAAAAAAATGGGATTATAAAGCACAGATATTGACATCTCCTAAAAGTGGCCCCTGAGCACTCAAATATCAGGCATCTATTTACAAAGTATTTTAGGGTGATTATGTGGTCACAATAGTCTATTTAATCAATCGTAGACCAATTTGAATTCTAGAAGGACGGACTCCATTTGAAATGCTTTTCGAAAAGATGCCAGATATTAACCACTTAAGAGTTTTTGGCTGCTTGTGCTATGCCTTTAAAATTGGCCCTCGAAATAAGATGGATCCTTGTGCAATTTAGTGTATCTTTATGGGGTACTCCCATTTGCAAAAGGGTTACAGAGTTATGGATATGTTTATGGGGCGTTCCCTTGTTACTCGAGACATTATTTTTTCATGAAGATATATTTCCATTCTAGGAAATGACACCTTCATCTAAATCGCTATGCCAAAATCAAACAACAGTCAGTTCTTATTAGAAGAGGATTAATTTGTGAGTTCTTAATATGTTTTCATTTCAGCAAACCCTATATCATATATTCCAGCCGATTCAAATTCTCTGAATCAAGAAATTGAATCACTTACATCATCATCTGACAAAGATGATCTGCTTGCTTCTTCAATGACACCTGCATCTTCAGTGGGATCCCCACATCCATGCCTTGATGATTCTTGCTCACTAGTTCCGAGAAAAAGGCATATTGAGCAGCCACATTTGTCCTTCAGCATGGACCAAAGAGTACAAATGTCCCACATTGAATTCTCCATGTACATGTAGTCCTATCTCCTTTTATGTTTCATTTAGCCGATTATCACTAGAACATATATGTTGTATTAGTCGCATATCAGAGGAACAAGAATCGTCATCTTTTGATGAAGCAGTGCGTAACCCACAATGGCAAGGCCATGGAAGCTTAACTACATTCTCTCATTGAGAACCACACTTGGGATATTGTCAATCCACCTTTGCATTGAAAACCAAATCGGTTGCAAATAGGTATGCAAATTTAAGTACAACGCAAATGGCTCTGTTGAACGTAACAAGGCTCGCTTGGTTGCCAAATGATTGACTCAAAGGGAAGGTTTCGATTATCATGGGACTTTTCCAGTGGCGGCTCTTGTGTTGACAACTTATTATTACACATTGGTGAGTCTTTTGGGGCGGCGGCTCTACATTGTCATCGTGACAAACTAGTTCACACCGCACGGTAAACTTCCCGCGGCATTGATGGTGCGCTCAATGAAACCACCAATTTCGATGGTTCTTTTAGTGTCAACTATAACCGAATGGTCACCAGCTTAGGTTTCTTCGAGGACGCCAACACCGCCAATGGAGAATTCCTTCCCATGGTCGTGCCTTCAAGTTACAACTCACACTGAAAATCACTAAAAACTTAGGTTTCTCCAGAGACACCCACCTGCGGCATACCACTTGTCCTTGGTCACCCCTCGGGAATTGCTACAGCCATCCGCCATCAAGCATCGTGTTAGCGGCCACATCGTTCGTCATCCATCTGAGCCACCTTTGTCGATTCAATTTGGAAACGTAATAATCAAATTTAGGTAATAATCTTCATCTGATTTCGGTGAATATTTTATGGCCTAATTTGATTATTCAATATCTAATGTACATATTTAAGTGATAGACAAAATCCACTAGGATTTGTTTTCTAATCCGCAACTGCGCAGTGATTTTTTATTATAACTATAAAGCTTTAGATGGAATAATTAAATGCGCGGTAATCTTTAAAATTGAAATTTTGATCTTTAAGATTTAAGATCAATTTTTTGATTTTATTAGCGGAATAATCAAGTTAATTAGATATTATTCTCTAATTTGAGTTATGGATGATATCTTTGGCAATTCGTTGATATTTTGTAATTTGTGTGATTGTTTTGGTTGTCCTTAGTTGAAAATTAAAAAAGAAAAAAAGATTGCTTGTAGATTAATTAGCTCTATTCGATAACATTGCATGTCTAAGTAGATTCTATAATATTCATGATAAGATTCTAATTGAAATTAGGAATTGACACAATTTAATACTTAAATTGAATTATATATCATCTTTATTCCAAATAGTTAATTTCCCTCATTTTTAGTTACGAATTTTAATAAAAAAAATATATCACATGCATGTCATGTAGAGTAGTCACATATAAATCATTGCCCGTCAATAGAGTTAGGTCATTAAATTTAAATTGCGTGTATAGTTTGTGTGTTAGGATTTTTTTTTTTTTTAAGTCTCGTGTATGTTATATAAACTATTTTTGTATGTCATTGCATGCATTGCACGTAGTTTACCTGTCACGCCCCGATCCTCAGGCACGCACAAATCCCTTACTTTTGGTCGATTTTAAAAATGCGATATCCCAGGACTAATATCATCAACCCTTTCATTTTCAATAGCACATGCGGAAGCAGTTATAAATCCCCAGACAATAAAGCAATGTGATAGAAAAGTAGGGCCCTAATTTTCATACTGAAATTCACAACTACACTTTTATACAAGCACCTCATAGTATATAATACAATACTATTCACAGGGTTCTGATCTAACACTTTTCCACATATAATCAAGGTCCGATAAAACAGGATGGGATCTTAGTCCTCATCCGGGTCGTACTCAGGATCCTTCTCTGGATCATCTTCTTCTTCTTAATCTTCCTTCTCCTCAGGTTTCACATCAGGGTTCTCCTCCTCAAGTTCCTCCTCCTCAGGCTCCTCATTAGGGTCTTGAAATGGTTATACAATAACCATTGAGACTATGTCTCAGCGAGTTCTACCCCCTAAGACTCGATTAGTAAACCAATACACTAATTGGGCCGCCTATGCACACACGAGTCAGAGGACTTACCTTGGCCTTAGATTCCACCTGCATGTTAGCA
Source organism: Eucalyptus guilfoylei (assembly GCA_016097605.1). Classification (NCBI taxonomy): domain Eukaryota; kingdom Viridiplantae; phylum Streptophyta; class Magnoliopsida; order Myrtales; family Myrtaceae; genus Eucalyptus; species Eucalyptus guilfoylei. The sequence goes on along the minus strand of CM027864.1, from coordinate 13,308,700 downwards.
CCGTTCAATAGGCACCCAAGCAATCACATCACAGATCGATACCTCGATCAATCGACCTAGTCGATTTCATGTCATTCGGATCATTCATCAGTCAATTCAATCCAATCAATCAATTTACGACATTAGATCAAAGCAATGATCAATCGACCTAGTTGATTACATGTCATCTCGACTCTTTCTTAGTCGCCTCATCTCATTTACTCAAGTTCACTGCTGAATTACGGCTCAGCGAGCACGGCCTACTTAAAACTTTGGTGGTAATGCTGAATTACGGCTTAGCGGGCACGGCTTACTAATTCTTCGGCGGTTAATGCTGAATTGTGGCTCAGCGAGCACAACCGGTTCCAAATTCGGTGGAATGCTGAATTATGGCTCAGCGAGCACAACCTAGATTAGGTGGTAATGCTGAATTATGGCTCAGCAAGCACAACCTTTAATAGGTGGAGAATTACGGCCTCGTAGGCACAACCATACGTCGGTGGTTAATTACGGCCCCAAATAGGCACTACCTTTATTAGGTGGTCAATCTTAATCTGCGTCATAACCTCACCCGATTATTCATCTACGGCCAAAGACTTTGTCTTCCACAATCATATTCCTCATTTAAGAATTATGTCTTGACCCAATACCCTTATGATAAAATACACAGTACAAACAGCTGTGTGTGGGGACACGGTCAGCCTTAGCCAAAATGCTATAATTTCCTTTTCATAACTCCCACATTTTCTGTAGTCCACTTAAATATTTTTGGCATTATCAATCGATGCCTGGTTATTTTTCAATTAATAACCAATGATTATCCAATTAAAGAATAATTCCCACTTTAAAAAATAATTCAATTCAGCATGAAATAAAGCTCAATTAAATAAACAGACTGCGCCACGACAATCAGCATAAAATTCGGTCGTCGGCTATCCCTGCCTAATTTCCGGAAAATAAATAAATAATTAAATAATTTCGAAAATTGATAAATAATTACTAAAAATCCAATTTAGGCCCGTAATGCTGATTGGAGCACAAACGGATCGGGAAAAAATTACGAGATGCATTCGATAAATAGAAGTACGTCTCTACTTGCTAATTACACTAATCAATCACCTAACATGCATTATTAAGTCACTAATTAAATTACTCTAAACTAATCTAACCACCTAATTGCACTTAATTAAATTTAATCAACCCTTGAGCATAATTAGCAAACTAAGAAAGCATTAGTGAGTAAAACTCACTTGAGCAAAGCGAAGACCAGAACACCATGACGGCGACTCGACGACGGCCGAACTTGGGCTCGCGACGACACCCACGAGCTTGGACCGGGCCTTAAATCGGCCCAACACAACCCAGCAAGGCTGAGCTTTGGCCTTGGGCTTCTGCAGGACTGCTGGTTGCGGGATTGGGCCTGCTTCTTGGGCCTAAGATGGGCTAAACTACTGAATTTGCTGGGCTTCAAGTGGGTTGGAATGTTGGGCCAACGCTTAGTTGAGTTGTGGGCTACAATGGCTTCTTGGGCTGCTGGAGTTGATGGGCTTTGCTGGGCTGGATACTGCAATTTTCATGGGCTAGTCGAGCAAAGAAACAGAAGGGACTTCAAATGGGCTAGGTCGAGTGGAGCACGGCCAGCTTGTTTCGGAGGTTGGTGCCGCGGACGAAGAGCAGCTTCGGTGGACGCCTGGCAGAGGAAGAAACGCTGGTGCTGCTTCGGTTTTCGTTGATGGACGAGGAGCCGCGTGGATGAAGACTTCGTGGAGAGCAGCGAAGATGGAGTCAACATCGTGGGCGCAAGGCTGAGAACTTTGACTCAAACGTGGCAGCTTCGGTGGGATTTTGGGCAGTTTGCTGGCGTTCGGTGGACTCGGACGTGGCAAGGAGCAGCAAGCATGAGACGAGTCGGTGGAGACGGCAGAGGAGACAGCAGATGGTGGGGCGTGGAGCAGCTTCGGTCCATGATGGGGAGGAGTTCGCTGGTTGACCGAGGGAGGTGAGGCCGCGTGGAGTGAAGCGATCGAAGGAGAGGGGTGATTGTGGTTAGTGGATGTTGGGTTCTTTTAGAGGAAATCAAGGAAAAGCTGATGCAGCTCATCCAAGACCGAAGAAATAAAAGGAAAGCAGGAAGAAGCCGCGTCGGGGGAGGCAGAAGTTCGAAGAAGAAGGGAGAGGGGGAATGGATGAGGGAGAGAGACGTGCGAGAATGAAGAACCGAAGGAGGGGATGGAAAAAGTCAAATTAAATATCTAATCCATCGTTAGCTTGCCCTAAAATTCTTCATGCATATCCATTGGTGTCCCCCAATTACTTTCTTGCTTGTAATTCCATGAATTAACAAATTCTAAAGCCAAAAGTTGCTGCCCTTTGTAAAGCTCCGAATTTCACTCCATTCTCTTAAATTTCTTCACCGATTCTCCAAACCGAGGTCCGATTTCCCTGAAGAAAAATCCCGAACAATTTTTTTATAAATCCCTGACACTCAAAAGCTCGACTTAAAAGTCCAAATTCCCTTTAATTTGGCTCGTACGAATTTCCACTAATTTTTCCGCGACGTCCGAACGATTTTCCGTAAAAATCTCGGAATCCCTCAACATTTTTCAGAAGATGAGTCGATGTTCCTAAAATAGCTTGTGACACCACAGAATTTTCAATTTTTGAAATCGAGTTCGAATTCACGATTAATTTTCATTCGACGCATTTTTAGCGTGACCCAGGCTCCTGGATAACTTTCATAAATTTTTAGTGCAAATGACCCGTGGTCGATTTTCTTCGAGTCACAATGAACCCACTCGACACATTGGCGACTCTCGGTTGTTGTGAAAATCTCGAGAATTCAAATACGGACACAGGGTACCAAAACAATAAGAAAATCAGTCTAGCGTCGGTCGACGAGAATTTTCTAATTCAGTGGTGTCACCCACGATTAGCCACACATCTTAGTCGAACCGTCTTATCTCTGATCTCTAATCGATTTTATACTGTGCCGTAATGGCCTCTAACAATGAGCACGGTTGAGAAGCCGATTGTTGGTCGAATTCTCAAGTCTATTTGCCTTAAAATCCTTAATGGTTTCCCCAGATAGTCTAGTTATCTCGAGAGTGATCAGCTTTGAGAACAGCACTATAGGCGCGTCAATGAAATGCCTGATTTATTCAGTAGAAAACAGGGTTGAAAATCTGGGATGTCACATTACCTTTCATTTAAATAAGTGAATATCATGTGCATGTCAGGTATAATAGTTACGTATTAATCATTGTTCGTCATTAGAATTAGGTCATTAAATTAAAATCAAGTGTCATATAGTTTGCATGTTAATTGAAAGTCACATGTCATGTTAATATAAACTATTTTTGTACATTGTGTAGCTTAGCCTTCATTTAAATAAGAGAAAATCCTTAAAAAAAAAAACATTGAGTGAATTGCGTGATAATTAGAAGTCATATTTAAGTTGAACATGTGTTTCTAATTAGTATTTGTTGCAAATGCTTGCATTGCATCAAGGTAAGTATTTACTCCCTACATTTGCAATTTATTGGATGCCATGCTTTATTTAGTGTTTAATAATAGTTGCGCACCCGTATGATTATTCACATGTTAAATGATAGAGTTAAAATCAACTCAGTCTGCTGCAAAATATTTTTAAAAATATATGAGAAAACGTATCAAAAGAGCATTAGAGTAATCAAGCGTAATTAAGTCCCTAAATTTATTCAATCTTTAGTTTGTAGTAGTAAGGTATTTCTCACAATACTTTACTTTGGTATCAAATCGACCCATCATAAATTGATTAGTGGCGACTTCTATATAAAAAATCATTTCCATGTTAATAACTTGAACTCTAAGTCGCGAATTGATAAGGGTTTGGGAGAGCTTGAGTTAAGTGATCGATTTTTCAGAATTTTTGCACTTAAGTGAGCAAGAAGAAACTAGTAACACTCCAATGAGCTCTTGCTGTACTTATCCCCCAACACAAGGTTAACTCTTTTCCTCTCTCAGATTTCAACTTAAAAGTTAAGAAAATTCTACAGTGATGGGCTCAAGTAACAATGCGCACAAATGTTTGTATCTCCAAATCACGTAAGGGTATTAAACCTGATTAGGGGCCCAGCATATGGGCTTAGACAAGGGCATAAAGTGAGAAATCTCGTCACGGCTTGACTGGGCAATGCAAATCTCTCATGACATTCACAGTGTTGAGTGGGTCAAAGACATTTGTTCATAACCAACTTTCGCTAAAAACTTTTAGAATCTCAACGGTTTTCTGCTGAGTAGCTTAAAGATGATAGAGTTGGCGCCGGTTTAGCAAGAACAGAAGTCCCGATGATACCTTGGTGAAAAATAGAGATCAAAAAGCACCAAGAAGAATACTTTTTATTGACCAGAAACTCCAACTTTGGATGGAAACTTTGGAGCGTGAGGTTTTCATGTTAAGTAGGGGTGAAAGACGTGATATTTTTGGTGCGAGTTTAGCAAAGAGTTTTAGACGCCTCGATGAAAATTGAAGGTTAGTGAACACCCAGAAGTCAACGCCTTGGACTTATTTATTTGGGAAAGGGTGAGGAAATTGATGATGTCTGGTTTTTCGGGAGATTGTCGAGCACCACTTCATCTTAAGGGAACTTAAATATCAATGCGAAGGTGGACAAAATGTGTGTAGGAGCCCGTGTTCAAGGATTGGAACTCGAAAGACTAACATAAAACCCTCGAATTAAACATTCCAAAGACAACGCAATTGCTTCCAAGTTTTGAAATGATCAAACAATGCGATAATATATGGGTCGGGAGTAAAAGCTATAGACTGATAACCGGACCTCTCGCGGCCTTTCTAAGTGTACCCACTGTTATCTTGTCATATTATATCGGCAGGGTCCTCCGGACATTCGCATATGTTGGTGCCATAATACTGCTCTATGTCTCTAAGAATCTGGATCTCTTTGTCTTTGACAAAATTTACCACAACACCCTGCAAAAGCAGACACGGATTGGCATTTGTAAATTGCAATGTCGATGAGATTTGTCGTTATACCCACGGCAAGAACAAAAAACTGAAAATAGGATTGCCGTTCCCTCCACTTCAAGGTTCATAATAGTTACCTTCCGCCCAAAACGGCCTACTCGACCGGCCCAATGGACGTACAGCTCTCTGCTGTTGGGAAGATCATAGTTGACAACGAGACAAACCTACAGAGTGTATTGAGAATGATTCAGTCGTCCACTTGCACAACTAAATGGTCGTGGTGCAACAGGGAAATAAGAAATTTGGCCTTCCGTAAAAGCAAGCATCCAACGTACGAATGAGTTGATGCACACGGCAGACAAAAACGGTAGAATGTCATCATCTGCATTATTGCGAAGTTAGTTTTCAGGACTAACCTGCTCAACATCAATCCCTCGAGCCCACACATCGGTGGTGATCATCAACCGAGTCGCCCCAGATCGAAATCCAGCCATTACTACATCTCTCTCCTTTTGAGGCATTTCCCCGTGCATGAAAGACACAGTGAAGTTAGAATCACGCATCTTTTCAGCAAGCCACTCCACCTGCTCGACAAATATAAGGAAGAAATGAAGAGCCACAGCACAAAATATAGATCAAAGAGAAATAGAGCAGTAGAGGTCTTCACAATCTCTAAGTCATCGAGATGTTTATGTTCCACCTCAAGTGTGGAACCCACCATGTACTGGTCGACGCACTGCAACCATACGAAGAAAAGGAAGGATGGCGTCAGAAGAATCTCATGATCCCTAGCTGCCATCAAATGCAACAAACCCAATGTAGCTCACCTCCAGCATCAACTCATCACGCTTCACAACAATCCTTATGGGATCGGTCATGAATCTTCCTGTCATCTCTAATATCTCAGTGGGGAGGGTCGCTGAAACTAAGACAACCTGCAGAGAATGCCACTCATGCATTAGCCAGTTGCGTACATGAACGTGTAAGAGTGACACCCTAAAACCCGATTGAATTTAGAACGAAGCAAATCATAGCAATGTGCTGAAAATTACAAAGTGCGCTTTATGGGGAGAGAAGCATGTCTCGTCGTGGCAAAAAATCCGCTACTCATCAGACAAGACGAGGAAAAAAGCAAGTGTCCTATTCATAGTAGAAGTGTGAAGCCAAAAGACGACCGTTTTATTCACCTCGTACATGCTCTAATGTCCAAATCATGTAGAAATTAAGGAGCAGAAAGGAGGAAAGAAAATTCCAGATCTCCCATATAAAACATAGACGCTTCATCTCGCAGCATGTTGACTAAAGCAGAAAGACCTTTTGGAAATTCTAAGAATCAGCTGAGGTGGAGAAGGGATGACTATCTAGATTGATGATGATCGAAAAGTGAAGAGCATTCCATTGCCAATCATGAAAGAGAAAGCTGAAATTGGATCCCACCCTTTCTTAGATTGGACTTAAAAAGAAGTAATGGCATTCGGTTTTTATTAGGATAACGCAATGGAATTAGGCCAAGGGGTGAGAATACTAGGGAACATTACTGGGGTTATTGCGTAAAAGAAGTCATCTTTTCTACCACTACATTGATTCAACATGAAGGACAGGCAACCTGAATATCCGGAGGAAGGAATCTGTAAACATCGTAGATTTGATCCTTAAATCCTCGGCTCAGCAACTCATCAGCTTCGTCCTGGCAAAAATATAGGTAAGTGAATAGAGAGAACTTGTTTTGCAGAAAGCAGAAGGAAGCCTAACAGGATCCAGAGTCGAAGGAGGTGATGCAGTGCACTCACAAGGACTAGGAGTTTGATGGCTCTGGTGCGAAGAGTTCTCCTCTTTATCATGTCGAGCACCCTGCCCGGAGTTCCGGACACAAGATGAACTCCGTGCTCCAATTTCCGGATATCTTCACCCATGCTCTTGCCTCCAACGCATGCATTGTGATAGCCTCCTCTCTTGTCCCACATCGCCTAGGGAGGGAGGTCTTGGTCAGCTTATAAGACTTGGGTCCCTCTAACCTGTGTAACGCGTTTTAAAGCCGTGAGGGAAAAGACCGTAGCTGGGATGGCGGTTCGTCCGTGCCAGGGCGGGTGACCCAAAGCGGACAATATTACACAGTGGGGCCCGGGATGTTACAAGTGGTATCAGAGCCGACTCCCGACCGCGCGTGAGGCCACAGCAAGAATGCTGTTCTGACGCCCGTGGGGCCACAGCGAGGACGCTGTTCTGTTAAGAGGTGGAGAGTGTGATAGCCTCCTCTCTTGTCCCACATCGCCTAGGGAGGGAGGTCTTGGTCAGCTTATAAGGCTTGGGTCCCTCTAACATGTGTAACGCGTTTTAAAGCCGTGAGGGAAAAGACCGTGGCTGGGATGGCGGTTCGTCCGCGCCAGGGCGGGTGACCCAAAGCGGACAATATTACATAGTGGGGTCCGGGATGTTACATGCATGGGCTAGCACGTTCCTATAATAACCAATAGCCAGCACAACTCTCTCCGTCTGACTCGCCAAATCCCTCGTAGGTGACAAAATCAGCACTTGCACACTGAACAGAACATGAAGGAAGCAAATTAGCTAAGACAAAATCGATGGCTACAAGGTAGCAACCAAATTCAAATTGCAACTTTCAGAGAGCCAAATAAACAAGGGTAGCTTGAAAAATCAACAAAACACAAGCAACAGAGTCACGGATACTTAATAATAGGAGCTTGTTGACGAGTGCATCCAGGATATTTGCTACACAAATAAGCAAACCCACATTGCAGTTTCAATTAAACTAATGCTCCTGTTATATAGAATCAATAATGTAAGAATAAAACTATTCGTTTTCCTTGATAATGAAGAAAACCTTTCATGCCTTGCAAGTGCCTAAAATACTCAGTTAAGAGGACCCACTTAAACATTCTGATATAATATACATATATAACCTGAAGAAGTGCATAAACTCAGGCTACGCTTAATTCCAAAGAAAGCTTCTCAAAACAAAGTTCATGAATAAATTCCATGGACTAAGGCTTGGACTTCTTTCAGGGCCATCCGAGGGGTGATGGTAAAACTAAAAGCCAGCATCCCTCTGCCTCAACATCAGAACATCTCAAATTCTTTAGTTAACGAGGCCGAAAATAAAAAATTCTTCCTGTCAGAGCGATCGAATTTCGTTACGCTAGAAATTCGAGAGAGAGAAAGAGAGAGAGAGAGAGAGAGAGGGTTTGCCGATTATTTATTTATTTATTATTAATCCGTGGTGTCATAGTTTGAGCTCTATAATGTTAATGACTCATCTCACCCTCCCAAGCAAAACCCAAAACATGCCTCAACCTAATTCCATAAGAAAATCGATAGTAAAAGAAGGGTCTCCGCTCACGAAGAGGATCGCGTACTCTCTTCCGGAGGTGTCCACGATCTGGCAAGACGGGAGGGCAAAGGTGGAGGTCTTGCCCGTGCCAGATTGCGCCTGAGCGATCACGTCTCGGCCTCGGACGATCGGCACCACCGCTCGCTGTTGAATCGCTGAGGGCTTGTCGAACCCATGGCCGTAGATCCCATGGAGGACATCGTCGCTCAGGCCCATGCGGTCGAAGCTCGACACGGCCTCCACGCCTGGCGCCGTCTCGAATGCCTCCGCCGGCGGGCGCGATCGGGTCGCCGGAACTGGCCTTGCCATCAAGGACGTCGCCATTACCGAATCCGAAGAGATGAGGAAAGGGCAAGAGAGCAGTCTCGTCTCTCTCTGGAAATGATGAGTGAGCAGGAGTGTGGAAGCGCTTGTCTCAAACAGGGCCAAATGCACTTTCTGTCAAATTAGGATATCAAGGATTATGTCAATCTCAAATCAGGATACCATCTGTCTAAAGTACCCTGATTTTATCAAACAATATCATGAAATGAACATCGTCTTAAAAAAAAAATCTGAAGTGACAATATCAAGTTAATTCAAAAAAATTACTTTGATCTTGGACATTTACATTTAAAAATCGCATACGATTTTGCACCTTGATTTTGGATTTTCTAAATTTTGAAAATATCTTTGACTGAGAAAAGCTAAAATAAAAAAATCGAGTCACTTCAAAACAGTTAAAATTATGGGTATTGCAAATTTTTCCAAAATGACTTTATTCAAAAATAAACTAGACACTTGTTACCATATTAGAAAAATTTTAATTTCATTCCATCGTGTTATGTGTGATTGTTATCTCTAAAAATTAAGATTTTCTTTATTAGTACCATAAAAAGCCCCAATCTAATTTTTGACTATTAAACTAATTTTTTTAGCATAAAAAACTCTTATTCAGTGCATCTATGATAAATTTACCATCCGTTAATATTTACTAAATTATATCAATACTGTAAAAAGTACAAAATATTGTACGTATGACAAACAAAGGGTAAAACCCTAAATTGCTAACTCATCAACTACCATGTCTTGTCTAATTCGGTAATTTGACTATAGAATTTAAAAGAAATTAGTGGAGGCTAAAATTGTCACATGTGTATTAATTTCGAGGTTTTCTATGGTAAAAAAAATTAGTTTAGTTTAAATTTGTCACATGCGTATGGGTTTGAGATTTTTCATGACATTAATCCTATTTTTTTTCGGTCAAGACCTTGAAAATCAAATTATGCAAAATGACAGCATGGGAAATTACATGTTTTTGACCTTGGAGATCTCATCACTGGGCCTTTCACTTATAATCCTAATTTCCAACGAAAATTTTGATAATTTCATCAAATTTCAATTCAAAATATGCCCAAAATTTGTTGAGTTAGCATTAATAATAGACGTGCCCCATGTATGAACTGCTAAAGTGAATTTCACTATTGATCTTGTACTTTAAATGTTTTGCTTGGATTCTAAATGCGTGTTAATGATCTAGCTAATTAGATTGATATGTTTTGGTGATTTTATTACGATTATTTAAGCATAAGTTGGAATGGTTGTACGCAAAAAAAAAAAAAAAAAAACCTTTTCTTAGGTCAATTTAACCACTTGAAAATGTACTATAAAAAAATCAAAAGTTATTTCTTTCATTATTTAAATTTCATTAATATTGTCTCGCAAAATGAAATGAGTATGAAAATATGTAGAAATAAGCGTATTGGGGGTCTTAAAACTTATTGTGAAAGTGCAATCGAGTCATAAAACCTTCAAGAAGTGCAATTAAGTCTTAATACTTACCACGAAAGTGCGGTCGAAACATAAAACTTACAAAAAGCGCAATCAATTTATAAGCTTGTCAAATTGGTCGAGTTGAGTCCTTTCATTAGTTGTACTTTTTGAAAAGTTTATGACTCAATTGCATTTTCATGACAAATTTTAGATTTTGATTATACTTTTTGAAAGTTTTATGATTTGATTATACATTTGTGACAAATTTTAAAACTTGATTACACTTTTTGAAACTTTTAAAATGTAATTACACTTTCTTGATAAGTTTAAAAAATTCCAATATACTTATCCCAGATAGTTATTAATATAATCACAACGGGAATTATTTAATTCTTACTATTCTCTGTCGAAATTTTTGTTTGAGTAGTTTCCTTCTATTCAGCTTCACATTTTTGTTTGGATGTCAATCTTATGTTTCCTATATTCTCAGTTTATTGATATGTTTTTATCATTTTATTACAATTATCTAAGCATCATTCGGAATGGTTGTATGAAAAGCAAACCTTCTCTTAAGTCAATTTAACCACTTGAAAATGTACTATAAAAACTCCAAAGTTATTTCTTTCATTATTTAAATATCGTTAATTTTGTCTCGCAATATGAAATGAGTATAAAAATATGTAGAAATAAGTGTATTGGGGTCCTAAAACTCATCGCGAAAATACAATCGAGTCATAACAAGAAATGCAATTAAGTCTTAAAACTTACCATGAAAGTGCAATCGAAGCCTAAAATTTTCGAAAAGTGCAATCAAGTTATGAAGCTTGTCAAATTGGTCAAATCGAATTCTTTCGTTAGCTGTTCTTTTTGAAAATTTTATGACTAGATTGTATTTTTGTGACAAATTTTAAAACTTGATTACACTTTTTGAAAAATTTACAACTTGATTATACATTATGTGGCACCCCTCGACGAACCCCCGATCCGATAGGGTCACCACAGGTACTTGTCACTTATCCTACTACAAGCCAGTCCTTAAAGCTTTTTAATTAAAGTGAAACCATAGTTCATAGGGGTTGATCAATAAAATTCTTCTCCCCCTTTTTCTTTTATAAAGGTCCCAGCGCAGCTCATCAACGGAAGCATAAACGAGTCTCACCATCCCTTACTCCAATAACAATAATGCAATGCACACCAACTATTTACCATATAAAACAATAAAGCTGAGTCGCTTTTATTTATATTTTCACGATGGACATCTTGGGTCGGTATAGCAAAATGCCAAGATTTTTAACTATACTTGGCTATAACTCAAAAGAGAACTCGATCCTACATCAAACATGTACACCCCTCCATCAACAAGCGTCGGCTATCCCCAAAAAGTGTCAGCTCCCTCCAGTCATACGCGCCATCACACCCAACCCGATGCATCGGGCGGCGGCGGCGGGTCAATCACCTCTCCACCTCTGGGTTCTGCAATGCCCTCTCCATACACTACTTCCAAAGCATACCTAAGCACCTCAAATTCCGGTATCGGGCCCTCTCTTCGCCCATCACTATAATAGCGATACCATGCTCAGTATTGATGGGGCATCCTTTGGGTTCTACCCACATCCACCCAGATGATGGATTTCATCATTACGTACTTCAGTCCTTCGGCGTGCCCAGGCATCGGCACGTGGAACTTCTCCTCGGTGATTTCCTTCGGTAACCCAAAACACATGGGAGGAGATAGGGGTGTTGCCATCTACATGCCTGAAATGGTTATTCAATAACCAATGAGACTACGTCTCGGCGAGTTCTATCCCCTAAGACTTGATTAGTAAACCAATATGCTAACCGGGCTACCTATGTACACACGGGTCAGAGGACTTACCTTAGACTCATATTCCACCTGCAAATCAGCACAGTTCAATAGGCACCCAAGCAATCACATCACAAATCGATATCTTGATCAATCGAGCTAGTCAATTACATGTCAGCCAAACCATTCACCGGTCATTTCAATTCAACTAATCAATTCACAACATCAAATCAAAGCAATGATCAATCAACCTAGTTGATTACATGTTAGTTAGACCATTTCTAAATCATTTCCAATCACCAAATCCCATGTACTCTCTCGGGAGTTATTTTCGCCAAATGACGTATGCAATGGACAGCACTCGTGCGTTCTTTATGGCGCCGTTTTCACCAATGATATCCTTAATCACCGAACCACGTATGTCCATAATGATGCATGTAATATACAGCACTCGTGCGTTCTTTAAGGCGCCGTTTTCATCAGTGATTTCCTTATCACCGAACCACGTATGTCTATATTGATGTAGGTAATAGACAGCACTCGTGCATTCTTTAAGGCGCCGTTTTCACCAGTGATTTCCTTATCACCGAACCACATATATCTATACCCTCGTACCTGATCGGTCTCAGCCAAGAGTATTCTTAGTTCGTTCTCACGATTTCCTCCACTTTACCACTCAGCCAAGAGGGTGAGAGAGAGAGAGAGGATAAGAGTGAGGGGGATGGAAGGCTCCACCAAGCCAATTTTTCCACACTTGGCCTCCAAGTTTCATTCTTGTCCATGTAATATCCCTTAGCCTTCATTAGGCCACCAATGCACTCCCCCACAACTCTCAAATGGTCCATTTGGCTAGGGGGGATGGGGAGTTACGAATTTTGGCCTAACTCCTCTCAATTGGACACTTCATCTCTCTAGATTTAATCTCACATGGTTTCAATTGATTCAATTGGTACTCAAATGCTTCAATTGATATTTTTCCTCACCCATGAATTCACCTTGCATCTCAAATTTACAACCAAAAATAATCCCCGGCCTTAATTGCATAAAAACGGTCCTAAACCAACTTTTTCTCAAAAAGTCTTGATTGTCAGAAAAATCTTCTGAGACTGAGTCAACGCTCCTAGAATTCATTGTGACACAACATAATCCTCAATTTCTGAAATCGGACTCAAATCGGCAGTTAATTTCACTATGACGCGTTATTAGCACGACGTAGGCTACTCGGTAGTTTTCAAAACTTTTTAGGGCAAATGACTCGTGGTCAATTTTCTTCGAGCCACTATGAACCTACTCGAATCAATGGCGACTCTCGATTGTCGTGAAAATCTCGAGTATTCAAATACGGACACAGGGTACCAAAACAACAGTAAAATCAAACTAGTGCCGGTCAATGAGAATTTTCCAATTTAGTGGAGTCACCCATGATCGGCCACACATCTCAGTTGAATCGACCTATCTCTAATCTCATATCGGTTTTATACTGTGCCGTAATGGCTTCTAAAGATGAGCACGGTCAAGAAGTCGATTTCTGGTCAAATTCTCAAGTCTATTGCCTTAAAATTCCTTAATGGCTTCCTTGGATAGTCTAGTTATCTCGTGAGTGGGCAACTCAGAGAAAAACATTGTAGTCGCGTCGATGAAATGCCCAATTTATCCAATCGAAATTAGAACCTGAAAATCAGGATGTCACATTACCAGTCGAATTTTGGAGGCTTAAGAGCTGATTTAGGCGGTTCGCCATTGAATTTTACCGAATCGGACTGGGTGAAGGCTTGCCGATTGTTGAACGTGTGTGGAGCTTTCCTAGAATCAACGGATTGTGCAAGACCGAGAGTGGAAATTGGGATGATTTAGCTTAATTTGTTTCAAGGCATCGAGAGGAGATTCCTTTCATGAATAGATGCATAGTTGATGTGCGAGCTGCTGTGGTGTTTCGAGTTAAGGCGTGATCAACAATTAAAGCATGATTGTTGAACTCGATGACCATAATTCAAGAATATCTTTAAGATTACTGTCACTCTCTATTATCCTTTTTCCTGTACTGTTATGGTAGTTAAAGGATTTCTTCAAAAATTCTTGATTTTTTTTTCCTGGCCAGTGTGTTATTTGGATTTAGCATTTCATTGTTTTTCTATTGGACAGTGAGGGATAGAGCCTACGTAATTGAAAATATATCCTTAAGGCTTTATTTTTTTTTTTAAATTAAAAAGCTACTAAAGGTATCTTTGTTCTTGGTTTTGGGCTTAGATCTCCTAATTTATCTTGTTATCTCCACAAAAGCTCTATCCAATTAGATTTGTTGGATCAGTGCAGTTCATTATACAGCTATGTATTATCCCTAGCATATTTCTATGATAAAACATAATCGTGGATCCATTAGAACTTACCTACGTGGATCTTACTTGGACATTGATATTTACCTGTATTAATCATGTAGAGTTTTTCCTTTGATTAGCATAAGGAGATGGCAGATGCCGAAGACATTCAGCCTCTTGGTGTTGATAATGGATTTGGCATGGTTAAGGTGAGAATATTGATGCACCGGTCCATTGCTATGGGCTTTCTTGGAGTGCACGGTAGTATTTGTGCTCACGTAATAACCTGAATTTGACAGGCTGGTTTTGCTGGAGATGATGCTCCAAGGGTTGTCTTCCCTAGTATGGTTTGTCGATCGAGGCACCCCGTTGACATGGTTAGTATGGGCCACAGGGTTGCTTATGTTGGAGATGAGGCCCAATCTAAAAGGGGCATGCTTACTTTGAAGTACCCTATGGAGAGTGGAATTGCCAGCAATTGGGACGATATGAAAAAGATCTGGCATCACACTTTCTACATTGAGCTACGCGGGGCTCTCGAAGAACGTTCGATGCTCCTTATTTAAGCAACCCTCAACTCGAAAAGCAACCGGGGAGAAGATGCCACTGATCATATTTGAAACGTTTGTCCCTGATAGTGTTGTCAAAGTTAACATGAAGACATAATGAGAGAGTTGATTTAATAAATGCAAGGTGTATAAATGGGGGTGAACTTTCACATGGAAACTTAGTAAGAGAGTTGATTTAATAAATGCAAGGCGTATAGATGGGGATGAACTTTCACGCGGAAACTTATCAAGAGAGTTGATTTAATAAATGCAAGATGTATATATAGGGCTGGATTCTTCAACATGGATTTTTTTGATTTGATTTGATTTGATTTTTCTTTTTTCTAACCACATCCCGACCTTAATAGCATACTTGATGTGTAACCTAAAGATTTATCCTTTTGAAGGTCCAAAGCGAACATCATATGAACTATAGTCGGCAAAAATCAAACGAGAAGGTTGCATCTAAAAAAAAGGCAAATGAATATAACCTCTCAACTTCCCACGTTGAGCAAGTAAGAGACGGAGCGTGGAATTTATAATTCCAAAGTTTGAGCGAACTTTGATCATACACTTGTCTTTAGTGAGCTTAAACATTTGTGATCGTGAGAGAAATACCAAAAGAGTGACTTAGTGAGATAGTGTGATCTACTACTAAGTGTTTGCACTCAAAGTTGTAATCTCTTGTTGATTGCATAGTGGAATCCAACAAGAAGGCTGTTAGCGTGGGAGAGTGGACGTAGGCTTGGTCTAAGCCGAACCACTATAAACCTTGTGTTCTTATTCTCTTCCTTAACTCCTTTATTTTGTTCGAAGTTTATTTTATTCAGCATATATTTGCCAAGGTTTAGTTTAAACACCTATTCACCCCCCTCTAGGTGTTCATACTAGCACTTTCAATTGGTATCAGAGCCAAGTGCTCGGTTTATAAAAGTGTTTTTACTTTTGAGCTAAAGATCTTCTATGACTAGTATCTTGGCACCAGGACTTATGGAAGGGCAAAGCAACATCAGGCCACCATATTTAGATGGAAATGAATACAACGTGTGGAAGAACAAAATGAAAGCATTCCTAAGATCTAGAGATCCATTGCAATGGGATGTTGTGGAAAAAGGAATCAATCCCATTGCTACATCTACATCAAATAAGATTGGCAAAGACAATGAAACCAAACCCCCCGCTCCTATGTCTCAGACGGAGTTGTCCAAAAGAGAAGCGCTTAATACTAAAGCCATTTATTCTTTATGTTGCGCTTTGTCTCCTATTGAATATAACAGAATTTCTTCATGTGAAACAGCAAAAGAAGTTTGGAAAAGACTTCATGTTACATATGAAGGAACCGATCGTGTAAAAGAGACAAAAGTAAACTTCCTGCTCGGCAAATATGAATCATTCAAGATGAAGCAAGGAGAGTCGATTGGAGATATGTTCAGCCGTTTTACAGAAATTATAAATGGTTTAGCATATCAAGGTCAGCAAATTTCTTCCCCAATGAAGGTCAACAAACTCTTGCGAGGTCTCTCAAAAGATTGGAACCATGTCAAGACCTCAATCTGGGAAACTCAGAGGATTATGCCACTCTCCGTTGATGAATTGATTGGCACTCTTTAATCCTATGAAGTGGAACAAATCAACGACGAAGATTCCGAAGGTAAGAAGTCCATCACTTTAATATCTAATGCTGATTCTGATGATACATACTCAGAAAATGACATGGACGTTGAAGAACTTGCTTTTATGATCAAGAAATTCAAAAAGCTGAGTAGAAAAGGAAGGAAATTTGATGGAAGAAGACAATACAAGCAGAATGGGCAGAAAAGAACAATGAAAGAAGATGATGAGCAAGGAAATATATGTTTGATGGCACATTCAGAATCTGAGTCTAACTTAGACATAGACTCAGAATCAGAGTCTGACTTGGACACAGACTCAGAATCCAATGAGGAAATTGAGGTAAGCCATTCAAAAATTCCTCTCAAACTTTTAAAGTATATAAATGAGCTGTGCTTAAATCTCAAATTTTCTCTTAAAAGGATCTCTGAACTTAAAAAGGAAAATTCTTGGCTTAGGCAACATGATCTTTCTCAAAAAGAAAATTTTGAAATTTCGCAAAAAGATTTTCTATAAACAAAAGAAAGTCGTGATTTACTTGTCAAAGAAATTGATTCTTTGAAGAAAGAATTTTCAAATATTTCGACAAGATTTTCAAATGGTTCAAAAACATTAGAGCATATCCTTTCTATACAAGTACCTTACAATAATAAGTCGGGACTTGGTTTCAATAAGGAAAGTGATTCTCTAATTGATTTTCCTAAAGTCAAAGAGAGACTTAGACAAAGACCTCCAAAGGCATTTTACAAAAATCATTTTCAAAAAGTATTTGTAAAACCTGTTGGTGGAAATGCCTTCAAGTGTTCAAATTGTGGAGATTTGGAACACTTTGAGAAAGAATATCCAAAAGTCTGGAGATCTATTAAGAAAGATTGGATAAAAACAGCATACTTTACTAACTCTCATGGACCCAAGAAAAAATGGGTACCAAAGAAAAGATGAGTTCTTTTTTGCAGGAAATAAAGGAAAAGAAGAAATTGGTAAGGAATGTTTTTGGGCACATAATTCTCATTATGCTTGAAATTCGATATATCATTAGTTGATTCAGATTTTATAATGATCATATTTTTTGATTTGCTTTATTGAAAAAAGAATCGTGTAATTATTATTCGAGAGTTGAGATTTGATACGTGTGGTTATTTTTTTTTTTTTTGATATTTTGCTTAGAGACAAATGAATTTATTTGGCTTGATTTTATACTCTCAGATTTTATCATATTTTGCTAAATAGAAATCTGTTTTACGTGATTAATTTATTATGCAAAATATTCTTTCTTAAATACTCAAGGATTTCATTCTCCCTGATTTTATTACACTATGACTAAGAGAGAATTTATTTTTCAAAATATCATTGTGCATAATATTCTTTCTTTGAATACTTTGTTATGTTGAATTTTGAAAGAATATCTGATTATGGAGATTTCATATTTTGCTCTAACAAAATGGAAGGATCCAAATTGATGGATACCAAAAAGGAAATGAGTGCATTGCAGGAAATTCAATAAGGCAAGAATGATTGCAAATCTACGCAGATTTTGGTGCAATTAGAAAAGAATCTCATGCGAAGATTGGTAATGATTTTTTTTGGTATATTTCAAACATATACCATGGGTAAGAGAATATTTTTTATCATCCCGCCTTACAAATTTCTACGTGCATTTATCATAATTTTGGATGATTGTTTATTATATTGCAAACATCTTTTGTCATAAATATAAGGCATTGCAATTTTGGCACATGATAGAAATATCATCTTTCTTTTTGTGAAATGCATTAATAATAGATTTATGCTTAAGGAAATCTCTTTAATCTTGAAATATATTATTGCGTATATATGGATACTCTTGCTATATTCTTAGAAGATGTCTTATATCTAGCAAGTTTGATCTGCAAATCAAAGGAAGATATTATGTGATATTTTTCTGCAAAGATTATTATCTATTAGACAAGATTTTGCAGGTAACAATAGAATGTTCCATATGAATTTTGGAAAGCTCGATCAGAAAATTGTTGAGATTCTGAACTATCTTCTGGAGGCTCAAAGATTCCCTTCCTTGTGCAAAGTTTTTGCAAATATAGTTAAGGAAATCCCTAATGTGTCGTACAAAAGGTTGAGTAGTTCTGAATTTTAATTTTATATATGCTATTCAATTTATTTATTTGAAGAAAGGGCATTATATATTATGTGGATATTATTAGAGCTTATTTGTGCAAAAAGTTCGTTAAGATTATGCAGGTTGAATTCGAGAAGAGCTTGATTGAAGAAAATGAATTTTTGCCTCGAATTTCAAAATGCAAGTGATTGTTGCGGATGTTGTTGCTACAAAGGGAATAATGGAAAAATATTATGTTCAACATGCACAAGCAACAATTGTTTCTATTTGCAAATATTGTCATGATGACAGGAGGAGAAAGCGAATCCAAAAATAAAAGGAAAAGAATCGAGACCACCTCAAAAAGGCAACAAATTGAGGGGGAGCATTGATCAATTATGGAAAGATCTTTTTGAATCGATCGTGATCTTGATTATTATGGAAGGAAGGAAAGGTAAATGTGTCAGAATTTGTTAAGTTCTAAAAAATCCGGTTAGTGCATCTTTTATTACCTTTTGTCATTAATAAATCTTTTATTGATATTATCATTTTATTATGACAAAAAGGGTACGTGAATTTTATGATGCATCCGTGATTTTTATCGAATATTTGCTGATATATATATGATCGAAGTGAGCTATATTTCATATCTTTAATATTTGATTACTTTATAAAAGCTGATTTTTTTTTTCAGAAATTGTGTTTCATACAAGATATATTATCGTTTTATATTCTCTATGTGATACTATTTCCATTGTTATCGCTTTTTGATTATGACAAAAAGGGGAAGAGAATATAAATATGCATATGTGTTGAGAGATTGATATTATTTATTGCATAATATTGAGCTGTGATTATTTTTCAATACATTGTTATGCTCAATCTATTTGCTGTCTTTTGATTCAAATCACATTTTTTGAAAATTTAATTTGATGATTGATTTATCATTATTTTAGAAAGTGTGATTACACATCTGCATATTTAGAGATTGTTTTGTCATCATCAAAAATGGGGAGATTGTTAGGGAAATCCCTTATGATGTTTTGAAGTTGACAAAATAAATCAAAGGCTACTAACGTGTTTATTGGTTGAGTAATAGACTATGCAGATGATAGAACATATAAATGATATTATCAAAGTCTATACCTGGAAGAACCAGAAGACTAAACATAACACATGTCCAAAGTCTATTCTGAAGATTTCCAGACTTCTTTATCAAAATCTGAAGACTACCAAACTTTAGTGTCAAAGTCTGTTCTACATCAGAAGTCTGCCAACTCTGACAAATTCCAGACTGAACGTGAATGTAGAACCAAAAGATAGACTCTATGCTGAAGTTAAAGCAGAAGATAGACTCTATGCTGAAGCTAAAGCAGAAGACGGACTCTATGCTGAAGCTAAACTTATTCAGACTGTGTTAAGACCTTAAGGCTAAATCTGTTCAGAAGTAAAATATGTTCAGACCCAGATTGTAAAGTCTATTGCACTCAGACTCAAATTGTAAAGTCGATTGCTCTAAGACTTTACATCCAGATTCAATAGAACATAACACAAGCCCAATCATATAACGGCTAGTGATCTGGTTTGGATTCTACATCAAGATTGATTTGATTGACTCAATCTAAATGATTGAAAATTAGATCTTGAAGACAAGAACTTTCTATACGAAGAAGCTCTACTTATGGAAACCAATATTCTGTTTGTATGGGCGATTGGAATCAATTTGGGATTTTACTTTTGTCACTCAACGGCTACCAAATCTTCTAGATACAGATCTGTCCAACGGGTAGATTGGAAGACGATCCTCAAGATACTGTCCAACGGCTAGTTTGGAAGTGAAGGAGTATTTAAGGAGATGAAGGACCGATGAGCAAGTAAGAGACGGAGCGTGGAATTTATAATTCTAAAGTTTGAGCGAACTTCGATCATACACTTGTCTTTAGTGAGCTTAAACGTTTGTGATCGTGAGAGAAATACCAAAAGAGTGACTTAGTGAGATAGTGTGATCTACTACTAAGTGTTTGCACTCAAAGTTGTAATCTCTTGTTGATTGCATAGTGGAATCCAGCAAGAAGGCTGTTAGCGTGGAAGAGTGGACGTAGGCTTAGTCTAAGCCGAACCACTATAAACCTTGTGTTCTTATTCTCTTCCTTAACTCCTTTATTTTGTTCGAAGTTTATTTTATTCCGCATATATTTGCCAAGGTTTAGTTTAAACACCTATTCACCCCCCTCTAGGTGTTCATAGTAGTACTTTCAGACCTTTACTTGTTCTTTGAAGCTATGAAGGCATGAAAAGCTCAAAGGGACAGTAAGCAACATAACTGAAGTGTCTTGTAGATGCTGATTTGGGAGGTTACATCGATAGTAGGAGGTCAATCAATGGATATGTTGTTTTCGTATTCAACGGAGCTATGAGTTGGTTAAGCAAGAGACCGAGCACGTTTTCTTTATCTACAACTATGGTAGAGTACATGGCCCTTAATCATGCTACTAAGGAAGTGATCTAACTGCACAGCTTGTGTAAAGAGCTTTGTTTTGAACAAGGAGGAGGTAAAATTGGGTATCATAACTAGAGTGCTATATTCTTGGCAAAAAAAGTGGAACAAAAAACTGTAGTATTGGAGAAAATTGACACATAGGTGAATAGTGCATTGTTTTTTTTTTTTTATTAAGGGAGGAAGTGCATTGTTTCATCAAGTGGGAGAATGTTCGGGTAGGCTCGTGCTCCCCATCAACTGTGTGGGGACGGCACCCTCACGATGCTAGAGCGTTTTTATAATTTGAGTTCATATTTTTTTGGTACTTTGGGCTAGGGCAAAAAATTGATGAAATTAGGCAATATGTACCCCTTTTCCCAAAGGAATGTACACGTCTTGCTGGACTGACTATAATGAGAGCATGCATCAGCTATGGTTATGGAGTCTTGCTTCATGCTCAATGTTGATGCTCATAATTGACTCAGTTGGCATGTGCTTGTCATGGGATGAGAGAAATAAAATATTTGGAGAGAAATAGGCTATAGTCACGTGCATAAGCATGGGTGATATATAATACATATCGAACTATCACAAGCATCTCTCCCAAGTGTTATATCTTGGGCTACTAATGCATTCCCTCTACTCCATATAGATTTTTGGAGGCCTTATCATATCGCTCATCGCGATGGGTCACTTTTCTTTTTTACAGTGTTTGATGATTATACTCGTGCCACCTATGTTTTTCTTTTGCAATCAAAAGGTCAAACGTTTTCCTATCTGTCGAGTTTCTTCTCCTTGATTAAAAACCAGCTTGATAAATGTCCAAAGAATTCGTACATACAATGGACGTGAATTTTTTACTAATAAATGCATCTCTTTTCTCTCCTCCCATGGAATTCTCCATGAAAGCTCTTGCACCTACTCTCCCAAAAAAAATGGGATTATAGAGCACAGATATTGACATCTCCTAAAAGTGGCCCCTGAGCACTCAAATATCAGGCATCTATTTACAAAGTATTTTAGGGTGATTATGTGGTCACAATAGTCTATTTAATCAATCGTAGACCAATTCGAATTCTAGAAGGACGGACTCCATTTGAAATGCTTTTCGAAAAGATGCCAGATATTAACCACTTAAGAGTTTTTGGCTACTTGTGCTATGCCTTTAAAATTGGCCCTCGAAATAAGATGGATCCTTGTGCAATTTAGTGTATCTTTATGGGGTACTCCCAATTGCAAAAGGGTTACAGAGTTATGGATATGTTTATGGGGCGTTCCCTTGTTACTCGAGACATTATTTTTTCATGAAGATATATTTCCATTCTAGGAAATGACACCTTCATCTAAATCGCTATGCCAAAATCAAACAACCCGATTTAATTTAGAACGAAGCAAATCATAGCAATGTGCTGAAAATTACAAAGTGCGCTTTATGGGGAGAGAAGCTTGTCTCGTCGTGGCAAAAAATCCGCTACTCATCAGACAAGACGAGGAAAAAAGCAAGTGTCCTATTCATAGTAGAAGTGTGAAGCCAAAAGACGACCGTTTTATTCACCTCGTACATGCTCTAATGTCCAAATCATGTAGAAATTAAGGAGCAGAAAGGAGGAAAGAAAATTCCAGATCTCCCATATAAAACTTAGACGCTTCATCTCGCAGCATGTTGACTAAAGCAGAAAGACCTTTTGGAAATTCTAAGAATCAGCTGAGGTGGAGAAGGGATGACTATCTAGATTGATGATGATCGAAAAGTGAAGAGCATTCCATTGCCAATCATGAAAGAGAAAGCTGAAATTGGATCCCACCCTTTCTTAGATTGGACTTAAAAAGAAGTAATGGCATTCGGTTTTTATTAGGATAACGCAATGGAATTAGGCCAAGGGGTGAGAATACTAGGGAACATTACTGGGGTTATTGCGTAAAAGAAGTCATCTTTACTACCACTACATTGATTCAACACGCGCGACTAGGAGCAAAGGTATCTTTCTAATCTGAAATGTTAATCCCCAAAAGGGGTGAGTACAACCACTAAGCAGTAAAGATCCACCAAACTACACAATGCATCAAACAGAATAATTAAGGTATCATGAATAAATCACATATCATTCATGCATTCAAGCACACCTTACCTTGGAGCCATGCATATATCTTTAGTCTTGACCGCCAAATCGTCCACATAACATTCGATGATATAGTGGAGCAAAGTCCCTAGGGAGGAAAGTCATGAACGTTGCGCCCGCTTTCTTTGAACCTAAAATGTATAACTTTGTATCGGAATATTCCCTTGGGAATTATTAAGGCCGTCATTTCCTCTCCACCATTTGGATCCATTCTTGTATTGATTGTTGCCGGAATATCCATTCTATCCGTAGCTCGGCGATAGGCAAAAGGAATGCGTCCTTTGGACTGGCATTGTTTAAGTCTATAAAGTTAACAAAACACTCTGGCATCGTTTAAGTCTATAAAGTTAACAAAACACTCTATGATTGGTCATTCTTCTTTTTCGCTGGCAAAATATTTCCAAGCCGAGCAGGGTATTCATTTCAGCAACTTTGATAAGTTAGTCGAATTCAGCTACTAGGTCCGGATGAAAAGAATTTGGTTTCTACACGAATATTCAACTAAGATAACATCTGTTTCTCTCGTCAACCGGTGACTAGGCATATAAAAGTAGATAACATGCACATGCACGTGCCCATAGACGTGCAGATTCCCTCTTTTATCAACACAGGTAATAAATCCAAGATGTATAAATAAAGATGAGTTCTTCTAGTGCTCACGGAAAGGTCAAAAGCCCATATATATCTGCATTGAACAAGAATGCCTTGGATTAGAAGTACGTAGTTTTGTGAAGGTTAACGTGGAAACTTGATAAGAGCGTTGATTTAATACGTGCGAGATTTATAAATAAGGATGGGTCCTTCAACAGAGGTTTTTCTATTTGATTTGATTTTCCATGTTTTCTAACCACTTCTTGATCCCACTCGTTTTCTTTTGTATGGCCAAGAACGGAAGTCCTTTGCCTTTGCAAGACTCCTTCAAGTCATACCCACAAGCACTAGAGACTCGTTGATTTAATTTTTTTGCTGACAACTTGTGAATTTAATTCAATGTACCGCAACTGCTATCCCTGTCCATAATGTGAATAGCTTAAATGTCGACTTTTTTTTACCTTTCCATTGAGCTAGCAATCACTAACTCAAATATAACATGTCACAAAATATCTTAAGAGCAAAATAATTAGCAACACCTAGCCACACTTCCTGAGTAGTTAAAGATTTGATCATACCCAAGTAGCTTGTGGTGCAAAGTGTGACTCCTAGAATCTCATCCAAAGAACAAAATAAAATAAAATAAAATAAAATAAACATTTCTAAGCATAAACATTTCCTGAGAACAGAATGATTATCAAATACACCCTAGACTATAACTCCAATTTTTAGCCCTAATTAGGGATCCCATTTACTTCTTCATAGTGTGGATAATTTCACTCTTAATGGGCTCATTTTCTTAGTAACAATCTAGATCCAGAAATAATTTTGTCAAATTCAAATGGGAGTATTTCAATTTGATAAATTTAGCTTACTTGAACATTGAAAATTCAAGCTAATGTGCTTCAATTGATGCAATTCAAGTCGACCCATTCTAAACTAGTGTTCAATTTGATAAATTGGTGTTCAATTTGATCATTGGACCTCAATTTCATTTTGGTGTCTAATTTGTACCATCATGTAAACGTCGATTTGAATTCATTAGGTCACCTCAAATTCAATTGATCATACCAATTGATATTTTATTATATCAATTGAATTCGATTGCGATCAATTTGGTGATTGGGAGTGGAAATTGCATAAATGCGCTAATGGATTAGAAAATCTAGAATTTGTGTACCCATTAAATCCGAGCGCAATTGATGCTATTCATGAGGTGATTAGGCAATTTAAGTCAATTAAGGTGTTGATAAAATGTTCGATTGATTTAATTTGGGAAATTTAAATTAGTTATTTTCAATTTAGCCCAATTCTCTTTCAATTTGACAGAACTTCCTTACAATTTGCATAGAAGTTTGAACTAGAGACTAGTCGAACCGGTTTAGACCGGTCTGAGCAGCCTTCGACAAGTTCCAGCCATTTCCCGGCCAATTTTTGGTAGCTAACGGCAACCATGATTTGGCCATCCTCTTTGCCAACTAACCCTTATCCCTTATGCATGAAATTACGAAAATGTCTGGAGTGTGAAATTACGAAAATGCCCTTGAACAATGAAATTACTAAAAAGCCTTGATTAGTCAACCAATGAAGAGGCAATCTTGACCATTCATTTATTCCTTTAACTTGGCTATCCAAGATGACAAGTCGTCTATCCAAGTGATCACAATTAAGCCAATGAGAAGATTGCTTACTTAGGAAGACTCATTTAGAGTCTTTAGATCAAACCAAAGGCTAGGATTTCATCTAGAGGGGAGTATATAAATATTTTGCCTCTAAAATTTGAAGGGGGTTCATTCTTAAACACACACGCACGCATGTGCACGTGCTCTCTCTCTCTCTCTCTCTCTCTCTCTCTCTCTCTCTCTCTCTCTCGACTAAGCAAGTGGCCAAAGCCTTACTTGCTATCCATCGGCAGGCCATGGCTTTGTACCAGCAATCCACCACATGAATCTTCGGCCTGCCCCCTCATTAGTCGTAACACTCGACACCGACGTTTTTTGCTGGAGACCACGATCCAACGCCATTTCTCTTTCGGCCCAATGCTTGTGCTTCACACCAGTGATTCCATCAGGCGGTTCTGAATCTTCCTCTGATAGTTGATGATGGTCCATTAGCATTCCGATCCTTGTTATGCCAATCCTCAACGAGTCCTTGAAGTTTTGTGGTCAGACCTAGCTCAGATGTTCATAGGACCTACTCCAATTCCTTAATCTTCTTTGATTGTTCATTTTAAGCTCAATCAAACTTGTTCTCACATCTTGTTTTTGTGCAATTTATTCAAATTTTAGGAGCTATTCTCCATCCCATCATGAGGATCATTGGTAGCGAAGTAGCTCTATTGCGCTTGAGATTGATCATGCTAAAGGTAGGTGTTCCTTAGAACTCTTAAAATATGTCCGATGAAGCAAGATCCGTCCATAACGATTCAAGGATCGTTTATGAGGGTTTGGGGCTAGGCCTTGCGTTAGAAATGGCTAGGGATGATGATAGAATGGCCAAAATCGATTATTTGATGTTTGATCGTTTTATTGTTGATGATTCATTGTTCTGAAAAGTTCGTATGCCTTCTAGACCAGAAAGCTTTGATCGAGGATATGAGCTATTATATGACCATATCTAATGAAAGTGTGTCCTTGACATTTGTAAAGCATGTTTTAAGCCTCGATTTGATATATTATGAGCTTCAATCGAACATCATTTACTAGATGAAACTTGCTTCGAAATATACGATAAGAATCTATAAAACTGATAAGCTCACCTTATTGCTCTATTTTTTTATGTACATCGGCAGTTTGTCGAATTTTTGTAATTTTTTGAGATGCGATTTTGGTGTCGATGTTTTATGAAATTTGTTCATCACATCCAGATATAGATTACATAAAATTTTCGTAAAAATTGAATGTTGTTCGGTTGGCACAATCCTCCTTCAATCTTCCGTTTTTGTCTTTAGATTTTGGACTTCCAGCTTGACCTTTACTTGTTCTTCGACTTTGCAAATCTAGAATCGGTATCTTTATGAAAAGCATTCATCGTGTGACATCCCAGATTTTCAACCCTGTCTTCTACTGAATAAATCGGGCATTTCATTGACGCGCCTATAGGGCTGTTCTCAGAGCTGATCACTCTCGAGATAACTAGACTACCTGGGGAAGCCATTAAGGATTTTAAGGCAAATAGACTTGAGAATTCGACCAGGAATCGGCTTCTCGACCGTGTTCATCTTTAGAGGTCAATACGGCACAATATAAAATCGATTCGAAATCAGAGATAGGCTAGTTCGACTGAGATGTGTGGCTAATCGTGGGTGACCACTAAATTGGAAAATTCTCGACGACCGGCACTAGAATGATTTTCCTATTGTTTTGGGACCCTGTGTCCGTATTTGGATCCTTGAGATTTTCACGACAATCAAGAGTCGCCAATGAGTCGAGTGGGTTCATAGTGGCTTGAAGAAAATCGACCACGGGTCATTTGCACTAAAAATGCCTAAAAGTTACCCGGTAGCCTAGGTCACGCTAAAAATGCGTCGAATGGAAATTAACCGTGAATTCATTGCAACAATGGAGTTAAGTGGATGAAGCGCACAGAACAGTTTGTCAAAATGCCCTTTAGACATCCCTTCGAAGTAGTTTACGATTTTTGTGTAAATCTGAGAATGGGATGTGGTGTAATAATCTCATTATTGCGTAGACTTAATTTTGCCTACGTTTCTTTGTCGTTAAGATCGAAAATCTGAACACATTTTTTTTTTCGTCATTCTTTGTCTCTCTGTATCTTGGAGTATTCCCACATCCGTCCATGGTGATCGTCCGAGAGAGATGTTCGAGGGGTGTGGATGTGCATACAAAGGAATCGATGGCCGAAAAATGAGAGAAATTGATCGGGGACGCCGCCAAGAACCAGGTCGCCATGAATCCCACCAACTCCGTCTCTGATGCAAATTGGTTGTTCGGGAGGAGATTCAGGGATCCTTCGGTCCAGAGTAATATGAGACACTGCTCGATGTCGATGCTGCGGTCGCAGATCGGCAAGGAAAAATCTGCGAATCGCCTTTCTCTGGGAGGAGCATGTGAAAGCCAACGTTTTTATATCAAGCGTACGCAGACGCGGAGATGGAAAGATCCGAAGGTCCGATGTTTGAACAAGAAGACAAGGATCATCAAGGGCGATGACTATCTTGAGTATCTCCTCCTAAACCCCAACCATAGTCTCGAGGATGATCTGTTGCTCCTCGATCCGGAATTCATTGAGAAGTCCAATGACAACACTCCTTGGTCTGACAATGGGATTCGAAACCCGAACCCATTTGATGATCCCGCCGTTTGGCACATGTTTAAGGGACAAACATGGTAACGGGAACAAAGGTGCCGGTTCATCCCATGCGGGTTCCTCCTGGGTGAGCAATGACGGCGCAGAAGATTGCTTCAATCCATGACCAGAGGATTGGAACTATTTCTTACCAAGGCTGCTCGCCAATTGGTCAGCGCCTCCACTTCCATACAATTGCAATTGTTCTCTTGTGATTATAGAAATCATTCATACTCATGGTGCGTTCGATCATTCTTCCAATAGAAAAGAAACTTTTCTTGATGATTATTCTGTGTGAGTAGTTCATGTGTGGTCGAACACTATCGCCAAGTTCTGTGTTTGATCATGCCCTGATGATGTTTGCCATTTGCTAATACTTTTTGTCACGATATCTCTAATGCTAGTTGGTGTTGTTTTTGACTTGAATTAAGTCATGTTAGTTATTTTCTTAGTCATTTCAATGATCAAATGCGTTTTCTAATTCATCATTTTCTTTGTCTTATGGTTATGGGTGAGATGATGCTGCTGGATCCAAGTCCTAAATGATTATTAGTACACGCATCGGCATAGGCCGATGAGGTAGACACGAAAATTTTTCGGTGGTGCGTGTCTAGCAAAATTGCCATGTGACGTGTACACTTACCGGGGGAAAGATACTGTTTAGCAGATGGACCGGAGGCACCCTTTGAGTCTTTGGCTTGATTAAGCGAAGGGGACTTCGATTCTTTTTGCTCAAATTTCATTGAATTGAGGGAATCTATTTTTGATTTGTTTGGCAAAACGAGGAGAGAGATGATAACACCAAATATGGGTTCGGAGGAACAATGACTAGAGGGTCATTGGGAATACGCTTTGGTAGCTATGGATCTCTACAACAACAAAAGCTGCTCCTCCAAAATGGTGGGTTGCAAATCCAATCGACCCCGCTTCCTCTGTTGCCGCTCCAAAAGCCGAGCAAGATGCCAAATTACTTGGGGAGGCTCGTTCACTGGATTGTCAAATTCACTGGCAGGAAGAAAGTGGGCATGCTCTTCCTTTGTTTGATATCCACGGTGGCTTTTACTTGGGAATAAAACTGATCTTGTTGATAAGAGCCTTGCCGGGGATGGAGACATTAAACTCTACAAAACCGAACCCCGACGGCAAGGTTGCTTGCGAAACATGCACCAAGACCAACATGGTCATGGTGTTCAGAGAAATTACCACCAAGGCCAATGAAGACTATGAGAAAATTGTCCGTGACACATGCAGGTCTATTGGATTTGTGTTTGATGACGTTGGTCTTGATGCTGATTAGTGCCAAGGTTCTGTTCAACATTATGTAGCATAGCCCTGATATTGCCCAAGCAGGCCACGACCTTCGTGCCCAACGTTGAGGAAGCTGAGACTCCGATCCACAAGATCAAGCGCAAGGTATGGATCTTATTGTATATTTCGGAAGGTTTCGGCTTATATGATGTTGTTGATTCCGTTCCAAGAATTTATTTTTTTTCCCCTTTCAATCCTAGTTTATGTGCTTTTGATACCTCCATACTCGATTTGTTCGCATTTATTGGATTGTTAGAGAATGTCATTACATGCATGGGCTAATATGTAGTGCTCTATTTATGGAGGCGATATAGAGATACTTAATGGGTTTTCAGGTGTCCCTTGTTTGGTTCTAATGTGTTTTATTTGCTGTCCTTACCCCTCATAGATTTGATTCTGTGGAATAGCATAAATGAGCCAAGAGAGTAGAATTGCATTGATTTACTATTTTGATGTATGTATTTCATCGAGGATGAAAATTTGATGATGCATAATTTCGATTAATTACTTCTTGGAATATTCTTGAAGTGGGGTTATGTCCAAAGGGGACTTTGGAACTAATATGACTGGAATCATTGAGATTAAGAAGTATCTGACTTTCATTTTCAAAATGAAAGATTTGGGTGAAACAGATACTATCTTAAGTATTAAAATTAAAAAAAATAGTGGGGGTTATTCTTTGAGCTAAAGTGATTACATGGAGAAGATGTTGCATAGATTTAAACATCTTGTTTTCAAATATATGAGTACTCCATTTGATTCCTAGTGGAGAGTTTTTAATGTGAGTGATATTGGTCTTTGCTGTATGCGATACATTATACTAGACCTGATATTACTTTTTGTACATGCAAGTTGAGTAAATACTAGTAATCCAAGATAGAACATTGGAGGGTTATCTTATTGTTCTATAATAATTCAGCTATATTAGAAAGATATACCGATACTAGTTGGATTGCAAGTGTGAGAGATAAACAATCCACTAATGGATTAATTTTCACATTACGTGAATGTGTTGTTTCTTGGGGAGCAAGAAACAAATGTGCATAATTCACTCAACTATGAAACTTGAATCATTGCTTTAGCAGAATTTAAGAAAGAGGCTAAATGGACTATGAATTTGTTGTTAAATATCAAATTATGGCCTAGTCCTATGCCTCCAATTTCTATCCACTGTGATAGTCGGGCTACTTTAGCAAGAGCCTATAGTAGCACCTATAATTGTAAGTCTAGACATATTAGTCTAAGACATGAATATGTGAGACAATTGATTAAAGATGGTACTATAACAATTGTCTATGTAAGGTCAAGTAATAATCTTGCCGATCCATTGATGAAGGCTTTACCAAGACACATGGTAATAATGATCTCACAAGAAATGGGGCTGAAACCCCTTAATTGAAATCACCAATAATGGTAACCCGACCTTTTTATAGAACATCACAAGTTACAAGGTTTAATGGGTAAGAACAAGTTATTGAATGTGATTGTTTGATACTGACGTAGCCCTGATATGAGAAGTTAGTATCGTCTGTTACGTATTGTAGGTTGAATTGAATTCTTAATGAAGTATAGTACAAATTTGTAATGTGTTGATAGTAACAGAAACGCATGGTAGATACTTCACCTATATGAGCTTAGAAGTGGTGCCGCTTTTTATGAAAGTTAGGGTTGCTTTCTAGAGAGCTCATGAAACAGGATCAAGCACAAGGCCATAATAGTGCGGAGTAATATAGAACTTCTCGTTGAAACAAGAGATTAGTGTATGTGCGGTATGTCCGGTTCTATTATATAAAAGTACAAGTTTAAAGCCGAGCTACTTGTCACTTTGATAGAGCTTTGAGATTCTTGCACTAAGTAAAGGTTTAACTCGAAAGAGACCTTTATGTATGTATATTAATCTCACGAAAATTTGGGCTATATATTTCTAACGTTTTATTTCTTGTTTTGTTTTATAAACAAAAGTGGGGGATTGTTGGTAATTTGTTTATAAAACAAATAAAGAGGTTCCTTGTCCCACATCGAAAAGATGTAAGTGCGCACGTGGACGAGATTTGGCACTAACCAACGATCATTATTAAAAATTCGGATTTATTTTTATAAAAAATTAATTATAAAGTCTTATTGAAACAGTGCGACTGTTCACGAAAAGTTACAATTATTTTTTATTTTTTATTTATTTAATTTCGAATTTTTATGTCTTTTCAATGTAATCTTTGAGACGTACTTGTTCATTTTACAACATTTCCCGAAAGGTTGTCTTTGTTCTTTTGCAACCTTTTGAAGAGTTGCCTCTATTTGCAAGACAAAGATAAGTACGTATGTTTTGAGATCACACACACATCTTCTTCCATTTTTTTCGTTTTTCTTTCGAAAGAAACTACAGCCATTGTTTTTATTGTTTCCCATGAGAGACCCTGGAGAAATACTAGAATTGCTATCTAGTATTCTCATTTGAGACTTTGTTGTATCCTGGAGGAAATTTGCCGGTGACCATTAGCAATTTTTTGGGGCAAATAAATCTTTAAAGAAAGTGATATGACGTCTCAAAGTCCGATTTGAGTACTCTAAAGATCCGACTTCATTGTTCTACCCAATTCGAAGCCATAATTATCCAACAATTGCGATGTTAATTTTCAGGACTAACCTGCTCAACATCAATCCCTTGAGCCCACACATTGGTGGTGATCATCAACTGAGTCGCCCCGGATCGAAATCCAGCCATTACTGCATCTCTCTCCTTTTGAGGCTTTTCCCCGTGCATGAAAGACACAGTGAAGTTAGAATCACGCATCTTTTCAGCAAGCCACTCTACCTGCTCGACAAATATAAGGAAGACTTGAAGAGCCACAGCACAGAATATAGATCAAAGAGAAATAGAGCAGTAGAGGTCTTCACAATCTCTAAGTCATCGAGATGTTTATGTTCCACCTCAAGTGTGGAAACCAACGTGGTTGGGGTCGTACCTTCCGCTTAGTGTTGCAGAATACAACTCCTTGGCTTATGGGGCAGTTGTCGTATAGATCGCACAGAGTGTCAAATTTCCAGTCTTCTCTTTCCACTGGCACCATGTACTGGTCGACGCGCTGCAACCATATGAAGAAAAGGAAGGATGGCGTCAGAAGAATCGCATGATCCCTCAAATGCAACTAACCCAATGTAGCTCACCTCCAGCATCAACTCATCACGCTTCACAACAATCCTTACGGGATCGGTCATGAATCTTCCTGTCATCTCTAATATCTCAGTGGGGAGGGTCGCTGAAACTAAGACAACCTGCAGAGAATGCCACTCATGCATTAGCCAGTTGCGTACATGAACGTGTAAGAGCGACTCCCTAAAAACTGATTTAATTTAGAACGAAGCAAATTGTAGCAATGTGCTGAAAATTGCAAAGTGCGCTTTATGGGGAGAGAAGCATGTCTCGTCGTGGCAAAAAATCCGCTACTCATCAGACAAGACGAGGAAAAAAGCAAGTGTCCTATTCATAGTAGAAGTGTGAAGCCAAAAGACGACCGTTTTATTCACCTCGTACATGCTCTAATGTCCAAATCATGTAGAAATTAAGGAGCAGAAAGGAGGAAAGAAAATTCCAGATCTCCCGTCAAATTTTGAATCCCATAAAACTTAGACGCTTCATCTCGCAGCATGTTGACTAAAGCAGAAAGACCTTTTGGAAATTCTAAGAATCAGCTGAGGTGGAGAAGGGATGACTATCTAGATTGTGATGATTGAAAAGTGAAGAGCATTCCATTGCCAATCATGAAAGAGAAAGCTGAAATTGGATCCCACCCTTTCTTAGATTGGACTTAAAAAGAAGTAATGGCATTCGGTTTTTATTAGGATAACGCAATGGAATTAGGCCAAGGGGTGAGAATACTAGGGACCATTACTGGGGTTATTGCGTAAAAGAAGTCATCTTTACTACCACTACATTGATTCAACATGAAGGACAGGCAACCTGAATCTCTGGAGGAAGGAATCTGTAAACATCGTAGATTTGATCCTTAAATCCTTGGCTCAGCAACTCATCAGCTTCGTCCTGGCAAAAATATAGGTAAGTGAATAGAGAGAACTTGTTTTGCAGAAAGCAGAAGGAAACCTAACAGGATCCGGAGTCGAAGGAGGTGATGCAGTGCACTCACAAGGACTAGGAGTTTGATGGCTCTGGTGCGAAGAGTTCTCCTCTTTATCATGTCACCCTGCCCAGAGTTCCGGACACAACATGAACTCCGTGCTCCAATTTCCAGATATCTTCACCCATTCTCTTTGCCTCCAACGCATGCATGGGCTAGCACGTTCCTGTAATAACCAATAGCCAGCACAACTCTCTTCGTCTGACTCGCCAAATCCCTCGTAGGTGACAAAATCAGCACTTGCACACTGAACAGATCATGAAGGAAGCAAATTAGCTAAGACAAAATCGATGGCTACAAGGCAGCAACCAAATTCAAATTGCAACTTTCAGAGAGCCAAATAAACAAGGGTAGCTTGAAAAATCAACAAAATACAAGCAACGGAGTCACGGATACTTAATAATAGGAGCTTGTTGACGAGTGCATCCAGGATATTTGCTACACAAATAAGCAAACCCACATTGCAATTTCAATTATACTAATGCTCCTGTTATATAGATAAAAAAATGTAAGAATAAAACTACTCGTTTTCCTTGATAATGAAGAAAACCTTTCATGCCTTGCAAGTGCCTAAAATATTTAGTGAAGAGGACCCACTTAAACATTCCGATATAATATACATATATAACCTGAATAAGTGATAAACTCAGGCTACGCTTAATTCCAAGAAAGCTTCTCAAAACAAAGTTCAGGAACAAATTCCTTAAGGCTTGAACTTCTTTCAGGGCCATCCGAGGGGTGATGGTAAAACTAAAAGCCAGCATCCCTCTGCCTCAACATCAGAACATCTCAAATTGTTGAGTTAACGTGGAAAACCAAAAATTCTTCCTGTCAGAGCGATTGAATTTTGTTACGCCAGAAATTCGAGAGAGAGAGGGTTCGCCAATTTTTTATTTAATTTTTTAAAATAATCTTTGGTGTCATAGTTTGAGCTCTATAATGTTAATGACTCATCTTACCCTCCAAAGCAAAACGCATAACATGCCTCAACCTAATTCCACAAGAAAACCGATAGTGACAGAAGGGTCTTCGCTCAAGAAGAGGATCGCGTACTCTCTTGTGGAGGTGTCCACGATTTGGCAAAACGCAAGGGCAAAGGTGGAGGTCTTGCCCGTGTCGGATTGCGCCTGAGCGATCACGTCTTGGCCTCGGACAATGGGGACCACGGCTCGCTGTTGAATCGCCGAGGGCTTGTCAAACCCGTGGCCATAGATCCCACGGAGAACATCGTCGCCTAGGCCCATGCGGTCGAAGCTCGACACGGCCTCCACGCCTGTCGCCGTCTCGATTGCCGCCGCAGCCACTGCCGCCGGCCGCGATTGGGTCGCCGGAACTGGCCTTGCCATCAAGGACGTCGCCATTACCGAATCCGAAGAGATGAGGAAAGGGCAAGAGCAGTCTCGTCTCTCTTTGGAATTGATGATTGAGCGGGAGTGTGGAAGCGCTTGTCTCAAACAGGGCCAAATGGACTTCGTGTTAAATTAGGACATCAAGGATTATGTCAATCTCAAATCAAGATCTGTCTAAAGTGTCCTGATTTTATTAAATAAGATCATGAAATGAACATCATCTCAAATAACTCTGAAGTGACGATAGCATTTAAAAATCACATATGATTTTGCACCTTGATTTTGTATTAATTTTGGGGTTTTCTATGATAAAAAAAAAAAAGACTTAGTTTAGCTTAAATTTATGACATATGTATGGGTTTGAGATTTTTTGTGACATTAATCCTATTTTCTTCCGTCAAAACCTCGAAAATCAAATTACGCAGAATGACAGCATGGGAAATTACATGTTTTGACCCTTGGGGATCTCAACGTTGGTCCTTTCACTTTTAATCCTAATTTCCAACGAAAATTTATGATAATTCCATCAAATTTCAATTCAAAATATGCCCAAAATTGTTGAGTTAGCATTTATAACTATCGTGCCCCATGTATGAACTGCTAATGCGAATTTCCCTATTGATCTTGTACTTTAAATGTTTCCCTTGGATTCTAAGTGTGTGTTTATGATCTAGCTAATTAGATTGATATGTTTTGGTGATTTTACTACAATTATCTTAGCATAAGTTGGAATGGTTGTATGAAAAACCAGCCTTTTCTTAAGTCAATTTAACCACTTGAAAATGTACTATAAAAACTCCAAAGTTATTTCTTTCATTATTTAAATATCGTTAATTTTGTCTCGCAATATGAAATGAGTATGAAAATATGTAGAAATAAGCATATTGAGGTCCTAAAACTTATTACGAAAGTGCAGTCGAGACATCAAACTTTCAAAAAGTGCAATCGAGTTATAAAACTTATTAAATTGATCGAGTTGAGTCCTTTCGTTAACTGCACTTTTTGAAAATTTTATAATTCGGTTGCATTTTTGTGATAAATTTTAAAACTTGATTATACATCCGTGACAAGTTTTAAAACTTGATTACACTTTTTGAAAATTTGAAATGTAATTGTACTTTCTTGACAAGTTTAAAAACTTTGAATGTACTTATCTCGGATATGTATTAATATAATCTCGACGGTAATTATTTAATTCTTACTATTCTTTATTTAAAGTTTTGTGTGAGTATTTTCCTTTTATTCAGCTTCACATTTTTGTTTGAATATCAATCGAGTGTTTCCTATATTCTCAGTTGATTGATATGTTTTGGTGATTTTATTACAGTTATCTAAGCATAAGTTGGAATGGTCATCGAAAAACAAATCTTTTCTTAAGTCAATTTAACCACTTGAAAATGTTCTATAAAAACTCCAAAGTTAATTACTTTATTATTTAAATATCGTTAATTTTGTCTCGTGATATGAAATGAGCAGGCAAATATGTAGAAATAAGCATATTGGGAGTCCTAAAACTTGTCGCGAATGTGTAATCGACTCATAAAACTTTCAAAAAATGCAATTAAGTCGTAAAAATTGCCGCGAAAGTGCAGTCCAGGTATAAAACTTTCAAAAAGTGCTATCGAGTTATAAAATTTGTCAAATTGATTGAATTGAGTCCTTTCATTAACTGCACCTTTTGAAAGTTTTAGATTCGGTTGCATTTTTGTGATAACTTTTAAAACTTGATTACACTTTTGGAAACTTTTACGACTTGATTATACATCCGTGACAAGTTTTAAGACTTGATTACACTTTTTGAAAGTTTAAAAACTCAATTATATTTTCTTGACAAGTTTAAAAATTTTCAATGTACTTATCCCATATATATATATTAATACAATTCTGGCGGGACTTATTTAATTCTTCCTATTCTCAATTGAAAGTTTTGTCCGAGTTTTTTCATTTTATTCAGCTTCACATTTTTGTTTGAATATCAATCTTATGTTTCTTCTATTGGGGTGTTTATTTATTTTTGCTGCTCTAGAAATTGGTCACTGGACATGTACACTTTTCTAAGAAGGCCGCCTATGAGATATATATTATATCTTTTTCCATTAACTTTCGCTTTGTAATAAATTTAAAACCTAAGATAACATGCGAATAAATGGTATACTATCACGAATCTTTAATAATATAACATGTAAGACTCTAGAACCTTTCTTACCGTGGATGACACTTAATCGATTATGTCATTGGGCGTGTCTGAACTCTCAACCAAAGCTTGTCTCTTGCTTTTGTTTTGGATTTTGTCATTCGGTTCTGAATCGGAGAATGAAAAGGTGAATCGAATGGAATTTGACCCTTTTATATGTAATTCGAAGTTGGGTTTCGTTCCCTCGTCTGTATTGACCGATGCACGTCCATGTTAACTGTCAAATTTTAGAGGCTTAGGAACTTATTTAGGTGGTTCGCCATTGAATTTTACCGAATCTGATTGGGTGATGGCTTGCCGATTGTTAAATGCGTGTGGAGCTTTCCCAGAATCAACGGATTGTGAGAGACCAAAAGAGGAAATTGGGATGATTTAGCTTAATCTGTTTCAAGGAATTGAGAGGAGATTCCTTTCATGAATAGATGCATAGTTGGTGTGCGAGTTGCTGTGGTGTTTCG
This sequence comes from Eucalyptus guilfoylei, assembly GCA_016097605.1. Taxonomy (NCBI): domain Eukaryota; kingdom Viridiplantae; phylum Streptophyta; class Magnoliopsida; order Myrtales; family Myrtaceae; genus Eucalyptus; species Eucalyptus guilfoylei. The sequence goes on along the minus strand of CM027864.1, from coordinate 13,271,347 downwards.
AGTTAAAGCATGATCAACAATTAAAGCAAGATTGTTGAACTCGACAACCGTAATGGGTTGGAAAGTCCGTAAATATCTTTAAGATTCTCATCACTCACTATTATCCTTTTTCCTGTATTGTTATGGTAGTTAAAGAATTCCTTAAAAAATTCTTGATTTTCTTTTCCCTGGCTAGTGTATTATTTGGAATTAGCATTTCATTGTTTTGCTGTTGGATAGTGAGGGATAGAGCCTGCGTAATTGAAAATATATCCTTAAGGCTTTAATTTTTCTGAAATTAAAAAGCTACTAAAGGTATCTTTGTTCTTGGTTTTGGGCTTAGATCTCTTGATTTATCTTGGTATCTCCACAAAAGCTCTATTCAATTAGCTTTGTTGGATCGTTCAGTGCAATTCATTATACAGCTATGTATTATCCCCAAGATATTTCTATGATAAAATGTAATCGTGGATCCATTAGAACTTACCTACGTGGATCTTACTTGGACATTGATATTTACCTGTATTAATCATGTAGAGTTTTTCCTTTGATTAGCATATGGAGATGGCAGATGCCGAAGACATTCAGCCTCTTGGTGTTGATAATGGATTTGGCATAGTTAAGGTGAGAATATTGATGCACCGGTCCATTACTATGGGCTTTCCTGGAGTGCATGGTGGTATTTGTGCTCACGTAATAACCTGAATTTGACAGGCTGGTTTTGTTGGAGATGATGCTCCAAGGGTTGTCTTCCCCAGTATGGTTTGTCGATCGAGGCACCCCATTGACATGGTTAGTATGGGCCACAGGGTTGCTTATGTTGGAGATGAGGACCAATCTAAAAGGGGCATGCTTACTTTGAAGTACCCTATGGAGAGTGGAATTGCCAGCAATTAGGACGATATGGAAAAGATCTGGCATCACACTTTCTACATTGAGCTACGTGGGGCTCTCGAAGAACGTTGGATGCTCCTTATTTAAGCAACCCTCAACCCAAAAAGCAACCGGGGAGAAGATGCCACTGATCATATTTGAAACGTTTGACCCTGATAGTGTTGTCAAAGTTAACATGAAGACATAATGAGAGAGTTGATTTAATAACTGCAAGGTGTATAAATGGGGTTGAACTTTCACATGGAAACTTAGTAAGAGAGTTGATTTAATAAATGCAAGGTGTATAGATGGGGATGAACTTTCACACGGAAACTTATCAAGAGAGTTGATTTAATAAATGCAAGATGTATATAAAGGGATGGGTTCTTCAATGTGGATCTTTTTTGATTTGATTTGATTTGATTTTTCTTTTTTCTAACCGCATCCCGACCTTAATAGCATACTTGACGTGTAACCTAAAGATTTATCCTTTTGAAGGTCCAAAGCGAACATGATATGAACCATAGTCGGTAAAAATCAAACAAGAAGGTTGCATCTCAGAAAAAAGGCAAATGAATATAACCTCTCAACTTCCCACGTTGACCAAATTTCAGCTTTAACATGGGATTGGGACATTCGGAAGGTCCAAAGCGAACATGACATGAACCATAGTCGAGAAAAATTCTACATGAGGGTTGCAGCTTGAAAAAGACAAATGAATATAATTTCTTGAAAGTTTTCTCAGCTAATTCTCTGTTCCTCTCTCCAGAACATTGCTCCGCAATCACATGAATCCATTCCACCAAAGAAAAAAGAAAATCACATGTATCCACTCTCAGAAACCCCAATCCAGCATACAAAAGACCAAAAAAATGCGACTTCTGAGTTGGTCGGTTTCTCTCTTAATTTTCAACATCTACTCCGGAATAAGAAGGCCCGCTCTAAAATTACAGCAGTCTGAAAATTGTAAGTGGAGACATTCTTCGAACATGGGACGCGCTTCTTCCCCATTAGACGTCTCCCACACGACTTATGTCCATCTAATTGTAGTGCTCATCACAGCTCTCTCTAAATAAGGTCCATTCACAAAATTTCGAGTGGAATAATGTTTTCTTTTTCTAGTTGGCTATAATATGTAGTCGGTCAACTACGCAACAAATATTACGTAATATTTCTAGCGGAATAATGTTTTATTTTTTTTATTGGTTTTGAAGTTTCCCGTAATCATTTAAGTGACCGCAAGTATAAATAAGGTCCATTCTTGAAGTCTGAGGGGAAAGTTCCTGTTAACCATCTCAAACTGATTCTCGCTTCTGCCTTCTTATCTTGAACCAGGAAAACACTAAGAGAGACTGAGAGAGGGAGAGAAAATGTCAAGGACTGAGCAAGTTGTTTTAGAGGAGCTTGAGGAAGTGGAGAGGAGGATAGCGCGTCTCAGATGGGAGCTCGACCTTAAAGTGAATGCCTTGTTGTTGCGTGCTAAGCGGGCCGTGAATATCAATCGCCCGGAAGCCCACGTGGCAGCGACGCGAGCCAAAGTGCAGGCAATTCGAGAAGAGATCGCCCGGGCTGAAGAGGATCATGCTGCGCTCCTCGTAGAATTCATTGAAGCCTAATGGCGTAACGATCTTCTCCTCTAAGATCGAGTATACGTTTGCTTTTATGGGCATCCGAACGTTAAGAGAAGCATAATGGGGTCTGGGGTTTTATTGGATAAGGTTGTAAGAATGATATACTTATATAGTTGGGAGAATAATTGTTTCTTGGATATGGTTCTTGAACTTCAAGATTGATAATAGTGTTTTCTTGTTTCCTGGTCGTCCGGAGAATAAGAAATAAAGATATATAGAAGTGTTTCTTGGATCCCGCATTGAATATGTTTGGAGTTTCTTTGTTTACAATGCTCACAGCTTTTAAACTCGTAAGTTTAAAGTGTACGGGGCTGTCATACGATTGAAAATATCTTTCATCCATTTCTTTTTATATATGATTCTATATAATTCTTAAGTGTCAGATCATTTTCGTATTTGCCAATCATTTAGTCGCAATGAGTATGATGCAGTGGGAAAAAAATGTTATAGAAAAGAAATGTATATAGATGAACTTCAAGTATATACAATTATATAATTACGCATTATGTATTGTCTCAAAAGTCCAAATATAGTTTCCGCGTGAAAAATTGTCTTTGCTGGTGCAGTGGGAAAAAAATGTTGTATGATCTAATAATTAATTTATCCAACATGGAACTCACATAATTAATTGTCGAGACGGCATTGGTCCACAAGCTCCGAAATCTTTTGCTAGAGATCATTTAGGTGATCACCCCCGTCTTTAGTCTTGACCGCCGAATCGTCCACATAACATTCGATGATATAGTGGAGCAAAGTCCCCAGGGAGGAAAGTCATGAACGTTGCGCCCGCTTTCTTTGAACCTAAAATTTATAACTTTGTATCAGAATATTCCCCTGGGAATTATAAAGGCCATCGTTTCCTCTCCATCATTTGGATCCATTCTTGTATTGATTGCTGCCGGAATATCCATTCTAATCCATAGCTCGGCGATAGGCAAAAGGAATGTGTCCTTTGGACTGGCATTGTTTAAGTCTATAAAGTTAACAAAACACTCTAACATTGGTCATTCTTCTTTTTTGCTGGCAAAATATTTCCAGGCCGAGCAGGGTATTCATTTCAGTAACTTTGATAAGTTAGTCGAATTCAGCTACTAGGTCCAGATGAAAAGAATTTGGTTTCTGCACGAATATTCAACTAAGATAACATCTGTTTCTCTTGTCAGCCGGTGACTAGTTATATAAAAGTAGATAACATGCACATGCACGTGCCCATAGACGTGCATATTCCCCTCTTTTATCAACACAGGTAATAAATCCAAGATGTATAAATAAAGATGAGTTGTTCTAGTGCTTACGTCAAAAGCCCATATATATCCACATTGAACAAGAATGCCTTGGATTAGAAGTACGTAGTTTTGTGAAAGTTAACGCGGAAACTTGATAAGAGCGTTGATTTAGTACGTGCGAGATTTATAAATAAGGATGGGTCCTTCAACAGAGGTTTTTCTATTTGATTTGATTTTCCATTTTTCTAACCACTTCTTGATCCCACTCGTTTTCTTTTGTATGGCCAAGAACAGAAGTCCTTTGCCTTTGCAAGACTCCTTCAAGTCATACCCACAAGCACTAGAGACTCGTTGATTTAATTTTTTTGCTGACAACTTGTGAATTTAATTCTATGTACCGCAACTGCTATCCCTGTCCACAATTTGAATAGCTTTAATGTGGACTGTTTTTTACCTCTCCATTGAGCTAGCGATCACTAACTCAAATATAACATGGCACAAAATATCTTAAGAGCAAAATAATTAGCAACACCTAGCCACACTTCCTGAGTAGTTAAAGATTTGATCATACCCAAGTAGCTCGTGGTACAAAGTGTGACTCCTAAAATTCATTTTTCCCCGATTCAATCTCATGTGGTACTTCCTAACTAATAGAAATGTTCCCCCACGATTTTACTCTTCACTAACGTATAATCAACACATGACTCCGTATTCCTTTTCTAGTGTCAAGAAAACTTTGCTTGCCCGCCTTTGGTACGTCGCGAGTTCGAAGGGCATCGGGCGAGTATAACCTTGATTGGTGATAAGTGACGTCTTTTCCTCATATTTCAAGGCCAGTCGTATTTAGTTTTACCTGCATCTAAGGACAGTAGTTTGTCGCCGTCCGTTGAATCTACCGGTTGCTTCGTCCGGGGCAAGGCGTAGTTGCCTTTCAGACAAGCTTTATTCAAGTCCGTCAAATCAAGGCAAATTCTGCGCTTTCCACTGCTCTTCTTCAGGAGCACCACATTGGCCGACCACTCCAGATAGTTCAGTTTCCGATGAAGCTTTGCCTTCTTCAATCTTGCCACTTTGACTTGAATCGCATCTTGCCGATAAGGGGCAAGTTTCTCTTTTCTTGTCCTACAAGGACTTTATCCCGTTCAACGTTCGAATGGGAGCACATTATCGTGGGCTCGGTTGCTTGCATATTTGTTGGTACCCATGCGAACAAGTCAGCATATTCAGGTACGCATTTGACGAATCGTATTCCACTTCCGAACTATCACGACCCTCCCAAAATGAATTTCGACATGGTTCACGGATCGTTAAGGCGCGCATGACAACGTTTTTATTTCTCTATTTCTCTGTTTCTCTATTCCTCGGAACAAGTTTGCAACAGAAATCCGTTTGGTAACACAGTTTCATTTTTTCTATTTATAGAACAAATTTCTATTCCAGAAATAAATTTAGAGTAGAAATCAGAAGCTAAAATTTTTAGCTTTTCTACTTCTGGAACAGAAATAAGAAATTAAAACTTTCTTCATTGTTCACTCTCGTCATAGGCCGTCGCCCACCTGCCACCCATGGGATGCCGGACACCCATCGTCGGTTGCTGGCTGCCCACCACCAACCCCCTGCCATTGGCTGCCCGCCACTGAACGCCGGCGGTCGGCCATCAAACTCCAACCGCTCATCACCTACCGTCGGCTGTCGGATGTTGGACGCTCGTTGGTCGTTGGCCGCTCATCGCCAACCACAGGACGCTGGAGGCCCATTGTTGACCACCGGATGTCCCTCGCTGACTGCTCACCGGTCGCCACCGGTCGCCAGATGTCGACTGTCGGACTTTGGCCGTTAGTCACCCACCGTCAGCCACTGGTCTCTGGTGGTGGACGTTGGATGCCGGACGCCAGGCACCGGACTTTGGATGATGGCCACTGAACGTTAGACTCTGACCACCCACCATCGATTGTTGAACGCTAGATGCCGATTGTTGGACGTCAGACTCCGGCCACCGAATGCCGGCCGTCACCGCTCCTAGAAATAAAAATTTTATTCTCTTATCAAACGAATTTTTATTCTAGAATTAGAAATTCTGAATTGTCATCAAACACGTTTCTTTGCTTAGAAACTCGTCCACGGAATAGAAATTGAGAAATCGATTTTTGGCTAGAAATTGATTTCTATTCCAGAAATTTTGTCATGCGCGCCATAAGTGGCCACGAATGTCTCTATGGGGAAGTGGTACTTAACTTCTCAAACCCTAATGACCGTAACTTAAATTGAAATAAAATTCATAAACTAGTCACATTTATCATAATCCACATCGAAATGACTTATGATTAAGGCCATCAAGAGTAATACAATGGAGCAATAACAACGATTCAAAGTATACTCACAAGAAAAAGATGAATGAAAATGAAACACCAAGAATTCTAACTTGAATATGCTCAAAAAACGAATCACGTTTAACAATGAACCCTTCCGCGTTTATGATTTGGGTTGCAAACATGTTTAGCGAATGAACATTTTGATCAAATCAATAAGTGGTTAGTAGGCTTATGCACTTAAATTAATCAAAAAGATTGGAAGCAAAAGTTCATATATTTACCTTAAAAAAACCAAAGGCAAGGACCGGTCTTCATGCATGGATTCATTGCCTTGCGGACACCGAACTCTCATGTTGATTCTTCAAGGTTCTCACCTTCAGCCCTAGGAGTAGCTAGGCATGTTACCGTGAGTATCTGAGTTCGTGACCGTGAGGGGCCGAGTTCAGCCGTGAGTGACTGAGTTTCAACGGAATCCAACAGTATGCAGCCGAGTTTGGATCCGAATTTGCTCATGGCCTATTGCTCTTCCTTCTGCTGGATGTCCTTGTGTGATTGAGTGTGTTCTCTCGTGGCTGAGTAGTACTTCTATCGAGGAGTGAGCATAGTTCAGATGGGCGGTTCCTACCCTATAATCGAGAATCACCCACTAAATACTGATTCCGAAAAATTGGAATCTTGAACCGCCCATTATTTCCATGGATTTGGCCAGTCCGATTTGGATGAGGCTCAAAGTGAGGCTCATCGGTTAGGCGAGGCTCGGCCTTGCCTAGATTTGGTGAGGCCAAGCCTCGCAGTGGCCAGGTGAGCCTCCGGCAAGCTTGTCGGATCTCACCTAGCTGGTCACTAGCCATGGGAGTACCAAACGCATGAGGAATGAGGAAGGAGGAAGGAGAAGAGAAAAAGAAGAAGAAAAATGAATACAACGTGTGGAAGAACAAAATGAAAGCATTCCTAAGATCTAGAGATCCCTTGCAATGGGATGTTGTGGAAAAAGGAATCAATCCCATTGCTGCATCTACATCAAATAAGATTGGCAAAGACAATGAAACCAAACCCCCCGCTCCTATGTCTCAGACGGAGTTGTCCAAAAGAGAAGCGCTTGTTACTAAAGCCATTTATTCTTTATATTGCGCTTTGTCTCCTATTGAATATAACAGAATTTCTTCATGTGAAATAGCAAAAGAAGTTTGGAAAAGACTTCATGTTACATATGAAGGAACCGATCGTGTAAAAGAGACAAAAGTAAACTTCCTGCTCGGCAAATAAGAATCATTCAAGATGAAGCAAGGAGAGTCGATTGGAGATATGTTTAGCCGTTTTACAGAAATTGTAAATGGTTTAGCATATCAAGGTCAGCAAATTTCTTCCCCAATGAAGGTCAACAAACTCTTGCGAGGTCTCTCAAAAGATTGGAACCATGTCAAGACCTCAATCTGGGAAACTCAGAGGATTATGCCACTCTCCGTTGATGAATTGATTGGCACTCTTTAATCCTATGAAGTGGAACAAATCAATGACGAAGATTCCGAAGGTAAGAAGTCCATCACTTTAATATCTAATGCTGATTCTGATAATACATACTCAGAAAATGACATGGACGTTGAAGAACTTGCTTTTATGATCAAGAAATTCAAAAAGCTGAGTAGAAAAGGAAGGAAATTTGATGGAAGAAGACAAGACAAGCAGAATGGGCAGAAAAGAACAATGAAAGAAGATGATGAGCAAGGAAATATATGTTTGATGGCACATTCAGAATCTGAGTCTAACTTAGACACAGACTCAGAATCAGAGTCTGACTTGGACACAGACTCAGAATCCGATGAGGAAATTGAGGTAAGCCATTCAAAAATTCCTCTCAAACTTTTAAAGTATATAAATGAGCTGTGCTTAAATCTCAAATCTTCTCTTAAAAGGATCTCTAAACTTAAAAATGAAAATTCTTGGCTTAGGCAACATGATCTTTCTCAAAAAGAAAATTTTGAAATTTTGCAAAAAGATTTTCTACAAACAAAAGATAGTCGCGATTTACTTGTCAAAGAAATTGATTCTTTGAAGAAAGAATTTTCAAATATTTCGACAAGATTTTCAAATGGTTCAAAAATATTAGAGCATATCCTTTCTATACAAGTACCTTACAATAATAAGTCGGGACTTGGTTTCAATAAGGAAAGTGATTCTCTAATTGATTTTCCTAAAGTCAAGGAGAGACTTAGACAAAGACCTCCAAAGTCATTTTACAAAAATCATTTTCAAAAAGTATTTGTAAAACCTGTTGGTGGAAATGCCTTCAAGTGTTCAAATTGTGGAGATTTGGAACACTTTGAGAAAGAATATCCAAAAGTCTGGAGATCTGTTAAGAAAGATTGGATAAAAACAACATACTCTATTAACTCTCATGGACCCAAGAAAAAATGGGTACCAAAGAAAAGATGAGTTCTTTTTTGCAGGAAATAAAGGAAAAGAAGAAATTGGTAAGGAATGTTTTTGGGCACATAATTCTTATTATGCTTGAAATTCGATATATCATTAGTTGATTAAGATTTTATAATGATCATATTTTTTGATTTGCTTTATTGAAGAAAGAATCGTGTAATTATTATTCGAGAGTTGAGATTTGATACGTGCGGTTATTTTTTTTTTTTGATATTTTGCTTAGAGACAAATGAATTTATTTGGCTTGATTTTATACTCTCAGATTTTATCATATTTTGCCAAATAGAAATCTGTTTTACGTGATATTAATTTATTATGCAAAATATTCTTTCTTAAATACTCAAGGATTTCATTCTCCCTGATTTTATTACACTATGACTAAGAGAGAATTTATTTTTCAAAATATCATTGTGCATAATATTCTTTCTTTGAATACTTTGTTATGTTGAACTTAGAAAGAATATCTGATTATGGAGATTTCATATTTTGCTCTAACAAAATGGAAGGATCCAAATTGATGGATACCAAAAAGGAAATGAGTGCATTGCAGGAAATTCAATAAGGCAAGAATGATTGCAAATCTACGCAGATTTTGGTGCAATTAGAAAAGAATCTCAGGCGAAGATTGGTAATGATTTTTTTTGGTATATTTCAAACATATACCATGGGTAAGAGAATATTTTTTATCATCCCGCCTTACAAATTTCTATGTGCATTTATCATAATTTTGGATGATTGTTTATTATATTGCAAACATCTTTTGTCATAAATATAAGGCATTGCAATTTTGGCACATGATAGAAATATCATCTTTCTTTTTGCGAAATGCATTAATAATAGATTTATGCTTAAGGAAATCTCTTTAATCTTGAAATATATTATTGCGTATATATGGATACTCTTGCTATATTCTTAGAAGATGTCTTATATCTAGCAAGTTTGATCTGCAAATCAAAGGAAGATATTATGTGATATTTTTCTGCAAAGATTATTATCTATTAGACAAGATTTTGCAGGTGACAATAGAATGTTCCATATGAATTTTGGAAAGCTCGATCAGAAAATTGTAGAGATTCTGAACTATCTTCTGGAGGCTCAAAGATTCCCTTCCTTGTGCAAAGTTTTTGCAAATATAGATAAGGAAATCCCTAATGTGTCGTACAAAAGGTTGAGTAGTTCTGAATTTTAATTTTATATATGCTATTCAATTTATTTATTTGAAGAAAGGGCATTATATATTATGTGGATATTATTATAGCTTATTTGTGCAAAAAGTTCGTTAAGATTATGCAGGTTGAATTCGAGAAGAGCTTGATTGAAGAAAATAAATTTTTGCCTCGAATTTCAAAATGCAAGTGATTGTTGCGGATGTTGTTGCTACAAAGGGAATAATGGAAAAATATTATGTTCAACATGCACAAGCAATAATTGTTTCTATTTGCAAATATTGTCATGATGACAGGGGGAGAAAGCGAATCCAAAAATAAAAGGAAAAGAATCGAGACCACCTCAAAAAGGCAACAAATTGAGGGGGAGCATTGATCAATTATGGAAAGATCTTTTTGAATCGATCGTAATCTTGATTATTATGGAAGGAAGGAAAGGTAAATGTGTCAGAATTTGTTAAGTTCTAAAAAATCCGGTTAGTGCATCTTTTATTACCTTTTGTCATTAATAAATCTTTTATTGATATTATCATTTTATTATGACAAAAAGGGTACGTGAGTTTTATGATGCATCCGTGATTTTTATCGAATATTTGCTGATATATATATGATCGAAGTGAGCTATATTTCATATCTTTAATATTCGATTACTTTATAAAAGCTGATTTTTTTTTTTCAGAAATTGTGTTTCATACAAGATATATTATCGTTTTATATTCTCCATGTGATACTATTTCCATTGTTATCGCTTTTTGATTATGACAAAAAGGGGAAGAGAATATAAATATGCATATGTGTTGAGAGATTGATATTATTTATTGCATAATATTGAGCTGTGATTATTTTTCAATACATTGTTATGCTCAATCTATTTGCTGTCTTTTGATTCAAATCACATTTTTTTGAAAATCTCATTTGATGATTGATTTATCATTATTTTAGAAAGTGTGATTACACATCTGCATATTTAGAGATTGTTTTGTCATCATCAAAAATGGGGAGATTGTTAGGGAAATCCCTTATGATGTTTTGAAGATGACCAAATAAATCAAAGGCTACTAACGTGTTTATTGGTTGAGTAATAGACTATGCAGATGATAGAACATATAAATGATATTATCAAAGTCTATACCTGGAAGAACCAGAAGACTAAACGTAACACATGTCCAAAGTCTATTCTGAAGATTTCCAGACTTCTTTATCAAAATCTGAAGACTGCCAAACTTTAGTGTCAAAGTCTGTTCTACATCAGAAGTCTGCCAACTCTGACAAATTCCAGATTGAACGTGAATGAAGAACCAGAAGATAGACTCTATGCTGAAGCTAAAGCAGAAGACAGACTCTATGCTGAAGCTAAAGCAGAAGACGGACTCTATGCTGAAGCTGAACTTATTCAGACTGTGTTAAGACCTTAAGGCTAAATCTATTCAGAAGTAAAATATGTTCAGACCCAAATTGTAAAGTCGATTGCTCTAAGACTTTACATCCAGATTCGATAGAACGTAACACAAGCCCAATCATATAACGGCTAGTGATCTGATTTGGATTCTACATCAAGATTGATTTGATTGACTCAATCTAATTGATTGAAAATTAGATCTTGAAGACGAGAACTTTCTATACGAAGAAGCTCTACTTATGGAAACCATGATTCTGTTTGTATGGGCGATTGGAATCAATTTGGGATTTTACTTTTGTCACTCAACGGCTACCAAATCTTCTAGATACAGATCTGTCCAACGGGTAGATTGGAAGACGATCCTCAAGATACTGTCCAACGGCTAGTTTGGAAGTGGAGGAGTATTTAAGGAGATGAAGGACCGATGAGCAAGTAAGAGACGGAGCGTGGAATTTATAATTCTAAAGTTTGAGCGAACTTCGATCATACACTTGTCTTTGGTGAGCTTAAACGTTTGTGATCGTGAGAGAAATACCAAAAGAGTGACTTAGTGAGATAGTGTGATCTACTACTAAGTGTTTGCACTCAAAGTTATAATCTCTTGTTGATTGCATTGTGGAATCCAGCAAGAAGGCTGTTAGCATGGAAGAGTGGACGTAGGCTTGGTCTAAACCGAACCACTATAAACCTTGTGTTCTTATTCACTTCCTTAACTCCTTTATTTTGTTCGAAGTTCATTTTATTCCGCATATATTTGCCAAGGTTTAGTACTTTCACCCCCCTCTAGGTGTTCATACTAGTACTTTCAAATCTTTACTTGTTCTTTGAAGCTATGAAGGCATGAAAAGCTCAAAGGGACAGTAAGCAACATAACTGAAGTGTCTTGTAGATGCTGATTTGGGAGGTTACATCAATAGTAGGAGGTCAATCAATGGATATGTTGTTTTCGTATTCAACGGAGCTATGAGTTGGTTAAGCAAGAGACCGAGCATGTTTTCTTTATCTACAACTATGGTAGAGTACATGGCCCTTAATCATGCTACTAAGGAAGTGATCTAACTGCACAGCTTGTGTAAAGAGCTTTGTTTTGCATAAGGAGGAGGTAAAATTGGGTATCATAACTAGAGTGCTATATTCTTGGCAAAAAAAGTGGAACAAAAAACTGTACTATTGGAGAAAATTGACACATAGGTGAATAGTGCATTGTTTTTTTTTTATTATTATTAAGGGAGGAAGTGCATTGTTTCATCAAGTGGGAGAATGTTCGGGTAGGCTCATGCTCCCCATCAACTGTGTGGGGATGGCACCCTCACGATGCTAGAGCATTTTTATAATTTGAGTTCATATTTTATTAGTAGTTTGGGCTGGGGCAAAAAATTGATGAAATTAGGCAATATGTACCCCTTTTCCCAAAGGAATGTACACGTCTTGCTGGACTGACTATAATGAGAGCATGCATCAGCTATGGTTATGGAGTCTTGCTTCATGCTCAATGTTGATGCTCATAATTGACTCAGTTGGCATGTGCTTGTCATGGGATGAGAGAAATATAATATTTGGTGAGAAATAGGCTATAGTCACGTGCAAATCTCTCATGACATTCACAGTGTTGAGTGGGTCAAAGACATTTGTTCATGACATCCACTGGCACCATGTACTGGTCGACGCGCTGCAACCATACGAAGAAAAGGAAGGATGGCGTCAGAAGAATCTCATGATCCCTAGTTGCCATCAAATGCAACAAACCCAATGTAGCTCACCTCCAGCATCAACTCATCACGCTTCACAACAATCCTTACGGGATCGGTCATGAATCTTCCTGTCATCTCTAATATCTCAGTGGGGAGGGTCGCTGAAACTAAGACAACCTGCAGAGAATGCCACTCATGCATTAGCCAGTTGCGTACATGAACGTGTAAGAGCGACTCCCTAAAAACTGATTTAATTTAGAACGAAGCAAATTATAGCAATGTGCTGAAAATTGCAAAGTGCGCTTTATGGGGAGAGAAGCATGTCTCGTCGTGGCAAAAAATCCGCTACTCATCAGACAAGACGAGGAAAAAAGCAAGTGTCCTATTCATAGTAGAAGTGTGAAGCCAAAAGACGACCGTTTTATTCACCTCGTACATGCTCTAATGTCCAAATCATGTAGAAATTAAGGAGCAGAAAGGAGGAAAGAAAATTCCAGATCTCCCATATAAAACTTAGACGCTTCATCTCGCAGCATGTTGACTAAAGCAGAAAGACCTTTTGGAAATTCTAAGAATCAGCTGAGGTGGAGAAGGGATGACTATCTAGATTGATGATGATCGAAAAGTGAAGAGCATTCCATTGCCAATCATGAAAGAGAAAGCTGAAATTGGATCCCACCCTTTCTTAGATTGGACTTAAAAAGAAGTAATGGCATTCGGTTTTTATTAGGATAACACAATGGAATTAGGCCAAGGGGTGAGAATACTAGGGAACATTACTGGGGTTATTGCGTAAAAGAAGTCATCTTTACTACCACTACATTGATTCAACACACGCGATTGGGAGCAAAGGTATCTTTCTAATCTGAAATATTAATCCCCAAAAGGGGTGAGTACAACCACTAAGCAGTAAAGATCCACCAAACTACACAATGCATGAAACAGAATAATTAAGGTATCATGAATAAATCACATATCATTCATGCATTCAAGCACACCTTACCTTGCAGCCATGCATATATCTTTAGTCTTGACCGCCAAATCGTCCACATAACATTCGATGATATAGTGGAGCAAAGTCCCTAGGGAGGAAAGTCATGAACGTTGTGCCCGTTTTCTTTGAACCTAAAATGTATAACTTTGTATCGGAATATTCCCCTGGGAATTATTAAGGCCGTCGTTTCCTCTCCACCATTTGGATCCATTCTTGTATTGATTACTGTCGGAATATCCATTCTATCCGTAGCTCGGCGATAGGCAAAAGGAATGCGTCCTTTGGATTGGCATTGTTTAAGTCTATAAAGTTAACAAAACACTCTGGCATCGTTTAAGTCTATAAAGTTAACAAAACACTCTATGATTGGTCATTCTTCTTTTTCGCTGGCAAAATATTTCCAAGCCGAGCAGGGTATTCATTTCAGTAACTTTGATAAGTTAGTCGAATTCAGCTACTAGGTCCGGATGAAAAGAATTTGGTTTCTACACGAATATTCAACTAAGATAACATCTGTTTCTCTCGTCAACCGGTGACTAGGCATATAAAAGTAGATAACATGCACATGCACGTGCCCATAGACGTGCAGATTCCCCTCTTTTATCAACACAGGTAATAAATCCAAGATGTATAAATAAAGATGAGTTCTTCTAGTGCTCACGGAAAGGTCAAAAGCCCATATATATCTGCATTGAACAAGAATGCCTTGGATTAGAAGTACGTAGTTTTGTGAAGGTTAACGTGGAAACTTGATAAGAGCGTTGATTTAATACGTGCGAGATTTATAAATAAGGATGGGTCCTTCAACAGAGGTTTTTCTATTTGATTTGATTTTCCATTTTTTCTAACCACTTCTTGATCCCACTCGTTTTCTTTTGTATGGCCAAGAACGGAAGTCCTTTGCCTTTGCAAGACTCCTTCAAGTCATACCCACAAGCACTAGAGACTCGTTGATTTAATTTTTTTGCTGACAACTTGTGAATTTAATTCAATGTACCGCAAGCTGCTATCCCTGTCCACAATGTGAATAGCTTAAATGTCGACTTTTTTTTACCTTTCCATTGAGCTAGCAATCACTAACTCAAATATAACATGTCACAAAATATCTTAAGAGCAAAATAATTAGCAACACCTAGCCACACTTCCTGAGTAGTTAAAGATTTGATCATACCCAAGTAGCTTGTGGTGCAAAGTGTGACTCCTAGAATCTCATCCAAAGAAAAAAATAAAATAAAATAAAATAAACATTTCTCAGCATAAACATTTCCTGAGAACAGAATGATTATCAAATACACCCTAGACGATAACTCCAATTTTTAGCCCTAATTAGGGATCCCATTTACTTCTTCATAGTGTGGATAATTTCACTCTTAATGGGCTCATTTTCTTAGTAACAATCCAGATCCAGAAATAATTTTGTCAAATTCAAATGGGAGTATTTCAATTTGATAAATTTAGCTTACTTGAACATTGAAAATTCAAGCTAATGTGCTTCAATTGATGCAATTCAAGTCGACCCATTCTAAACTAGTGTTCAATTTGATCATTGGACCTCAATTTCATTTTGGTGTCTAATTTGTACCATCATGTAAATGTCGATTTGAATTCATTAGGTCACCTCAAATTCAATTGATCAGACCAATTGATATTTTATTATATCAATTGAATTCGATTGCGATCAATTTGGTGATTGGGAGTGGAAATTGCATAAATGCGCTAATGGATTAGAAAATCTAGAATTTGTGTACCCATTAAATCCGAGCGCAATTGATGCTATTCATGAGGTGATTAGGCAATTTAAGTCAATTAAGGTGTTGATAAAATGTTCGATTGATTTAATTTGGGAAATTTAAATTAGTTATTTTCAATTTAGCCCAATTCTCTTTCAATTTGGCAGAACTTCCTTACAATTTGCATAGAAGTTTGAACTAGAGATTAGTCGAACCGGTTTAGACCGGTCTGAGCAGCCTTCGACAAGTTCCAGCCATTTCTCGGCCAATTTTTGGTAGCTAACGACGACCATGATTTGGCCATCCTCTTTGCCAACTAACCCTTATCCCTTATGCATGAAATTACAAAAATGTATGGAGTGTGAAATTACGAAAATGCCCTTGAACAATGAAATTACTAAAAAGCCTTGATTAGTCAACCAATGAAGAGGCAATCTTGACCATTCATTTATTCCTTTAACTTGGCTATCCAAGATGACAAGTCGTCTATCCAAGTGATCACAATTAAGCCAATGAGAAGATTGCTTACTTCGGAAGACTCATTTAGAGTCTTTAGATCAAACCAAAGGCTAGGATTTCATCTAGAGGGGAGTATATAAATATTTTGCCTCTAAAATTTGAAGGGGGTTCATTCTTAAACACACACGCACGCATGTGCACGTGCTATCTCTCTCTCTCTCTCTCTCTCTCTCTCTCTCTCTCGACTAAGCAAGTGGCCAAAGCCTTACTTGCTATCCATCACATGAATCTTCGGCCTGCCCCCTCATCAGTCGTAACACTCAACACCGACGTTTTTTGCTGGAGACCACGATCCAACGCCATTTCTCTTTCGGCCCAATGCTTGTGCTTCACACCAGTGATTCCATCAGGCGGTTCTAAATCTTCCTCCGATAGTTGATGATGGTCCATTAGCATTCCGATCCTTGTTATGCCAATCCTCAACGAGTCCTTGAAGTTTTGTGGTCAGACCTAGCTCAGATGTTCATAGGACCTACTCCAATTCCTTAATCTTCTTTGATTGTTCATTTTAAGCTCAATCAAACTTGTTCTCACATCTTGTTTTTGTGCAATTTATTCAAATTTTAATTTTAGGAGCTATTCTCCATCCCATCATGAGGATCATTGGCGGCGGAGTAGCTCTAGTGAGCTTGAGATTGATCATGCTAAAGGTAGGTGTTCCTTAAAACTATTAAAATATGTCCGATGAAGCAAGATCCGTCCATAACGATTCAAGGATCGTTTATGAGGGTTTGGGGCTAGGACTTGCGTTAGAAATTGTTAGGGATGATGATAGAATGGCCAAAATCGATTATTTGATGTTTGATCGTTTTATTGTTGATGATTCATTGTTCTGAAAAGTTCGTATGCCTTCTAGACCAGAAAGCTTTGATCGAGGATATGAGCTATTATATGACCATATCTAATGAAAGTGTGTCCTTGACATTTGTAAAGCATGTTTTAAGACTCGATTTGATATATTATGAGCTTCAATCGAACATCATTTACTAGATGAAACTTGCTTCGAAATATACGATAAGAATCTATAAAACTGATAAGCTCTCCTTATTGCTCTATTTTTTTATGTACATCGGCAGTTTGTCGAATTTTTGTAATTTTTTGAGATGCGATTTTGGAGTCGATGTTTCATGAAATTTGTTCATCACATCCAGATATAGATTACATAAAATTTTCGTAAAAATTGAATGTTGTTTGGTTGGCACAATCCTCCTTCAATCTTCCGTTTTTGTCTTTAGATTTTGGACTTCCAGCTTGACCTTTACTTGTTCTTCGACTTTGCAAATCTAGAATCGGTATCTTTATGAAAAGCATTCATCGCACTTTAATCTAGATTGACAAAACATTTTAGAAAATAAAAAGCTCATTTGCTATTTTTAGTTATCATCACAAAGTTGCGGTGACACTCTAGAAACTAAAATTTTCATTTTGACTTCATGCATTCTTTGATTCTTACAAAATCATATGTGGAAGTTATTGGGAAGCACAATTATTTGTGGGAGACTTCTATCACATAGCAGGTGGAAGAAGATCTTTTGATGCTAAACATTGAACATTGGGTCATATTGGTGAGAAATGACTAATGACCCTTATTTTAAAGAAGAT
Organism: Eucalyptus guilfoylei; assembly: GCA_016097605.1. Classification (NCBI taxonomy): domain Eukaryota; kingdom Viridiplantae; phylum Streptophyta; class Magnoliopsida; order Myrtales; family Myrtaceae; genus Eucalyptus; species Eucalyptus guilfoylei. The sequence continues at coordinate 13,253,792 of CM027864.1, read as the reverse complement.
GGTGGATGGAAACCCAAGTTGTTTTATGGGTTTCGGATTTTGTGAACATCGTCAACATGGACAGAATCGAGTATCTTTTGAATCCATTGGAGGAAAGCTAAAGGAATTTTGGATTTGATCTACAGTGAAATGTTTGGTCCTACATTTCAAGCATCGTGTGGAAAATCAAGGTATTATGTTTCTTTTACTCATGATTATTCCATATATGTGTGGATATATTTCTTGTAGAGGAAAGATGATGTGTTTGAAATTCAAAGCTACAAGTGGAAAATTAGTTTGATAAGAAAAGATCAAAATTTTTAAGATTGACAACGAGAAGAGAATTCTGTTCAGAAATTTGATCAACTCTATGGGACGATGGCATTGCAAGCCAAAAAATAATGCCCCATTCATCTACGTAGGATGGGGGTGGCAAAGAGGCTTTATCAGTCTCTCATGGAGATGACAATGAGTATGCTATAAGTGGTGCAAGCTTATTTACTGAGTTTTAGGCAGAAGCAATGGTTACAAGGTGTTATTCGGGGAACAAGTCCCCTACATTAGCCCTACAGGATTAGACATCGTTTGAGGCACTGATTGGAAAGAAGCGAGACATATATCATGTTAGGGTGTTTGGGTGTGAAGTGTATGTCCACATGCCGAAAGAAGGAACAAGCTTGAGAGCAAATTAGAGAAGTTCATCTTCGATGGGTACAAGGATGGTGTCAAAGGGTATAGGTTGTGGAACCCTGATACTAAAAGTTTCATCTGTAGTAGCGATGTGATATTTAGAGAATCTACAACAAAGCAGATTGTTTCACAAGATTTGAAAAAACATAGCTGGTTGAGTTAGATGTCGGTTTGAAGGAAGAGACAGAGGTTATAGAAGCTGGAATAGAAAATTTAGATTCTGAAGCTAATGAGCCAATAGGATGGATGACATAACAGATTCTGAAACTGAATTTGAAATTGAAGTAGCACTTGAACCACTCTTAAGAAGATCCAGATGGTTGAGAAGACCACTTGAGAGGTATACCCTATTTGCTAGTAACGATAATTGTAATCTAACTATTATAGGTGATAATTCATGTCACGCCCCGATCCTCAGGCACGCGCACATCCCTTACCTTTGGTCGATTTTAGAATGCGATATCCCAGGACTATGTATCGCCGACCCTTTCATTTTATTTAAGCACATGCGGAAGCAATTATAAATCCCCAGACAATAAAACGATAGGATATAAAAGTAGGCTAGATTTTTTTTTTCATTTTGAAAAACCACAACCAAACATTTACACAAAGCACAAACCAGAGTACTTCACAAAACTAAATACAACTTTCTAGTCTCACTCTAATCACATCAATAGTATTCACAAAAGGGGATGGGGTCTCAGTCCTCATCCGAGTCGTACTCCAGATTCCTCTTAGGATTATCTTCTTCTTCCAAAAACCCTTCTCCTCGGGTTTCACCTCAAAGTTCTCCTTCTCAGATTCCTCCTCGTCAGCTCCTCATCAGGGTCCTGAAATGTTGTCCCAAAACCGGGATGAGACTATGTCTCAGCAAGTTCTACCCCACCAATACTCGACTAGGAGACCAATACACTAACCAAGCTACCTAAGCACACACGGGTCAGAGGACTTACCTTGGCCTCAGATTCCACCTGCATATTAGCACAGTTCGATAGGCACCCAAACAATCACATCAGATCGAAGTATCGATACATTGACCTAGTCGATTTCACACTAGCAAGACCACTCACGGTTAATTCAGTTCAATCCATCGATTCATGACAACTGATCAAATCATATCAGTGATTTCATCTATACTCGATGATTATTCTCAACGTTTCAAATCAACATTCCCACTCAATAAAATAGGCTCAAGGCGCTAGAGGTGCCCCAACACGAATTCTTGTCATCGTGCGCTACTTAGTCCTTGACCACAAATAACAATAGTATAAGGCGCTAGAGGTAACTCACACGAAGTCTCGCTATCGTGTAGTACTTAGTCCTTTACCACAAAAGCAATAGTGTAAGTCGCTAGAGGTAACTCACATGAAGTCTCGCTATCGTGTAGTACTTAGTACTTCACTACAAAAAGCAATGATATAAGGCGCTAGAGGTAATTCCCATGCGACTCAGGTCGCCATGTAACACTTAGTCCTTGACCATAATGAGCAATGGTATGATGCGCTAGAGGTGACTCACACGAAATCTCCTGCTCGTGTAGTACTTAGTCCTTTACCTGCTCAAGACCCATTAAGTTTATTCAACACCACACACGTCACATCAACTTCCGATTATCATCTTGCTTCAACTATAAATCGACACATGATTAATCCCTCACGGCCCAATGACATTGTGCCTCGCACTTAAACTCCTTAATCCAAATAATGTATTGGCCTAATTTCTTCATATATAAAGATAATACCCGATAAATATCGTGCGTGGGCACATGGCTGGCTTTAGCCAAAATATGATATTTTCATTTCCATAACTCCCACATTTTCTGTAGCCCACTCAAATCATTTTGGCATTATCAACCGATGCTCGGTTATTTTTCAATTAAATAATAATTCCCAATTTCACTAATCATCCAATTCAACACAAAATAAAGCTCAATTAAATAAACGGACTGCGCCACGACAATCAGCACGAGATTTCGGTCGTCGGCCATCTCAACCTTAATTTCTGGAAATTAATTAATTAATTAATTAATTTCAAAAATTAATAATACAATAAATCCAATTTTGCTCAAATCGGAGCTCAATTAAATAAATGGACTTCACCACGATCATCAGCATAATTTTCCGGTCACTGGCCATCCCAATTGAATTTCCGGAAAAATAAATAATTAAATAATTAATTTCGAAATTAAATAATTAATATTAAAAATTCAATTTAACTTAAAATAAAGCCCGATTAAATAAACAGACTTCACCACGGTCATCAGATAATTTTCCGGTCACTGGCCATCCCAGTTGAATTTTCGGAAAATAATTAATTAATTAATTTAATTCCGAAAAATAATATTTAAATGCCAAAAATTCCACTTAAGCCCGAATTGCCAAATTGAAGTCCGATTAGGGTCCGGAAAAATCCGGGCTACCCTCAATAATTAGTAGACCATGTCTACTTGCTAAATACACACTCAATTTAACTAATTCACATCACAATTGACTAATAAACACTAATCCATACTAATCTAACCACCTAAACCTAATTAATTTAAACTAAACAGCCCTTAAGCATCATTAGTCTACTAAGCAAGGATTAGTGAGATTACTCACCGGAATCGCGCGCAAATCGGATCAATCCGACGGGGACAGCGCGAGGAACGATTCTTCCCAAAGCACGGCTCGGGTTCGGGGCCCGGAAACGGCCCAAAAGCGAGCCCGAAGCTGCTGGAAACCCATTCGTGGGTTTGCTGGTTTGGGCTAGCCGGAGCTGGTCCGGTGGCCAAAACGGCGAGGTGAGGCCGGCGGAAGGTGAGGGGGACTCCGCGGAGGCCGGACGGTGGCCGGACGGACCTGGACGGTGGCCGGAGGCGGTTGAACGCGGCTGGACAGAGGCCGAACCGCGCGGGGGACGCTCGGGGCGCGAGGGGACGGGCGGTGGTGGAGCGCGCGGCGTGCGCGAGTGGCGCGGACGGCGGCCCGGCGGCGAGCTGCGGCGGTGGCGAGCTGCTTCGGTCTTCGGGCGAGCTACTTCCGCTTGCTTCTGTTTTCTGCTCTTCTCTGGTTCGCACGAACAAGAGGAAGAAGAAGGAAAGTAGGTCACGAGAGAGTGAGGGGAAGAAGAGAGAAGAGAGAGAAGAAGTTTGAAAAGTCAAAGAAAAGAAAAAGGGGAAAGCAAAGTGGAAGCCAGCGGTGAAGGGGGGAATCGCACGAGGGAAAGGAAAAGAGAGGGAGAGAGAGAAAAAGAAAAAGAAAGAAAGAAAGAGGGAGAGAGAGAAGGGGGAAAAATGTGTGTTTGGCTCGAAATGGAAAAAGAAATGGGAAATCACAAAATTAAAAGAATTTCCTCAAATAGGAAATTCTAATCCCAATTTCATTTAAATGAGCTCATAGATTCTCAAAGGAATTTCAACTTAGAATTCTTGGTCCCCACTTGCATTTTGCATCCAAATTCCCTCTTAAAATTCTCTCAAATAACTCTCCCAAAATCAATTGATATTTCCTTTATCAAATTGATTATTTTCTTTATCCAAAAATCCCTCATGCTCCTCAATTTCACCAACAAATAATCCTCGGCTTCAATTGAACGAAAAAGGCCACGCGACAACTTTTCCCCAAAAAGTGTCGGGTGTCAGAAAAATCTTTTGAGACTGAGTCGACACTTCTAGAATTTATTGTAACACGACAGAAATTCCAATTTCTGAAATCGGACTTGAATTCACAGTTAATTTCACTTGACGCGTTTTTAGCGTGACCTAGGCTACCAGGTAACTTTCAGGCATTTTTAGTACAATTGACTCGTGGTCGATTTTCTTCGAGCCACTATGAACCCACTCGACTTATTGGCGACTCTCGATTGTCGTGAAAATCCCAATGATCCAAATACGGACACAGGGGTCCCAAAACAATAGGAAAATCAGTCTAGTGCCGGTCGACGAGAATTTTCTAATTTAGTGGTGTCACCCACGATTAGCCACACATCTCAGTCGAACCAATCTATCTCTGATTTCGAATCGATTTTATATTGTGCCGTATTGACCTCTAAAGATAAGCACGGTCGAGAAGCCGATTCCTAGTCGAATTCTCAAGTCTATTTACCTTAAAAATCCTTAATAGCTTCCCAAGTAGTCTAGTTATCTCGAGAGTGATCAGCTCTGAGAACAGCCCTATAGATGCGTCAATGAAATGCCCGATTTATTCAGTAGAAAACGGAGTTGAAATTCTGGGATGTCATAATTCAAGTATTGTCGAGAAAGCAAGAAGTGTAGAGGATACCGAACAGTGGGCAAAAGCCATGAAAGATGAAATGGACTCAGTTGATAAAAACGGAATGTGGAGTCTCGATCGCATGTGGGTGTTCAAGAAAAAGATATTAACATATGGGAAGATGAAATGACACAAAGCTCATTTAGTTGTGAAGAGATACTCGCTAACAGAGGCGATTATGTGAGATTTTTTCTCCCATTACTAAATTGAATTCCATAAGACTTGTCTTATATGCAGCGGTTGCATACAATTTAAAGGTAGAGCAACTCGATGTGAAGACAATATTCCTCTATGGTGACTTTGAGAATGATATTTACCTGAAGTAACCTGAAGGGTTTGTGGTCTAAAGAAAAGAAGATTTTGTTTGTGAACTGAATAAGTCTTTATATGGCCTAAAATAATCTCCAAGAATATTGTACCAGAAGTTTAACTCATATGTCTCGAAGCTTGGCTTTGTTCATTATGATGTTGACTATTGTGTCCACGTGAGCAAGTCAGAGAATGATTTTGTTATTTTAACCTTAAATGTCGATGATATGCTGTTAGTTGAAAATAGTTCAAGAATGATTACCAATGTGAAAAGATTGTTGACAAAACAATTTGAGAGAAAAGATTTAGGTCCAACAAACTTCATCTTGGGCATGGAGATAAAATGGGAGTGTGAGAATGGGAAGTTGTGACCAAATCAGAAAAATTATGTTGAAAGCGTTGAAAAAGTTCAACATGGCTGACTTTAAACCTATAAAGACTTTGATGTCTACAAGTTCCAAGTTATTAGTGTCTTAAGACTAAAGTGGAAGATAAGGAGATGTCAACAGTCTCATATGCTAGTGCAATTAGGAGCTTGACGTATGCCATGGTGTGTACTCATCCAGAAATTGTCCAAGCAAGGGGAGTATTGAACAGATATATGTCCAATCTGAGGAAAGAGTATAGGATGGTAGCAAAGTAAGTGCTTCTTTATTTTTGCAGTACATTTAACTTCGTGCCATGCTACGAAGGCATGAAAAGCTCAAAGGGACAATAAGCAACATAACTGAAGTGTCTTGTAGATGCTGATTTGGGAGGTTGCATCGATAGTAGGAGGTCAATCAATGGATATGTTGTTTTCTTATTCAACGGAGCTATGAGTTGGTTAAGCAAGAGACCGAGCACGTTTTCTTTATCTACAACTAAGGTAGGGTACATGGCCCTTAATCATGCTACTAAGGAAGTGATCTAACTGCACAGCTTGTGTAAAGAGCTTTGTTTTGCACAAGGAGGAGGTAAGATTGGGTATCATAACTAGAGTGCTATATTCTTGGCTAAAAAAGTGGAACAAAAAACTGTAGTATTGGAGAAAATTGGCACATAGGTGAATTTTTATTAAGGGAGGAAGTGCAGAAAAGTTTGAATGATCTACAATTGTGTTGGTTTTAAAGAAGCATGTAGAGTATTGATCAAGTGGGAGAATGTTCGGGTAGGTTCATGCTCCCCATCAACTGTGTGGGGACGACACCCTCACAACGCTAGAGGGTTTTTATAATTTGAGTTCATATTTTATTGGTACTTTGGGCTTTGGCAAAAAATTGATGAAATTAGGCAATATGTACCCCTTTTCCTAAAGGAACGTACAAGTCCCGCTGGACTGACTATAATGAGAGCATGCATCAGCTATGGTTATGGAGTCTTGCTTCATGCTCAATGTTGATGCTCATAATTGACTCAGTTGGCATGTGCTTCTCATGGGATGAGAAAAATATAATATTTGGAGAGAAATAGGCTATTGTCACGTGCATAAACATGGGTGATATCTAATACATATCGAACTATCTCAAGCATCTCTCCCAAGTGGTATATCTTGGGCTACTAATGCATTCTCTGTACTCCATATAGATTTTTGGAGGCCTTATCATATCCCTCATCGCGATGGGTCACTTTTCCTTTTTACAGTGATAGATGATTATACTCGTGCCGCCTATGTTTTTCTTTTGCAATCAAAAGGTCAAACTTTTTCCTATCTGTCGAATTTCTTCTCCTCAATTAAAAACCAACTCGATAAATGTCCAAAGAATTCGTACATACAATGGACGTGAATTTTTTACTAATAAATGCATCTCTTTTCTCTCCTCCCATGGAATTCTCCATGAAAGCTCTTGCAAATACTCTCCCCAAAAAAATGTGATTATAGAGTGCAAATATCGACATCTCCTAAAAGTGGCATGAGCACTCAAATATCAGGCATCTATTTACAAAGTATTTTAGGGTGATTATGTGGTCACAATAGTCTATTTAATCAATCGTAGACCAATTCGAATTTTGGAAGGACGGACTCCATTTGAAATGCTTCTCGAAAAGATGCCAGATATTAACCACTTAAGGGATAACCAGCGTCCACATTGAATTTTCCGACGAAACAAATCGTTAATGGCACTTAAGGGATCGATTTTCAAAATTTTTGCACTTAAGTGAGCAAGAAGAAACTAGTAACACTCCAGTGAGCTCTTGCTATACTTATCCCCCAACACAAGGTTAACTCTTTTCCTCTCTCAGATTTCAACTTAAAAATTAAGAAAATTCTACTGTGATGGGCTCAAGTAACAACGCGCACAAGTGTTTGTATCTCCAAATCACGTAAGGGTATTAAACCCGATTAGGGGCCCAGCATATGGGCTTAGACAAGGGCATAAAGTGAGAAAGCTCGTCACGGCTTGACTGGGCAACGCAAATCTCTCATGACATTCACGGTGTTGAGTGGGTCAAAGACATTTGTTCATATCCAACTTTCGCTAAAAACTTTTAGAATCTCACGGGTTTTCTGCTAAGTAGCTTAAAGATGATAGAGTTGGCGCCGGCTTAGCAAGAGCAGAAGTCCCGATGATACCTTGGTGAAAAATGGAGATCAAAAAGCACCAAGAAGAGTACTTTTTATTAACCAGAAACTCCAACTTTGGATGGAAACTTTGGAGCTTAGGGTTTTCATATTAAGTAGGGGTGAAAGACGTGATATTTTTGGTGCGTGTTTAGCAAAGAGTTTTAGACGCCTCGGTGAAAATTGAAGGTTAGTGAACACCCAGAAGTCAACGCCTTGGACTTATTTATTTGGGAAAGGGTGAGGAAATTGATGATGTCTGGTTTTTTTTTTTTTTTTTGGAGATTGTCGAGCACCACTTCATCTTAAGGGAACTTAAATATCAATGCGAAGGTGGACAAAATGTGTGTAGGAGCCCGTGTTCAAGGATCGGAACTCGAAAGACTAACATAAAACCCTCGAATTAAACATTCCAAACACAACCCAATTGCTTCCAAGTTTTGAAATGATCAAACAATGCGATAATATATGGGTCGGGAGTAAATGCTATAGACTAATAACCGGACCTCTCGCGGCCGTTCTAAGTGTACCCACTGTTATCTTGTCATATTATATCGGCGGGGTCCTCCGGACATTCGCATATGTTGGTGCCATAATACTGCTCTATGTCTTTAAGAATCTGGATCTCTTTGTCTATGACAAAATTTACCACAACACCCTGCAAAAGCAGACACGGATTGGCATTTGTAAATTGCAATGTCGATGAGATTTGTCGTTATACCCACGGCAAGAACAAAAAAACTGAAAATAGGATTGCCGTTCCCTCCACTTCAAGGTTCATAATAGTTACCTTCCGCCCAAAACGGCCTACTCAACCTGCCCAATGGACGTACAGTTCTCTACTGTTGGGAAGATCATAGTTGACAACAAGACAAACCTACAGAGTGTATTGAGAATGATTCAGTCGTCCACTTGCACAACTAAATGGTCGTGGTGCAACAGGGAAAGAAATTTGGCCTTCCGTAAAAGCAAGCATCTGACGTACGAATGAGTTGATGCACACGGCAGACAAAAACGGTAGAATGTCATCATCTGCATAATTGCTGTTGGTAATTTGTTTATAAAACAAATAAAGAGGTGCCTTGTCCCACATCGAAAAGATGTGAGTGCGCACGTGGACGAGATTTGGTACTAACCAACGATCATTATTAAAAATTCGGATTTATTTCTATAGAAAATTAATTATAAAGTCTTATTGAAATAGTGCGACTCTTCACGAAAAGTTACAATTATTTTTTATTTTTTATTTATTTAATTTTGAATTTTTATGTCTTTTCAACGTAACCTTTGAGACGTACTTGTTCATTTTACAACCTTTCCCGAAAGGTTGTCTTTGTTCTTTTGCAACTTTTTGAAGAGTTACCTCTATTCGAAAGACAAAGATAAGTACGGATGTTTTGAGATCAAACACACATCTTCTTCCATTTTTTTCGTTTTTCTTTCGAAAGAAACTATAGCCATTGTTTTTATTGTTTCCCATGAGTGACCCTGGAGAAATACTAGAATTGCTATCTAGTATTCTCATTTGAGACTTTGTTGTATTCTGGAGAAAATTTGCCGGTGACCATTAGCAATTTTGTGGGGCAAATAAATACTTAAAGAAAGTGATATCACGCCTCAAAGTCCGATTTGAGTACTCTAAAGATCCGACTTCATTGTTCTACCCAATTCGAAGCCATAATTATCCAACAATTTTAAGGATTTATTTTGCAACAATGGAGTTAAGTGGATGAAGCGCACAGAACAGTTTGTCAAAATGCCCTTTAGACATCCCTTCGAAGTAGTTTGCGATTTTTGTGTAAATCTGAGAATGGGATGTGGTGTAATAATCTCATTATTGCGTAGACTTAATTTTGCCTACGTTTCTTTGTCGTTAAGATCGAAAATCTGAACACATTTTTTTTTTTGTCATTCTTTGTCTCTCTGTATCTTGGAGTATTCCCACATCCGTCCATGGTGATCGTCCGAGAGAGATGTTCGAGGGGTGTGGATGTGCATACAAAGGAATCGATGGCCGAAAAATGAGAGAAATTGATCGGGGACGCCGCCAAGAACCAGGTCGCCATGAATCCCACCAACTCCGTCTCTGATGCAAATTGGTTGTTCGGGAGGAGATTCAGCGATCCTTCGGTCCAGAGTAATATGAGGCAGTGCTTGATGTCGATGCTGCGGTCGCAGATCGGCAAGGAAAAATCTGCGAATCGCCTTTCTTTGGGAGGAGCATGTGAAAGCCATCGTTTTTATATCAAGCGTACGCAGACGCGGAGATGGAAAGATCCGAAGGTCCGATGTTTGAACGAGAAGACAAGGATCATGAAGGGCGATGACTATCTTGAGTATCTCCTCCTAAACCCCAACCATAGTCTCGAGGATGATCTGTTGCTCCTCGATCCGGAAGTCATTGAGAAGTCCAATGACAACACTCCTTGGTCTGACAATGGGATTCGAAACCCGAACCCATTTGATGATCCCGCCATTTGGCACATGTTTAAGGGACAAACATGGTAACGGGAACAAAGGTGCCAGTTCATCCCATGCGGGTTCCTCCTGGGTGAGCAATGACGGCGCAGAAGATTGCTTCAATCCATGACCAGAGGATTGGAACTATTTCTTACCAAGGCTGCTCGCCAATTGGTCAGCGCCTCCACTTCCATACAATTGCAATTGTTCTCTTGTGATTATAAAAATCGTTCATACTCATGGTGCGTTCGATCATTCTTCCAATAGAAAAGAAACTTTTCTTGATGATTATTCTGTGTGAGTAGTTCATGTGTGGTCGAACACTATCGCCAAGTTCTGTGTTTGATCATGCACTGATGATGTTTGCCATTTGCTAATACTTTTTGTCACGATATCTCTAATGCTAGTTGGTTTTGTTTTTGACTTGAATTAAGTCATGTTAGTTATTTTCTTAGTCATTTCAATGATCAAATGCGTTTTCTAATTCATCATTTTCTTTGTCTTATGGTTATGGGTGAGATGATGCTGCTGGATCCAAGTCCTAAATGATTATTAGTACACGCATCGGCATAGGCCGATGAGGTAGACACGAAAATTTTTCGGTGGTGCGTGTCTAGCAAAATTGCCATGTGACGTGTACACTTACCGGGGGAAAGATACTGTTTAGCAGATGGACCGGAGGCACCCTTTGAGTCTTTGGCTTGATTAAGCGAAGGGGACTTCGATTCTTTTTGCTCAAATTTCATTGAATTGAGGGAATCTATTTTTGATTTGTTTGGCAAAACGAGGAGAGAGATGATAACACCAAATATGGGTTCGGAGGAACAATGACTAGAGGGTCATTGGGAATACGCTTTGGTAGCTATGGATCTCTACAACAACAAAAGCTGCTCCTCCAAAATGGTGGGTTGCAAATCCAATCGACCCCGCTTCCTCTGTTGCCGCTCCAAAAGCCGAGCAAGATGCTAAATTACTTGGGGAGGCTCGTTCACTGGATTGTCAAATTCACTGGCAGGAAGAAAGTGGGCATGCTCTTCCTTTGTTTGATATCCACAGTGGCTTTTACTTGGGAATAAAACTGATCTTGTTGATAAGAGCCTTGCCGGGGATGGAGACATTAAACTCTACAAAACCGAACCCCGACGGCAAGGTTGCTTGCGAAACATGCACCAAGACCAACATGGTCATGGTGTTCAGAGAAATTACCACCAAGGCCAATGAAGACTATGAGAAAATTGTCCGTGACACATGCAGGTCTATTAGATTTGTGTTTGATGACGTTGGTCTTGATGCTGATTAGTGCCAAGGTTCTGTTCAACATTATGTAGCATAGCCCTGATATTGCCCAAGCAGGCCACGACCTTCGTGCCCAACGTTGAGGAAGCTGAGACTCCGATCCACAAGATCAAGCGCAAGGTATGGATCTTATTGTATATTTCGGAAGGTTTCGGCTTATATGATGTTGATTCTGTTCCAAGAATTTATTTTTTTCCCCTTTCAATCCTAGTTTATGTGCTTTTGATACCTCCATACTCGATTTGCTCGCATTTATTGGATTGTTAGAGAATTTCATTACATGCATGGGCTAATATGTAGTGCTCTATTTATGGAGGCGATATAGAGATACTTAATGGGTTTTCAGGTGTCCCTTGTTTGGTTCTAATGTGTTTTATTTGCTGTCCTTACCCCTCATAGATTTGATTCTATGGAATAGCATAAATGAGCCAAAAGAGTAGAATTGCATTGATTTACTATTTTGATGTATGTATTTCATCGAGGATGAAAATTTGATGATGCATAATTTCGATTAATTACCTCTTGGAATATTCTTGAAGTGGGGTTATGTCCAAAGGGGACTTTGGAACTAATATGACTGGAATCATTGAGATTAAGAAGTATCTGACTTTCATTTTCAAAATGAAAGATTTGGGTGAAACAGATACTATCTTAAGTATTAAAATTAAAAAAATAGTGGGGGTTATTCTTTGAGCTAAAGTGATTACATGGAGAAGATGTTGCATAGATTTAAACATCTTGTTTTCAAATATATGAGTACTCCATTTGATTCCTAGTGGAGAGTTTTTAATGTGAGTGATATTGGTCTTTGCTGTATGCGATACATTATACTAGACCTGATATTACTTTTTGTACATGCAAGTTGAGTAAATACTAGTAATCCAATATAGAACATTGGAGGGTTATCTTATTGTTCTATAATAATTCAGCTATATTAGAAAGATATACCGATACTAGTTGGATTGCAAGTGTGAGAGATAAACAATCCACTAATGGATTAATTTTCACATTACGTGAATGTGTTGTTTCTTGGGGGAGCAAGAAACAAATGTGCATAATTCACTCAACTATGAAACTTGAATCGTTGCTTTAGCAGAATTTAAGAAAGAGGCTAAATGGACTATGAATTTGTTGTTAAATATCAAATTATGGCCTAGTCCTATGCCTCCAATTTCTATCCACTGTGATAGTCGGGCTACTTTAGCAAGAGCCTATAGTAGCACCTATAATTGTAAGTCTAGACATATTAGTCTAAGACATGAATATGTGAGACAATTGATTAAAGATGGTACCATAACAATTGTCTATGTGAGGTCAAGTAATAATCTTGCCGATCCATTGACGAAGGCTTTACCAAGACACATGGTAATAATGATCTCACAAGAAATGGGGCTGAAACCCTTTAATTGAAATCACCAATAATGGTAACCCGACCTTTTTCTAGAACATCACTAGTTACATGGTTTAATGGGTAAGAACAAGTTATTGAATGTGATTGTTTGATACTGACGTAGCCTTGATATGAGAAGTTAGTATGGTTTGTTACGTATTGTAGGTTGAATTGAATTCTTAATGAAGTATAGTACAAATTTGTAATGTGTTGATAGTAACAGAAACACATGGTAGATACTTCACCTATATGAGCTTAGAAGTGGTGCCGCTTTTTACGAAAGTTAGGTTTGCTTCCTAAAGAGCTCATGAAACAGGATCAAGCTCAAGGCCATAATAATGCGGAGTAATATAGAACTTCTCGCTGAAACAAGAGATTAGTGTATGTGCGGTATGTCCGGTTCTATTATATAAAAGTACAAGTTTAAAGCCGAGCTACTTGTCACTTTGATAGAGCTTTGAGATGCTTGCACTAAGTAAAGGTTTAACTCGAAAGAGACCTTTATGTATGTATATTAATCTCACGAAAATTTTGGCTATATATTTCTAACGTTTTATTTCTTGTTTTGTTTTATAAACAAAAGTGGGGGATTGTTGGTAATTTGTTTATAAAACAAATAAAGAGGTGCCTTGTCCCACATCGAAAAGATGTGAGTGCGCACATGGACGAGATTTGGCACTAACCAACGATCATTATTAAAAATTCGGATTTATTTCTATAAAAAAATTAATTATAAAGTCTTATTGAAACAGTGCGATTGTTCACGAAAAGTTACAATTATTTTTTATTTATTATTTATTTAATTTCGAATTTTTATGTCTTTTCAATGTAATCTTTGAGACGTACTTGTTCATTTTACAACATTTCCCGAAAGGTTGTCTTTGTTCTTTTGCAACCTTTTGAAGAGTTGCCTCTATTTGAAAGACAAATATAAGTACGTATGTTTTGAGGTCACACACACATCTTCTTCCATTTTTTTCGTTTTTCTTTCGAAAGAAACTACAGCCATTGTTTTTATTGTTTCCCATGAGAGACCCTGGAGAAATACTAGAATTGCTATCTAGTATTCTCATTTGAGACTTGTTGTATCTTGGAGGAAATTTGCCGGTGACCATTAGCAATTTTTTGGGGCAAATAAATCTTTAAAGAAAGTGATATCACGTCTCAAAGTCCGATTTGAGTACTCTAAAGATCCAACTTCATTGTTCTACCAAATTCGAAGCCATAATTATCCAACAATTGCGATGTTAATTTTCAGGACTAACCTGCTCAACATCAATCCCGTGAGCCCACACATTGGTGGTGATCATCAACCGAGTCGCCCCAGATCGAAATCCAGCCATTACTGCATCTCTCTCCTTTTGAGGCTTTTCCCCGTGCATGAAAGACACAGTGAAGTTAGAATCACGCATCTTTTCAGCAAGCTACTCTACCTGCTCGACAAATATAAGGAAGACTTGAAGAGCCACAGCACAAAATATAGATCAAAGAGAAATAGAGCAGTAGAGGTCTTCACAATCTCTAAGTCATCGAGATGTTTATGTTCCACCTCAAGTGTGGAACCCAACGTGGTTGGGGTCGTACCTTCCGCTTAGTGTTGCAGAATACAACTCCTTGGCTTATGGGGCAGTTGTCGTATAGATCGCACAGAGTGTCAAATTTCCAGTCTTCTCTTTCCACTGGCACCATGTACTGGTCGACGCGCTGCAACCATATGAAGAAAAGGAAGGATGGCGTCAGAAGAATCGCATGATCCCTCAAATGCAACTAACCCAATGTAGCTCACCTCCAGCATCAACTCATCACGCTTCACAACAATCCTTACGGGATCGGTCATGAATCTTCCTGTCATCTCTAATATCTCAGTGGGGAGGGTCGCTGAAACTAAGACAACCTGCAGAGAATGCCACTCATGCATTAGCCAGTTGCGTACATGAACGTGTAAGAGCGACTCCCTAAAAACTGATTTAATTTAGAACGAAGCAAATTATAGCAATGTGCTGAAAATTGCAAAGTGCGCTTTATGGGGAGAGAAGCATGTCTCGTCGTGGCAAAAAATCCGCTACTCATCAGACAAGACGAGGAAAAAAGCAAGTGTCCTATTCATAGTAGAAGTGTGAAGCCAAAAGACGACCGTTTTATTCACCTCGTACATGCTCTAATGTCCAAATCATGTAGAAATTAAGGAGCAGAAAGGAGGAAAGAAAATTCCAGATCTCCCGTCAAATTTTGAATCCCATAAAACTTAGACGCTTCATCTCGCAGCATGTTGACTAAAGCAGAAAGACCTTTTGGAAATTCTAAGAATCAGCTGAGGTGGAGAAGGGATGACTATCTAGATTGTGATGATTGAAAAGTGAAGAGCATTCCATTGCCAATCATGAAAGAGAAAGCTGAAATTGGATCCCACCCTTTCTTAGATTGGACTTAAAAAGAAGTAATGGCATTCGGTTTTTATTAGGATAACGCAATGGAATTAGGCCAAGGGGTGAGAATACTAGGGACCATTACTGGGGTTATTGCGTAAAAGAAGTCATCTTTACTACCACTACATTGATTCAACATGAAGGACAGGCAACCTGAATCTCTGGAGGAAGGAATCTGTAAACATCGTAGATTTGATCCTTAAATCCTTGGCTCAGCAACTCATCAGCTTCGTCCTGGCAAAAATATAGGTAAGTGAATAGAGAGAACTTGTTTTGCAGAAAGCAGAAGGAAACCTAACAGGATCCGGAGTCAAAGGAGGTGATGCAGTGCACTCACAAGGACTAGGAGTTTGATGGCTCTGGTGCGAAGAGTTCTCCTCTTTATCATGTCACCCTGCCCAGAGTTCCGGACACAACATGAACTCCGTGCTCCAATTTCCAGATATCTTCACCCATGCTCTTTGCCTCCAACGCATGCATGGGCTAGCACGTTCCTGTAATAACCAATAGCCAGCACAACTCTCTCCGTCTGACTCGCCAAATCCCTCGTAGGTGACAAAATCAGCACTTGCACACTGAACAGATCATGAAGGAAGCAAATTAGCTAAGACAAAATCGATGGCTACAAGGCAGCAACCAAATTCAAATTGCAACTTTCAGAGAGCCAAATAAACAAGGGTAGCTTGAAAAATCAACAAAATACAAGCAACGGAGTCACGGATACTTAATAATAGGAGCTTGTTGACGAGTGCATCCAGGATATATGCTACACAAATAAGCAAACCCACATTGCAGTTTCAATTATACTAATGCTCCTGTTATATAGATAAAAAATGTAAGAATAAAACTACTCGTTTTCCTTGATAATGAAGAAAACTTTTCATGCCTTGCAAGTGCCTAAAATATTTAGTGAAGAGGACCCACTTAAACATTCCGATATAATATACATGTATAACCTGAATAAGTGATAAACTCAGGCTACGCTTAATTCCAAGAAAGCTTCTCAAAACAAAGTTCAGGAACAAATTCCTTAAGGCTTGAACTTCTTTCAGGGCCATCCGAGGGGTGATGGTAAAACTAAAAGCCAGCATCCCTCTGCCTCAACATCAGAACATCTCAAATTGTTGAGTTAACGAGGTGGAAAACCAAAAATTCTTCCTGTCAGAGCGATTGAATTTTGTTACGCCAGAAATTCGAGAGAGAGAGGGTTCGCCAATTTTTTATTTAATTTTTTAAAATAATCTTTGGTGTCATAGTTTGAGCTCTATAATGTTAATGACTCATCTTACCCTCCAAAGCAAAACGCATAACATGCCTCAACCTAATTCCACAAGAAAACCGATAGTGACAGAAGGGTCTTCGCTCAAGAAGAGGATCGCGTACTCTCTTGTGGAGGTGTCCACGATTTGGCAAAACGCAAGGGCAAAGGTGGAGGTCTTGCCCGTGCCAGATTGCGCCTGAGCGATCACGTCTCGGCCTCGGACAATGGGGACCACGGCTCGCTGTTGAATCGCCGAGGGCTTGTCGAACCCGTGGCCGTAGATCCCACGGAGAACATCGTCGCCCAGGTCCATGCGGTTGAAGCTCGACACGGCCTCCACGCCTGTCGCCGTCTCGAATGCCGCCGCAGCCACTGTCGCCGGCTGCGATTGGGTCGCCGGAACTGGCCTTGCCATCAAGGACGTCGCCATTACCGAATCCGAAGAGATGAGGAAAGGACAAGAGCAGTCTCGTCTCTCTCTGGAATTGATGAGTGAGCGGGAGTGTGGAAGCGCTTGTCTCAAACAGGGCCAAATGGACTTCGTGTTAAATTAGGACATCAAGGATTATGTCAATCTCAAATCAAGATCTGTCTAAAGTGTCCTGATTTTATTAAATAAGATCATGAAATGAACATCATCTCAAATAACTCTGAAGTGACGATATGACCTTGGGTAAAAGAAATTACTTCGATCCAAGACATTAGCATTTAAAAATCACATATGATTTTGCACCTTGATTTTGTATTAATTTTGGGGTTTTCTATGATAAAAAAAAGAAGACTTAGTTTAGCTTAAATTTATGACATATGTATGGGTTTGAGATTTTTTGTGACATTAATCCTATTTTCTTCCGTCAAAACCTCGAAAATCAAATTATGCAGAATGACAGCATGGGAAATTACATGTTTTGACCCTTGGGGATCTCAACGTTGGTCCTTTCACTTTTAATCCTAATTTCCAATGAAAATTTATGATAATTCCATCAAATTTCAATTCAAAATATGCCCAAAATTGTTGAGTTAGCATTTATAACTATCGTGCCCCATGTATGAACTGCTAATGCGAATTTCCCTATTGATCTTGTACTTTAAATGTTTCCCTTGGATTCTAAGTGTGTGTTGATGATCTAGCTAATTAGATTGATATGTTTTGGTGATTTTACTACAATTATCTTAGCATAAGTTGGAATGGTTGTATGAAAAACCAGCTTTTTCTTAAGTCAATTTAACCACTTGAAAATGTACTATAAAAACTCCAAAGTTATTTCTTTCATTATTTAAATATCGTTAATTTTGTCTCGCAATATGAAATGAGTATGAAAATATGTAGAAATAAGCATATTGAGGTCCTAAAACTTATTACGAAAGTGCAGTCGAGACATAAAACTTTCAAAAAGTGCAATCGAGTTATAAAACTTATTAAATTGATCGAGTTGAGTCCTTTCGTTAACTGCACTTTTTGAAAATTTTATAATTCGGTTGCATTTTCGTGATAAATTTTAAAACTTGATTATACATCCGTGACAAGTTTTAAAACTTGATTACACTTTTTGAAAATTTGAAATGTAATTGTACTTTCTTGACAAGTTTAAAAACTTTGAATGTACTTATCTCGGATATGTATTAATATAATCTCGACGGTAATTATTTAATTCTTACTATTCTCTATTTAAAGTTTTGTGTGAGTATTTTCCTTTTATTCAGCTTCACATTTTTGTTTGAATGTCAATCGAGTGTTTCCTATATTCTCAGTTGATTGATATGTTTTGGTGATTTTATTACAGTTATCTAAGCATAAGTTGGAATGGTCGTCGAAAAACAAATCTTTTCTTAAGTCAATTTAACCACTTGAAAATGTTCTATAAAAACTCCAAAGCTAATTACTTTATTATTTGAATATCGTTAATTTTGTCTCGTGATATGAAATGAGCAGGCAAATATGTAGAAATAAGCATATTGGGAGTCCTAAAACTTGTCGCGAATGTGCAATCGACTCATAAAACTTTCAAAAAATGCAATTAAGTCGTAAAAATTGCCGCGAAAGTGCAGTCGAGGTATAAAACTTTCAAAAAGTGCTATCGAGTTATAAAATTTGTCAAATTGATTGAATTGAGTCCTTTCATTAACTGGACCTTTTGAAAGTTTTAGATTCGGTTGCATTTTTGTGATAACTTTTAAAACTTGATTACACTTTTGGAAACTTTTACGACTTGATTATACATCCGTGATAAGTTTTAAGACTTGATTACACTTTTTGAAAGTTTAAAAATTTTCAATGTACTTATCCCATATATATATTAATACAATTCTAGCGGGACTTATTTAATTCTTCCTATTCTCAATTGAAAGTTTTGTCCAAGTATTTTCATTTTATTCAGCTTCACATTTTTGTTTGAATATCAATCTTATGTTTCTTCTATTGGGGTGTTTATTTATTTTGCTGCTCTAGAAATTGGTCACTGGACATGTACACTTTTCTAAGAAGGCCGCCTATGAGATATATATTATATCTTTTTCCTTTAACTTTCGCTTTGTAATAAATTTAAAACGTAAGATAACATGCGAATAAATGGTATATTGTCACGAATCTTTAATAATATAACATGTAAGACTCTAGAACCTTTCTTGCCGTGGATGACACTTAATCGATTATGTCATTGGGCGTATCTGAACTCTCAACCAAAGCTTGTCTCTTGCTTTTGTTTTGGATTTTGTCATTCGGTTCTGAATCGGAGAATGTAAAGGTGAATCGAATGGAATTTGACCCTTTTATATGTAATTCGAAGTTGGGTTTCGTTCCCTCGTCTGTATTGACCGATGCACGGCCATGTTAACTGTCGAATTTTAGAGGCTTAGGAACTGATTTAGGCGGTTCGCCATTGAATTTTACCGACTCTGATTGGTTGATGGCTTGTCGATTGTTAAATGCACGTGGAGCTTTCCCAGAATCAACGGATTGTGAGAGACCAAGAGAGGAAATTGGGATGATTTAGCTTAATCCGTTTCAAGGAATTGAGAGGAGATTCCTTTCATGAATAGATGCATAGTTGGTGTGCGAGCTGCTGTGGTGTTTCGAGTTAAAGCGTGATCAACAATTAAAGCAAGATTGTTGAACTCGACAACCGTAATGGGTTGGAAAGTCCGTAAATATCTTTAAGATTCTCATCACTCACTATTATCCTTTTTCCTGTATTGTTATGGTAGTTAAAGAATTCCTTCAAAAATTCTTGATTTTCTTTTCCCTGGCTAGTGTATTATTTGGAATTAGCATTTCATTGTTTTTGCTGTTGGATAGTGAGGGATATAGCCTGCGTAATTGAAAATATATCCTTAAGGCTTTAATTTTTCTGAAATTAAAAAGCTACTAAAGGTATCTTTGTTCTTGGTTTTGGGCTTAGATCTCTTGATTTATCTTGGTATCTCCACAAGAGCTCTATTCAATTAGCTTTGTTGGATCGTTCAGTGCAATTCATTATACAGCTATGTATTATCCCCAAGATATTTCTATGATAAAATGTAATCGTGGATCCATTAGAACTTACCTACGTGGATCTTACTTAGACATTGATATTTACCTGTATTAATCATGTAGAGTTTTTCCTTTGATTACCATAAGGAGATGGCAGATGCCGAAGACATTCAGCCTCTTGGTGTTGATAATGGATTTGGCATGGTTAAGGTGAGAATATTGATGCACCGGTCCATTGCTATGGGCTTTCCTGGAGTGCATGGTGGTATTTGTGCTCACGTAATAACCTGAATTTGACAGGCTGGTTTTGTTGGAGATGATGCTCCAAGGGTTGTCTTCCCCAGTATGGTTTGTCGATCGAGGCACCCCATTGACATGGTTAGTATGGGCCACAGGGTTGCTTATGTTGGAGATGAGGCCCAATCTAAAAGGGGCATGCTTACTTTGAAGTACCCTATGGAGAGTGGAATTGCCAGCAATTGGGACGATATGGAAAAGATCTGGCATCACACTTTCTACATTGAGCTACGTGGGGCTCTCGAAGAATGTTGGATGCTCCTTATTTAAGCAACCCTCAACCCAAAAAGCAACCGGGGAGAAGATGCCACTGATCATATTTGAAATGTTTGACCCTGATAGTGTTGTCAAAGTTAACATGAAGACATAATGAGAGAGTTGATTTAATAACTGCAAGGTGTATAAATGGGGATGAACTTTCACATGGAAACTTAGTAAGAGAGTTGATTTAATAAATGCAAGGTGTATAGATGGGGATGAACTTTCACGCGGAAACTTATCAAGAGAGTTGATTTAATAAATGCAAGATGTATATATAGGGATGGGTTCTTCAATGTGGATTTTTTTGATTTGATTTGATTTGATTTTTCTTTTTTCTAACCGCATCCCGACCTTAATAGCATACTTGACGTGTAACCTACAGATTTATCCTTTTGAAGGTCCAAAGCGAACATGATATGAACCATAGTCGGTAAAAATCAAACAAGAAGGTTGCATCTCAGAAAAAAGGCAAATGAATATAACCTCTCAACTTCCCACGTTGACCAAATTTCAGCTTTAACATGGGATTGGGACATTCGGAAGGTCCAAAGCGAACATGACATGAACCATAGTCGAGAAAAATTCTACATGAGGGTTGCAGCTTGAAAAAGACAAATGAATACAATTTCTTGAGAGTTTTCTCAGCTAATTCTCTGTTCCTCTCTCCAGAACATTGCTCCGCAATCACATGAATCCATTCCACCAAAGAAAAAAGAAAATCACATGTATCCACTCTCAGAAACCCCAATCCAGCATACAAAAGACCAAAAAACTGCGACTTCTGAGTTGGTCGGTTTCTCTCTTAATTTTCAACATCTACTCCGGAATAAGAAGGCCCGCTCTAAAATTACACCAGTCTGAAAATGGTAAGTGGAGACATTCTTCGAACATGGGACGCGCTTCTTCCCCATTAGACGTCTCCCACACGACTTATGTCCATCTAATTGTAGTGCTCATCACAGCTCTCTCTAAATAAGGTCCATTCACGAAATTTCGAGTGGAATAATGTTTTCTTTTTCTAGTTGGCTATAATATGTAGTCGGTCAACTATGCAACAAATATTACGTAATATTTCTAGCGGAATAATGTTTTATTTTTTTTATTGGTTTTGAAGTTTCCCGTAATCATTTAAGTGACCGCAAGTATAAATAAGGTCCATTCTTGAAGTCTGAGGGGAAAGTTCCTGTTAACCATCTCAAACTGATTCTTGCTTCTGCCTTCTTATCTTGAACCAGGAAAACACTAAGAGAGACTGAGAGAGGGAGAGAAAATGTCAAGGACTGAGCAAGTTGTTTTAGAGGAGCTTGAGGAAGTGTGTTGGAAGATATGATTCTCAAGATTTACATAAATTGTAAATAGATATGATTGTTTATATCTTAGGAATAGAAAGATTATAGGAATGTACACTTTCTTCTATTATTATTCCTATTGTGTTTATATACAGAATTGTACACAAATTACAATTAATGAAAAGAGAGGCACAATTCCTTCTCAAAGTTCTTCCCTATATTCTTCAACCTAGTCTCGTGACATGGTATCAGAGCAAGCTTCGAAATTCTGATCCTACAGTCGCTTCCGCCTTTTTTCTTGATTGCCGCTCGTGGAACTCCTTCTGCAAAACAGAGTTGCAACAGGAATCATCACTATAGAGGGAAGAAACTTATTACCATGCCTAAAACACAGGACCCTACCTCAACCTCGGATAACCAATCTACAGGAGAAGTTACGCCAGTAGTGCAAGGTATCCAGGATTCGTCTACTTTTACTTCTGCTACTCAACAGCAAACTAGCCAGGCACAGACCCAAAACATGCAATGGCAACAGTTCCCGGCTTAGTTCAATTTGGGGCAGCCTTTCATGGGCCTTCCATACCAGTGGATACCATATCCATGGTTCCATTCATCACATCCAGGAAGCTACCAAAGCAACGTTGGGACTGATGGAGGTCCGCCAACCGTTGAAGGGGCAAATCCTGCCATCAGTCCAGAGCAGACGGGCGGATCAACTGGAGTTGGGATGGGAACGAATCCCTACCTGACCTTTCTCAATGCGGGACATGCGGGGCAACCAAATTAGGGAACCGGGCCGAATGGTTCGGGCATGGGGGGAAATCCTTACCCGAATTTCGGACCCGAAACTTTCCCATATCACTTCTTTGCTACTGGCAGTCGACCGGAGCCCGGTGACCCACTTCACACGACAAACGCCGACGGACCGGAGTTAAAACTAATTAGCAGAGAGTTAACCGGTGCCGACAACTACTCGAATTGGGCGCGCGAGTTCCGTCGCGCACTAGTAACAAAAGATAAAGAGGGTTTCCTGGATGGAACAATCCCGATTCCATCTGACGAGAGGATGGCGCGACTTTGGAAAAAGTGCAACCAACTTGTCAGGACTTGGATAGGGAATTGCATCTCATCCGAAGTCGCGGCCGGTCTCCCCCCAACAGAGTATTCAAAACAAATGTGGGAGAATATTAAAGAAATGTTTGGAAAGCTTGATCAAGTGAAAATTTTCACGTTAACACAGCAGATCTCAGAATTAAAATAGGGGAATATGAGCATAGCAACCGTCTACAACAAACTCTCGGCTCTGTGGAACGAGCTTGAAGCAGCCGAGGAGAAATTTGAATGGCCGGAGCCAATTTTACAGCAGTACAAAGCCATGCGAGAAAGGGAAAAGACGACGAGGTTTCTGCTTATCCTCAACGAGGCTTACCTCTCGTTTTGATCTCAAATCCTAGCGATGGAACCCATGCCGAGCCTCAATCGAATCTACCAACTTGCCATCCAAGAGGAGAATCAGCAAAGGACAGCGGATCTTAGGGTTTCCGGGGGAGACGGAGTCGCTCTGGCTGCAAGAGGGCAGATTCGATTTCCTCCGAAGAACAAAGGAAACAGAGGACAGCAAGGAGGAGAGTTAGGGTTCTTCAACGGAAACCCTAGCAATTTGGGTTTTATACCCCAATCGGACGGTCCTCATCCGTCCCTGCCAGCGAGCGGATCCAACGGCCCACGACGACACGGCTTCCATGGGCCGAATGGGCTGCGCGGAAATAATCCGCATGGGCTGGACGCCGGGCCTGGAAATTTCACCAATGAAGTGGAAAATAATTATGGGCCAACCTTGGCCCAAGTCCTGCAGCCCACAAACAAGCCTGTCTCGGCTGGGAGAAATTTTACTCCTAAAGGCAAAGGTAAATTGTACTATGAACATTGTAGACGTCCACATCATACAATAGAAAATTGTTGGAAGCTACATGGGAAACCTGGAGAAAAAGAAAAAGGAAGGTTTTCAACAATTTTTCAGGTGTCAGGGCAACCATCAGACAAGACAATTACTCATGATCAATATCAAGAGCTGATGGAGGCACTAAGGAAATTGGACACTTCTGACAAGACTGGGGGTTTCACAGGTACATCTCATTGTTTGATGAATTCAATTTCGAGGAATGCATGGATTATTGATTCAGGTGCCAGTGATCACATTGTCTATGATAAGAATTCACTTTCCAACATTAAAAAATTATCCTCTTCCATATCAGTGCAACTCCCAAATGGAAATACCACACAAGTTGAAATGATTGGCACTGTAACTCTTAGTCCACTCATTGTGCTTAAAAATGTGTTCTATGTTCCTGATTTCCATTTCAATCTCGTGTCAGTATCCCGAGCCTGTGAAGAAAATTCCTGTCGAATCTTATTCAATTATGATGAATGTTTGTTTCAGGCCCTTTTGACTGGGAAACTAATGGGCTTGGGTAGAGTATTCCAAGGGCTATATTTCTGGATGGATATTTCGAAGAATCTCAAATTACTTTCCAATAAATCATTGTGTAATTCTGCTATCAATGATAAGACTTTTCTTAATCATCAAAGACTGGGTCATACTGCTTTATTTCCTTGTCCACAATGTCCCATTTGTCCATTAGCAAAGCAGACACGTCCCTTCTTTCATAACAGTACTTCTCAAGTCGATGAAATTTTTTCATTGATTCATGTCGATGTTTGGGGACCTTATCATACCTTGAATCATGATGGGTCTCGATTCTTTCTCACCATTGTAGATGATTTCTCACGAGCTACATGGATATTCCTAATGCAGTCAAAAAATCAAGTCCTTTCTCATATAAGGACCTTCCTTGCCATATCTAAAAATCAATTTGGGAAATCCATTAAACGCATTCGCACTGATAATGGTAGAAATTTTTTTAATGGTGAATGTGCTTCTTTCTTTACATTGAATGGGATTTTGCATGAGAGCTCCTGCACATACACACCACAGCAGAATGGAGTCGTTGAGCGGAAACACCGCCACCTCCTTGAAGTAGCACGTGCCCTTAAGTTTCAGGCATCTATCCCTGAAAGTTTTTGGGGAGATTGTGTGGTCACAGCAGCATATCTGATCAATCGTATGCCATCACGCGTTCTAAAAGGAAACACTCCCTTTGAGATATTGTATGGAAGGAAGCCGGATCTGAGTCATCTCAGAGTTTTCGGGTGTTTATGCTACGTGACTACAGTAGGGCACAGAGATAAAATGGGACCTCGTGCACGCCAATGCATATTCATGGGGTACCCAAATCTGAAACGAGGATATAGGGTATATGAGCCATCCACAGGAGAATTCTTTATCAGCAGGGATGTGGTTTTTCATGAAGATATTTTTCCTTTCCAAGACATGAATCTTTCATCTGAAGATGAGAGGACAACTAATAAGCCGTTTCTATCAGAAGATGATCTTTCTCCAGGAGGATCTTATATTGTTGTTCCTCCTCCAAGGCTTCAGGAATTATCTGCTACACTAGCTCCAATTTCCACTGAGGATATTCGGGAAAATTCACTTGAAGAACCATCAATAGAAAGGGATCCTCCAATGGCAGCTCCTCCAGAATCAAGTCACACTGACAAGACTTCCTCGACTCAGCATGAAGAACCTCGGCGATCTGGTCGAGTTGGTCGTCCACCAATTTGGACAAAGGACTTGTATGTGCTTCCTCTGGGTCATCAGGTACTCGCTACCCTATCTCTTCCTACGTTTCATTCGATAGGCTATCATCGAAACATTTATGTTGCATGAGTAGTATTTCTGAGGAGCACGAGCCTTCTAGTTATAATGAAGCAATACATGACCCACGTTGGCAACGGGCTATGGAGACAGAGCTACAAGCCCTTATGGATAATCATACTTGGGACGTTGTGCCTTTACCTACTCATCGCAAACCAATTGGATGTAAGTGGGTGTATAAAATAAAATATAGAGCAGATGGCTCTGTAGAAAGGTACAAAGCCCGGTTAGTTGCCAAAGGATTTACACAAAGAGAAGGGTTTGACTACCATGAGACTTTTTCTCCAGTAGCCAAAGACGTTACAGTTCGTTCTTTTCTTTCGGTTGCTGCGTTTCGTAACTGGTCGCTGCACCAGATGGATGTCCATAATGCTTTTCTGCATGGTGATCTAGACGAAGAAATCTACATGGATCTTCCACCCGGATTACGGAGATAGGGGGAGTCTAAGGTATGTCGTCTTCGTAAATCTCTTTATGGATTGAAACAGGCATCTCGACAATGGTATGCCAAGTTTATGAGTGCTCTTACGGCTGCTGGCTTCAAACAGTCCAAGTATGATTATGTATTATTCACTTGGAAGAAAGGTATGTCGTCTATTTATCTTATGATTTATGTTGACGACATCCTAATTATGGGAAATGATGATTCCGCTGTGAAGAAGTTGAAAGAATATCTACATTCCACTTTCCATATTAAAGATCTAGGGCCACCTAAATATTTTCTTGGAATTGAGATAGCTCATTCAGATCAGGGAATTTCACTTAGTCAGCGAAAGTTCGTAATGGAGATTATATCAGAAGCAGGTCTGTCAGGTTGCAAACCATCTATTGTTCCCATAGAGCAGAATGCCAAGCTAACTTCTGTTGATTATGATTCTGGCATGTCTACTTCTGATGACCCATTGTTGAAAGATCCATCCGGATATCAGAGACTGGTAGGAAAGCTCATATATCTTACTATGACTAGGCCGGACATTTGCTATGCAGTACAGACTCTTAGTCAATTCATGCACAGCCCAAAACAATCACATTTAAATGCGGCCCTGAAAATTGTGAGATATTTGAAGACATGTCCAGGATTAGGGATACTCCTTTCCCGGAGATGCAACATGGAAATGACGGCCTATTGTGATGCAGTTTATGCTACATGTCCAATGAGCAGGAGATCTATTACTGGTTTTTGCATCAAATTCGGGGAATCATTACTTTCATGGAAGACGAAAAAGCAATCCACTATATCCTTATCCTCAGCAGAAGCCGAATATCGATCTATGGCCAAAACTGTTTGTGAAATAGTTTGGTTAAGGGGTTTACTTATGGATCTCGGGGCACAAGTTAAAGGATCAACCACACTATTCTGTGACAATGATTCAGCACTCAAACTTGCAGCAAATCCTATAGTTCATGAGAGGACAAAGCACATAGAGGTTGATTGTCACTTCACTCGAGAGAAGATTCAAGAAGGAGTCATCAAGACAAGAGGGATCAGAACCACGGAGTAACCCGCGGACATTTTCACTAAGCCTCTTTGTCAAAGGCAACATGCATATCTTCTAAGCAAGCTAGGCGTCTTAGACATATACAGGCCACCAGCTTGAGGGGGAGTGTTGGAAGATATGATTCTCAAGATTTACATAAATTGTAAATAGATATGATTGTTTATATCTTAGGAATAGAAAGATTAAAGGAATGTACACTTTCTTCTATTATTATTCCTATTGTGTTTATATACAGAATTGTACACAAATTACAATTAATGAAAAGAGAGGCACAATTCCTTCTCAAAGTTCTTCCCTATATTCTTCAACCTAGTCTCGTGACAAAGTGGAGAGGAGGATAGCGCGTCTCAGATGGGAGCTCGACCTTAAAGTGAATGCCTTGTTGTTGCGTGCTAAGCGGGCCGTGAATATCAATCGCCTGGAAGCCCACGTGGCAGCGACGCGAGCCAAAGTGCAGGCAATTCGAGAAGAGATCGCCTGGGCTGAAGAGGATCATGCTGCACTCCTCGTAGAATTCATTGAAGCCTAATGGCATAACGATCTTCTCCTCTAAGATCGAGTATACGTTTGCTTTTATGGGCATCCGAACGTTAAGAGAAGCATAGTGGGGTCTGCGGTTTTATTGGATAAGGTTGTAAGAATGATATACTTATATAGTTGGGAGAATAATTGTTTCTTGGATATGGTTCTTGAACTTCAAGATTGATAATAGTGTTTTCTTGTTTCCTGGTCGTCCGGAGAATAAGAAATAAAGATATATAGAAGTGTTTCTTGGATCCCGCATTGAATATGTTTGGAGTTTCTTTGTTTACAATGCTCACAGCTTTTAAACTCATAAGTTTAAAGTGTACGGGGCTGTCATACGTTTGAAAATATCTTTCATCCATTTCTTTTTATATATGATTCTATATAATTCTTAAGTGTCGATCATTTTCGTATTTGCCAGTCATTTAGTCGCAATGAATATGATGCGGTGGGAAAAAAATGTTATAGAAAAGAAATGTATATAGACGAACTTCAAGTATATACAATTATATAATTACGCATTATGTATTGTCTTGAAAGTCCAAATATAGTTTCCGCGTGAAAAATTGTCTTTGCTGGTGCAGTGGGAAAAAAATGTTGTATGATCTAATAATTAATTTATCCAACATGGAACTCACATAATTAATTGTCGAGACAGCATTGGTCCACAAGCTCTGAAATCTTTTGCTGGAGATCATTTAGGTGATCACCCCCGTCTTTAGTCTTGACCGCCGAATCGTCCACATAACATTCGATGATATAGTGGAGCAAAGTCCCCAGGGAGGAAAGTCATGAACGTTGCGCCCGCTTTCTTTGAACCTAAAATGTATAACTTTGTATCAGAATATTCCCCTGGGAATTATAAAGGCCATCGTTTCCTCTCCATCATTTGGATCCATTCTTGTATTGATTGCTGCCGGAATATCTATTCTAATCCATAGCTCGGCGATAGGCAAAAGGAATGTGTCCTTTGGATTGGCATTGTTTTTTTTAGGTAAGGTAAGTTGTATTATAGCTTTGAACAAATTTACAAGAAAACTCGACCGGCTCCTAATCTTGCACTCTCGATACAAATGCAGGGAGAGTGGAAGGGAGCACAATCAAGAAACAGGAAAAGAAGAACAACACGGACTAAACAGAGCAAGGACCGAATGTCCAGGAGAGACAACAAAGAGCTAAGACTAGCAAAGACCCTCCGCTGCCAAAAGAGAAACCAACGTCCGGATACCGAAGAGGCAGGATGTTGAAGGACGCCGATCTAAGCATGCTCTTGTTGATCGTTGAAGATAGCTGGGTGGAAGCCCCAACTCCGCTGGAGACGTCTATTCCTCGGGATATCAGGGATATTAGAAAAACTTGCAGCTTTGTCCTTCACACTTTTGATAATGTGATTTTTGATTGAAGTAAGGACGACCGACTCTCCACGGAAGATAACGGCATTCCTTTTCTTCCAAATGATATAGCAGCAAAAGAATGTCGTGCTATAAAGTGAAAAAATTCTTTGCCTTTGGACTGGCATTGTTTAAGTCTATAAAGTTAACAAAACACTCTAACATTGGTCATTCTTCTTTTTTGCTGGCAAAATATTTCCAAGCCGAGCAGGGTATTCATTTCAGTAACTTTGATAAGTTAGTCGAATTCAGCTACTAGGTCCAGATGAAAAGAATTTGGTTTCTGCACGAATATTCAACTAAGATAACATCTGTTTCTCTTGTCAGCCGGTGACTAGTTATATAAAAGTAGATAACATGCACATGCACGTGCCCATAGACGTGCAGATTCCCATCTTTTATCAACACAGGTAATAAATCCAAGATGTATAAATAAAGATGAGTTGTTCTAGTGCTTACATCAAAAGCCCATATATATCCGCATTGAACAAGAATGCCTTGGATTAGAAGTACGTAGTTTTGTGAAAGTTAACGCGGAAACTTGATAAGAGCGTTGATTTAATACGTGCGAGATTTATAAATAAGGATGGGTCCTTCAATAGAGGTTTTTCTATTTGATTTGATTTTCCATTTTTCTAACCACTTCTTGATCCCACTCGTTTTCTTTTGTATGGCCAAGAACAGAAGTCCTTTGCCTTTGCAAGACTCCTTCAAGTCATACCCACAAGCACTAGAGACTCGTTGATTTAATTTTTTTGCTGACAACTTGTGAATTTAATTCTATGTACCGCAACTGCTATCCCTGTCCACAATTTGGATAGCTTTAATGTGGACTTTTTTTTACCTCTCCATTGAGCTAGCGATCACTAACTCAAATATAACATGGCACAAAATATCTTAAGAGCAAAATAATTAGCAACACCTAGCCACACTTCCTGAGTAGTTAAAGATTTGATCATACCCAAGTAGCTCGTGGTACAAAGTGTGACTCCTAAAATTCATTTTTCCCCGATTCAATCTCATGTGGTACTTCCTAACTAATAGAAATGTTCCCCCGCGATTTTACTCTTCACTAACGTATAATCAACACATGACTCCGTATTCCTTTTCTAGTGTCAACAAAACTTTGCTTGCCCGCCTTTGGTACGTCGCGAGTTCGAAGGGCATCGGGCGAGTATAACCTTGATTGGTGATAAGTGACGTCTTTTCCTCATATTTCAAGGCCAGTCGTATTTAGTTTTACCTGCATCTAAGGACAGTAGTTTGTCGCCGTCCGTTGAATCTACCGGTTGCTTCGTCCGGGGCAAGGCGTAGTTGCCTTTCGGACAAGCTTTATTCAAGTCTGTCAAATCAAGGCAAATTCTGCGCTTTCCACTGCTCTTCTTCAGGAGCACCACATTGGCCGACCACTCCAGATAGTTCAGTTTCCGATGAAGCTTTGCCTTCTTCAATCTTGCCACTTTGACTTGAATTGCATCTTGCCGATAAGGGGCAAGTTTCTCTTTTCTTGTCCTACAAGGACTTTATCCCGTTCAACGTTTGAATGGGAGCACATTATCGTGGGCTCGGTTGCTTGCATATTTGTTGGTACCCATGCGAGCAAGTCAGCATATTTAGGTACGCATTTGACGACTCGTATTCCACTTCCGAACTATCACGACCCTCCCAAAATGAATTTCGACATGGTTCACGGATCGTTAAGGGCGCGCATGACAACGTTTTTATTTCTCTATTTCTCTGTTTCTCTATTCCTCAGAACAAGTTTGCAACAGAAATCCGTTTGATAACACAATTTCATTTTTTCTATTTATAGAACAAATTTCTATTCCATAAATAAATTTGGAGTAGAAATCAGAAGTTAAAATTTTTAGCTTTTCTACTTCTGGAACAGAAATGAGAAATTAAAACTTTCTTCATTGTTCACTCTCGTCATAAGCCGTCGCCCACCCGCCACCCATGGGATGCCGGACACCCATCGTCGGTTGCTGGCCGCCCACCACCAACCCCCTGCCATCGGCTGCCCGCCACTGAACGCCGGCTGTCGGCCATCAAAATCCAACCGCTCGTCACCTATTGTCGGCTGCCAAATGTTGGACGCTCGTTGGTCGTTGGCTGCTCATCGCCAACCACAGGACGCTGGAGGCCCATCGTCGACCACCGAATGTCCCTTGCCGACTGCTCGCCGGTCGCCACCGGCCGCCAGATGTCGACTGTCGGACTTCAGCCGTTAGTCACCCACCGTCAGCCACTGGTCTCTGGTGGTGGACGTTGGATGCCGGACGCCAGGCACCGTACTCTGGATGATGGCCACTGAACGTTAGACTCTGACCACCCGCCATCGATTGTTGAACGCTAGACGCCGATTGTTGGACGTCAGACTTCGGCCACCAAATGCTGGCCGTCACCG
The DNA here is from genome assembly GCA_016097605.1 of Eucalyptus guilfoylei. Classification (NCBI taxonomy): domain Eukaryota; kingdom Viridiplantae; phylum Streptophyta; class Magnoliopsida; order Myrtales; family Myrtaceae; genus Eucalyptus; species Eucalyptus guilfoylei. Next base: position 13,222,270 of record CM027864.1, on the reverse strand, counting down.
CTCCTAGAAATAAAAATTTTATTCTCTTATCAAACGAATTTTTACTCTAGAATTAGAAATTCTGAATTGTCATCAAACACGTTTCTTTGCTTAGAAACTCGTCCATGGAAAAGAAATTGAGAAATCGATTTTTGGCTAGAAATTGATTTCTATTCCAGAAATTTTGTCATGCGCGCCATAAGTGGCCACGAATGTCTCTATGGGGAAGTGGTACTTAACTTCTCAAACCCTAATGACCGTAACTTAAGGCAAGAATATTCACATGTTAAATGATAGAGTTAAAATCAACTCAGACTGCTGCAAAATATTTTTAAAAATATATGAGAAAACGTATTGAAAGAGCATTAGAGTAATCAAGCGTAATTAAGTCCCTAAATTTATTCAATCTTTAGTTTGTAGAAGTAAGGTATTTCTCACAATACTTTACTTTGGTATCAAATCGACCCATCATAAATTGATTAGTGGCGACTTCTATATAAAAAATCATTTCCATGTTAATAACTTGAACTCTAAGTCGCGAATTGATAAGGGTTTGGGAGAGCTTGAGTTAAGTGATCGATTTTTCAGAATTTTTGCACTTAAGTGAGCAAGAAGAAACTAGTAACACTCCAGTGAGCTCTTGCTGTACTTATCCCCCAACACAAGGTTAATTCTTTTCCTCTCTCAGATTTCAACTTAAAAATTAAGAAAATTCTATAGTGATGGGCTCAAGTAACAATGCGCACAAAGGTTTGTATCTCCAAATCACGTAAGGGTATTAAACTCGATTAGGGGCCCAACATATGGGCTTAGACAAGGGCATAAAGTGAGAAATCTCGTCACGGCTTGACTGGGCAACGCAAATCTCTCATGACATTCATAGTGTTGAGTGGGTCAAAGACATTTGTTCATATCCAACTTTCGCTAAAAACTTTTAGAATCTCAACGGTTTTCTGCTGAGTAGCTTAAAGATGATAGAGTTGGCGCCGGTTTAGCAAGAACAGAAGTCCCGATGATACCTTGGTGAAAAATGGAGATCAAAAAGCACCAAGAAGAATACTTTTTATTGACCAGAAACTCCAACTTTGGATGGAAACTTTGGAGCGTGAGGTTTTCATGTTAAGTAGGGGTGAAAGACGTGATATTTTTGGTGCGAGTTTAGCAAAGAGTTTTAGACGCCTCGATGAAAATTGAAGGTTAGTGAACACCCAGAAGTCAACGCCTTGGACTTATTTATTTGGGAAAGGGTGAGGAAATTGATCATGTCTGGTTTTTGGGAGATTGTCGAGCACCACTTCATCTTAAGGGAACTTAAATATCAATGCGAAGGTGGACAAAATGTGTGTAGGAGCCCGTGTTCAAGGATCGGAAATCGAAAGACTAACATAAAACCCTCGAATTAAACATTCCAAACACAACCCAATTGCTTCCAAGTTTTGAAAAGATCAAACAATGCGATAATATATGGGTCGGGAGTAAAAGCTATAGACTAATAACCGGACCTCTCGCGGCCTTTCTAAGTGTACCCACTGTTATCTTGTCAGATTATATTGGCAGGGTCCTCCGGACATTCGCATATGTTGGTGCCATAATACTGCTCTATGTCTCTAAGAATCTGGATCTCTTTGTCTTTGACAAAATTTACCACAACACCCTGCAAAAGCAGACATGGATTGGCATTTGTAAATTGCAATGTCGATGAGATTTGTCGTTATACCCACGGCAAGAACAAAAAACTGAAAATAGGATTGCCGTTGCCTCCACTTCAAGGTTCATAATAGTTACCTTCCGCCCAAAACGGCCTACTCGACTGGCCCGATGGACGTACAGCTCTCTGCTGTTGGGAAGATCATAGTTGACAACGAGACAAACCTACAGAGTGTATTGAGAATGATTCAGTCGTCCACTTGCACAACTAAATGGTCGTGGTGCAACAGGGAAATAAGAAATTTGGCCTTCCGTAAAAGCAAGCATCCAACGTACGAATGAGTTGATGCACACGGCAGACAAAAACGGTAGAATGTCATCATCTGCATTATTGCGAAGTTAGTTTTCAGGACTAACCTGCTCAACATCAATCCCTCGAGCCCACACATCGGTGGTGATCATCAACCGAGTCGCCCCAGATCGAAATCCAGCCATTACTGCATCTCTCTCCTTTTGAGGCATTTCCCCGTGCATGAAAGACACAGTGAAGTTAGAATCACGCATCTTTTCAGCAAGCCACTCCACCTGCTCGACAAATATAAGGAAGAAATGAAGAGCCACAGCACAAAATATAGATCAAAGAGAAATAGAGCAGTAGAGGTCTTCACAATCTCTAAGTCATCGAGATGTTTATGTTCCACCTCAAGTGTGGAACCCAACGTGGTTGGGGTCGTACCTTCCGCTTAGTGTTGCAGAATACAACTCCTTGGCTTATGGGGCAGTTGTCGTATAGATCGCACAGAGTGTCAAATTTCCAGTCTTCTCTTTCCACTGGCACCATGTACTGGTCGACGCGCTGCAACCATACGAAGAAAAGGAAGGATGGCGTCAGAAGAATCTCATGATCCCTAGCTGCCATCAAATGCAACAAACCCAATGTAGCTCACCTCCAGCATCAACTCATCACGCTTCACAACAATCCTTACGGGATCGGTCATGAATCTTCCTGTCATCTCTAATATCTCAGTGGGGAGGGTCGCTGAAACTAAGACAACCTGCAGAGAATGCCACTCATGCATTAGCGAGTTGCGTACATGAACGTGTAAGAGTGACACCCTAAAACCCGATTTAATTTAGAACGAAGCAAATCATAGCAATGTGCTGAAAATTACAAAGTGCGCTTTATGGGGAGAGAAGCATGTCTCGTCGTGGCAAAAAATCCGCTACTCATCAGACAAGACGAGGAAAAAAGCAAGTGTCCTATTCATAGTAGAAGTGTGAAGCCAAAAGACGACCGTTTTATTCACCTCGTACATGCTCTAATGTCCAAATCATGTAGAAATTAAGGAGCAGAAAGGACGAAAGAAAATTCCAGATCTCCCATATTATACTTAGACGCTTCATCTCGCAGCATGTTGACTAAAGCAGAAAGACCTTTTGGAAATTCTAAGAATCAGCTGAGGTGGAGAAGGGATGACTATCTAGATTGATGATGATCGAAAAGTGAAGAGCATTCCATTGCCAATCATGAAAGAGAAAGCTGAAATTGGATCCCACCCTTTCTTAGATTGGACTTAAAAAGAAGTAATGGCATTCGGTTTTTATTAGGATAACGCAATGGAATTAGGCCAAGGGGTGAGAATAGTAGGGAACATTACTGGGGTTATTGCGTAAAAGAAGTCATCTTTACTACCACTACATTGATTCAACATGAAGGACAGGGAACCTGAATATCCGGAGGAAGGAATCTGTAAACATTGTAGATTTGATCCTTAAATCCTCGGCTCAGCAACTCATCAGCTTCGTCCTGGCAAAAATATAGGTAAGTGAATAGAGAGAACTTGTTTTGAAGAAAGCTGAAGGAAACCTAACAGGATCCAGAGTCGAAGGAGGTGATGCAGTGCACTCACAAGGACTAGGAGTTTGATGGCTCTGGTGCGAAGAGTTCTCCTGTTTATCATGTCGAGCACCCTGCCCGGAGTTCCGGACACAACATGAACTCCGTGCTCCAATTTCCGGATATCTTCTCCCATGCTCTTGCCTCCAACGCATGCATGGGCTAGCACGTTCCTGTAATAACCAATAGCCAGCACAACTCTCTCCGTCTGACTCGCCAAATCCCTCGTAGGTGACAAAATCACCACTTGCACACTGAACAGAACATGAAGGAAGCAAATTAGCTAAGACAAAATCGATGGCTACAAGGCAGCAACCAAATTCAAATTGCAACTTTCAGAGAGCCAAATAAACAAGGGTAGCTTGAAAAATCAACAAAACACAAGCAACAGAGTCACGGATACTTAATAATAGGAGCTTGTTGACGAGTGCATCCAGGATATTTGCTACACAAATAAGCAAACCCACATTGCAGTTTCAATTAAACTAATGCTCCTGTTATATAGAATCAATAATGTAAGAATAAAACTATTCGTTTTCCTTGATAATGAAGAAAACCTTTCATGCCTTGCGAGTGCCTAAAATACTCAGTTAAGAGGACCCACTTAAACATTCTGATATAATATACATATATAACCTGAAGAAGTGCATAAACTCAGGCTACGCTTAATTCCAAAGAAAGCTTCTCAAAACAAAGTTCATGAATAAATTCCATGGACTAAGGCTTGAACTTCTTTCAGGGCCATCCGAGGGGTGATGGTAAAACTAAAAGCCAGCATCCCTCTGCCTCAACATCAGAACATCTCAAATTCTTTAGTTAACGAGGCCGAAAATAAAAAATTCTTCCTGTCAGAGCGATCGAATTTCGTTACGCTAGAAATTCGAGAGAGAGAGAGAGAGAGAGAGAGAGAGAGAGAGAGAGGGTTTGCCGATTATTTATTTATTTATTATTAATCCGTGGTGTCATAGTTTGAGCTCTATAATGTTAATGACTCATCTCACCCTCCCAAGCAAAACCCAAAACATGCCTCAACCTAATTCCACAAGAAAATTGATAGTAAAAGAAGGGTCTCCGCTCACGAAGAGGATCGCGTACTCTCTTCCGGAGGTGTCCACGATCTGGCAAGACGCGAGGGCAAAGGTGGAGGTCTTGCCCGTGCCGGATTGCGCCTGAGCGATCACGTCTCGGCCTCGGACGATCGGCACCACCGCTCGCTGTTGAATCGCCGAGGGCTTGTCGAACCCGTGGCCGTAGATCCCACGGAGGACATCGTCGCTCAGGCCCATGCGGTCGAAGCTCGACACGGCCTCCACGCCTGGCGCCGTCTCGAATGCCGCTGCCGGCGGGCGCGATCGGGTCGCCGGAACTGGCCTTGCCATCAAGGACGTCGCCATTACCGAATCCGAAGAGATGAGGAAAGGGCAAGAGAGCAGTCTCGTCTCTCTCTGGAATTGATGAGTGAGCGGGAGTGTGGAAGCGCTTGTCTCAAACAGGGCCAAATGCACTTTCTGTCAAATTAGGACATCAAGGATTATGTCAATCTCAAATCAGGATACCATCTGTCTAAAGTACCCTGATTTTATCAAACAATATCATGAAATGAACATTGTCTTAAAAAAAAAAATCTGAAGTGACAATAACAAGTTAATTCAAAAAATTACTTTGATCTTGGACATTTACATTTAAAAATCGCATACGATTTTGCACCTTGATTTTGGATTTTCTAAATTTTGAAAATATCTTTGACTGAGAAAAGCTAAAATAAAAAAATCGAGTCACTTCAAAACAGTTAAAATTATGGGTATTGCAAATTTTTCCAAAATGACTTTATTCAAAAATAAACTAGACACTTGTTACCATATTAGAAAAATTTTAATTTCATTCCATCGTGTTATGTGTGATTGTTATCTCTAAAAATTAAGATTTTCTTTATTAGTACCATAAAAAGCCCCAATCTAATTTTTTACTATTAAACTAATTTTTTTAGCATAAAAAACTCTTATTCAATGCATCTATGGTAAATTTACCATCCGTTAATATTTACTAAATTATATCAATACTGTAAAAAGTACAAAATATTGTACATATGACAAACAAAGGGTAAAACCCTAAATTGCTAACTCATCAACTACCATGTCTTGTCTAATTCGGTAATTTGACTATAGAATTTAAAAGAAATTAGTGGAGGCTAAAATTGTCGCATGTGTATTAATTTCGAGGTTTTCTATGGTAAAAAAATTAGTTTAGTTTAAATTTGTCACATGCGTATGGGTTTGAGATTTTTCATGACATTAATCCTATTTTTTTTCGGTCAAGACCTTGAAAATCAAATTATGCAAAATGACAGCATGGGAAATTACATGTTTTTGACCTTAGAGATCTCATCGCCGGGCCTTTCACTTATAATCCTAATTTCCAACGAAAATTTTGATAATTTCATCAAATTTCAATTCAAAATATGCCCAAAATTTGTTGAGTTAGCATTAATAATAGACATGCCTCATGTATGAACTGCTAAAGCGAATTTCACTATTGATCTTGTACTTTAAATGTTTTGCTTGGATTCTAAATGCGTGTTAATGATCTAGCTAATTAGATTGATATGTTTTGGTGATTTTATTACGATTATTTAAGCATCAGTTAGAATGGTTGTACGAAAAAAAAAAAAAAAACCTTTTCTTAGGTCAATTTAACCACTTGAAAATGTACTATAAAAAAATCAAAAGTTATTTCTTTCATTATTTAAATTTCATTAATATTGTCTCGCAAAATGAAATGAGTATGAAAATATGTAGAAATAAGCGTATTGGGGGTCTTAAAACTTATTGTGAAAGTGCAATCGAGTCTAAAACCTTCAAGGAGTGCAATTAAGTCGTAAGACTTACTGACGAAAGTGCGGTCGAAACATAAAACTTATAAAAAGTGCAATCGATTTATAAGCTTGCCAAATTGGTCGAGTTGAGTCCTTTCATTAGCTGTACTTTTTGAAAAATTTATGACTCAATTGCATTTTCATGACAAATTTTAGAATATGATTATACTTTTTGAAAGTTTTATGATTTGATTATACATTTGTGACAAATTTTAAAACTTGATTACACTTTTTGAAACTTTTAAAATGTAATTACACTTTCTTGATAAGTTTAAAAAATTCCAATATACTTATCCCAGATATTTATTAATATAATCACAACGGGAATTATTTAATTCTTACTATTTCTCTGTCGAAATTTTTGTCTCGAGTAGTTTCTTTCTATTCAACTTCACATTTTTGTTTGAATGTCAATCTTATGTTTCCTATATTCTTAGTTTATTGATATGTTTTTATCATTTTGTTACAATTATCTAAGCATCATTCGGAATGGTTGTATAAAAAGCAAACCTTCTCTTAAGTCAATTTAACCACTTGAAAATGTACTATAAAAACTCCAAAGTTATTTCTTTCATTATTTAAATATCGTTAATTTTGTCTCGCAATATGAAATGAGTATGAAAATATGTAGAAATAAGTGTATTGGGGTCCTAAAACTCATCGCGAAAATACAATCGAGTCATAACAAGAAATGCAATTAAGTCTTAAAACTTACCATGAAAGTGCAATCAAAGCCTAAAATTTTCGAAAAGTGCAATCAAGTTATGAAGCTTGTCAAATTGGTCAAATCGAATTCTTTCGTTAGCTATACTTTTTGAAAATTTTATGACTAGATTGTATTTTTGTGACAAATTTTAAAACTTGATTACACTTTTTGAAAAATTTACAACTTGATTATACATTATGTGGCACCCCTCGACGAACCCCCGATCCGATAGGGTCACCACAGGTACTTGTCACTTATCCTACTACAAGCCAGTCCTTGAAGCTTTTTAATTAAAGTGAAACCATAGTTCATAGGGGTTGATCAATAAAATTCTTCTCCCCCTTTTTCTTTTATAAAGGTCCCAGCGCAGCTCATCAACGGAAGCATAAACGAGTCTCACCATCCCTTACTCCAATAACAATAATGCAATGCACACCAACTATTTACCATATAAAACAATAAAGCCAAGTCGCTTTTATTTATATTTTCACGATGGACATCTCGGGTCGGTACAGCAAAATGCCAAGATTTTTAACTATCTTGGCTATAACTCAAAAGAGAACTCGACCCTACATCAAATATGTACACCCCCCCATCAACAAGCGTCGGCTGTCCCCAAAACGTGTCAGCTCCCTCCAGTCATACGCGCCATCACACCCAACCCAATGCATCGGGCGGCGGCGGCGGCGGCATCCCTAGCATCACTCCACCACGCCGGACATGAACAGACAAAAACTTCTGGATAACCAGGCCATCAACAAGACCCACATCGTACATCACTAAGACACGGACTCGGACATATACCAGACCAGGTATACTAACACAGGAATGCTCCGTCCACCTCGACATCAAATGGCAATCCATAATAAGTACCACGCGCGACTAGGAGCAAAGGCATCTTTCTAATCTGAAATGTTAATCCCCAAAAGGGATGAGTACAACCACTAAGCAGTAAAGATCCACCAAACTACACAATGCATCAAACAGAATAATTAAGGTATCATGAATAAATCACATATCATTCATGCATTCAAGCACACCTTACCTTGCAGCCATGCATATATCACCATAGAACGTGCATATACCACCATGCACTCATACATGTCTCATCGAGCAGCCAAACATATATCACCATGATTCGTATCATCCATGCTATCAAGCATACATCCATGCGCATGATTCAATTCTCGATCTTTGTCTTTCAATTAGATCACATCATCATTTTTTTTTTCTTTCCAGGGACCAATGTTTGCATCCCACAATTTTATCGCTCGCATCCAACCTGGCATCGCGAGGAACCTCCGGCACACACCTCCGGGCATCTGGCACACACACTCTGGGCATCTCGTACCCCAACTAGCATCACGAGGTATCCCCCCGGCACACACCTCCGGGCATCTTGAAACTCCCGAGGACATCCGGCACACACACTCCGAGCATCTCGAAACTCCCGAGGCATCGTCGGCTCACACCTCCGATGGTCTTGTTATTATCTCAATTTCAACATGGCATTTGATGCAACAATATCAAGGGTCTCAGCCAGCTTTAATGTCATATAACATGCCATATGTCACTACATATGCAGCATAATCAACCACTCAAGACATTATATCACATGGAGAATTTCATTTATTTTTTTTTGAAAATGCAGCAAATTTTCGGATAAAAACAGATTGCACTCCTTTGGGCATAATTCTTGAAAAATTAGTAAACAGCCTTAATAAATTCTGAAAATTTTACATGTTATGTACAAGATCTAGAGGAAAATATTCCGTGAAGAACACCATATCAAAAGAACATCAAACGAATCAGTACAGTCCACGCATCACAGTCTTTATAATTTCGGAATATTGCCATACACAGTTTCATTCACAATTTTGGTAAAAATCCCAAATCAGCCCCAAAAATTCTGAAATTTTTATATGTTATAGAAGAAATCCAGAAGTAAATATTTCATGAAGAACTCAAAACCAGATTTGTGATATATTAAAAACTATAATAACCATAACCGTCCATAACCCTCGGCACCGAATTCCAGTTCTAACCGTTTGGGATATAGATTGTTTCACCAACCTAAACTCATCCATTTCCTCTAAAATTTTAGTATGTTATTCCTTAACATGTCATATTCAACTTTCATTCATAACACGAGATCAAATTTCAACCGGAGAAGTTTATAAAATTCACAGAATCACACTAGGTCAGCATTACGATTTCCAGATCTGACTTCTTCAAAGAAAAATAGTTTCACCGTCTATAATTGTTCATTTCTTCTGAAATTTTGATATGTTACTCTCCAAGAAGTTCTCTACAATTTTCATCAAGAGGTCGAAATGAAATTCCAACTGAAAAGTTGCATGCAGCTCACAAATTCATCAAAGGTCGGACTGCCTTTCTAGAAAACAAAATGCAAGGCTACCATGTTTTTCCCTAGAGCTTCGAATTTCTTCACTTCTACCACAACCAAAGTTTATCATCCCTTATAACACATATCACAACAAGCAAACGGCAGGGCAAGGCGGCTCGACGGCGGGACTCGGCAGCACGCACGGCAGCGAACGGCCTCCCTCTTCCTTTCTCTCTTCCTCTCTTCCTCTCTTTCTCTCCTTCTCTCGCACGACAGCTCTCTCTCTCTCTCTCTCTCTCTCTCTCTCTCTCTCTCTCTCTCTCTCTCTCTCTCTCTCTCTCCCTCGGTCGATCACTCTTCCCCCTCATCAAACCGGTTCTCCATTTTTTTCTTCCCTTCAATGATTTGCAATCATTTGATTTTGCATGCAAATGCCATTTGGCCAAACCCCTTAGCCACTTGGCATTTCTCCCATGCAAGATGATGGGCTTGATGGGCCGGCCTCTCCCTCCATCCGGTCGACAGCAGCCCCTTCCCTTTGGGCTTCGCGGGCCAGGTCCTAATGGCCGAACTGTGGGGTCTTGTCTTGGGCCTAAAATCCAACCCACTCTTCTCTAATTTTTTTTCATTTAATCATCACCTAATTACCCATCATATAATTACCTAATTACACTTATTCACTTGGCCATAAAGCTTGCAACATAAAAAAAAAAAAAATCAAATCCATAAGGTGCATAGCCAAGAACAAAATTCTCATTATCAAATTATCCTATAGTACCAACTTTGATAACCCAAGAACATAAGATATCTTTCCATTAAAGTGCTCGGCTTTAATCTATTACAATTTTTCAGTCTAGAGGCCACAACATACTTCAACGACACAACCATTCACTTTTCCATAAGTCGTAATGCCTTCAGAAATTGCCATGGAATTTTTGGGATGCCACACATTAGTGATAAGTTTTAAGACTTGATTGCACTTTTTGAAAGTTTTAAAATGTAATTACACTTTCTGGACAAGTTTAAAAATTATCAACATACTTATCCCAAATATGTTTTAATACAATCCCAGCGAGAATTATTTAATTCTTACTATTCTCTGTTGAAAGTTTTGTCTGAGTATTTTCCTTTTATTCATCTTCATATTTTTGTTTGAATATTAATCTTATGTTTTCTATAGTCTAAGTTGATTGATATGTTTGGTGATTTTATTACAATTATCTAATCATCAGTTGGGATGGTTGTACGAAAAATAAACCTTTTCTTAAGTCAATTTAACCACTTGGAAATGTACTATAAAAACTCCAAAGTTATTTCATTTATTATTTAAATATCGTTAATTTTGTCTCACAATATGAAATGAGTATGGAAATATGTAGAAATAAAGATATTGGGGCTCCTAAAACTTATCGCGAAAGTATAATCAAGTCATAAAATTTTCAAAAAGTGCAATAAAATCATAAAACTTAATGTGAAAGTGCAATCGAGGCATAAAACTTTCAAAAAATACAATCAAGTTATAAAACTTGGCAAATTAGTTGAATCGAATCCTTTCGTTAACTGCACTTTTTGAAAATTTTATGACTCGGTTGCATTTTTGTGAATGATTTTAGAACTTGATTACACTTTTGGAAAGTTTTACAACTTGATTGTACATTCTTGATAAGTTTTAAGACTTAATTGCACTTTTTGAAAGTTTTAAAACATAATTGTACTTTCTTGACAAGTTTAAAAATTTTCAATGTACTTATCCCAGATATATATTAATACAATTCTAGCGGACTTATTTAATTCTTCCTATTCTCAGTGAAAGTTTTGTTTGACTATTTTCTTTTTATTCAGCTTCACATTTTTGTTTGAATATCAATGTTGTGTTTCCTCTATTGGGTTGAGTCTTTATTTTTTCTGCTCTAGAAATTTGTCATTGGACATGTACACTTTTCTAAGAAGGCTGCCTATAAAATATATACTATATTTTTTTCCATTAACTTTCGCTTTGCAATAAATTGAAAACCTAAGATAACACACGAATAAATGGTATACTGTCGCGAATCTTAAATAATATAACACGTAAGACTCTAGAACCTTTCTTACTGTGGATGACACTAAAACGATTATGTCGTTGGGTGTGTCTGAACTCTGAACTAAAGTTTGTCTCTCTGCATCTGTTTTGGACTTTGTCACTCGATTCTGAATCAGAGAATGAAATGGTAAATTGAATGGAATGTGACCATATATTTTTTTTTAATTTGAAGGTGGATTTCGTTCCTTCGTCTGTTTTGAGCAATGCGCGGCCATGTTACCTGTCACGCCCCAATCCTCGAACGCGTGCCCACCCCTCTCCTGGTCGATTTATTTGCGACGTCCCAGGAATGTGGCCGACCCATTCATTTATATACGCATGCGGAAGCATAATTAAATCCCCAGACAATCAAACAATGAGATATAAAAGTATGCCATATTTTTCACATTTGAAAACCACAACCGTACCTCCTACACAAACAAACTATATAGTATAATACAATACTATTCACAAGTCTGATCTACTATACATCCGATCACAACTTATAGTTTGCAAAACAAGAGTGAGGTTTCAGTCCTCCACTCAGTCTTCATCTGGATTCTCCTCTTGCTTCACAATCTTTCCTCCTTCCACGTTCCCGCTGGAATCTATCGTAGGATACTCAGATGATTCTGGGCCTTCAAGGATGGGAGTCATCGGGTCAATCACCTCTCCACCTCTGGGTTCTGCAATGCCCTCTCCATACACTACTTCCAAAGCATACCTAGGCACCTCAAATTCCGGTATCGGGCCCTCTCTTCGCCCATCACTATAATAGCGATACCATGCTCAGTATTGATGGGGCATCCTTTAGGTTCTACCCACATCCACCCAGATGATGGATTTCATCATTACGTACTTTAGTCCTTCGGCGTGCCTAGGCATCGGCACGTGGAACTTCTCCTCGGTGATTTCCTTTGGTAACCCAAAACACATGGGAGGAGATAGGGGTGTTGCCATCTACAGGCCTTAAATGGTTATTCAATAACCAACGAGACTACGTCTCAGCGAGTTTTATCCCCTAGGACTCGATTAGTAAACCAATATGCTAACCGGGCTACCTATGCACACACGGGTCAGAGGACTTACCTTAGCCTCATATTCCACCTGCAAATCAGCACAGTTCAATAGGCACCCAAGCAATCACATCACAAATCGATATCTTAATCAATCGAGCTAGTCAATTACATGTCAGCCAAACCATTCACTGGTCATTTCAATTCAATTAATCAATTCACAACATCAAATCAAAGCAATGATCAATCAACCTAGTTGATTACATGTTAGTTAGACCATTTCTAAATCATTTCCAATCACCAAATCCCATGTACTCTCTCGGGAGCTGTTTTCGCCAAATGACGTATGCAATGGACAGCACTCGTGCATTCTTTATGGCGCCGTTTTCACCAGTGATATCCTTAATCATCGAACCACGTATGTCCATAATGATGCATGTAATATACAGCACTCGTGCGTTCTTTAAGGCGCCGTTTTCATCAGTGATTTCCTTATCACCGAACCACGTATGTCTATACTGATGAAGGTAATACACAACACTCGTGCATTCTTTAAGGCGCCGTTTTCACCAGTGATTTCCTTATCACCGAACCACATATATCTATACCCTCGTACCTGATCGGTCTCAGCCAAGAGTATTCTTAGTTCGTTCTCACGATTTCCTCCACTTTACCACTCATCCAAGCATTATTAATGCTAAAAACAACATACTCGCCCATCTACTAATCAATCATTCAATTCCACTCAATTTAGAATAAATTCCTAAAATACCACAATTAATTCAATTCCACGTAACGTAGAGCTCAAATAAATAAACGGACTGCACCACGACGATTAGCATAAAATTCCGGTCGTTGGCTATCCCTGCCTAATTTCCAGAAAATAAATAAATAATTAAATTAATTTAAAAAATTAATAAATAAATACTAAAAATCCAATTTAGGCCCGTAATGCCTAATTGAAGCCCGAGATGGGTCGGGAAAAATCCCAAGATACATTCAATAAATACTATAGGCTATTCTCTAGCTAAGTACACTAACCACCTAGCTAATATGCAATGCAATTAACTAATAATCACTAATCTATTCTAATCTCATCACCTAAACATGCTTAATTAACACTAATCAACCTTAAGCATAATTAGCAACTAAGCAATGATTAGTGAACTAAACTCACCCGTTTAACAATCCGCTCGGATCGAAACGTTGGGAATGCCGCGGGGGATGTTAAACTCCAAAGCGGGCCTCGGGTTCGGGGTCTGCAAGCACCTCAAAACGGCCTCTAAAGATGCTGAAAAACCCACAAATTTGCTTGCTGGTCGCTGCTGGAAAAGGAGGGAAAACAGTCGGTGGTTGCTCAAGAAAGATAGAATAGGCCTAACCGGGCTCCGAGGTGGACTCACGGGCTTCAAACAGGCTCAAGACAGCCCCGGCTGAGCTGCAATGGATCCCAAACAGCAGCTGTGTCGCGTGAGAGGCGAGGCAAAGGGGCGGTGTGCGCGGGCAGTGGCGCGCGAACCGGCGACGGCGAGGCGGCGATCTAGTGTGGAGCGGCTTCAGCTTCTTCCTTGCTGCTGGTGGGTGGTGAAAATGGAGGGGAAATGGTGGGGTGGTCAGCCAAGAGGGTGAGAGAGAGAGAGAGGATAAGAGTGAGGGGGATGGAAGGCTCCACCAAGCCAATTTTTCCACACTTGGCCTCCAAGTTTCATTCTTGTCCATGTAATATCCCTTAGCCTTCATTAGGCCACCAATGCACTCCCCCACAACTCTCAAATGGTCCATTTGGCTAGGAGGGATGGGGAGTTACGAATTTTGGCCTAACTCCTCTCAATTGGACACTTCATCTCTCTAGATTTAATCTCACATGGTTTCAATCGATTCAATTGGTACTCAAATGCTTCAATTGATATTTTTCCTCACCCATGAATTCACCTTGCATCTCAAATTTACAACCAAAAATAATCCCCGGCCTTAATTGCATAAAAACGGTCCTAAACCAACTTTTTCTCAAAAAGTCTTGATTGTGAGAAAAATCTTCTGAGACTGAGTCGACGCTCCTAGAATTCATTGTGACACAACATAATCCTCAATTTCTGAAATCGGACTCAAATCGGCAGATAATTTCACTACGACGTGTTATTAGCGCGACCTAGGCTACTAGGTAGTTTTCAAAACTTTTTAGGGCAAATGACCCGTGGTCAATTTTGTTCGAGCCACTATGAACCTACTCGACTCAATGGCGACTCTCGATTGTCGTGAAAATCTCGAGTATTCAAATACGGACACAGGGTACCAAAACAACAGTAAAATCAAACTAGTGCCGGTCGATGAGAATTTTCCAATTTAGTGGAGTCACCCATGATCGGCCACACATCTCAGTTGAATCGACCTATCTCTAATCTCATATCGGTTTTATACTGTGCCGTAATGGCTTCTAAAGATGAGCACGGTCAAGAAGTCGATTTCTGGTCAAATTCTCAAGTCTATTGCCTTAAAATTCCTTAATGGCTTCCTTTGATAGTCTAGTTATCTCGTGAGTGGGCAACTCACAGAAAAACATTGTAGTCGCGTTGATGAAATGCCCAATTTATCCAATCGAAATCAGAACCTGAAAATCAGGATGTCACATTACCAGTCGAATTTTGGAGGCTTAAGAGATGATTTAGGCGGTTCGCCATTGAATTTTACCGAATCGGACTGGGTGAAGGCTTGCCGATTGTTGAACGTGTGTGGAGCTTTCCGAGAATCAACGGATTGTGCGAGACCAAGAGTGGAAATTGGGATGATTTAGCTTAATTTGTTTCAAGGCATCGAGAGGAGATTCCTTGCATGAATAGATGCATAGTTGATGTGCGAGCTGCTGTGGTGTTTCGAGTTAAGGCGTGATCAACAATTAAAGCATGATTGTTGAACTCGATGACCATAATTCAAGAATATCTTTAAGATTACTGTCACTCTCTATTATCCTTTTTCCTGTACTGTTATGGTAGTTAAAAGATTTCTTCAAAAATTCTTGATTTTTTTTTCCTGGCCAGTATGTTATTTGGATTTAGCATTTCATTGTTTTTCTGTTGAACAATGAGGGATAGACCCTGCGTAATTGAAAATATATCCTTAATGCTTTAATTTTTTTGAAATTAAAAAGCTACTAAAGGTATCTTTGTTCTTGGTTTTGGGCTTAGATCTCCTAATTTATCTTGTTATCTCCACAAAAGCTCTATCCAATTAGATTTGTTGGATCAGTGCAGTTCATTATACAGCTATGTATTATCCCCAGCATATTTCTATGATAAAGCATAATTGTGGATCCATTAGAACTTACCTATGTGGATCTTACTTGGACATTGATATTTACCTGTATTAATCATGTAGAGTTTTTCCTTTGATTAGCATAAGGAGATGGCAGATGCCGAAGACATTCAGCCTCTTGGTGTTGATAATGGATTTGGCATGGTTAAGGTGAGAATATTGATGCATCGGTCCATTGCTATGGGCTTTCCTGGAGTGCACGGTAGTATTTGTGCTCACGTAATAACCTGAATTTGATAGGGTGGTTTTGCTGGAGATGATGCTCCAAGGGTTGTCTTCCCCAGAATGGTTTGTCGATCGAGGCACCCCGTTGACATGGTTAGCATGGGCCACAAGGTTGCTTATGTTGGAGATGAGGCCCACTCTAAAAGGGGCATGCTTACTTTGAAGTACCCTATGGAGAGTGGAATTGCCAGCAATTGGGATGATATGGAAAAGATCTGGCATCACACTTTCTACATTGAGCTACGCGGGGCTCTCGAAGAACGTTCGATGCTCCTTATTTAAGCAACCCTCAACTCGAAAAGCAACCGGGGAGAAGATGCCATTGATCATATTCGAAACGTTTGTCCCTGATAGTGTTGTCAAAGTTAACATCAAGACATAATGAGAGAGTTGATTTAATAAATGCAAGGTGTATAAATGGGGATGAACTTTCACATGGAAACTTAGTAAGAGAGTTGATTTAATAAATGCAAGGCGTATAGATGGGGATGAACTTTCACGCGGAAACTTATCAAGAGAGTTGATTTAATAAATGCAAGATGTATATATAGGGATGGATTCTTCAACATGGATTTTTTTGATTTGATTTGATTTGATTTTTCTTTTTTCTAACCACATCCCGACCTTAATAGCATACTTGATGTGTAACCTAAAGATTTATCCTTTTGAAAGTCCAAAGCGAACATGATATGAACCATAGTCGGCAAAAATCAAACGAGAAGGTTGCATCTCAAAAAAAGGCAAATGAATATAACCTCTCAACTTCCCACGTTGACCAAATTTCAGCTTTAACATGGGATTGGGACATTCGGAAGGTCCAAAGCGAACATGACATGAACCATAGTCGAGAAAAATTCTACATGAGGGTTGCAGCTCGAAAAAGACAAATGAATCTAATTTCTTGAGAGTTTTCTCAGCTAATTCTCTGTTCCTCTCTCCAGCACATTGCTCCTCAATCACATGAATCCATTCCACCAAAGAAAAAGAAAATCACATGTATCCACTCTCAGAAACCCCAATCCAGCATACAAAAGACCAAAAAAAAATGCGACTTCTGAGTTGGTCGGTTTCTCTCTTAATTTTCAACATCTATTCCGGAATAAGAAGGCCCGCTCTAAAATTACACCAGTCTGAAAATGGTAAGTGGAGACATTCTTCGAACATGGGACGCGCTTCTTCCCCATTAAAGGTCTCCCACACGACTTATGTCCATCTAATTGTAGTGCTCATCACAGCTCTCTCTAAATAAGGTCCATTCACGAAATTTCGAGTGGAATAATGTTTTCTTTTTCTAGTTGGCTATAATATGTAGTCGGTCAACTATGCAACAAATATTACGTAATATTTCTAGCGGAATAATGTTTTATTTTTTTTATTGGTTTTGAAGTTTCCCGTAATCATTTAAGTGACCGCAAGTATAAATAAGATCCATTCTTGAAGTCTGAGGGGAAAGTTCCTGTTAACCATCTCAAACTGATTCTTGCTTCTGCCTTCTTATCTTGAACCAGGAAAATACTAAGACAGACTGAGAGAGGGAGAGAAAATGTCAAGGACTGAGCAAGTTGTTTTAGAGGAGCTTGAGGAATTGGAGAGGAGCATAGCGCGTCTCAGACGGGAGCTCAACCTTAAAGTGACTGCCTTGTTGTTGCGTGCTAGGCAGGCCGTGAATATCAATCGCCCGGAAGCCCACATGGCAGCGAGGCGAGCCAGAGTGCAGGCAATTCGAGAAGAGATCGCCCGGGCTGAAGAGGATCATGCTGCGCTCCTCGTAGAATTCAATGAAGCCTAATGGCGTAACGATCTTCTCCTCTAAAATCGAGTATACGTTTGCTTTTAGGGGCATCCGAAGGTTAAGAGAAGCATAGTGGGGTCTGGGGTTTTATTGGATAAGGTTGTAAGAATGGTATACTTACGTAGTTGGGAGAATAATTGTTTGTTGGATATGGTTCTTGGACTTCAAGATTGATAATGGTGTTTTCTTGTTTCGTGGTCATTCGGAGAATAAAAAATAAAGATATATAGAAGTGTTTCTTGGATCCCGCATTGAATATGTTTGGAGTTTCTTTCTTTACAATGCTCACAGCTTTTAAACTCGTAAGTTTAAAGTGTATGGGGCTGTCATACGAGTAGAAATATCTTTCATCCATTTTTAATATATGTGATTCTATATAATTCTTAAGTGTCAGATCATTTTCATATTTGCCGGTCATTTAGTCGCAATGATTATGATGCTGGTGAATAGGTGGGAGTAAATGAGGAAGAGAAATGGGCATGCACAGGCGGAAAAAAAAATACTGAAGAGAAAAGCTAGGAGAGTAAAATTCGTGAAGAAGTCCCTTAATTCTTAGATTCATCCAACATCTGCTTTTATAAATTTGTGCATTTGAGATCTTTGATAATACACACCTACTGGAGATTACATATCCTTCAATCTTTCCCAAAGAAAAGCATAATAATACCTGAGAATGTCATAGAAAAGAAATGTATTCGGATGAACTTCAAGTATATGCAATTATATAATTACGTATTCTCTATTGTCTTGAAAGTCCAAATACAGTTTCTGCGTGAAAAATTGTCTTTGCTGGTGCGGTGGGAAAAAAATGTTATATGATCTAATAATTAATTCATCCAACATGGAACTCACATAATTAATTGTCGAGACAGCATTGGTCCACATGCTCCGAAATATTTTGCTAGAGATGATTTAGGTGATCGCCCCGTCTTTAGTCTTGACCGCCAAATCGTCCACATAACATTCGATGATATAGTGGAGCAAAGTCCCCAGAGAGAAAAGTCATGAACGTTGCGCCCGCTTTCTTTGAACCTAAAATGTATAACTTTGTATCGGAATATTCCCCTGGGAATTATTAAGGCCGTCGTTTCCTCTCCACCATTTGGATCCATTCTTGTATTGATTGCTGCCGGAATATCCATTCTATCCGTAGCTCGGCGATAGACAAAAGGAATGCGTCCTTTGGACTGGCATAAGTCTATAAAGTTAACAAAACACTCTGGCATCGTTTAAGTCTATAAAGTTAACAAAACACTCTATGATTGGTCATTCTTCTTTTTCGCTGGCAAAATATTTCCAAGCCGAGCAGGGTATTCATTTCAGTAACTTTGATAAGTTAGTCCAATTCAGCTACTAGGTCCGGATGAAAAGAATTTGGTTTCTACACGAATATTCAACTAAGATAACATCTGTTTCTCTCGTCAACCGGTGACTAGGCATATACAAGTAGATAACATGCACATGCACGTGCCCATAGACGTGCAGATTCCCCTCTTTTATCAACACAGGTAATAAATCCAAGATGTATAAATAAAGATGAGTTCTTCTAGTGCTCACGGAAAGGTCAAAAGCCCATATATATCTGCATTGAACAAGAATGCCTTGGATTAGAAGTACGTAGTTTTGTGAAGGTTAACGTGGAAACTTGATAAGAGCGTTGATTTAATACGTGCGAGATTTATAAATAAGGATGGGTCCTTCAACAGAGGTTTTTCTATTTGATTTGATTTTCCATTTTTTCTAACCACTTCTTGATCCCACTCGTTTTCTTTTGTATGGCCAAGAACGGAAGTCCTTTGCCTTTGCAAGACTCCTTCAAGTCATACCCACAAGCACTAGAGACTCGTTGATTTAATTTTTTTGCTGACAACTTGTGAATTTAATTCAATGTACCGCAACTGCTATCCCTGTCCACAATGTGAATAGCTTAAATGTCGACTTTTTTTTTACCTTTCCATTGAGCTAGCGATCACTAACTCAAATATAACATGGCACAAAATATCTTAAGAGCAAAATAATTAGCAACACCTAGCCACACTTCCTGAGTAGTTAAAGATTTGATCATACCCAAGTAGCTCGTGGTGCAAAGTGTGACTCCTAGAATCTCATCTAGAGAACAAAATAAAATAAAATAAACATTTCTAAGCATAAAAATTTCCTGAGAACAGAATGATTATCAAATACATCCTAGACGGTAACCCCAATTTTTAGCCCTAATTAGGGATCCCATTTACTTCTTCATAGTGTGGATAATTCACTCTTAATGGGCTCATTTTCTTAGTGACAATCCAGATCTAGAAATAATTTTGTCAAATTCAAATGGGAGTATTTCAATTTGATAAATTTAGCTTACTTGAACATTGATAATTCAAGCTAATGTGCTTCAATTGATGCAATTCAAGTCGACCCATTCTAAACTAGTGTTCAATTTGATCATTGGACCTCAATTTCATTTTGGTGTCTAATTTGTACCATCATGTAAATGTCGATTTGAATTCATTAGGTCACCTCAAATTCAATTGATCAGACCAATTGATATTTTATTATATCAATTGAATTCAATTGCGATCAATTTGGTGATTGGGAGTGGAAATTGCATAAATGCGCTAATGGATTAGAAAATCTAGAATTTTTGTACCCATTAAATCCGAGCGCAATTGATGCTATTCATGAGGTGATTAGGCAATTTAAGTCAATTAAGGTGTTGATAAAATGTTCGATTGATTTAATTTGGGAAAATTTAAATTAGTTATTTTCAATTTAGCCCAATTCTCTTTCAATTTGACAAAACTTCCTTACAATTTGCATAGAAGTTTGAACTAGAGACTAGTCGAACCGGTTTAGATCGGTCTGAGCAGCCTTCGACAAGTTCCAGCCATTTCCCGGCCAATTTTTGGTAAGCTAGTGGCGAACATGATTTGGCCATCCTCTTTACCAACTAACCCTTATCCCTTATGCATGAAATTACAAAAATGTCTGGAGTGTGAAATTACGAAAATGCCCTTGAACAATGAAATTACTAAAAAGCCTTGATTAGTCAACCAATGAAGAGGCAATCTTGACCATTCATTTATTCCTTTAACTTGGCTATCCAAGATGACAAGTCGTCTATCCAAGTGATCACAATTAAGCCAATGAGAAGATTGCTTACTTAGGAAGACTCATTTAGAGTCTTTAGATCAAACCAAAGGCTAGGATTTCATCTAGAGGGGAGTATATAAATATTTTACCTCTAAAAATTGAAGGGGGTTCATTCTTAAACACACACGCACGCACGCACGTGCGCGTGTGCTCTCTCTCTCTCTCTCTCTCTCTCTCTCTCTCTCTCTCTCTCTCTCTCTCTCTCTCTCTCTCTCTCTCTCGACTAAGCAAGTGGCCAAAGCCTTACTTGCTATCCATTGGCAGGCCATGGCTTTGTACTAGCAATCCACCACATGAATCTTCGGCCTGCCCCCTCATCAGTCGTAACACTCGACATCGACGTTTTTTGCTGGAGACCACGATCCAACGCCATTTCTCTTTCGGCCCAATGCTCGTGCTTCACACCAGTGATTCCATCAGGCGGTTCTGAATCTTCCTCCGATAGTTGATGATGGTCCATTAGCATTCCGATCCTTGTTATGCCAATCCTCAACGAGTCCTTGAAGTTTTGTGGTCGACCTAGCTCGGATCTTCACAGGACCTACTCCAATTCCTTAATCTTTTTGATTGTTCATTTTAAGCTCAATCAAACTTGTTCTCACATCTTGTTTTTGTGCAATTTATTCAAATTTTAGGAGCTATTCTCCATCCCATCATGAGGATCATTGGTGGCGGAGTAGCTCTATTGAGCTTGAGATTGATCATGCTAAAGGTAGGTGTTCCTTAGAACTCTTAAAATATGTCCGATGAAGCAAGATCCGTCCATAACGATTCGAGGATCGTTTATGAGGGTTTGGGGCTAGGACTTGCGTTAGAAATGGCTAGGGATGATGATAGAATGGCCTAAATCGATTATTTGATGTTTGATCGTTTTATTGTTGATGATTCATTGTTCTGAAAAGTTCGTATGCCTTCTAGACCAGAAAGCTTTGATCGAGGATATGAGCTATTATATGACCATATCTAATGAAAGTGTGTCCTTGACATTTGTAAAGCATGTTTTAAGCCTCGATTTGATATATTATGAGCTTCAATCGAACATAATTTACTAGATGAAACTTGCTTCGAAATATACGATAAGAATCTATAAAACTGATAAGCTCTCCTTATTGCTCTATTTTTTATGTACATCGGCAGTTTGTTGAATTTTTGTAATTTTTTAAGATGTGATTTTGGAGTCGATGTTTCATGAAATTTGTTCATCACATCCAGATATAGATTCAATCTTCTGTTTTTGTCTTTAGATTTTGGACTTCCAGCTTGACCTTTACTTGTTCTTCGACTTTGCAAATCTAGAATCGGTATCTTTATGAAAAGCGTTCATTGCACTTTAATCTAGATTGACAAAACATTTTAGAAAATAAAAAGTTCAATTGCTATTTTTAGTTATCATCACAAAGTTGCAGTGACACTCTAGAAACTAAAATTTTCATTTTGACTTCATGCATTCTTTGATTCTTACAAAAATCATATGTGGAAGTTATTGGGAAGCACAATTATTTGTGGGAGACTTCTATCACATAGCAGGTGGAAGAAGATCTTTTGATGCTATAACATTGAACATTGGGTCATATTGGTGAGAAATGGCTAATGACCCTTATTTTAAAGAAGATGGTGGATGGAAACCCAAGTCGTTTTATGGGTTTCGGATTTTGTGAACATTGTCAACATGGACAGAATCGAGTATCTTTTGAATCCATTGGAGGAAAGCTAAAGGAATTTTGGATTTGATCTACAGTGACATGTTTGGTCCTACATTTCAAGCATCGTGTGGAAAATCAAGGTATTATGTTTCTTTTACTCATGATTATTCCATATATGTGTGGATATATTTCTTGTAGAGGAAAGATGATGTGTTTGAAATTCAAAGCTACGGTGGAAAATTAGTTTGATAAGAAAAGATCAAAATTTTTAAGATTGACAATAGAAGAGAATTCTGTTCAGAGAAATTTGATCAACTCTATGGGACGATGGCATTGCAAGCCAAAAAATAATGCCCCATTCATCTACGTAGGATGGGGGTGGCAAAGAGGCTTTATCAGTCTCTCATGGAGAAGACAATGAGTATGCTATAAGTGGTGCAAGCTTATTTATTGAGTTTTAGGCGGAAGCAATGGCTACAAGGTGTTATTCGGGGAACAAGTCCCCTACATTAGCCCTACAGGATTAGACATTGTTTGAGGCACTGATTGGAAAGAAGCTAGACATATATCATGTTAGGGTGTTTAGGTGTGAAGTGTATGTCCACATGCCGAAAGAAGGAACAAGCTTGAGAGCAAATTAGAGAAGTTCATCTTCGATGGGTACAAGGATGGTGTCAAAGGGTATAGGCTGTGGAACCCTGATACTAAAGGTTTCATCTACAATAGCGATGTGATATTTAGAGAATCTACAACAAAGCAGATTGTTTCACAAGATTTGAAAAAACATAGTTGGTTGAGTTAGATGTCGGTTTGAAGGAAGAGACAGGGGTTATAGAAGCTGGAATAGAAAATTTAGATTCTGAAGCTAATGAGCCAATAGGATGGATGACATAGCAGATTCTGAAACTGAATTTGAAATTGAAGCAGCACTTGAACCGCTCTTAAGAAGATCCAGATGGTTGAGAAGACCACTTGAGAGGTATACCCTATTTGCTAGTAACGATAATTGTAATCTAACTATTATAGGTGATAATTCAAGTATTGTCGAGAAAGCAAGAAGTGTAGAGGATACCAAACAGTGGGAAAAAGCAATGAAAGATGAAATGGACTCAGTTGATAAAAACGGAATGTGGAGTCTCGACCGCATGTGGGTGTTCAAGAAAAAGATATTAACATATGGGAAGATGAAATGACACAAAGCTCATTTAGTTGTGAAGAGATACTCGCTAACAGAGGCGATTATGGTGAGATTTTTTCTCCCATTACTAAATTGAATTCCATAAGACTTGTCTTATCTGCAGCGATTGCATACAATTTAAAGGTAGAGCAACTCGATGTGAAGACAATATTCCTCTATGGTGACTTTGAGAATGATATTTACCTGAAGTAACCTGAAGGGTTTGTGGTCTAAAGAAAAGAAGATTTTGTTTGTGAACTGAATAAGTCTTTATATGGCCTAAAATAATCTCCAAGAATATTGTACCAGAAGTTTAACTCATATGTCTCGAAGCTTGGCTTTGTTCAATGTGATGTTGACTATTGTGTCCACGTGAGCAAGTTAGAGAATGATTTTGTTATTTTAACCTTAAATGTTGATGATATGCTGTTAGTTGAAAATAGTTCAAGAATGATTACCAATGTGAAAAGATTGTTGACAAAACAATTTGAGAGAAAAGATTTAGGTCCAACAAACTTCATCTTGGGCATGGAGATAAAATGGGAGCGTGAGAATGGGAAGTTGTGACCAAATCAGAAAAATTATGTTGAAAGCGTTGAAAAAGTTCAACATGGTTGACTTTAAACCTATAAAGACTTTGATGTCTACAAGTTCCAAGTTATTAGTGTCTTAAGACTAAAGTGGAAGATAAGGAGATGTCAACAGTCTCATATGCTAGTGCAATTAGGAGCTTGACGTATCCCATGGTGTGTACTCATCCAGAAATTGTCCAAGCAAGGGGAGTATTGAACAAATATATGTCCAATATGAGGAAAGAGTATAGGATGGCAGCAAAGTAAGCGCTTCTTTATTTTTGCAGTACATTTAACTTCGTGCCATGCTACGAAGGCATGAAAAGCTCAAAGGGACAATAAGCAACATAACTGAAGTGTCTTGTAGATGCTGATTTGGGAGGTTGCATCGATAGTAGGAGGTCAATCAATGGATATGTTGTTTTCTTATTCAACGGAGCTATGAGTTGGTTAAGCAAGAGACCGAGCACGTTTTCTTTATCTACAACTAAGGTAGGGTATATGGCCCTTAATCATGCTACTAAGGAAGTGATCTAACTGCACAGCTTGTGTAAAGAGCTTTGTTTTGCACAAGGAGGAGGTAAGATTGGGTATCATAACTAGAGTGCTATATTCTTGGCTAAAAAAGTGGAACAAAAAACTGTAGTATTGGAGAAAATTGACACATAGGTGAATAGTGCATTGTTTTTTTATTAAGGGAGGAAGTGCAGAAAAGTTTGAATGATCTACAATTGTGTTGGTTTTAAAGAAGCATGTAGAGTATTGATCAAGTGGGAGAATGTTCGGGTAGGTTCATGCTCCCCATCAACTGTGTGGGGACGACACCCTCACAACGCTAGAGGGTTTTTATAATTTGAGTTCATATTTTATTGGTACTTTGGGCTTTGCAAAAAATTGATGAAATTAGGCAATATGTACCCCTTTTCCTAAAGGAACGTACAAGTCCCGCTGGACTAACTATAATGAGAGCATGCATCAGCTATGGTTATGGAGTCTTGCTTCATGCTCAATGTTGATGCTCATAATTGACTCAGTTGGCATGTGCTTCTCATGGGATGAGAGAAATATAATATTTGGAGAGAAATAGGCTATAGTCATGTGCATAAACATGGGTGATATCTAATACATATCGAACTATCACAAGCATCTCTCCCAAGTGGTATATCTTGGGCTACTAATGCATTCTTTGTACTCCATATAGATTTTTGGAGGCCTTATCATATCCCTCATCGCGATGGGTCACTTTTCCTTTTTACAGTGATAGATGATTATACTCGTGCCACCTATGTTTTTCTTTTGCAATCAAAAGGTCAAACTTTTTCCTATCTGTCGAATTTCTTCTCCTCAATTAAAAACCAACTCGATAAATGTCCAAAGAATTCGTACATACAATGGACGTGAATTTTTTACTAATAAACGCATCTCTCTTCTCTCCTCCCATGGAATTCTCCATGAAAGCTCTTGCAAATACTCTCCCCAAAAAAATGGGATTATAGAGCGCAAATATTGACATCTCCTAAAAGTGGCCTGAGCACTCAAATATCAGGCATCTATTTACAAAGTATTTTAGGGTGATTATGTGGTCACAATAGTCTATTTAATCAATCGTAGACCAATTCGAATTTTGGAAGGATGGACTCCATTTGAAATGCTTCTCGAAAAGATGCCAGATATTACCCACTTAAGAGTTTTTGGCTGCTTGTGCTATGCCTTGAAAATTGGCCCTCGAAATAAGATGGATCCTCGTGCAATTTAGTGTATCTTTATGGGGTACTCCCATTTGCAAAAGGGTTACAGAGTTATGGATATGATTATGGGGCGTTCCTTTGTTAGTCGAGACATTATTTTTTCATGAAGATATATTTCCATTCTAGGAAATGACACCTTCATCTAAATCGCCTATGCCAAAATCAAACAACAGTCAATTCTTATTAGAAGAGGATTAATTTGTGAGTTCTTAATATGTTTTCATTTCAGCAAACCCTATATGATATATTCCAGCCGATTCAAATTCTTTGAATCAAGAAATTTAATCACCTACATCATCATCTGACAACGATGATCTGCTTGCTTCTTCAATGACACCTGCATCTTTAGTGGGATCCCCGCATCCATGCCTTGATGATTCTTGCTCACTAGTTTCGAGACAAAGGCATATTGATCAGCCACATTTGTCCTTTGGCATGGACCAAAGAGTACAAATGTCCCACATTGAATTCTCCATGTACATGTCGTCCTATCTCCTCTCATGTTTCATTTAGCCGACTATCACCAGAACATATATGTTGTATTAGTTACATATCAGAGGAACAAGAATCGTCATCTTTTGATGAAGCAGTGCGTAACCCACAATGGCAAGGCCATGGAAGCTTAACTACATTCTCTCCTTGAGAACCACACTTGGGATATTGTCAATCTACCTTTGCATTGAAAACCAAATTGGTTGCAAATGGGTATGCAAATTTAAGTACAACGCAAATGGCTATGGTGAACGTAACAAGGCTCGCTTGGTTGCCAAATGATTGACTCAAAGGGAAGGTTTCGATTATCATGGGACTTTTCCAGTGGCGGCTCTTGTGTTGACAACTTACTATTATAGACTGGTGAGTCTTTTGGGGCGGGGGCTCTATATTGTCATCGTGACAAACTAGTTCACATCGCACGGTAAACTTCCTGCGGCATTGATGGTACGCTCAATGAAACCACCAATTTTGATGGTTCTTTTGGTGTCAACTATAACCCAATGGTCACCAGCTTAGGTTTCTCCAAAGACGCTAACACTGCCGATGGAGAATTCCTTCCCATGGTCGTGCCTTCAAGTTACAACTCACACTGAAAATCAATAAAAACTTACGTTTCTCCGAGAGACACCCACCTGCGGCATACCACTTGTCCTTGGTCACCCCTCGGGAATAGCTACAGCCGTCCGCCATCAAGCATCGTGTCACCGGCCACATCGTTCGTCATCCATCTGAGCCACCTTTGTCGATTCAATTTGGAAACATAATATTCAAATTTAGGTAATAATCTTCATCTGATTGCAGTGAATATTTTATGGCCTAATTTGATTATTCAATATCTAATGTACATATTTGAGTGATAGACAATATCCACTAGGATTTGTTTTCTAATCCGCAACCGCACAACGATTTTTTATTCTATCTATAAGGCTTTAGATGGAATAATTAAATGCACGGTAATCTTTAAAATTGAAATTTTGATCTTTAAGATTTAAGATCAATTTTTTTGATTTTATTAGCGGAATAATCAAGTTAATTAGATATTATTCTCTAATTTGAGTTATGGATGATATCTTTGGCAATTCCTTGATATTTTGTAATTTGTGTGATTGTTTTGGTTGTCCTTAGTTGAAAATTAAAAAAGAAAAAAAGATTGCTTGTAGATTAATTAGCTCTATTCGATAACATTGCATGTCTAAGTAGATTCTATAATATTCATGATAAGATTCTAATTGAAATTAGGAATTGACACAATTTAATACTTAAATTGAATTAGATATTATCTTTATCCCAAATAGTTAATTTCCCTCATTTTTAGTTACGAATTTTAATAAAAAAAATATATCACATGCATGTCATGTAGAGTAGTCACATATAAATCATTGCCCATCAATAGAGTTAGGTCATTAAATTTAAATTGCGTGTATAGTTTGTGTGTTAGGATTATTTTTTTTAAAGTCTTTATGTTATATAAAATATTTTTGTACGTCATTGCATGCATTGCACGTAGTTTACCTTTCATTTAAATAAGTGAATATCATGTGCATGTCAGGTATAATAGTTACGTATTAATCGTTGTCCGTCATTGGAATTAGGTCATTAAATTAAAATCGAGTGTCATATAGTTTGTCACATGTCATGTTAATATAAACTATTTTTGTACATTGTGTAGCTTAGCCTTCATTTAAATAAGCGAAAATCGAAAAAAAAAATTGAGTGAATTGCGTGATAATTAGAAGTCATATTTAGGTTGAACATGTGTTTCTAAATAGTATTTGTTGCAAATGCTTGCGTTGCATCAAGGTAAGTATTTACTCCCTACATTTGCAATTTATTGGTTGCCATGCTTTATTTAGTGTTTAATAATAGTTGCGCACCCGCATGATTATTTACATGTTAAATGATAGAGTTAAAATCAACTCAGACTGCTGCAAAATATTTTTAAAAATATATGAGAAAACGTATTGAAAGAGCATTAGAGTAATCAAGCGTAATCAAGTCCCTAAATTAATTCAATCTTTAGTTTGTAGTAGTAAGGTATTTCTCACAATACTTTACTTTGGTATTAAATCGACCTATCATAAATCGATTAGTGGCGACTTCTATATAAAAAATCATTTGCATGTTAATAACTTGAACTCTAAGTCGCAAATTGATAAGGGTTTGGGAGAGCTTGAGTTAAGTCTAGACTTAATAAATCATTAATCGAACCATAGTTGGTACACTCGAGGTAACGTCATGACAGTAATGTCACGTAGGATAACCGGCGTCCACATTGAATTTTCCGACGAAACAAATCGCTAATGGCACTTAAGGGATCGATTTTCAAAATTTTTGCACTTAAGTGAGCAAGAAGAAACTAGTAACACTCCAGTGAGCTCTTGCTATACTTATCCCCCAACACAAGGTTAACTCTTTTCCTCTCTCATATTTCAACTTAAAAATTAAGAAAATTCTACTGTGATGGGCTTAAGTAACAATGCGCACAAGTGTTTGTATCTCCAAATCACGTAAGGGTATTAAACCCGATTAGGGGCCCAGCATATGGGCTTAGACAAGGGCATAAAGTGAGAAAGCTCGTCACGGCTTGACTGGGCAACGCAAATCTCTCATGACATTCACGGTGTTGAGTGGGTCAAAGACATTTGTTCATATCCAACTTTCGCTAAAAACTTTTAGAATCTCACGGGTTTTCTGCTGAGTAGCTTAAAGATGATAGAGTTGGCGCCGGCTTAGCAAGAGCAGAAGTCCCGATGATACCTTGGTGAAAAATGGAGATCAAAAAGCACCAAGAAGAATACTTTTTATTAACCAGAAACTCCAACTTTGGATGGAAACTTTGGAGCTTAAGGTTTTCATATTAAGTAGGGGTGAAAGACGTGATATTTTTGGTGCGTGTTTAGCAAAGAGTTTTAGACGCCTCGGTGAAAATTGAAGGTTAGTGAACACCCAGAAGTCAACGCCTTGGACTTATTTATTTGGGAAAGGGTGAGGAAATTGATGATGCCTGGTTTTTTTTTTTTGGAGATTGTCGAGCACCACTTCATCTCAAGGGAACTTAAATATCAATGCGAAGGTGGACAAAATGTGTGTAGGAGCCCGTGTTCAAGGATCGGAACTCGAAAGACTAACATAAAACCCTCGAATTAAACATTCCAAACACAACCCAATTGCTTCCAAGTTTTGAAAAGATCAAACAATGCGATAATACATGGGTCGGGAGTAAAAGCTATAGACTAATAACCGGACCTCTTGCGGCCTTTCTAAGTGTACCCACTGTTATCTTGTCATATTATATCGGCAGGGTCCTCCGGACATTCGTATATGTTGGTGCCATAATACTGCTCTATGTCTCTAAGAATCTGGATCTCTTTGTCTTTGACAAAATTTTCCACAACACCCTGCAAAAGCAGACACGGATTGGCATTTGTAAATTGCAATGTCGATGAGATTTGTCGTTATACCCACGGCAAGAACAAAAAACTGAAAATAGGATTGCCGTTGCCTCCACTTCAAGGTTCATAATAGTTACCTTCCGCCCAAAACGGCCTACTCGACCGGCCCAAAGGACGTACAGCTCTCTGCTGTTGGGAAGATCATAGTTGACAACGAGACAAACCTACAGAGTGTATTGAGAATGATTCAGTCGTCCACTTGCACAACTAAATGGTCGTGGTGCAACAGGGAAAGAAATTTGGCCTTCCGTAAAAGCAAGCATCCGACGTACGAATGAGTTGATGCACACGGCAGACAAAAACGGTAGAATGTCATCATCTGCATTATTACGATGTTAATTTTCAGGACTAACCTGCTCAACATCAATCCCTTGAGCCCACACATCGGTGGTGATCATCAACCGAGTCGCCCCAGATCGAAATCCAGCCATTACTGCATCTCTCCTTTTGAGGCTTTTCCCCGTGCATGAAAGACACAGTGAAGTTAGAATCACGCATCTTTTCAGCAAGCCACTCCACCTGCTCGACAAATATAAGGAAGACTTGAAGAGCCACAGCACAAAATATAGATCAAAGAGAAATAGAGCAGTAGAGGTCTTCACAATCTCTAAGTCATTGAGATGTTTATGTTCCACCTCAAGTGTGGAACCCAACGTGGTTGGGGTCGTACCTTCCGCTTAGTGTTGCAGAATACAACTCCTTGGCTTATGGGGCAGTTGTCGTATAGATCGCACAGAGTGTCAAATTTCCAGTCTTCTCTTTCCACTGGCACCATGTACTGGTCGACGCGCTGCAACCATATGAAGAAAAGGAAGGATGGCGTCAGAAGAATCGCATGATCCCTCAAATGCAACTAACCCAATGTAGCTCACCTCCAGCATCAACTCATCACGCTTCACAACAATCCTTACAGGATCGGTCATGAATCTTCCTGTCATCTCTAATATCTCAGTGGGGAGGGTCGCTGAAACTAAGACAACCTGCAGAGAATGCCACTCATGCATTAGCCAGTTGCGTACATGAACGTGTAAGAGCGACTCCCTAAAAACTGATTTAGTTTAGAACGAAGCAAATCATAGCAATGTGCTGAAAATTACAAAGTGCGCTTTATGGGGAGAGAAGCATGTCTCGTCGTGGCAAAAAATCCGCTACTCATCAGACAAGACGAGGAAAAAAGCAAGTGTCCTATTCATAGTAGAAGTGTGAAGCCAAAAGACGACCGTTTTATTCACCTCGTACATGCTCTAATGTCCAAATCATGTAGAAATTAAGGAGCAGAAAGGAGGAAAGAAAATTCCAGATCTCGCGTCAAATTTTGGATCCCATAAAACTTAGACGCTTCATCTCGCAGCATGTTGACTAAAGCAGAAAGACCTTTTGGAAATTCTAAGAATCAGCTGAGGTGGAGAAGGGATGACTATCTAGATTGTGATGATTGAAAAGTGAAGAGCATTCCATTGCCAATCATGAAAGAGAAAGCTGAAATTGGATCCCACCCTTTCTTAGATTGGACTTAAAAAGAAGTAATGGCATTTGGTTTTTATTAGGATAACGCAATGGAATTAGGCCAAGGGGTGAGAATACTAGGGACCATTACTGGGGTTATTGCGTAAAAGAATTCATCTTTACTACCACTACATTGATTCAACATGAAGCACAGGCAACCTGAATCTCTGGAGGAAGGAATCTGTAAACATCGTAGATTTGATCCTTAAATCCTCGGCTCAGCAACTCATCAGCTTCGTCCTGGCAAAAATATAGGTAAGTGAATAGAGAGAACTTGTTTTGCAGAAAGCAGAAGGAAACCTAACAGGATCCGGAGTTGAAGGAGGTGATGCAGTGCACTCACAAGGACTAGGAGTTTCATGGCTCTGGTGCGAAGAGTTCTCCTCTTTATCATGTTACCCTGCCCAGAGTTCCGGACACAACGTGAACTCCGTGCTCCAATTTCCAGATATCTTCACCCATGCTCTTTGCCTCCAACGCATGCATGGGCTAGCACGTTCCTGTAATAACCAATAGCCAGCACAACTCTCTCGGTCTGACTCGCCAAATCCCTCGTAGGTGACAAAATCAGCACTTGCACACTGAACAGAACATGAAGGAAGCAAATTAGCTAAGACAAAATCGATGGCTACAAGGCAGCAACCAAATTCAAATTGCAACTTTCAGAGAGCCAAATAAACAAGGGTAGCTTGAAAAATCAACAAAATACAGGCAACAGAGTCACGGATACTTAATAATAGGAGCTTGTTGACGAGTGCATCCAGGATATTTGCTACACAAATAAGCAAACCCACATTGCAGTTTCAATTATACTAATGCTCCTGTTATATAGATAAAAAATGTAAGAATAAAACTACTCGTTTTCCTTGATAATGAAGAAAACCTTTCATGCCTTGCAAGTGCCTAAAATATTTAGTGAAGAGGACCCACTTAAACATTCCGATATAATATTCATATATAACCTGAATAAGTGATAAACTCAGGCTACGCTTAATTCCAAGAAAGCTTCTCAAAACAAAGTTCAGGAACAAATTCCTTAAGGCTTGAACTTCTTTCAGGGCCATCCGAGGGGTGATGGTAAAACTAAAAGCCAGCATCCCTCTGCCTCAACATCAGAACATCTCAAATTGTTGAGTTAACGAGGTGGAAAACCAAAAATTCTTCCTGTCAGAGCGATTGAATTTTGTTACGCCAGAAATTCGAGAGAGAGATGGTTCGCCAATTTTTTATTTTATTTTTTTAAATAATCTTTGGTGTCATAGTTTGAGCTCTATAATGTTAATGACTCATCTTACCCTCCAAAGCAAAACGCATAACATGCCTCAACCTAATTCCACAAGAAAACCGATAGTGACAGAAGGGTCTTCGCTCAAGAAGAGGATCGCGTACTCTCTTGTGGAGGTGTCCACGATTTGGCAAAACGCGAGGGCAAAGGTGGAGGTCTTGCCCGTGCCGGATTGCGCCTGAGCGATCACGTCTTGGCCTCGGACAATGGGGACCACGGCTCGCTGTTGAATCGCCGAGGGCTTGTCGAACCCGTGGCCGTAGATCCCACGGAGAACATCGTCGCCCCGGCCCATGCGGTCGAAGCTCGACACGGCCTCCACGCCTGTCGCCGTCTCGAATGCTGCTGCAGCCGCTGCCGCCGGCTGCGATGGGGTCGCTGGAACTGGCCTTGCCATCAAGGACGTCGCCATTACCGAATCCGAAGAGATGAGGAAAGGGCAAGAGCAGTCTCGTCTCTCTCTGGAATTGATGAGTGAGCGGGTGTGTGGAAGCGCTTGTCTCAAACAGGGCCAAATGGACTTAGTGTTAAATTAGGACATCAAGGATTATGTCAATCTCAAATCAAGATCTGTCTAAAGTGTCCTGATTTTATTAAATAAGATCATGAAATGAACATCATCTCAAATAACTCTGAAGTGACGATATGACCTTGGGTAAAAGAAATTACTTCGATCCAAGACATTAGCATTTAAAAATCACATACGATTTTGCACCTTGATTTTGTATTAATTTTGGGGTTTTCTATGACAAAAAAAAAAAAGACTTAGTTTAGCTTAAATTTATGACATATGTATGGGTTTGAGATTTTTTGTGACATTAATCCTATTTTCTTCCGTCAAAACCTCGAAAATCAAATTACGCAGAATGACAGCATGGGAAATTACATGTTTTGACCCTTGGGGATCTCAACGTTGGTCCTTTCACTTTTAATCCTAATTTCCAACGAAAATTTATGATAATTCCATCAAATTTCAATTCAAAATATGCCCAAAATTGTTGAGTTAGCATTTATAACTATCATGCCCCATGTATGAACTGCTAATGCGAATTTCCCTATTGATCTTGTACTTTAAATGTTTCCCTTGGATTCTAAGTGTGTGTTGATGATCTAGCTAGTTAGATTGATATGTTTTGGTGATTTTACTACAATTATCTAAGCATAAGTTGGAATGGTTGTATGAAAAACCAGCCTTTTCTTAAGTCAATTTAACCACTTGAAAATGTACTATAAAAACTCCAAAGTTATTTCTTTCATTATTTGAATATCGTTAATTTTGTCTCGCAATATGAAATGAGTATGAAAATATGTAGAAATAAGCATATTGAGGTCCTAAAACTTATTACGAAAGTGCAGTCGAGACATAAAACTTTCAAAAAGTGCAATCGAGTTATAAAACTTATTAAATTGATCGAGTTGAGTCCTTTCGTTAACTGCACTTTTTGAAAATTTTATAATTCAGTTGCATTTTTGTGATAAATTTTAAAACTTGATTATACATCCGTGACAAGTTTTAAAACTTGATTACACTATTTGAAAATTTGAAATGTAATTGTACTTTCTTGACAAGTTTAAAAACTTTGAATGTACTTATCTCGGATATGTATTAACATAATCTCGACGGTAATTATTTAATTCTTACTATTCTCTATTTAAAGTTTTGTGTGAATATTTTCCTTTTATTCAGCTTCACATTTTTGTTTGAATATCAATCGAGTGTTTCCTATATTCTCAGTTGATTGATATGTTTTGGTGATTTTATTACAGTTATCTAAGCATAAGTTGGAATGGTCATCGAAAAACAAATCTTTTCTTAAGTCAATTTAACCACTTGAAAATGTTCTATAAAAACTCCAAAGTTATTTACTTTATTATTTAAATATCGTTAATTTTGTCTCGTGATATGAAATGAGCAGGCAAATATGTAGAAATAAGCATATTGGGAGTCCTAAAACTTGTCACGAATGTGCAATCGAGTCATAAAACTTTCAAAAAATGCAATTAAGTCGTAAAAATTGCCGTGAAAGTGCAGTCGAGGTATAAAACTTTCAAAAAGTGCTATCGAGTTATAAAATTTGTCAAATTGATTGAATTGAGTCCTTTCATTAACTGCACCTTTTGAAAGTTTTAGATTCGGTTGCATTTTTGTGATAACTTTTAAAACTTGATTACACTTTTGGAAACTTTTACGACTTGATTATACATCCGTGACAAGTTTTAAGACTTGATTACACTTTTTGAAAGTTTAAAAACTCAATTATATTTTCTTGACAAGTTTAAAAATTTTCAATGTACTTATCCCATATATATATATTAATACAATTCTGGCGGGACTTATTTAATTCTTCCTATTCTCAATTGAAAGTTTTGTCCGAGTATTTTCATTTTATTCAGCTTCACATTTTTGTTTGAATATCAATCTTATGTTTCTTCTATTGGGGTGTTTATTTATTTTTGCTGCTCTAGAAATTGGTCACTGGACATGTACACTTTTCTAAGAAGGCCTCCTATGAGATATATATTATATCTTTTTCCATTAACTTTCGCTTTGTAATAAATTTAAAACCTAAGATAACATGCGAATAAATGGTATACTGTCACGAATCTTTAATAATATAATATGTAAGACTCTAGAACCTTTCTTACCGTGGATGACACTCAATCGATTATGTCATTGGGCGTGTTTGAACTCTCAACCAAAGCTTGTCTCTTGCTTCTGTTTTGGATTTTGTTGTTCGGTTCTGAATCGGAGAATGAAAAGGTGAATCGAATGGAATTTGACCCTTTTATATGTAATTCGAAGTTGGGTTTCGTTCCCTTGTCTGTATTGACCGATGCACGGCCATGTTAACTGTCGAATTTTAGAGGCTTAGGAACTGATTTAGGCGGTTCGCCATTGAATTTTACCGAATCTGACTGGGTGATGGCTTGCCGATTGTTAAATGCACGTGGAGCTTTCCTAGAATCAACGGATTGTGAGAGACCGAGAGAGGAAATTGGGATGATTTAGCTTAATCTGTTTCAAGGAATTGAGAGGAGATTCCTTTCATGAATAGATGCATAGTTGGTGTGTGAGCTGCTGTGGTGTTTCGAGTTAAAGCGTGATCAACAATTAAAGCAAGATTGTTGAACTTGATGACTGTAATGGGTTGGAAAGTCCGTAAATATCTTTAAGATTCTCATCACTCACAGTTATCCTTTTTCCTGTATTGTTATGGTAGTTAAAGGATTTCTTCAAAAATTCTTGATTTTCTTTTCCCTGGCCAGTGTATTATTTGGAATTAGCATTTCATTGTTTTGCTGTTGGATAGTGAGGGATAGAGCCTGCGTAATTGAAAATATATCCTTAAGGCTTTAATTTTTCTGAAATTAAAAAGCTACTAAAGGTATCTTTGTTCTTGGTTTTGGGCTTAGATCTCTTGATTTATCTTGGTATCTCCACAAAAGCTCTATTCAATTAGCTTTGTTGGATCGTTCAGTGCAATTCATTATACAGCTATGTATTATCCCCAAGATATTTCTATGATAAAACGTAATCGTGGATCCATTAGAACTTACCTACGTGGATCTTATTTGGACATTGATATTTACCTGTATTAATCATGTAGAGTTTTTCCTTTGATTAGCATAAGGAGATGGCAGATGCCGAAGACATTCAGCCTCTTGGTGTTGATAATGGATTTGGCATGGTTAAGGTGAGAATATTGAAGCACCGGTCCATTGCTATGGGCTTTCCTGGAGTGCATGGTGGTATTTGTGCTCACGTAATAACCTGAATTTGACAGGCTGGTTTTGTTGGAGATGATGCTCCAAGGGTTGTCTTCCCCAGTATGGTTTGTCGATCGAGGCACCCCGTTGACATGGTTAGTATGGGCCACAGGGTTGCTTATGTTGGAGATGAGGCCCAATCTAAAAGGGGCATGCTTACTTTGAAGTACCCTATGGAGAGTGGAATTGCCAGCAATTGGGACGATATGGAAAAGATCTGGCATCACACTTTCTAAATTGAGCTACGTGGGGCTCTCGAAGAACGTTGGATGCTCCTTATTTAAGCAACCCTCAACCCAAAAAGCAACCGGGGAGAAGATGCCATTGATCATATTTGAAACGTTTGACCCTGATAGTGTTGTCAAAGTTAACATGAAGACATAATGAGAGAGTTGATTTAATAACTGCAAGGTGTATAAATGGGGATGAACTTTCACATGGAAACTTAGTAAGAGAGTTGATTTAATAAATGCAAGGTGTATAGATGGGGATGAACTTTCACGCGGAAACTTATCAAGAGAGTTGATTTAATAAATGCAAGATGTATTTATAGGGATGGGTTCTTCAACGTGGATTTTTTTTATTTGATTTGATTTGATTTTTCTTTTTTCTAACCGCATCCCGACCTTAATAGCATACTTGACGTGTAACCTAAAGATTTATCCTTTTGAAGGTCCAAAGCGAACATGATATGAACCATAGTCGGCAAAAATCAAACGAGAAGGTTGCATCTCAGGAAAAAGGCAAATGAATATAACCTCTCAACTTCCCACGTTGACCAAATTTCAGCTTTAACATGGGATTGGGACATTCGGAAGGTCCAAATCGAACATGACATGAACCATAGTCGAGAAAAATTCTACATGAGGGTTGCAGCTCGAAAAAGACAAATGAATATAATTTCTTGAGAGTTTTCTCAGCTAGTTCTCTGTTCCTCTCTCCAGAACATTGCTCCTCAATCACATGAATCCATTCCACCAAAGAAAAAAGAAAATCACATGTATCCACTCTCAGAAACCCCAATCCAGCATACAAAAGACCAAAAAAATGCGACTTCTGAGTTGGTCGGTTTCTCTCTTAATTTTCAACATCTACTCCGGAATAAGAAGGCCCGCTCTAAATTACAGCAGTCTGAAAATGGTAAGTGGAGACATTCTTCGAACATAGGACGCGCTTCTTCCCCATTAGACGTCTCCCACACGACTTATGTCCATCTAATTGTAGTGCTCATCACAGCTCTCTCTAAATAAGGTCCATTCACGAAATTTCGAGTGGAATAATGTTTTCTTTTTCTAGTTGGCTATAATATGTAGTCGGTCAACTATGCAACAAATATTACGTAATATTTCTAGCGGAATAATGTTTTATTTTATTTTATCGGTTTTGAAGTTTCCCGTAATCATTTAAGTGACCGCAAGTATAAATAAGGTCCATTCTTGAAGTCTGAGGGGAAAGTTCCTGTTAACCATCTCAAACTGATTCTTGCTTCTGCCTTCTTATCTTGAACCAGGAAAACACTAAGAGAGACTGAGAGAGGGAGAGAAAATGTCAAGGACTGAGCAAGTTGTTTTTGAGGAGCTTGAGGAAGTGGATAAGAGGATAGGGCGTCTCAGATCGGAGCTCGACACTATCGAGAATGCCGTTTTGCGTGATAGGCGGGCCGAGAATATCAATCACCCGGAAGCCGACATGGCAGCGACGCGAGCCGGAGTGCAGGAAATTCAAGAAGACATCACCCGGGCAGCCCACAAGGCAGCGACGCAAGCCAGAATGCGGGAAATTCGAGAAAAGATCATCCAGGCTGAATTTGAGCGTGATGTGCTCATCGCAGAAGCCATGGACTTTATGGCGTAACGATCTTCTCCTCTAAGATCGAGTATACGTTTGCTTTTATGGGCATCCGAACGTTAAGAGAAGCATAGGGGGGTCTGGGGTTTTATTGGATAAGGTTGTAAGAATGGTATACTTATATAGTTGGGAGAATAATTGTTTCTTGGATATGGTTCTTGAACTTCAAGATTGATAATAGTGTTTTCTTGTTTCCTGGTCGTCCGGAGAATAAGAAATAAAGATATATAGAAGTGTTTCTTGGATCCCGCATTGAATATGTTTGGAGTTTCTTTGTTTACAATGCTCACAGCTTTTAAACTCGTAAGTTTAAAGTGTACGGGGCTGTCATACGATTGAAAATATCTTTCATCCATTTCTTTTTATATATGATTCTATATAATTCTTAAGTGTCAGATCATTTTCGTATTTGCCAGTCATTTAGTCGTAATGAGTATGATGCAGTGGGAAAAAAATGTTATAGAAAAGAAATGTATATAGACGAACTTCAAGTATATACAATTATATAATTACGCATTATGTATTGTCTTGAAAGTCCAAATATAGTTTCCGTGTGAAAAATTGTCTTTGCTGGTGCAGTGGGAAAAAAATGTTGTATGATCTAATAATTAATTTATCCAACATGGAACTCACATAATTAATTGTTGAGACGGCATTGGTCCACAAGCTCCGAAATCTTTTGCTAGAGATCATTTAGGTGATCATCCCCGTCTTTAGTCTTGACCGCCGAATCGTCCACATAACATTCGATGATATAGTGGAGCAAAGTCCCCAGGGAGGAAAGTCATGAACGTTGCGCCCGCTTTCTTTGAACCTAAAATGTATAACTTTCTATCAGAATATTCCCCTGGGAATTATAAAGGCCATCGTTTCCTCTCCATCATTTGGATCCATTCTTGTATTGATTGCTGCCGGAATATCCATTCTAATCCATAGCTCGGCGATAGGCAAAAGGAATGTGTCCTTTGGACTGGCATTGTTTAAGTCTATAAAGTTAACAAAACACTCTAACATTGGTTATTCTTCTTTTTGCTGGCAAAATATTTCCAAGCCGAGCAGGGTATTCATTTTAGTAACTTTGATAAGTTAGTCGAATTCAGCTACTAGGTCTAGATGAAAAGAATTTGGTTTCTGCACGAATATTCAACTAAGATAACATTTGTTTCTCTTGTCAGCCCGTGACTAGTTATATAAAAGTAGATAACATGCACATGCACGTGCCCATAGACGTGCAGATTCCCTCTTTTATCAACACAGGTAATAAATCCAAGATGTATAAATAAAGATGAGTTGTTCTAGTGCTTACGTCAAAAGCCCATATATATCCGCATTGAACAAGAATGCCTTGGATTAGAAGTACGTAGTTTTGTGAAAGTTAACGCGGAAACTTGATAAGAGCGTTGATTTAATACGTGCGAGATTTATAAATAAGGATGGGTCCTTTAACAGAGGTTTTTCTATTTGATTTGATTTTCCATTTTTCTAACCACTTCTTGATCCCACTCGTTTTCTTTTGTATGGCCAAGAATAGAAGTCCTTTGCCTTTGCAAGACTCCTTCAAGTCATACCCACAAGCACTAGAGACTCGTTGATTTAATTTTTTTGCCGACAACTTGTGAATTTAATTCTATGTACCGCAACTGCTATCCCTGTCCACAATTTGAATAGCTTTAATGTGGACTTGTTTTTACCTATCCATTGAGCTAGCGATCACTAACTCAAATATAACATGGCACAAAATATCTTAAGAGCAAAATAATTAGCAACACCTAGCCACACTTCTTGAGTAGTTAAAGATTTGATCATACCCAAGTAGCTCGTGGTACAAAGTGTGACTCCTAAAATTCATTTTTCCCCGATTCAATCTCATGTGGTACTTCCTAACTAATAGAAATGTTCCCCCGCGATTTTACTCTTCACTAACGTATAATCAACACATGACTCCGTATTCCTTTTCTAGTGTCAAGAAAACTTTGCTTGCCCGCCTTTGGTACGTCGCGAGTTCGAAGGGCATCGGGCGAGTATAACCTTGATTGGTGATAAGTGACGTCTTTTCCTCATATTTCAAGGCCAGTCGTATTTAGTTTTACCTGCATCTAAGGACAGTAGTTTGTCGCCGTCCGTTGAATCTACCGGTTGCTTCGTCCGGGGCAAGGCGTAGTTGCCTTTCGGACAAGCTTTATTCAAGTCCGTCAAATCAAGGCAAATTCTGCGCTTTCCACTGCTCTTCTTCAGGAGCACCACATTAGCCGACCACTCCAGATAGTTCAGTTTCCGATGAAGCTTTGCCTTCTTCAATCTTGCCACTTTGACTTGAATCGCATCTTGCCGATAAGGGGCAAGTTTCTCTTTTCTTGTCCTACAAGGACTTTATCCCGTTCAACGTTCGAATGGGAGCACATTATCGTGGGCTCGGTTGCTTGCATATTTGTTGGTACCCATGCGAACAAGTCAGCATATTCAGGTACGCATTTGACGACTCGTATTCCACTTCCGAACTATCACGATCCTCCCAAAATGAATTTCGACATGGTTCACGGATCGTTAAGGCGCGCATGACAATGTTTTTATTTCTCTATTTCTCTGTTTCCCTATTCCTCGGAACAAGTTTGCAACAGAAATCCGTTTGGTAACACAATTTCATTTTTTCTATTTATAGAACAAATTTCTATTCCAGAAATAAATTTGGAGTAGAAATCAGAAGCTAAAAGTTTTAGCTTTTCTACTTCTAGAACAGAAATGAGAAATTAAAACTTTCTTCATTGTTCACTCTCGTCATAGGCCGTCGCCCACCCGCCACCCATGGGATGCCGGACACCCATCGTCGGTTGCTGGCCGCCCACCACCAACCCCCTGCCATCGGCTGCCCGCCACCGAACGCCGGCTGTCGGCCATCAAACTCCAACCGCTCGTCACCTATCGTCGGTTGCCGGATGTTGGACGCTCGTTGGTCGTTGGCCGCTCATCGCCAACCACAGGACGCTGGAGGCCCATCGTCGACCATTGGATGTCCCTCGCCGACTGCTTGCCGGTCGCCACCGGCCGCCAGATGTCGACTGTCGGACTTCGGCCGTTAGTCACCCACCGTCAGCCACTAGTCTCTGGTGGTGGACGTTGGATGCCGGATGCTAGGCACCAGACTTTGGATGATGGCCACTGAACATTAGACTCTGACCACCCGCCATCAATTGTCGAACGCTAGACGCCGATTGTTGGACGTCAGATTCCGGCCACCGAATGCCGGCCGTCACCGCTCCTAGAAATAAAAATTTTATTCTCTTATCAAACAAATTTTTACTCTAGAATTAGAAATTCTGAATTGTCATCAAACACGTTTCTTTGCTTAGAAACTCGTCCATGGAATAGAAATTGAGAAATCGATTTTTGGTTAGAAATTGATTTCTATTCCAGAAATTTTGTCATGCGCGCCATAAGTGGCCACGAATGTCTCTATGGGAAAGTGGTACTTAACTTCTCAAACCCTAATGACCGTAACTTAAATTGAAATAAAATTCATAAACTAGTCACATTTATCATAATCCACATTGAAATGACTTATGATTAAGGCCATCAAGTGTAATACAATGGAGCAATAACAACGATTCAAAGTATACTCACAAGAAAAAGATGAATGAAAATGAAACACCAAGAATTCTAACTTGAATATGCTCAAAAAACGAATCACATTTAACAATGAACCCTTCCGCGTTTATGATTTGGGTTGCAAACATGTTTAGCGAATGAACATTTTGATCAAATCAATAAGTGGTTAGTAGGCTTATGCACTTAAATTAATCAAAAAGATTGGAAGCAAAAGTTCATATATTTACCTTCAAAAAACCAAAGGCAAGGACCGGTCTTGATGCATGGATTCATTGCCTTGCGGACACCGAACTCTCATGTTGATTCTTCAAAGTTCTCACCTTCAGCCCTAGGAGTAGCTAGGCATGTTACCGTGAGTATCTGAGTTTGTGACCGTGAGCGGCCGAGTTCAGCCGTGAGTGAATGAGTTTCGACGGAATCCAACAGTATGCAGCCGAGTTTGGATCCGAATTTGCTCATGGCCTATTGCTCTTCCTTCTGCTGGATGTCCTTGTGTGATTGAGTGTGTTCTCTCATGGCTGAGTAGTACTTCTATCGAGGAGTGAGCATAGTTCAGATGGGCAGTTCCTACCCTATAATCGAGAATCACCCACTAAATACCGATTCCGAAAAATTGGAATCTTGAACCGCCCATTATTTCCATGGATTTGGCTAGTCCGATTTGGATGAGGCTCAAAGTGAGGCTCATCGGTTAGGCGAGGCTCGGCCTTGCCTAGATTTGGTGAGGCCAAGCCTCGCAGTGGCCAGGCGAGCCTCCGGCAAGCTTGTCGGATCTCACCTAGCTGGTCACTAGCCATGGGAGTACCAAACGCATGAGGAAGGAGGAAGGAGAAGAGAAAAAGAAGAAGAAAAATGAAAAAGAGAAAAAAAGAAAAATATATTAAAAATATTAAAAATTAAAAGAAAAAATAATTTAAGAGCCGTATCAAACACATTTCTATTCCGGAAATAGAAATTTAGGATAATTATCAAATACCTTCACTTGCTCGAGAATCTCATCCAGAGAACAAAATAAAATAAAATAAAATAAAATAAACATTTCTAAGCATAAAAATTTCATGTGAATATAATGATTATCAAATACACCCTAAACGATAAATCTTGGCAACCCCAATTTTTAGCCCTAATTAGGGATCCCATTTACTTCTTTATAGTTTGGATAATTTCACTCTTAACAGGCTCATTTTCTTAGTGACAATCCAGATCCAGAATCAATTTTCTCAAATTCAAATGGGAGTATTTCAATTTGATAAATTTAGCTTACTTGAACATTGATAATTCAAGCTAATGTGCTTCAATTGATGCAATTCAAGTCGACCCATTCTAAACTAGTGTTCAATTTGATCATTGGACCTCAATTTCATTTTGTTGTCTAATTTGTACCATCATGTAAATGTCGATTTGAATTCATTAGGTCACCTCAAATTCAATTGATCAGACCAATTGATATTTTATTATATCAATT
This sequence comes from Eucalyptus guilfoylei, assembly GCA_016097605.1. Taxonomy (NCBI): domain Eukaryota; kingdom Viridiplantae; phylum Streptophyta; class Magnoliopsida; order Myrtales; family Myrtaceae; genus Eucalyptus; species Eucalyptus guilfoylei. The sequence continues at coordinate 13,178,715 of CM027864.1, read as the reverse complement.
GAATTTGATTGCGATCAATTTGGTGATTGGGAGTGGAAATTGCATAAATGCGCTAATGGATTAGAAAATCTAGAATTTGTGTACCCATTAACTCCAAGTGCAATTGATGCTATTCGTGAGGTGATTAGGCAATTTAAGTCAATTAAGGTGTTGATAAAATGTTCGATTGATTTAATTTGGGAAAATTTAAATTAGTTATTTTCAATTTAGCCCAATTCTCTTTCAATTTGACAGAACTTCCTTACAATTTGCATAGAAGTTTGAACTAGAGACTAGTCGAACTGGTTTAGACCGGTCTGAGCAGCTTCCGACAAGTTCCAGCCATTTCTCGGCCAATTTTTGGTAGCTAGCGGCCACCATGAGTTGGCCATCCTCTTTGCCAACTAACCCTTATCCCTTATGCATGAAATTACAAAAATGTCTAGAGTGTGAAATTACGAAAATGCCCTTGAATAATGAAATTGCTAAAAAGCCTTGGTTAGTCAACCAATGAAGAGGCAATCTTGACCATTCATTTATTACTTTAACTTGGCTATCCAAGATGACAAGTCATCTATCCAAGTGATCACAATTAAGCCAATGAGAAGGTTGCTTACTTAGCAAGACTCATTTAGAGTTTTTAGATCAAACCAAAGGCTAGGATTTCATCTAGAGGGGAGTATATAAATATTTTGCCACTAAAATTTGAAGGGGGTTTATTCTTAAACACACACACACATACACACGCACGTATGGACGAGCACACGTCTCTCTCTCTCTCTCTCTCTCTCTCTCTCTCTCTCTCTCTCTCTCTCTCTCTCGACTAAGCAAGTGGCCAAAGCCTTACTTGCTATCCATCGGCAAGCCATTGCTTTGTACCAGCAATCCACCACATGAATCTTCGGCCTGCCCCCTCATCAATCGTAACACTGGACACCGGCGTTTTTTGCTGGAGACCACGATCCAACGCCATTTCTCTTTCGGCCCAATGCTCGTGCTTCACACCGGTGATTCCATCAAAGCGGTTCGGATCTTCCTCCGATAGTCGATGATGGTCCATTAGCATTCGATCCTTGTGATGCCAATCCTCAATGAGTCCTTGAAGTTTTCGTGGTCGTGGACCTAGCTCAGATCTTCACAGGACCTACTCCAATTCCTTAATCTTCTTTGATTGTTCATTTTAAGCTCAATCAAACTTGTTCTCACATCTTGTTTTTGTGCAATTTATTCAAATTTTAGGAGCTATTCTCCATCCCATCATGAGGATCATTGGTGGCGGAGTAGCTCTATTGAGCTTGAGATTGATCATGCTAAAGGTAGGTGTTCCTTAGAACTCTTAAAATATGTCCGATGAAGCAAGATCCGTCCATAACGATTCGAGGATCGTTTATGAGGGTTTGGGGCTAGGACTTGTGTTAGAAATGGCTGGGGATGATGATAGAATGGCCTAAATCGATTATTTGATGTTTGATCGTTTGATTGTTGATGATTCTTTGTTGTGAAAAGTTCGTATGCCTTCTAGACCAGAAAGCTTTGATTGAGGATATGAGCTATTATATGACCATATCTAATGAAAGTGTGTCCTTGACATTTGTAAAGCATGTTTTAAGCCTCGATTTGATATATTATGAGCTTCAATCGAACATAATTTACTAGATGAAACTTGCTTCGAAATATACGATAAGAATCTAGAAAAATGATAAGCTCTCCTTATTGCTCTATTTTTTTTTTTTTATGTACATCGGCAGTTTGTCAAATTTTTGTAATTTTTTGTGATGCGATTTTGGAGTCGATGTTTCATGAAATTTGTTCATCACATCCAGATATAGATTACATAAATTTTTCATAAAAATTGAATGTTATTTGGTTGGCACAATCCTTCTTCAATCTTCCGTTTTTGTCTTTAGAATTTGGACTTATAGCTTGACCTTGTTAGGGAAATCCCTTATGATGTTTTGAAGATGACAAAATAAATCAAAGGCTACTAACGTGTTTATTGGTTGAGTAATGGACTATGCAGATGATAGAACATATGAATGATATTATCAAAGTCTATACTTGGAAGAACCAGAATACTGAACATAACATATGTCCAAAGTCTATTATGAAGATTTCCAGACTTCTGTGTCAAAATCTGAAGACTGCCAGACTTTAGTGTCAAAGTATGTTCTACATCAGAAGTCTGCCAACTCTAACAAATTCCAGACTGAGCGTGAATGAAGAACTAGAATATAGATTCTATGCTGAAGCTAAAGCAGAAGACAGACTATGCTGAAGCTAAAGCAAAAGATAGACTCTATGCTGAAGCTGAACTTATTCAGACTATATTCAAACCTTAAAGTTAAATCTGTTCAGAAGCAGAATATGTTCAGACCCAGATTGTAAAGTCTATTGCACTCAGACTCAAATTGTAAAGTTGATTGCTCTCAGACTTTACATCTAGATTCGACAGAACGTAACACAAGCACAATCATATAACGGCTAGTGATCTGGTTTGGATTCTACATCAAGATTGATTTGATTGACTCAATCTAATTGATTGACAATTAGATTTTGAAGACAAGAACTTTCTATACGAAGAAGCTCTACTTAGGGAAACCAAGATTCTGTTTGTATGGGCGATCGGAATCAATTTGGGATTCTACTTTTGTCACTCAACGGCTACTAAATCTTCTAGATACAGATCTGTCCAATGGGTAGATTGGAAGACGATCCTCACGATACTGTCCAAAGGCTAGTTTGGAAGTGGAGGAGTATTTAAGGAGATGAAGGACCGATGAGCAAGTAAGAGACGGAGCGTGGAATTTATAATTCCAAAGTTTGAGCGAACTTCGATCATACACTTATCTTTGGTGAGCTTAAATGTTTGTGATCGTGAGAGAAATACCAAAAGAGTGACTTAGTGAGATAGTGTGATCTACTACTAAGTGTTTGCACTCAAAATTGTAATCTTTTGTTGATTGCATAGTGGAATCCAGCAAGAAGGCTGTTAGCGTGAGAGAGTGGACATAGGCTTGGTCTAAGTCGAACCATTATAAACCTTGTGTTCTTATTCTCTTCCTTAACTCTTTTATTTTATTTGAAGTTTATTTTATTCCGCATATATTTGCCAAGGTTTAGTTTAAACACCTATTCACCCCCCTAAGGTGTTCATACTAGCACTTTCAATTGGTATCAGAGCCAAGTGCTCGGTTTATAAAAGTGTTTTTACTTTTGAGCTAAAGATCTTCTATGACTACTATCTTGGCACCAGGACTTATGGAAGGGCAAAGCAACATCAAGACACCATATTTTGATGGAAATGAATACAACGTGTGGAAGAACAAAATGAAAGCATTCCTAAGATCTAGAGATCCCTTGCAATGGGATGTTGTGGAAAAAGAAATCAATCCCATTGCCGCATCTACATCAAATAAGATTGGCAAAGACAAAGAAACCAAACCCCCCGATCCTATGTCTTGGACGGAGTTGTCCAAAAGAGAAGCGCTTGATGCTAAAGCCATTTATCATTTATATTGCGCTTTGTCTCCTATTGAATATAACAGAATTTCTTCATGTGAAATAGCAAAAGAAGTTTGGAAAAGACTTCATGTTACATATGAAGGAGCCGACGTGTAAAAGAGACAAAAGTAAACTTCTTGCTCGGCAAATATGAATCATTCAAGATGAAGCAAGGAGAGTCGATTGGAGATATGTTCAGCCGTTTTACAGAAATTGTAAATGGTTTAGCATATCAAGGTCAGCAAATTTCTTCCCCAATGAAGGTCAACAAACTCTTGCGAGGTCTCCCAAAAGATTGGAACCATGTCAAGACCTCAATCTGGGAAACTCAGAGGATTATGCCACTCTCCGTTGATGAATTGATTGGCACTCTTCAATCCTATGAAGTGGAACAAATCAACGACGAAGATTCCGAAGATAAGAAGTCCATTGCTTTAATATCTAATGCTGATTATGATGATACAGACTCAGAAAATGACATGGACATCGAAGAACTTGCTTTTATGATCAAGAAATTAAAAAAGCTGAGTAGAAAAGGAAGGAAATTTGATGGAAGAAGACAATACAAGCTGAATGGGCAGAAAAGAACAATGAAAGAAGATGATGAGCAAGGAAATATATGTTTGATGGCACATTCAAAATCTGAGTCTAACTTAGATACAGACTCAGAATCAGAGTCTAACTCGGACACAGACTCAGAATCCGATGAGGAAATCGAGGTAAGCCATTCAAAAACTCCTCTCAAACTTTCAAAGTATATAAATGAGCTGTGCTTAAATCTCAAATCTTCTCTTAAAAGGATCTCTGAACTTAAAAAGGAAAATTCTTGGCTTAGGCAACAGGATCTTTCTCAAAAAGAAAATTTTGAAATTTTGCAAAAAGATTTTCTACAAAAAAAAGAAAGTCGAGATTTACTTGTCAAAGAAAATGATTCTTTGAAGAAAGAATTTTCAAATATTTCGACAAGATTTTCAAATGGTTCAAAAACATTAGAACATATCCTTTCTATACAAGTACCTTACAATAATAAGTCGGGACTTAGTTTCAATAAGGAAAGTGATTCTCTAATTGATTTTCCTAAAGTCAAGGAGAGACTTAGACAAAGACCTCCAAAGGCATTTTACAAAAATCATTTTCAAAAAGTGTTTGTAAAACCTGTTGGTGGAAATGCCTTCAAGTGTTCGAATTGTGGAGATTTGGAACACTTTGAGAAAGAATGTCCAAAAGTCTAGAGATCTGTTAAGAAAGATTGGATAAAAACAGCATACTCTACTAACTCTCATGGACCCAAGAAAAATGGGTACCAAAGAAAAGATGAGTTCTTTTTTTGCAGGAAATAAAGGAAAAGAAGAAATTGGTAAGGAATGTTTTTGGGCACATAATTCTCATTATGCTTGAAATTCGATATATCATTGGTTGATTCAGATTTTATAATGATCATCTTTTTTTGATTTGCTTTATTGAAGAAAGAATTGTGTACTTATTATTCGAGAGTTGAGATTTGATACGTGTGGTTATTTTTTTTTTTTGATATTTTGCTTAGAGACAAATGAATTTATTTGGCTTGATTTTATACTCTTAGATTTTATCATATTTTGCTAAATAGAAATCTGTTTTACGTGATATTAATTTATTATGCAAAATATTCTTTCTTAAATACTCAAGGATTTCATTCTCCCTGATTTTATCACACTATGACTAAGAGAGAATTTATTTTTCAAAATATCATTGTGCATAATATTCTTTCTTTGAATACTTTGTTATGTTGAATTTAGAAAGAATATCTGATTATGGAGATTTCATATTTTGCTCTAACAAAATGGAAGGTTCCAAATTGATGGATAACAAAAAGGAAATGAGTGCATTGCAGGAAATTCAACAAGGCAAGAATGATTGCAAATCTACGCAGATTTTGGTGCAATTAGAAAAGAATCTCAGGCGAAGATTGGTAATGATTTTTTTGGGTATATTTCAAACATATACCATGGGTAAGAGAATATTTTTTATCATCCCGCCTTACAAATTTCTACGTGCATTTATCATAATTTTGGATGATTGTTTATTATATTGCAAACATCTTTTGTCATAAATATAAGGCATTGCAATTTTGGCATGTGATAGAAATATCATCTTTCTTTTTGCGAAATGCATTAATAATAGATTTATGCTTAAGGAAATCTCTTTAATCTTGAAATATATTATTGCATATATATGGATACTCTTGCTATATTCTTAGAAGATGTCTTATAGCTAGCAAGTTTGATCTGCAAATCAAAGGAAGATATTACGTGATATTTTTCTGCAAAGATTATTATTATCTATTAGACAAGATTTTGCAGGTGACAAAAGAATCTTCTATATGAATTTTGGAATGCTCGATCAGAAAATTGTAGAGATTCTGAACTATCTTCTGGAGGCTCAAATATTCCCTTCCTTGTGCAAAGTTTTTGCAAATATTGTTAAGGAAATCTCTAATGTGTCGTACAAAAGGTTGAGTAGTTCTGAATTTTAATTTTATATATGCTATTCAATTTATTTATTTGAAGAAAGGGCATTATATATTATGTGGACATTATTACAGCTTATTTGTGCAAAAAGTTCGTTAAGATTATGCAGGTTGAATTCGAGAAGAGCTTGATTGAAGAAAATAAATTTTTGCCTTGAATTTCAAAATGCAAGTGATTATTGCGGATGTTGTTGCTACAAAGGGAATAATGAAAAAATATTCTGTTCAACATGCACAAGCAACAATTGTTTCTATTTGCAAATATTGTCATGATGACAGGGGGAGAAAGCGAATCCAAAAATAAAAGGAAAAGAATCGAGACCACCTCAAAAAGGCGACAAATTGAGGGGGAGCATTGATCAATTATGGAAAGATCTTTTTGAATCGATCATGATCTTGATTATTATGGAAGGAAGGAAAGGTAAATGTGTCAGAATTTGTTAAGTTCTAAAAAATCCGGTTAGTGCATCTTTTTTTACCTTTTGTCATTAATAAATCTTTTATTGATATTATCATTTTATTATGACAAAAAGGGTACGTGAATTTTATGATGCATCCATGATTTTTATGGAATATTTGCTGATATATATATGATCGAAGTGAGCTATATTGCATATCTTTAATATTCGATTACTTTATAAAAGCTGATTTTTTTTTTCAGAAATTGTGTTTCATACAAGATATATTATCGTTTTATATTCTCTACGTGATACTATTTCCATTGTTATCGCTTTTTGATTATGACAAAAAGGGGAAGAGAATATAAATATACATATGTGTTGAGAGATTGATATTATTTATTGCATAATATTGAGCTGTGATTATTTTTCAATACATTGTTATGCTCAATCTATTTGCTGTCTTTTGATTCAAATCACATTTTTTGAAAATCTAATTTGATGATTGATTTATCATTATTTTAGAAAGTGTGATTACACATCTGCATATTCAGAGATTTTTTTGTCATCATAAAAAATGGGGAGATTGTTAGGGAAATCCCTTATGATGTTTTGAAGATGACAAAATAAATCAAAGGCTACTAACGTGTTTATTGGTTGAGTAATAGACTATGCAGATGATAGAACATATAAATGATATTATCAAAGTCTATACTTGGAAGAACCAGAAGACCGAACGTAACACATGTCCAAAGTCTATTATGAAGCTTTCCAGACTTCTTTATCAAAATCTGAAGACTGCTAGACTTTAGTGTCAAAGTCTGTTCTACATCAGAAGTCTGCCAACCCTGACAAATTCCAGACTGAACGTGAATGAAGAACCAGAAGATAGACTCTATGCTGAAGCTAAAGCATAAGACAGACTCTATGCTGAAGCTAAACTTATTCAGACTGTGTTCAGATCTTAAAGCTAAATCTGTTCAGAAGTAAAATATGTTCAGACCCAGATTGTAAAATCTGTTGCACTCAGACTCAAATTGTAAAGTCGATTGCTCTCAGACTTTACATCCAGATTCGACAGAACGTAACACAAGCCCAATCATATAACGGCTAGCGATCTAGTTTGGATTCTACATCAAGATTGATTTGATTGACTCAATCTAATTGATTGACAATTAGATCTTGAAGACAAGAACTTTCTATACGAAGAAGCTCTACTTATGGAAACCAAGATTCTGTTTGTATGGGCGATCGGAATCAATTTGGGATTCTACTTTTGTCACTCAACAGCTACCAAATCTTCTAGATACAGATCTGTCCAATGGGTAGATTGGAAGACGATCCTCACGATACTGTCCAAAGGCTAGTTTGGAAGTGGAGGAGTATTTAAGGGATGAAGGACCGATGAACAAGTAAGAGACGGAGCGTGGAATTTATAATTCCAAAGTTTGAGCGAACTTCAATCATACACTTGTCTTTGGTGAGCTTAAACGTTTGTGATCGTGAGAGAAATACCAAAAGAGTGACTTAGTGAGATAGTGTGATCTACTATTAAGTGTTTGCACTCAAAGTTGTAATCTCTTGTTGATTGCATAGTGGAATCCAGCAGGAAGGCTGTTAGCGTGAGAGAGTGGACGTAGGCTTGGTCTAAGCCAAACCACTAAACCTCGTGTTCTTATTCTCTTCCTTAACTCCTTTATTTTGTTCGAAGTTTATTTTATTCCGCATATATTTGCCAAGGTTTAGTTTAAACACCTATTCACCCCCTTCTAGGTGTTCATACTAGCACTTTCAGACCTTTACTTGTTCTTTGAAGCTATGAAGGCATGAAAAGCTTAAAGGGACAGTAAGCAACATAATTGAAGTGTCTTGTAGATGCTGATTTGGGAGGTTACATCGATAGTAGGAGGTCAACAATGGATATGTTGTTTTCGTATTCAACGGAGCTATGAGTTGGTTAAGCAAGAGACCGAGCACGTTTTCTTTATCTACAACTATGGTAAAGTACATGGCCCTTAATCATGCTACTAAGGAAGTGATCTAACTGCACCGCTTGTGTAAAGAGCTTTGTTTTGCACAAGGAGGAGGTAAAATTGAGTATCATAACTAGAGTGCTATATTCTTGGCAAAAAAAGTGGAACAAAAAACTGTAGTATTGGAGAAAATTGACACATAGGTGAATAGTGCATTGTTTTTTTATTTTTTTATTAAGGGAGGAAGTGCATTGTTTCATCAAGTGGGAGAATGTTCGGGTAGGCTCATGCTCCCCATAAACTGTGTGGGGACGGCGCCCTCACGACGCTAGAGCGTTTTTATAATTTGAGTTCATATTTTATTGGTACTTTGGGCTGGGGTAAAAAATTGATGAAATTAGGCAATATGTACCCCTTTTCCCAAAGGAATGTACACGTCTTGTTGGACTGACTATAATGAGAAAATGCATCAGCTATGGTTATGGAGTCTTGCTTCATGCTCAATGTTGATGCTCATAATTGACTCAGTTGGCATGTGCTTGTCATGGGATGAGAGAAATATAATATTTGGAGAGAAATAGGCTATAGTCACGTGCATAAACATGGGTGATATCTAATACATATCGAACTATCACAAGCATCTCTCCCAAGTGTTATATCTTGGGCTACTAACGTATTCCCTCTACTCCATACAGATTTTTGGAGGCCTTATCATATCCCTATTGCGATGGGTCACTTTTCTTTTTTACAGTGTTAGATGATTATACTCATGCCACCTATGTTTTTCTTTTGCAATCAAAAGGTCAAACTTTTTCCTATCTGTCGAGTTTCTTCTCCTTGATTAAAAACCAGCTTGATAAATGTCCAAAGAATTTGTACATACAATGGACGTGAATTTTTTACTAATAAATGCATCTCTTTTCTCTCCTCCCATGGAATTCTCCATGAAAGCTCTTGCACCTACTCTCCCCCAAAAAATGGGATTATAGAGCACAGATATTGACATCTCCTAAAAGTGGCCCCTGAGCACTCAAATATCAGGCATCTATTTACAAAGTATTTTAGGGTGATTATGTGGTCACAATAGTCTATTTAATCAATCGTAGACCAATTCGAATTCTAGAAGGACGGACTCCATTTGAAATGCTTTACGAAAAGATGCCAGATATTAACCACTTAAGAGTTTTTGGCAGCTTGTGCTATGCCTTTAAAATTGGCCCTCGAAATAAGATGGATCCTTGTGCAATTTAGTGTATCTTTATGGGGTACTCCCATTTGCAAAAGGGTTACAGAGTTATGGATATGTTTATGGGGCGTTCCCTTGTTAGTCGAGACATTTTTTTTTCATGAAGATATATTTCCATTCTAGGAAATGACACCTTCATCTAAATCGCTATGTCAAAATCAAACAACAGTCAATTCTTATTAGAAGAGGATTAATTTGTGAGTTCTTAATATGTTTTCATTTCAGCAAACCCTATATCATATATTCCAGCCGATTCAAATTCTCTGAATCAAGAAATTGAATCACTTACATCATCATCTGACAAAGATGATCTGCTTGCTTCTTCAATGACACTTGCATCTTCAGTGGGATCCCCACATCCATGCCGTGATGATTCTTGCTCACTAGTTCCGAGAAAAAGGCATATTGAGTAGCCACATTTGTCCTTCGGCATGGACCAAAGAGTACAAATGTCCCACATTGAATTCTCCATGTACATGTAGTCCTATCTCCTCTTATGTTTCATTTAGCTGACTATCACCAGAACATATATATTAGTCGCATATCAGAGGAACAAGAATCGTCATCTTTTGATGAAGCAGTGCGTAACCCACAATGGCAAGGCCATGGAAGCTTAACTACATTCTCTCATTGAGAACCACACTTGGGATATTGTCAATCTACCTTTGCATTGAAAACCAAATCGGTTGCAAATGGGTATGCAAATTTAAGTACAACACAAATGGCTCTGTTGAATGTAACAAGGCTCGCTTGGTTGCCAAATGATTGACTCAAAGGGAAGGTTTCGATTATCATGGGACTTTTCCAGTGGCGGCTCTTGCGTTGACAACTTACTATTATACATTGGTGAGTCTTTTGGGGCGGCGGCTCTACATTGTCATCGTGACAAACTAGTTCACACCGCACGGTAAACTTCCCGCAGCATTGATGGTGCGCTCAATGAAACCACCAATTTCGATGGTTATTTTAGTGTCAACTATAACCCAATGGTCACTAGCTTAGGTTTCTTTGAGGACGCCAACACCGCCAATGGAGAATTCCTTCCCATGGTCGTGCCTTCAAGTTACATTTCACACTGAAAATCAATAAAAACTTAGGTTTCTCTAGAGACACCCACCTGCGGCATACCACTTGTCCTTGGTCACCCCTCGGGAATTGCTACAGCCGTCCGCCATCAAGCATTGTGTTACCGGCCACATCGTTCGTCATCCATCTGAGCCACCTTTGTCGATTCAATTTGGAAACGTAATATTCAAATTTAGGTAATAATCTTCATCTGATTTCGGTGAATATTTTATGGCCTAATTTGATTATTCAATATCTAATGTACATATTTGAGTGATAGACAAAATCCACTAGGATTTGTTTTCTAATCTGCAACCGCACATCAATTTTTTATTCTATCTATAAGGCTTTAGATGGAATAATTAAATGCGCGGTAATCTTTAAAATTGAAATTTTGATATTTAAGATTTAAGATCAATTTTTTTATTTTATTAGCGGAATAATCAAGTTAATTAGATATTATTCTCTAATTTGAGTTATGGATGATATCTTTGGCAATTCGTTGATATTTTGTAATTTGTGTGATTGTTTTGGTTGTCCTTAGTTGAAAATTAAAAAAGAAAAAAAGATTGCTTGTAGATTAATTAGCTCTATTCGATAACATTGCATGTCTAAGTAGATTCTATAATATTCATGATAAGATTCTAATTGAAATTAGGAATTGGCACAATTTAATACTTAAATTGAATTAGATATTATCTTTATTCCAAATAGTTAATTTCCCTCATTTTTAGTAACGAATTTTAATAAAAAAAATATATCACATGCATGTCATGTAGAGTAGTCACATATAAATCATTGCCCGTCAATAGAGTTAGGTCATTAAATTTAAATTGCGTGTATAGTTTGTGTGTTAGATTTTTTTTTTTTTTTTTTTTTAAAGTCTCGTGTATGTTATATAAACTATTTTTGTATGTCATTGCATGCATTGCACGTAGTTTACCTGTCACGCCCCGATCCTCAGGCACACACACATCCCTTACTTTTCGTCGATTTTAAAAATGCGATATCCCAAGACTAATATCGCCAACCCTTTCATTTTCAATAGTACATGCGAAATCAGTTATAAATCCCCAGACAATAAAGCAATGTGATAGAAAAGCATGGCCCTAATTTTCATACTGAAATTCACAACTACACTTTTATACAAGCACCTCATAGTATATAATACAATACTATTCACAGGGGTCTGATCTAACACTTTTCCACATATAATGAAGGTCCGACAAAACAGGATGGGATCTCAGTCCTCATCCGGGTCGTACTCAGGATTCTTCTTTGGATCATCTTCTTCTTCTTAATCTTCCTTCTCGTCAGGTTTCACATCAAGGTTCTCCTCCTCAGGCTCCTCATTAGGGTCTTCAAATGGTTATACAATAACCATTGAGACCATGTCTCAGCGAGTTCTACCCCCTAAGACTCGATTAGTAAACCAATACACTAACTGGGCCGCCTATGCACACACGAGTCAGAGGACTTACCTTGGCCTCAGATTCCACTTGCATGTTAGCACAGTTCAATAGGCACCCAAGCAATCACATCACAGATCGATACCTCGATCAATCGACCTAGTCGATTTCATGTCAATCGAATCATTCATCGGTCAATTCAATCCAATCAATCAATTCATGACATTAGATCAAAGCAATGATCAATCGACCTAGTCGATTACATGTCATCTCGACTCTTCCTTAGTCGCCTCATCTCATTTACTCAAGTTCACTGCTGAATTACGGCTCAGCAAGCACGGCCTACATAGTCATCTCGAATACTCAATCCCAACGCTGAATTACGGCTCAGCGAGCACGGCCTACTTAAAACTTTGGCGGTAATGCTGAATTACGGCTCAACGGGCACGACTTACTAATTCTTCAACGCTTAATGCTGAATTGCGGTTCAGCGAGCACAACCGGTTCCAAATTCGGTGGAATGTTGAATTACGGCTCAGCGAGCACAACCTAGATTAGGTGGTAATGCTGAATTATGGCTCAGCAAGCAAAACCTTTAATAGGTGGAGAATTACGGCCTCGTAGGCACAACCATACGTTGCTGGTTAATTACGGCCCCAAATAGGCACTACCTTTATTAGGTGGTCAATCTTAATCTGCATCATAACCTCACCCGATTATTCATCTACGGCCAAAGACTTTGTCTTCCACAATCATATTCCTCATTTAAGAATTATGTCTTGACCCAATACCCTTATGATAAAATACACGGTACAAACAGCTGTGTGTGGGGACACGGTCGGCCTTAGCCAAAATGCTATAATTTCCTTTTCATAACTCTCACATTTTCTGTAGTCCACTTAAATATTTTTGGCATTATCAACCAATGCCTAGTTATTTTTCAATTAATAACCAATGATTATCCAATTAAAGAATAATTTCCACTTTAAAAAATAATTCAATTCAGCATGAAATAAAGCTCAATTTAATAAACGAACTGCCCCACGACAATCAGCATAAAATTCCGATCGTCGGCTATCCCTGGCTAATTTTCGAAAAATAAATAATTAATTAAATAATTTCGAAAATTGATAAATAATTACTAAAAATCCAATTTAGGCCTGTAATGCCTAATTGGAGCTTGAAAAGGATCGGGAAAAAATTATGAGATGCATTCGATAAATAGAAGTATGTCTTTACTTGCTAATTACACTAATCAATCACCTAACATGCATTATTAAGTCACTAATTAAATTACTCTAAACTAATCTAACCACCTAATTGCACTTAATTAAATCTAATCAACCCTTAAGCATAATTAGCAAACTAAGAAAGCATTAGTTAGCAAAACTCACTTGAGCAAAGCGAAGACCAGAACACCATGACGGCGACTCGACGACGGCCGAACTTGGGCTCGCGACGACACCCACGAGCTTGGACCGGGCCTTAAATCGGCCCAACACAACCCAGCAAGGCTGAGCTTTGGCCTTGGGCTTCTGCAGGGCTGCTGGTTGCGGGATTGGGCCTGCTTCTTGGGCCTAAGATGGGCTAAACTACTGAATTTGCTGGGCTTCAAGTGGGCTGGAATGTTGGGCCAACGCTTAGTTGAGTTGTGGGCTACAATGGCTTCTTGGGCTGCTGGAGTTGATGGGCTTTGCTGGGCTGGATACTGCAATTTTCATGGGCTAGTCGAGCAAAGAAACAGAAGGGACTTCAAATGGGCTAGGTCGAGTGGAGCACGGCCAGCTTGTTTCGGAGGTTGGTGCCGCGGACGAAGAGCAGCTTCGGTGGACGCCTGGCAGAGGAAGAAACGCTGGTGCTGCTTCGGTTTTCGTTGATGGACGAGGAGCCGCGTGGATGAAGACTTCGTGGAGAGCAGCGAAGATGGAGTCAACATCGTGGGCGCAAGGCTGAGAACTTTGACTCAAACGTGGCAGCTTCGGTGGGATTTTGGGCAGTTTGCTGGCGTTCGGTGGACTCGGACGTGGCAAGGAGCAGCAAGCATGAGACGAGTCGGTGGAGACGGCAGAGGAGACAGCAGATGGTGGGGCGTGGAGCAGCTTCGGTCCATGATGGGGAGGAGTTCGCTGGTTGACCGAGGGAGGTGAGGCCGCGTGGAGTGAAGCGATCGAAGGAGAGGGGTGATTGTGGTTAGTGGATGTTGGGTTCTTTTAGAGGAAATCAAGGAAAAGCTGATGCAGCTCGTCCAAGACCGAAGAAATAAAAGGAAAGCAGGAAGAAGCCGCGTCGGGGGAGGCAGAAGTTCGAAGAAGAAGGGAGAGGGGGAATGGATGAGGGAGAGAGACGTGCGAGAATGAAGAACCGAAGGAGGGGATGGAAAAAGTCAAATTAAATATCTAATCCATCGTTAGCTTGCCCTAAAATTCTTCATGCATATCCATTGGTGTCCCCCAATTACTTTCTTGCTTGTAATTCCATGAATTAACAAATTCTAAAGCCAAAAGTTGCTGCCCTTTGGAAAGCTCCGAATTTCACTCCAATTCACTTAAATTTCTTCACCGATTCTCCAAACCGAGGTCTGATTTCCCTGAAGAAAAATCCCGAATAATTTTTTTATAAATCCCCGACACTCAAAAGCTCGACTTAAAAGTTCAAATTCCCTTTAATTTGGCTTGTACGAATTTCCGCTAATTTTTCCGCGACGTCCGAACGATTTTCCGTAAAAATCTCGGAATCCCTCAACATTTTTCAGAGGATGAGTCGATGTTCCTAAAATAGCTCGTGACACCACAGAACTTTCAATGTTTGAAATCGAGTTCGAATTCACGATTAATTTCCATTCGACGCGTTTTTAGCGTGACCTAGGCTACTGGATAACTTTCAGAAATTTTTAGTGCAAATGACCCGTGGTCGATTTTTTTCGAGTCACAATGAACCCACTCAACACATTGGCAACTCTCGGTTGTTGTGAAAATCTCGAGAATGCAAATACGGACACAGGATACCAAAACAATAAGAAAATCAGTCTAGCGTTGGTCGATGAGAATTTTCTAATTCAGTGGTGTCACCCACGATTAGCCACACATCTTAGTCGAACCGTCCTATCTCTGATCTCTAATCGATTTTATATTGTGCCGTAATGGCCTCTAATAATGAGAACGGTCGAGAAGCCGATTCCTGGTTGAATTCTCAAGTCTATTTGCCTTAAAATCCTTAATGGTTTCCCTAGATAGTCTAGTTATCTCGAGAGTGATCAGCTTTGAGAACAGCCCTATAGGCGCGTCAATGAAATGCCCGATTTATTCAGTAGAAAACAGGGTTGAAAATTTGGGATGTCACATTACCTTTCATTTAAATAAGTGAATATCATGTGCATGTCAGGTATAATAGTTACGTATTAATCATTGTTCGTCATTAGAATTATGTCATTAAATTAAAATCGAGTGTCATGTAGTTTGCATGTTAATTGAAAGTCACATGTCATGTTAATATAAACTATTTTTGTACATTGTGTAGCTTAGCCTTCATTTAAATAAGAGAAAATCCTTAAAAAAAAAAAAAACGTTGAGTGAATTTCGTGATAATTAGAAGTCATATTTAAGTTGAACATGTGTTTCTAATTAGTATTTGTTGCAAATGCTTGCGTTGCATCAAGGTAAGTATTTACTCCCTACATTTGCAATTTATTGGATGCCATGCTTTATTTAGTGTTTAATAATAGTTGCGCACCCGCGTGATTATTCACATGTTAAATGATAGAGTTAAAATCAACTCAGATTGCTGCAAAATATTTTTAAAAATATATGAGAAAACGTATCGAAAGAGCATTAGAGTAATCGAGCGTAATTAAGTCCCTAATTTTATTCAATCTTTAGTTTGTAGTAGTAAGGTATTTCTCACAATACTTTACTTTGGTATCAAATCGACCCATCATAAATCGATTAGTGCCGACTTCTATATAAAAAATCATTTGCATGTTAATAACTTGAACTCTAAGTCACGAATTGATAAGGGTTTGGGAGAGCTTGAGTTAAGTGATCAAGTTTTCAGAATTTTTGCACTTAAGTGAGCAAGAAGAAACTAGTAACACTCCAGTGAGCTCTTGCTATACTTATCCCCCAACACAAGGTTAACTCTTTTCCTCTCTCATATTTCAACTTAAAAATTAAGAAAATTCTACGGTGATGGGCTCAAGTAACAACGCGCACAAATGTTTGTATCTCCAAATCACGTAAGGGTATTAAACCCAATTAGGGTCCCAGCATATGGGCTTAGACAAGGGTATAAAGTGAGAAATCTCATCACGGCTTGACTTGGGCAACACAAATCTCTCATGACATTCACAGTGTTGAATGGGTCAAAGAAATTTGTTCATATCCAACTTTCACTAAAAACTTTTAGAATCTCAACGGTTTTCTGCTAAGTAGCTTTAAGATGATAGAGTTGGCGCCGGTTTAGCAAGAGCAGAAGTCCTGATGATACCTTGGTGAAAAATGGAGATCAAAAAGCACCAAGAAGAATACTTTTTATTAACCAGAAACTCCAACTTTGGATGGAAACTTTGGAGAGTGAGGTTTTCATGTTAAGTAGGGGTGAAAGACGTGATATTTTTGGTGCGAGTTTAGCAAAGAGTTTTAGACGCCTCGATGAAAATTGAAGGTTAGTGAACACCCATAAGTCAACGCCTTGGACTTATTTATTTGGGAAAGGGTGAGGAAATTGATGATGTCTGGTTTTTTGGGAGATTGTCGAGCACCACTTCATCTGAAGGGAACTTAAATATCAATGCGAAGGTGGACAAAATGTGTGTAGGAGCTCATGTTCAAGGATCAGAAATCGAAAGACTAACATAAAACCCTCGAATTAAACATTCCAAACACAACCCAATTGCTTCCAAGTTTTGAAAAGATCAAACAATGTGATAATATATGGGTCGGGAGTAAAAGCTATAGACAAATAACCGGACCTCTCGCGGCCTTTCTAAGTGTACCCACTGTTATCTTGTCATATTATATCGGCAGGGTCCTCCGGAAATTCGCATATGTTGGTGCCATAATACTGCTGTATGTCTCTAAGAATCTGGATCTCTGTCTTTGACAAAATTTACCACAACACCCTGCAAAAGCAGACACGGATTGGCATTTGTAAATTGCAATGTCGATGAGATTTGTCGTTATACCCACGGCAAGAACAACAAACTGAAAATAGGATTGCCGTTGCCTCCACTTCAAGGTTCATAATAGTTACCTTCCGCCCAAAACGGCCTACTCGACCGGCCCGATGGACGTACAGCTCTCTGCTGTTGGGAAGATCATAGTTGACAACGAGACAAACCTACAGAGTGTATTGAGAATGATTCAGTCGTCCACTTGCACAACTAAATGGTCGTGGTGCAACAGGGAAATAAGAAATTTGGCCTTCCGTAAAAGCAAGCATCCAACGTACGAATGAGTTGATGCACACGGCAGACAAAAACGGTAGAATGTCATCATCTGCATTATTGTGAAGTTAGTTTTCAGGACTAACCTGCTCAACATCAATCCCTCGAGCCCACACATTGGTGGTGATCATCAACCGAGTCGCCCCAGATCGAAATCCAGCCATTACTGCATCTCTCTCCTTTTGAGGCATTTCCCCGTGCATGAAAGACACAGTGAAGTTAGAATCACGCATCTTTTCAGCAAGCCACTCCACCTGCTCGACAAATATAAGGAAGACATGAAGAGCCACAGCACAAAATATAGATCAAAAAGAAATAGAGCAGTAGAGGTCTTCACAATCTCTAAGTCATCGAGATGTTTATGTTCCACCTCAAGTGTGGAACCCAACGTGGTTGGGATCGTACCTTCCGCTTAGTGTTGCAGAATACAACTCCTTGGCTTATGGGGCAGTTGTCGTATAGATCGCACAGAGTGTCAAATTTCCAGTCTTCTCTTTCCACTGGCACCATGTACTGGTCGACGCGCTGCAACCATACGAAGAAAAGGAAGGATGGCGTCAGAAGAATCTCATGATCCCTAGCCGCCATCAAATGCAACTAACCCAATGTAGCTCACCTCCAGCGTCAACTCATCACGCTTCACAACAATCCTTACGGGATCGGTCATGAATCTTCCTGTCATCTCTAATATCTCAGTGGGGAGGGTCACTGAAACTAAGACAACTTGCAGAGAATGCCACTCATGCATTAGCCAGTTGCGTACATGAACGTGTAAGAGTGACTCCCTAAAAACTGATTTAATTTAGAACGAAGCAAATCATAGCAATGTGCTGAAAATTACAAAGTGCGCTTTATGGGGAGAGAAGCATGTCTCGTCGTGGCAAAAAATCCGCTACTCATCAGACAAGACGAGGAAAAAAGCAAATGTCGTATTCATAGTAGAAGTGTGAAGCCAAAAGACGACCGTTTTATTCAGCTTGAACATGCTCCAATGTCCAAATCATGTAGAAATTAAGGAGCAGAAAGGAGGAAAGAAAATTCCAGATCTCCCGTAAAATTTTGAATGCCATAAAACTTAGACACTTCATCTCGCTGCATGTTGACTAAAGCAGAAAGACCTTTTGAAAATTCTAAGAATCAGCTGAGGTGGAGAAGGGATGACTATCTAGATTGATGATGATCGAAAAGTGAAGAGCATTCCATTGCCAATCATGAAAGAGAAAGCTGAAATTGGATCCCACCCTTTCTTAGATTGGACTTAAAAGAAGTAATGGCATTCGGTTGTTATTAGGATAACGCAATGGAATTAGGCCAAGGGGTGAGAATACTAGGGACCATTACTGGGGTTATTGCGTAAAAGAAGTCATCTTTACTACCACTACATTGATTCAACATGAAGGACAGGCAACCTAAATCTCCGGAGGAAGGAATCTGTAAACATCATAGATTTGATCCTTAAATCCTCGGCTCAGCAACTCATCAGCTTCGTCCTAGCAAAAATATAGGTAAGTGAATAGAGAGAACTTGTTTTGCAGAAAGCAGAAGGAAACCTAACAGGATCCGGAGTCGAAGGAGGTGATGCAGTGCACTCACAAGGACTAGGAGTTTGATGGCTCTGGTGCGAAGAGTTCTCCTCTTTATCATGTCAAGCACCCTGCCCGGAGTTCCGGACACAACATGAACTCCGTGCTCCAATTTCCGGATATCTTCACCCATGCTCTTGCCTCCAACGCATGCATGGGCTAGCACGTTCCTGTAATAACCAATAGCCAGCACAACTCTCTCCGTCTGACTCGCCAAATCCCTCGTAGGTGACAAAATCAGCACTTGCACACTGAACAGAACATGAAGGAAGCAAATTAGCTAAGACAAAATCGATGGCTACAAGGCAGCAACCAAATTCAAATTGCAACTTTCAGAGATCCAAATAAACAAGGGTAGCTTGAAAAATCAACAAAACACAAGCAACAGAGTCACGGATACTTAATAATAGGAGCTTGTTGACGAGTGCATCCAGGATATTTGCTACACAAATAAGCAAACCCACATTGCAGTTTCAATTAAACTAATGCTCCTTTTATATAGAATCAATAATGTAAGAATAAAACTATTCGTTTTCCTTGATAATGAAGAAAACCTTTCATGCCTTGCAAGTGCCTAAAATACTCAGTTAAGAGGACCCACTTAAACATTCTGATATAATATACATATATAACTTGAAGAAGTGCATAAACTCAGGCTACGCTTAATTCCAAAGAAAGCTTCTGAAAACAAAGTTCATGAACAAATTCCATGGACTAAGGCTTGAACTTCTTTCAGGGCCATCCGAGGGGTGATGGTAAAACTAAAAGCCAGCATCCCTCTGCCTCAACATCAGAACATCTCAAATTCTTTAGTTAACGAGGCCGAAAATAAAAAATTCTTCCGGTCAGAGCGATCTAATTTCGTTACGCTAGAAATGAGAGAGAGAGAGAGAGAGAGAGAGAGAGAGAGAGAGAGGGTTTGCCGATTATTTATTTATTTATTATTAATCCGTGGTGTCATAGTTTGAGCTCTATAATGTTAATGACTCATCTCACCCTCCCAAGCAAAACCCAAAACATGCCTCAACCTAATTCCACAAGAAAATCGATAGTAAAAGAAGGGTCTCCGCTCACGAAGAGGATCGCGTACTCTCTTCCGGAGGTGTCCACGATCTGGCAAGACGCGAGGGCAAAGGTGGAGGTCCTGCCCGTGCCGGATTGTGCCTGAGCGATCACGTCTTGGCCTCGGACGATCGGCACCACCGCTCGCTGTTGAATCACCGAGGGCTTGTCGAACCCGTGGCCGTAGATCCCACGGAGGACATTGTCGCTCAGGCCCATGCGGTCGAAGCTCGACACGGCCTCCACGCCTGGCGCCGTCTCGAATGCCGCCGCCGGCAGGGGCGATCGGGTCGCCGGAACTGGCCTTGCCATCAAGGACGTCGCCATTACCGAATCCGAAGGGATGAGGAAAGGGCAAGAGAGCAGTCTCGTCTCTCTCTGGAATTGATGAGTGAGCGGGAGTGTGGAAGCGCTTGTCTCAAACAGGGCCAAATGCACTTTCTGTCAAATTAGGACATCAAGGATTATGTCAATCTCAAATCAGGATACCATCTGTCTAAAGTACCCTGATTTTATCAAACAATACCATGAAATTAACATCGTCTCAAATAAAATCTGAAGTGACGATATAAAATTGATTAAGAGAAATTACTTCGATCCTGGACATTAGCATTCAAAAATCACATACGATTTTGCACCTTGATTTTGGATTTTCTAAGTTTTGAAAATATTTTCAATTGAGAAAAGTTAAAAAGAAAATCAAGTCACTTTAAAACGATTAAACTATGAGTATTGTAATTTTTTCCAAAATGGCTTTATTCAAAAAATAAACTAAACACTTGTTACCATATTAGAAAAATTTTAATTTCATTCCATCGTGTTATGTGTGATTGGTATCTCTAAAAATTAAGATTTTCATTATTAGTACCATAAAAAGCCCCAATCTAATTTTTGACTATTAAACTAATTTTTTTAGCATAAAAAACTCTTATTCAATGCATCTATGATAAATTTACCATCCATTAATATTTACTAAATTATATCAATACTGTAAAAAGTACAAAATATTGTACATATGACAAACAAAGGGTAAAACCCTAAATTGCTAACTCATCAACTACCATGTCTTGTCTAATTCGGTAATTTGACTATAGAATTTAAAAGAAATTAGTGGAGGCTAAAATTGTCGCATGTGTATTAATTTTGAGGTTTTCTATGGTAAAAAAAATTAGTTTAGTTTAAATTTGTGACATGCATATGGGTTTGAGATTTTTCATGACATTAATCCTATTTTTTTTCGGTCAAGACCTTGAAAATCAAATTATGCAAAATGACAGCATGGGAAATTACATGTTTTTGACCTTGGAGATCTCATCGCTAGGCCTTTCACTTATAATCCTAATTTCCAACGAAAATTTTGATAATTTCATCAAATTTCAATTCAAAATATGTCCAAAATTTGTTGAGTTAGCATTAATAATAGACGTGCCAATGTATGAACTGCTAAAGCGAATTTCACTATTGATCTTGTACTTTAAATGTTTCGCTTGGATTCTAAATGCGTGTTACTGATCTAGCTAATTAGATTGATATGTTTTGGTGATTTTATTACGATTATTTAAGCATCAGTTGGAATGGTTGTACGAAAAAAAAAAAAAACCTTTTCTTAGGTCAATTTAACCACTTGAAAATGTACTATAAAAAAATCAAAAGTTATTTCTTTCATTATTTAAATTTCATTAATATTGTCTCGCAAAATGAAATGAGTATGAAAATATGTAGAAATAAGCATATTGTGAAAGTGCAATCGAGTTATAAAACCTTTAAGAAGTGCAATTAAGTCGTAAGACTTACCGCGAAAGTGCGGTTGAAACATAAAACTTACAAAAAGTGCAATCGATTTATAAGCTTGTCAAATTGGTCGAGTTGAGTCCTTTCGTTAGCTGTACTTTTTGAAAAATTTATGACTTAATTGCATTTTCATGACAAATTTTAGAATTTGATTATACTTTTTGAAAGTTTTATGATTTGATTATACATTTGTGACAAATTTTAAAACTTGATTACACTTTTTGAAACTTTTAAAATGTAATTACACTTTCTTGATAAGTTTAAAAAATTCCAATATACTTATCCCAGATATGTATTAATATAATCACAACGGGAATTATTTAATTCTTACTATTCTCTGTCGAAATTTTTGTTTGAGTAGTTTCCTTCTATTCAGCTTCACATTTTTGTTTGAATGTCAATCTTATGTTTACTATATTCTCAATTTATTGATATGTTTTTATCATTTTATTATAATTATCTAAGCATCATTCGGAATGGTTGTATGAAAAGCAAACCTTCTCTTAAGTCAATTTAACCACTTGAAAATGTACTATAAAAACTCCTAAGTTATTTCTTTCATTATTTAAATATCGTTAATTTTGTCTTGCAATATGAAATGAGTATGAAAATATGTAGAAATAAGTGTATTGGGGTCCTAAAACTCATCGCGAAAATACAATCGAGTCATAACAAGAAATGCAATTAAGTCTTAAAACTTACCATGAAAGTGCAATCGAAGCCTAAAATTTTCGAAAAGTGCAATCAAGTTATGAAGCTTGTCAAATTGGTCAAATTGAATTCTTTCGTTAGCTGTACTTTTTGAAATTTTTGTGACAAATTTTAAAACTTGATTACACTTTTTGAAAAATTTACAACTTGATTATACATTAGGTGGCACCCCTCGACGAACCCCCGATCCGATAGGGTCACCACAGGTACTTGTCACTTATCCTACTACAAGCCAGTCCTTGAAACTTTTTAATTAAAGTGAAACCGTAGTTCATAGGGGTTGATCAATAAAATTCTTCTCCCCCTTTTTCTTTTATAAAGGTCCCAGCGCAGCTCATCAACGGAAGCATAAACGAGTCTCACCATCTCTTACTCCAATAACAATAATGCAATGCACACCAACTATTTACCATATAAAACGATAAAGCCGAGTCGCTTTTATTTATATTTTCACGATGGACATCTCGGGTCGGTACAACAAAATGCCAAGATTTTTAACTATACTTGGCTATAACTCAAAAGAGAACTTGACCCTACATCAAACATGTACAACCCTCCATCAACAAGCGTCGGCTATCCCCAAAAGTGTCGGCTCCCTCCAATCATACACGCCATCACACCCAACCCGGTGCATCGAGTGGCGGCGGCGCAGCATCCCTAGCATCACTCCACCACGCCGGACATGAACAGACAAAAACTCTTGGATAACCAGGCCATCAGCAAGACCCACATCGTACATCACTGAGACACGGACTCGGACATATACCAGACCAGGTATACTAACACAGGAATGCTCCGTGCACTCCACCTCGACATCAGAGGGCAATCCATAATAAGTACCACGCGCGACTAGGAGCAAAGGCATCTTTCTAATCTGAAATATTAATCCCCAAAAGGGGTGAGTACAACCACTCAGCGGTAAAGATCCACCAAACTACACAATGCATCAAACAGAATAATTAAGGTATCATGAATAAATCACATATCATTCATGCATTCAAGCACACCTAACCTTGCAGCCATGCATATATCACCATACAACGTGCATATACCACCATGCACTTATACATGTATCATCGAGCAGCCAAACATATATCACCATGATTCGTATCATCCATGCTATCAAGCATACATCCATGCGCATGATTCAATTCTCGATCTTTGTCTTTCAATTAGATCACATCATCATTTTTTTTTCTTTCTAGGGACTAATGTTTGCATCCCACAATTTTATCGCTCGCATCCAACCTGGCATCGCGAGGAACCTCCGGCACACACCTCCGGACATCCGGCACTCACACTCTGGGCATCTCGTACCCCAACTAGCATCACGAGGTATCCCGCTGGCACACACCTCCAGGCATCTCGAAACTCCCAAGGACATCCGGCACACACACTCCGGGCATCTCGAAACTCCCGAGGCATCGTCGGCTCACACCTCCGATGGTCTTGTTATTATCTCAATTTATATTCACATATTTATCTCAATTTCAACATGGCATTTGATGCAACAATATCAAGGGTCTCAACCAGCTTTAATGTCATATAACATGCCATATGTCACTACATATGCAGTATAATCAACCACTCAAGACATTATATCACATGGAGAAATTTCATTTATTTTTTTTGAAAATGCAGCAAATTTTCGGATAAAAACAGATTGCACTCCTTTGGTCATAATTCTTGAAAAATTAGTAAACAGCCTTAATAAATTCTGAAAAATTGACATGTTATGTACAAGATCTAGAGGAAAATATTCCGTGAAGAACACCATATCAAAAGAACATCATACGAATCAGTACAGTCCACGCATCGCAGTCTTTATAATTTCGGAATATTGCCATACACAGTATCATTCACAATTTCGGTAAAAATCCTAAATCAGCCCCAAAAATTCTGAAATTTTTACATGTTATAGAAGAAATCCAGAAGTGAATATTTCACGAAGAACTCGAAACCATATTTGTGATAGATTAAAAACTATAATAATCATAACCGTCCATAACCCTCGGCACCGAATTCCAGTTCTAACCGTTTGGGATATAGATTGTTTCACCAACCTAAACTCATCCATTTCCTATAAAATTTTAGTATGTTATTCCTTAACATGTCATCTTCAACTTTCATTCAGAACACGATATCAAATTTCAACCGGAGAATTTTATAAAATTCACAGAATCACACTAGGTCAGCATTACGATTTCCAGATCTGACTTCTTCAAAGAAAAATAGTTTCACCGGTCTATAATTGTTCATGTCTTCTGAAATTTTTATATGTTACTCTCCAAGAAGTTCTCTACAATTTTCATCAAGAAGTCGAAATGAAATTCCAACTGAAAAGTTGCATGCAGCTCACAAATTCATCAAAGGTTGGACTGCCTTTCTAGAAAACAAAATGCAAGGCTACCATGTTTTTCCCTAGAGCTTCGAATTTCTTCACTTCTACCACAACCAAAGTTTATCATCCCTTATAACACATATCACAGCAAGCAAATGGCGGGGCAAGGCGGCTCGACGGTGGGACTCGGCAGCACGCACGGCAGCGAACGGCCTCCCTCTTCCTTTCTCTCTTCCTCTCTTCCTCTCTTTCTCTTTTTCTCTCGCACGACAGCTCTCTCTCTCTCTCTCTCCCTTGGTCGATCACTCTTCCCCCTCATCAAACTGGTTCTCCATTTTCTTCTTCCCTTCAATGATTTGCAATCATTTGATTTTGGATGCAAATGCCATTTGGCCAAACCCCTTAGCCACTTGGCATTTCTCCCATGCAAGATGATGGGCTTGATGGCCAGGCCCTAATGGCCGAACGGTGGGGTCTTGTCTTGGGCCTAAAATCCAACCCACTCTTCTCTAATTTTTTTTCATTTAATCATCACCTAATTACCCATCATATAATTACCTAATTACACTTATTCACTTGGCCATAAAGCTTGCAAAATAAAAATAAAAAAATCAAATCCATAAGGTGCATAGCTAAGAACAAAATTCTCATCATCAAATTATCCTATAGTACCAACTTTGATAACCCAAGAACATAAGATATCTTTCCATTAAAGTGCTCGGCTTTAATCTATTACAATTTTTCGGTCTAGAGGCCACAACATACTTCAACGACACAACCATTCACTTTTCCATAGGTCGTAATGCCTTCAGAAATTGCCATGAAATTTTTGGGATGCCACACATTAGTGATAAGTTTTAAGACTTGATTACACTTTTTGAAAGTTTTAAAATGTAATTACACTTTCTAGACAAGTTTAAAAATTATCAACATACTTATCCCAAATATGTTTTAATACAATCCCAGCGAGAATTATTTAATTCTTACTATTCTCTGTTGAAAGTTTTGTCTGAGTATTTTCCTTTTATTCAGCTTCATATTTTTGTTCGAATATCAATCTTATGTTTTCTATAGTCTGAGTTGATTGATATGTTTGGTGATTTTATTACAATTATCTAATCATCAGTTGGGATGGTTGTACGAAAAATAAACCTTTTCTTAAGTCAATTTAACCACTTGGAAATGTACTATAAAAACTCCAAAGTTATTTCCTTTATTATTTAAATATCGTTAATTTTGTCTCACAATATGAATTGAGTATGGAAATATGTAGAAATAAAGATATTGGGGCTCCTAAAACTTCTTGCGAAAGTATAATCAAGTCATAAAAATTTCAAAAAGTGCAATAAAATCATAAAACTTAATGCGAAAGTGCAATCGAGGCATAAAACTTTTAAAAAATACAATCAATTTATAAAACTTGTCAAATTAGTTGAATCGAATCCTTTCGTTAACTGCACTTTTTGAAAATTTTATGACTCGGTTGCATTTTTGTGAATGATTTTAGAACTTGATTACACTTTTGGAAAGTTTTACAACTTGATTGTACATTCTTGATAAGTTTTAAGACTTAATTGCACTTTTTGAAAGTTTTAAAACGTAATTGTACTTTCTTGACAAGTTTAAAAATTTTCAATGTACTTATCACAGATATATATTAATACAATTCTAGCGGACTTATTTAATTCTTCCTATTCTCAGTGAAAGTTTTGTTTGACTATTTTCTTTTTATTCAGCTTCACATTTTTGTTTGAATATCAATGTTGTGTTTCCTCTATTGGGTTGAGTCTTTATTTTTTCTGCTCTAGAAATTTGTCATTGGACATGTACACTTTTCTAAGAAGGCTGCCTATAAAATATATACTATATTTTTTCGATTAACTTTCGCTTTGTGATATATTGAAAACCTAAGATAACACATGAATAAATGGTATACTGTCACGAATCTTAAATAATATAACATGTAAGACTTTAGAACCTTTCTTACTGTGGATGACACTAAAACGATTATGTCGTTGGGTGTTTCTGAACTCTGAACTAAAGTTTGTCTCTTTGCTTCTGTTTTGGATTTTGTCACTCGATTCTGAATCGGAGAATGAAATGGTAAATTGAATGGAATGTGACTATTTTTTTTTTTTTAATTTGAAGTTGGATTTCGTTCCTTCGTCTGTTTTGACCAATGTGTGGCCATGTTACCTGTCATGCCCCGATCCTCGAACGCGTGCTCACCCCTCTCCTGGTCGATTTATTTGCGACGTCCCAGGAATGTCGCCGACCCATTCATTTATATATGCATGCGGAAGCATAATTAAATCCCTAGACAATCAAACAATGTGATATAAAAGTATGCCATATTTTTCACATTTGAAAACCACAACCATACCTCCTACACAAGCAAACTATATAGTATAATACAATACTATTCACAAGTCTGATCTACTATACATCCGATCACAACTTATAGTTTGCAAAACAAGAGTGAGGTTTCAGTCCTCCACTCAGTCTTCATCTGGATTCTCCTCTTGCTTCACAATCTTTCCTCCTTCCACGTTCCCGCTGGAATCTATCGTAGGATACTCAGATGATTCTAGGCCTTCAAGGATGGGAGTCACCGGGTCAATCACCTCTCCACCTCTAGGTTCTGCAATGCCCTCTCCATACACTACTTCCAAAGCATACCTAGACACCTTAAATTCCGGTATCGGGCCCTCTCTTCGCCCATCACTATAATAGCAATACCATGCTCAGTATTGATGGGGCATCCTTTCGGTTCTACCCACATCCACCTAGATGATGGATTTCACCATTACGTACTTCATTCCTTCGACGTGCCCAGGCATCGGCACGTGGAACTTCTCCTCGGTGATTTCCTTCGGTAACCCAGAACACATGGGAGGAGATAGGGGTGCTGCCATCTACAGGCCTGAAATGGTTATTCAATAACCAATGAGACTACGTCTCAGCGAGTTCTACCCTCTAAGACTCGATTAGTAAACCAATACGCTAATCGGGCTACTTATGCACACACGGGTCGGAGGACTTACCTTAGCCTCATATTCCACCTGCAAATCAGCATAGTTCAATAGGCACCCAAGCAATCACATCACAAATCGATATCTTGATCAATCGAGCTAGTCGATTACATGTCAGCCAAACCATTCATCGGTCATTTCAATTCAATTAATCAATTCACAACATCAAATCAAAGCAATGATCAATCAACCTAGTTGATTACATGTTAGTTAGACCATTTCTAAATCATTTCCAATCACCAAATCCCATGTACTCTCTCGGGAGCCATTTTCGCCAAATGACGTATGCAATGGACAGCACTCGTGCGTTATTTATGGCGCCGTTTTCACTAGTGATATCCTTAATCACCGAACCACGTATGTCCATAATGATGCATGTAATATACAGCACTCGTGCGTTCTTTAAGGCGCCGTTTTCATCAGTGATTTCCTTATCACCAAATCACGTATGTCTATACTAATGTAGGTAAGACAGCACTTGTGCATTCTTTAAGGTGCCGTTTTCACCAGTGATTTTCTTATAACCGAACCACATATATCTATACCCTCGTACCTGATCGGTCTCAGCCAAGAGTATTCTCAATTCGTTCTCACGATTTCCTCCACTTTACCACTCATCCAAGCATTATTAATGCTAAAAACAACATACTCGGCAATCTACTAATCAATCATTCAATTCCACTCAATTTAGAATAAATTCCTAAAATACCACAATTAATTCAATTCCACGTAACGTAGGGCTCAAATAAATAAACGGATTGCACCACGACGATTAGCATAAAATTCCGGATGTTGGCTATCCTTGCCTAATTTCCAGAAAATAAATAAATAATTAAATTAATTACGAAAATTAATAAATAAATACTAAAAATCCAATTTAGACCCGTAATGCCTAATTGAAGCCCGAGACGGGTCGGGAAAAATCCCAAGATACATTCAATAAATACTATAGGCTATTCTCTAGCTAAGTACACTAACCACCTAGCTAATATGCAATGCAATTAACTAATAATCACTAATCTATTCTAATCTAATCACCTAAACATGCTTAATTAATACTAATAAACCTTAAGCATAATTAGCAAACTAAGCAATGATTAATGAACTAAACTCACCCGTTTAACGATCTGCTCGGATCGAAACGTCGGGAACGCTACGGGGGATGTTAAACTCCAAAGCGGGCCTCGGGTTCGGGGTCTGCAAGCACCTCAAAACGGCCTCTAAAGATGCTGAAAAACCCACAAATTTGCTTGCTGGTCGCTGCTGGAAAAGGAGGGAAAACGGCTTGGTTAAGGCGGTGGTTGCTCAGGAAAGATAGAATAGGCCTAACCGGGCTCCGAGGTGGACTCACATGCTTCAAACAGGCTCAAGACAGCCCCGGCTGAGCTGCAATGGATCCCAAACAGCAGTTGTGTCGCGTGAGAGGCGAGGCAAAGGGGTGGTGTGCGCGGGCGGTGGCGCGCGAACCGGCGACGGCGAGGCGGCGATCTAGCGTGGAGTGGCTGCAGCTTCTTCCTTGCTGCTGGTAGGTGGCAAAAATGGAGGGGAAATGGTGGGGTGGTCGGCCAAGAGGGTGAGAGAGAGAGAGAGGATAAGAGTGAGGGGGATGGAGGGCTCCACCAAGCCAATTTTTCCACACTTGGCCTCCAAGTTTCATTCTTGTCCATGTAATATCCCTTAGCCTTCATTAGGCCACCAATGCACTCCCCCACAACTCTCAAATGGTCCATTTGGCTAGGGGGGATGGGGAGTTACGAATTTTGGCCTAACTCCTCTCAATTGGACACTTAATCTCTCTAGATTTAATCTCACATGGTTTCAATCGATTCAATTGGTACTCAAATGCTTCAATTGATATTTTTCCTCACCCATGAATTCACCTTGCATCTCAAATTTACAACCAAAAATAATCCCCAGCCTTAATTGCATAAAAACGGTCCTAAACCGACTTTTTCTCAAAAAGTCTCGATTGTCAGAAAAATCTTCTGAGACTGAGTCGGCGCTCCTAGAATTCATTGTGACACAACATAATCTTCAATTTATGAAATCGGACTCAAATCGGCAGTTAATTTCACTACGACGCGTTATCAGCGCGACCTAGGCTACTAGGTAGTTTTCAAAACTTTTTAGGGCAAATGACCCGTGGTCAATTTTCTTCGAGCCACTATGAACCTACTCGACTCAATGGCGACTCTCGATTGTCGTGAAAATCTCGAGTATTCAAATATGGACACATGGTACCAAAACAACAATAAAATCAAACTAGTGTCGGTCAATGAGAATTTTCCAATTTAGTGGAGTCACCCATGATCGGCCATACATTTCAGTCGAATCGACCTATCTCTGATCTCATATCGGTTTTATACTGTGCTGTAATGGCTTCTAAAGATGAGCACAGTCGAGAAGTCGATTTTTGGTCAAATTCTCAAGTCTATTGCCTTAAAATTCCTTAATGGCTTCCCTGGATAGTCTAGTTATCTTGTGAGTGGGCAACTCAGAGAAAAGCACTGTAGTCGTGTCGATGAAATGCCCAGTTTATCCAATCGAAATCAGAACCTGGAAATCAGGATGTCACATTACTAGTCGAATTTTAGAGGCTTAAGAGCTGATTTAGGCGGTTCGCCATTGAATTTTACCGAATCGGACTGGGTGAAGGCTTGCCGATTGTTGAACGTGTGTGGAGCTTTCCCAGAATCAACGGATTGTGTGAGACCAAGAGTGGAAATTGGGATGATTTAGCTTAATTTGTTTCAAGGCATCGAGAGGAGATTCCTTTCATGAATAGATGCATAGTTAATGTGCGAGCTGCTGTGGTGTTTCAAGTTAAGGCGTGATCAACAATTAAAGCATGATTGTTGAACTTGATGACCATAATTCAAGAATATCTTTAAGATTACTGTCACTCTCTATTATCCTTTTTCTGTACTGTTATGGTAGTTAAAGGATTTCTTCAAAAATTCTTGATTTTTTTTCCTGGCCGAGTGTGTTATTTGGATTTAGCATTTCATTGTTTTTGTTGGACGAGTGAGGGATAGAGCCTGTGTAATTGAAAATATATCCTTAAGGCTTTAATTTTTTTGAAATTAAAAAGCTACTAAAGGTATCTTTGTTCTTGGTTTTGGGCTTAGATCTCTTGATTTATCTTGGTATCTCCACAAAAGCTCTATTCAATTAGCTTTGTTGGATCGTTCGAGTGCAATTCATTATACAGCTATGTATTATCCCCAAGATATTTCTATGATAAAACGTAATCGTGGATCCATTAGAACTTACCTACGTGGATCTTACTTGGAGATTGATATTTACCTGTATTAATCATGTAGAGCTTTTCCTTTGATTAGCATAAGGAGATGGCAGATGCCGAAGACATTCAGCCTCTTGGTGTTGATAATGGATTTGGCATGGTTAAGGTGAGAATATTGATGCACCGGTCCATTGCTATGGGCTTTCCTAGAGTGCATGGTGGTATTTGTGATCACGTAATAACCTGAATTTGACAGGCTGGTTTTGTTGGAGATGATGCTCCAAGGGTTGTCTTCCCCAGTATGGTTTGTCGATCGAGGCACCCCGTTGACATGGTTAGTATGGGCCACAGGGTTGCTTATGTTGGAGATGAGGCCCAATCTAAAAGGGGCATGCTTACTTTGAAGTACCCTATGGAGAGTGGAATTGCCAGCAATTGGGACGATATGGAAAAGATCTGGCATCACACTTTCTACATTGAGCTACGTGGGCCTCTCGAAGAACGTTCGATGCTCCTTATTTAAGCAACCCTCAACTCGAAAAGCAACCGGGGAGAAGATGCCACGGATCATATTTGAAACGTTTGTCCCTGATAGTGTTGTCAAAGTTAACATGAAAACATAATGAGAGAGTTGATTTAATAAATGCAAGGTGTATAAATGGGGATGAACTTTCACATGGAAACTTAGTAAGAGAGTTGATTTAATAAATGCAAGGTGTATAGATGGGCATGAACTTTCACGCGGAAACTTATCAAGAGAGTTGATTTAATAAATGCAAGATGTATATATAGGGATGGGTTCTTCAACATGGATTTTTTTTATTTTATTTGATTTGATTTTTCGTTTTTCTAACCACATCCCGACCTTAATAGCATACTTGACGTGTAACCTAAAGATTTATCCTTTTGAAGGTCCAAAGCGAACATGATATGAACCATAGTCGGCAAAAATCAAACGAGAAGGTTGCATCTCAGAAAAAGGCAAATGAATATAACCTCTCAACTTCCCACGTTGACCAAATTTCAGCTTTAACATGGGATTGGGACATTTGGAACGTCCAAAGCGAACATGACATGAACCATAGTCGAGAAAAATTCTACATGAGGGTTGCAGATCGAAAAAGACAAATGAATATAATTTCTTGAGAGTTTTCTCAGCTAATTCTCTGTTCCTCTCTCCAGAACATTGCTCCTCAATCACATGAATCCATTCCACCAAAGAAAAAAGAAAATCACATGTATCCACTCTCAGAAACCCCAATCCAGCATACAAAAGACCAAAAAAAATGCGACTTCTGAGTTGGTCGGTTTCTCTCTTAATTTTCAACATCTACTCCGGAATAAGAAGGCCCGCTCTAAAATTACACCAGTCTGAAAATGGTAAGTGGAGACATTCTTCGAACATGGGACGCGCTTCTTCCCCATTAAAGGTCTCCCACAGGACTTATGTCCATCTAATTGTAGTGCTCATCACAGCTCTCTCTAAATAAGGTCCATTCATGAAATTTCGAGTGGAATAATGTTTTCTTTTTCTAGTTGGCTATAATATGTAGTCGGTCAACGATGCAAGAAATATTACGTAATATTTCTAGCGAAATAATGTTTTATTTTTTTTTATTGGTTTTGAAGTTTCCCGTAATCATTTAAGTGACCGCAAGTATAAATAAGGTCCATTCTTGAAGTCTGAGGGGAAAGTTCCTGTTAACCATCTCAAACTGATTCTTGCTTCTGCCTTCTTATCTTGAACCAGGAAAACACTAAGAGAGACTGAGAGAGGGAGAGAAAATGTCAAGGACTGAGCAAGTTGTTTTAGAGGAGCTTGAGGAAGTGGAGAGGAGGATAGCGCGTCTCAGATGGGAGCTCGACCTTAAAGTGAATGCCTTGTTGTTGCGTGCTAAGCGGGCCGTGAATATCAATCGCCCGGAAGCCCACGTGGCAGCGACGCGAGCCAGAGTGCAGGCAATTCGAGAAGAGATCGCCCGGGCTGAAGAGGATCATGCTGCGCTCCTCGTAGAATTCATTGAAGCCTAATGGTGTAACGATCTTCTCCTCTAAGATCGAGTATACGTTTGCTTTTATGGGCATCCGAACGTTAAGAGAAGCATAGTGGGGTCTGGGGTTTTATTTGATAAGGTTGTAAGAATGGTATACTTATATAGTTGGGAGAATAATTGTTTCTTGGATATGGTTCTTGAACTTCAAGATTGATAATAGTGTTTTCTTGTTTCCTGGTCGTCCGGAGAATAAGAAATAAAGATATATAGAAGTGTTTCTTGGATCCCGCATTGAATATGTTTGGAGTTTCTTTGTTTACAATGCTCACAGCTTTTAAACTCGTAAGTTTAAAGTGTACGGGGCTGTCATACGATTGAAAATATCTTTCATCCATTTCTTTTTATATATGATTCTATATAATTCTTAAGTGTCAGATCATTTTCGTATTTGCCAGTCATTTAGTCGCAATGAGTATGATGCGGTGGGAAAAAAATGTTATAGAAAAGAAATGTATATAGACGAACTTCAAGTATATACAATTATATAATTACGCATTATGTATTGTCTCGAAAGTCCAAACATAGTTTCCGCGTGAAAAATTGTCTTTGCTGGTGCAGTGGGAAAAAATGTTGTATGATCTAATAATTAATTTATCCAACATGGAACTCACATAATTAATTGTCGAGACGGCATTGGTCCACAAGCTCCGAAATCTTTTGCTAGAGATCATTTAGGTGATCACCCCCGTCTTTAGTCTTGACCGCCGAATCGTCCACATAACATTCGATGATATAGTGGAGCAAAGTCCCCAGGGAGGAAAGTCATGAACGTTGCGCCCCTTTCTTTGAACCTAAAATGTATAACTTTCTATCAGAATATTCCCCTGGGAATTATAAAGGCCATCGTTTCCTCTCCATCATTTGGATCCATTCTTGTATTGATTGCTGCCGGAATATCCATTCTAATCCATAGCTCGGCGATAGGCAAAAGGAATGTGTCCTTTGGACTGGCATTGTTTAAGTCTATAAAGTTAACAAAACACTCTAACATTGGTCATTCATCTTTTTTGCTGGCAAAATATTTCCAAGCCGAGCAGGGTATTCATTTCAGTAACTTTGATAAGTTAGTCGAATTCAGCTACTAGGTCCAGATGAAAAGAATTTGGTTTCTGCACGAATATTCAACTAAGATAACATTTGTTTCTCTTGTCAGCCGGTGACTAGTTATATAAAAGTAGATAACATGCACATGCACGTGCCCATAGACGTGCAGATTCCTCTCTTTTATCAACACAGGTAATAAATCCAAGATGTATAAATAAAGATGAGTTGTTCTAGTGCTTACGTCAAAAGCCCATATATATCCGCATTGAACAAGAATGCCTTGGATTAGAAGTACGTAGTTTTGTGAAAGTTAACGCGGAAACTTGATAAGAGCGTTGATTTAATACGTGCGAGATTTATAAATAAGGATGGGTCCTTCAACAGAGGTTTTTCTATTTGATTTGATTTTCCATTTTTCTAACCACTTCTTGATCCCACTCGTTTTCTTTTGTATGGCCAAGATCAGAAGTCCTTTGCCTTTGCAAGACTCCTTCAAGTCATACCCACAAGCACTAGAGACTCGTTGATTTAATTTTTTTGCTGACAACTTGTGAATTTAATTCTATGTACCGCAACTGCTATCCCTGTCCACAATTTGAATAGCTTTAATGTGGACTTTTTTTTACCTCCATTGAGCTAGCGATCACTAACTCAAATATAACATGGCACAAAATATCTTAAGAGCAAAATAATTAGCAACACCTAGCGACACTTCCTGAGTAGTTAAAGATTTGATCATACCCAAGTAGCTCATGGTACAAAGTGTGACTCCTAAAATTCATTTTTCCCCGATTCAATCTCATGTGGTACTTCCTAACTAATAGAAATGTTCCCCCGTGATTTTACTCTTCACTAACGTATAATCAACACATGACTCCGTATTCATTTTCTAGTGTCAACAAAACTTTGCTTGCCCGCCTTTGGTACGTCGCGAGTTCGAAGGGCATCGGGCGAGTATAACCTTGATTGGTGATAAGTGACGTCTTTTCCTCATATTTCAAGGCTAGTCGTATTTAGTTTTACCTGCATCTAAGGACAGTAGTTTGTCGCCGTCCGTTGAATCTACCGGTTGCTTCGTCCGGGGCAAGGCGTAGTTGCCTTTCGGACAAGCTTTATTCAAGTCCGTCAAATCAAGGCAAATTCTGCGCTTTCCACTGCTCTTCTTCAGAAGCACCACATTGGCCGACCACTCCAGATAGTTCAGTTTCCAATGAAGCTTTGCCTTCTTCAATCTTGCCTCTTTGACTTGAATCGCATCTTGCCGATAAGGGGCAAGTTTCTCTTTTCTTGTCCTACAAGGACTTTATCCCGTTCAACGTTCGAATGGGAGCACATTATCGTGGGCTCGGTTGCTTGCATATTTGTTGGTACCCATGCGAACCAGTCAGCATATTCAGGTACGCATTTGACGACTCGTATTCCACTTCCGAACTATCACGACCCTCTCAAAATGAATTTCGACATGGTTCACGGATCGTTAAGGGCGCGCATGACAACGTTTTTATTTCTTTATTTCTCTGTTTCTCTATTCCTCGGAACAAGTTTGCAACAGAAATCCGTTTGATAACACAATTTCATTTTTTCTATTTATAGAACAAATTTCTATTCCAGAAATAAATTTGGAGTAGAAATCAGAAGTTAAAATTTTTAGCTTTTCTACTTCTGGAACAGAAATGAGGAATTAAAACTTTCTTCATTGTTCACTCTCGTCATAGGCCGTCAGCCACCCGCCACCCATGGGATGCCGGACACCCATCGTCGGTTGCTGGCCACCCACCACCAACCCCCTGCCATCGGCTGCCCGCCACTGAACGCCGGCCGTCGGCCATCAAACTCCAACCGCTCGTCACCTACCGTCGGCTGCCGGATGTTGGACGCTCGTTGGTCGTTGGCCGCTCATCGCCACTTACAGGACGCTAGAGGCCCATCGTCGACCACCGGATGTCCCTTGCCGACTGCTCGCCGGTCGCCAGATGTCGACTGTCGGACTTCGGCCGTTAGTCACCCACCATCAGCCACTGGTCTCTAGTGGTGGATGTTGGATGCCGGACGCCAGGCACCGGACTCTGGATGATGGCCACTGAACGTTAGACTCTGACCACCTACCATCGATTGTTGAACGCTAGACGCCGATTGTTGGTCATCAGACTCCGGCCACCGAATGCCGGCCGTCACCGCTCCTAGAAATAAAAATTTTATTCTCTTATCAAACGAATTTTTACTCTAGAATTAGAAATTCTGAATTGTCATCAAACACGTTTCTTTGCTTAGAAACTCGTCCATGGAATAGAAATTGAGAAATGGAGCAATAACAACGATTCAAAGTATACTCACAAGAAAAAGATGAATGAAAATGAAACACCAAGAATTCTAACTTGAATATGCTCAAAAAACGAATCACGTTTAACAATGAACCCTTCCGCGTTTATGATTTGGGTTGCAAACATGTTTAGCGAATGAACATTTTGATCAAATCAATAAGTGGTTAGTAGGCTTATGAACTTAAATTAATCAAAAAGATTGGAAGCAAAAGTTCATATATTTACCTTAAAAAAACCAAAGGCAAGGACCGGTCTTGATGCATGGATTCATTGCCTTGCGAACACCGAACTCTCATGTTGATTCTTCAAGGTTCTCACCTTCAGCCCTAGGAGTAGCTAGGCATGTTACTGTGAGTATCTGAGTTCGTGACCGTGAGGGGCTGAGTTCAGCCGTGAGTGACTGAGTTTCAACGGAATCGAACAGTATGCAGCCGAGTTTGGATCCGAATTTGCTCATGGCCTATTGCTCTTCCTTCTGCTGGATGTCCTTGTGTGATTGAGTGTGTTCTCTCGTGGCTGAGTAGTGCTTCTATCGAGGAGTGAGCATAGTTCAGATGGGCGGTCCCCACCCTATAATCGAGAATCACCCACTAAATACTGATTACGAAAAATTGGAATCTTGAACCGCCCATTATTTCCATGGATTTGGCCAGTCCGATTTGGATGAGGCTCAAAGTGAGGCTCATCGGTTAGGCGAGGCTCGGCCTTGCCTAGATTTGGTGAGGCCAAGCCTCGCAGTAGCCAGGCGAGCCTCCGGTAAACTTGTCGGATCTCACCTAGCTGGTCACTAGCCATGGGAGTACCAAATGCATGAGGAATGAGGAAGGAGGAAGGAGAAGAGAAAAAGAAGAAGAACAATGAAAAAGAGAAAAAAAGAAAAATATAATAAAAATATTAAAAATTTAAAGAAAAAAATTTAAGAGCCATAAAAATTTAAGAGCCGTATCAAACACATTTCTATTCCGGAAATAGAAATTTTGGATAATTATCAAATACCTTCACTTGCTCAAGCATCTCATCCAGAGAACAAAATAAAATAAAATAAAATAAAATTTATAAGCATAAAAATTTCATGGGAACAGAATGATTATCAAATACACCTTAAACGATAAATCTTGGCAACCCCAATTTTTAGCCCTAATTAGGGATCCCATTTACTTCTTTATAGTTTGGATAATTTCACTCTTAACAGGCTCATTTTCTTAGTGACAATCCAGATCCAGAATCAATTTTGTCAAATTCAAATGGGAGTATT
This sequence comes from Eucalyptus guilfoylei, assembly GCA_016097605.1. Taxonomy (NCBI): domain Eukaryota; kingdom Viridiplantae; phylum Streptophyta; class Magnoliopsida; order Myrtales; family Myrtaceae; genus Eucalyptus; species Eucalyptus guilfoylei. The sequence continues at coordinate 13,140,760 of CM027864.1, read as the reverse complement.
TCAATTTGATAAATTTAGCTTACTTGAACATTGAAAATTCAAGCTAATGTGCTTCAATTGATGCAATTCAAGTCGACCCATTCTAAACTAGTGTTCAATTTGATCATTGGACCTCAATTTCATTTTGTTGTCTAATTTGTACCATCATGTAAATGTCGATTTGAATTCAATAGGTCACCTCAAATTCAATTGATCAGACCAATTGATATTTTATTATATCAATTGAATTCAATTGCGATCAATTTGGTGATTGGGAGTGGAAATTGCATAAATGCGCTAATGGATTAGAAAATCTAGAATTTGTGTACCCATTAAATCCAAGCGCAATTGATGCTATTCATGAGGTGATTAAGCAATTTAAGTTAATTAAGGCGTTGATAAAATGTTCGATTGATTTTATTTAGGAAAATTTAAATTAGTTATTTTCAATTTATCCCAATTCTCTTTCAATTTGACAGAACTTCCTTACAATTTGCATAGAAGTTTGAACTAGAGACTAGTTGAATCGGTTTAGACCGGTCTGTGCAGCTTCCGACAAGTTCCAGCCATTTCCTGGCCAATTTTTGGTAGCTAGTGGCCACCATGAGTTGGCCATCCTCTTTGCCAACTAACCCTTATCCCTTATGCATGAAATTACAAAAATGTCTAGAGTGTGAAATTACGAAAATGCCCTTGAATAATGAAATTACTAAAAAGCCTTGGTTAGTCAACCAATGAAGAGGCAATCTTGACCATTCATTTATTACTTTAACTTGGCTATCCAAGATGACAAATCATCTATCCAAGTGATCACAATTAAGCCAATGAGAAGATTGCTTACTTAGCAAGACTCATTTAGAGTTTTTAGATCAAACCAAAGGCTAGGATTTCATCTAGAGGGGAGTATATAAATATTTTGCCTCTAAAATTTGAAGGTGGTTTATTCTTAAACACACACACACATACACATGCACTCTCTCTGTCTCTCTCTCTCTCTCTCTCTCTCTCTCTCTCTCTCTCTCTCTCTCTCTCTCGACTAAGCAAGTGGCCAAAGCCTTACTTGCTATCCATCGGCAAACCATTGCTTTGTACCAGCAATCCACCACATGAATCTTCGGCTTGCCCCCTCATCAATTGTAACACTCGACACTGACGTCTTTTGCTGGAGACCACGATCCAACGCCATTTCTCTTTCGGCCCAATGCTCGTGCTTCACACCAGTGATTCCATCAAGCGGTTCTGGATCTTCCTCCGATAGTTGATGATGGTCCATTAGCATTCCGATCCTTGTGATGCCAATCCTCAATGAGTCCTTGAAGTTTTCGTGGTCAGGACCTAGCTTAGATCTTCACAGGACCTACTCCAAACCCTTAATCTTCTTTGATTGTTCATTTTAAGCTCAATCAAACTTGTTCTCACATCTTGTTTTTGTGCAATTTATTCAAATTTTAGGAGCTATTCTCCATCCCATCATGAGGATCATTGGTGGCGGAGTAGCTCTATTGAGCTTGAGATTGATCATGCTAAAGGTAGGTGTTCCTTAGAACTCTTAAAATATGTCCGATGAAGCAAGATCCGTCCATAACGATTCAAGGATCGTTTATGAGGGTTTGGGGCTAGGACTTGCGTTAGAAATGGCTAGGGATGATGATAGAATGGCCTAAATCGATTATTTGATGTTTGATCGTTTGATTGTTGATGATTCATTGTTCTGAAAAGTTCGTATGCCTTCTACATCAAGATTGATTTGATTGACTCAATCTAATTGATTGACAATTAGATCTTGAAGACAAGAACTTTCTATATGAAGAAGCTCTACTTATGGAAACCAAGATTATGTTTGTATGGGCGATTGGAATCAATTTGGGATTCTACTTTTGTCACTCAACAGCTACCAAATCTTCTAGATACAGATCTGTCCAACGGGTAGATTGGAAGACGATCCTCAAGATACTGTCCAACGGCTAGTTTGGAAGTGGAGGAGTATTTAAGGAGATGAAGGACCGATGAGCAAGTAAGAGACGGAGCGTGGAATTTATAATTCCAAAGTTTGAGCGAACTTCGATCATACACTTGTGTTTGGTGAGCTTAAACGTTTGTGATCGTGAGAGAAATACCAAAAGAGTGACTTAGTGAGATAGTGTGATCTACTACTAAGTGTTTGCACTCAAAGTTGTAATCTCTTGTTGATTGCATAGTGGAATCTAGCAAGAAGGCTGTTAGCGTGGGAGAGTGGACGTAGGCTTGGTCTAAGCCGAACCACTATAAACCTTGTGTTCTTATTCTCTTCCTTAACTCCTTTATTTTGTTCGAAGTTTATTTTATTCCGCATATATTTGCCAAGGTTTAGTTTAAACACCTATTCACCCCCCTCTAGGTGTTCATACTAGCACTTTCAATTGGTATCAGAGCCAAGTGCTCGGTTTATAAAAGTGTTTTTACTTTTGAGCTAAAGATCTTCTATGACTAGTATCTTGGCACCAGGACTTATGGAAGGGCAAAGCAACATCAGGCCACCATATTTAGATGGAAATGAATACAACGTGTGGAAGAACAAAATGAAAGCATTCCTAAGATCTAGAGATCCCTTGCAATGGGATGTTGTGGAAAAAGGAATCAATCCCATTGCTGCATCTACATCAAATAAGATTGGCAAAGACAAAGAAACCAAACCCCCCACTCCTATGTCTCGGACGGAGTTGTCCAAAAGAGAAGCGCTTAATACTAAAGCCATTTATTCTTTATATTGCGCTTTGTCTCCTATTGAATATAACAGAATTTCTTCATGTGAAACAGCAAAAGAAGTTTGGAAAAGACTTCATGTTACATATGAAGGAACCGATCGTGTAAAAGAGACAAAAGTAAACTTCCTGCTCGGCAAATATGAATCATTCAAGATGAAGCAAGGAGAGTCGATTGGAGATATGTTCAGCCGTTTTACAGAAATTGTAAATGGTTTAGCATATCAAGGTCAGCAAATTTCTTCCCCAATGAAGGTCAACAAACTCTTGCGAGGTCTTTCAAAAGATTGGAACCATGTCAAGACCTCAATCTGGGAAACTCAGAGGATTATGCCACTCTCCGTTGATGAATTGATTGGCACTCTTTAATCCTATGAAGTGGAACAAATCAACGACGAAGATTCCGAAGGTAAGAAGTCCATCGCTTTAATATCTAATGCTGATTCTGATGATACAGACTCAGAAAATGACATGGACGTTGAAGAACTTGCTTTTATGATCAAGAAATTCAAAAAGCTGAGTAGAAAAGGAAGGAAATTTGATGGAAGAAGACAATACAAGCATAATGGGCAGAAAAGAACAATGAAAGAAGATGATGAGCAAGGAAATATATGTTTGATGGCACATTCAGAATCTGAGTCTAACTTAGACACAGACTCGGAATCAGAGTCTGACTTGGACACGGACTCAGAATCCGATGAGGAAATTGAGGTAAGCCATTCAAAAATTCCTCTCAAACTTTTAAAGTATATAAATGAGCTGTGTTTAAATCTCAAATCTTCTCTTAAAAGGATCTCTGAACTTAAAAAGGAAAATTCTTGGCTTAGGCAACATGATTTTTCTCAAAAAGAAAATTTTGAAATTTTGCAAAAAGATTTTCTACAAACAAAAGAAAGTCGCGATTTACTTGTCAAAGAAAATGATTCTTTGAAAAAAGAATTTTCAAATATTTCGACAAGATTTTCAAATGGTTCAAAAACATTAGAGCATATCCTTTCTATACAAGTACCTTACAATAATAAGTCAGGACTTGGTTTCAATAAGGAAAGTGATTCTCTAATTGATTTTCCTAAAGTCAAGGAGAGACTTAGACAAATACCTCAAAAGGCATTTTACAAAAATCATTTTCAAAAAGTATTTGTAAAACCTGTTGGTCGAAATGCCTTCAAGTGTTCAAATTGTGGAGATTTGGAACACTTTGAGAAAGAATATCCAAAAGTCTGGAGATCTGTTAAGAAAGATTGGATAAAAACAGCATACTCTACTAACTCTCATGGACCCAAGAAAAAATGGGTACCAAAGAAAAGATAAGTTCTTTTTTGCAGGAAATAAAGGAAAAGAAGAAATTGGTAAGGAATGTTTTTGGGCACATAATTCTCATTATGCTTGAAATTCGATATATCATTGGTTGATTCAGATTTTATAATGATCATATTTTTTGATTTGCTTTATTGAAGAAAGAATCGTGTAATTATTATTCGAGAGTTGAGATTTGATACGTGTGGTTATTTTTTTTTTTTTTGATATTTTGCTTAGAGACAAATAAATTTATTTGGCTTGATTTTATACTCTAAGATTTTATCATATTTTGCCAAATAGAAATCTGTTTTACGTGATATTAATTTATTATGCAAAATATTCTTTCTTAAATACTCAAGGATTTCATTCTCCCTGATTTTATTACACTATGACTAAGAGAGAATTTATTTTTCAAAATATCATTGTGCATAATATTCTTTCTTTGAATACTTTGTTATGTTGAATTTAGAAAGAATATCTGATTATGGAGATTTCATATTTTGCTCTAACAAAATGGAAGGATCCAAATTGATGGATACCAAAAAGGAAATGAGTGCATTGCAGGAAATTCAATAAGGCAAGAATGATTGCAAATCTACGCAGATTTTGATGCAATTAGAAAAGAATCTCAAGCGAAGATTGGTAATGATTTTTTTGGTATATTTCAAACATATACCATGGGTAAAAAAATATTTTTTATCATCCCGCCTTACAAATTTCTACGTGCATTTATCATAATTTTGGATGATTTTTTATTATATTGCAAACATCTTTTGTCATAAATATAAGGCATTGCAATTTTGGCACATGATAGAAATATCATCTTTCTTTTTGCGAAATGCATTAATAATAGATTTATGCTTCAGGAAATCTCTTTAATCTTGAAATATATTATTGCGTATATATGGATACTCTTGCTATATTCTTAGAAGATGTCTTATATCTAGCAAGTTTGATCTGCAAATCAAAGGAAGATATTATGTGATATTTTTCTGCAAAGATTATTATCTATTAGACAAGATTTTGCAGGTGACAATAGAATGTTCCATATGAATTTTGGAAAGCTCAATCAGAAAATTGTAGAGATTCTGAACTATCTTCTGGAGGCTCAAAGATTCCCTTCCTTGTGCAAAGTTTTTGCAAATATTGTTAAGGAAATCCCTAATGTGTCGTACAAAAGGTTGAGTAGTTCTGAATTTTAATTTTATATATGCTATTCAATTTATTTATTTGAAGAAAGGGCATTATATATTATGTGGATATTATTATAGCTTATTTGTGCAAAAAGTTCGATAAGATTATGCAGGTTGAATTCGAGAAGAGCTTGATTGAAGAAAATAAATTTTTGCCTCGAATTTCAAAATGCAAGTGATTGTTGCGGATGTTGTTGCTACAAAGGGAATAATGGAAAAATATTCTGTTCAACATGCACAAGCAACAATTGTTTCTATTTGTAAATATTGTCATGATGACAAGGGGAGAAAGCGAATCCAAAAATAAAAGGAAAAGAATCGAGACCACCTCAAAAAGGCAACAAATTGAGGGGGAGCATTGATCAATTATGGAAAGATCTTTTTGAATCGATCGTGATCTTGATTATTATGGAAGGAAGGAAAGGTAAATGTGTCAGAATTTGTTAAGTTCTAAACAATCCGGTTAGTGCATCTTTTATTACCTTTTGTCATTAATAAATCTTTTATTGATATTATCATTTTATTATTACAAAAAAGATACGTGAATTTTATGATGCATCCGTGATTTTTATTGAATATTTGCTGATATATATATGATCGAAGTGAGCTATATTTCATATCTTTAATATTCGATTACTTTATAAAAGCTTATTTTTTTCAGAAATTGTGTTTCATACAAGATATATTATCGTTTTATATTCTCTACGTGATACTATTTCCATTGTTATCGCTTTTTGATTATGACAAAAAGGGGAAGAGAATATAAATATGCATATGTGTTGAGAGATTGATATTATTTATTGCATAATATTGAGCTGTGATTATTTTTCAATACATTGTTATGCTCAATCTATTTGCTGTCTTTTGATTCAAATCACATTTTTTCAAAATCTAATTTGATGATTGATTTATCATTATTTTAGAAAGTGTGATTACACATCTACATATTCAAAGATTGTTTTGTCATCATAAAAAATGGGGAGATTGTTAGGGAAATCCCTTATGATGTTTTGAAGATGACAAAATAAATCAAAGGCTACTAACATGTTTATTGGTTGAGTAATAGACTATGCAGATGATAGAACATATAAATGATATTATCAAAGTCTATACTTGGAAGAACCAGAAGACTGAACGTAACACATGTCCAAAGTCTATTATGAAGATTTCCGGACTTCTGTATCAAAATCTGAAGACTGCCAAACCTTAGTGTCAAAGTCTGTTCTACATCAGAAGTCTGCCAACTCTGACAAATTCCAGACTAAACGTGAATGAAGAACTAGAAGATAGACTCTATGCTGAAGCTAAAGCAGAAGACAGACTCTATGCTGAAGCTAAACCAGAAGACAGACTCTATGCTGAAGCTAAAGCAGAAGACGGACTCTATGTTGAAGCTGAACTTATTCAGACTGTATTCAGACCTTAAGGCTAAATCTGTTCAGAAGTAAAATATGTTCAGACCCAGTTTGTAAAGTCTATTGCATTCAGACTCAAATTGTAAAGTCGATTGCTCTAAGACTTTACATCCAGATTCGACAGAACATAACACAAGCCCAATCATATAACGGCTAGTGATCTAGTTTGGATTCTACATCAAGATTCATTTGATTGACTCAATCTAATTGATTGAAAATTAGATCTTGAAGACAAGAACTTTCTATACGAAGAAGCTTTACTTATGGAAATTAAGATTTTGTTTGTATGGGCGATTGGAATCAATTTGGGATTCTACTTTTGTCACTCAACGGCTACCAAATCTTCTAGATACAGATCTGTCCAACGGGTAGATTGGAAGACGATCCTCAAGATACTGTCCAACGGCTAGTTTGGAAGTGGAGGAGTATTTAAGGAGATGAAGGACCGATGAGCAAGTAAGAGACGGAGCGTGGAATTTATAATTCTAAAGTTTGAGCGAACTTCGATCATACACTTGTCTTTGGTGAGCTTAAACGTTTGTGATCGTGAGAGAAATACCAAAAGAGTGACTTAGTGAGATGGTGTGATCTACTACTAAGTGTTTGCACTCAAAGTTGTAATCTCTTGTTGATTGCATAGTGGAATCCAGCAAGAAGGCTGTTAGCATGGGAGAGTGGATGTAGGCTTGGTCTAAGCCAAACCACTATAAACCTTGTGTTCTTATTCTCTTCCTTAACTCCTTTATTTTGTTCGAAGTTTATTTTATTCCGCATATATTTGCCAAGGTTTAGTTTAAACACCTATTCACCCCCATATAGGTGTTCATACTAGTACTTTCAGACCTTTACTTGTTCTTTGAAGCTATGATGGCATGAAAAGCTCAAAGGGACTGTAAGCAACATAACTGAAGTGTCTTGTAGATGCTGATTTGGGAGGTTACATCGATAGTAGGAGGTCAATCAAAGGATATGTTGTTTTCGTATTCAACGGAGCTATGAGTTGGTTAAGCAAGAGACCGAGCACGTTTTCTTTATCTACAACTATGGTTGAGTACATGGCCCTTAATCATGCTACTAAGGAAGTGATCTAACTGCACAGCTTGTGTAAAGAGCTTTGTTTTGCACAAGGAGGAGGTAAAATTGGGTATCATAACTAGAGTGCTATATTCTTGGCAAAAAAAGTGGAACAAAAAACTATAGTATTGGAGAAAATTGACACATAGGTGAATAGTGCATTGTTTTGTTTTTTTTTTTTATTAAGGGAGGAAGTGCATTGTTTCATCAAGTGGGAGAATGTTCGGGTAGGCTCATGCTCCCCATCAACTGTGTGGGGATGGCACCCTCACGATGCTAGAGCATTTTTATAATTTGAGTTCATATTTTATTGGTAGTTTGGGCTGGGGCAAAAAATTGATGAAATTAGGGAATATGTACCCCTTTTCCCAAAGGAATGTACACGTCTTGCTGGACTGACTATAATGAGAGCATGCATCAGCTATGGTTATGGAGTCTTGCTTCATGCTTAATGTTGATGCTCATAATTGACTCAGTTGGCATGTGCTTGTCATGGGATGAGAGAAATATAATATTTGGAGAGAAATAGGCTATAGTCATGTGCATAAGCATGGGTGATATATAATACATATCGAACTATCACAAGCATCTCTCCCAAGTGTTATATCTTGGGCTACTAATGCATTCCTTCTACTCCATATAGATTTTTGGAGGCCTTATCATATCCCTCATCGCGATGGGTCACTTTTCTTTTTTACAGTGTTAGATGATTATACTCGTGCCACCTATGTTTTTCTTTTGTAATCAAAAGGTCAAATGTTTTCCTATCTGTCGAGTTTCTTCTCCTTGATTAAAAACCAGCTTGATAAATGTCCAAAGAATTCGTACATACAATGGACGTGAATTTTTTACTAATAAATGCATCTCTTTTCTCTCCTCCCATGGAATTCTCCATGAAAGCTCTTGCACCTACTCTCCCAAAAAAAAAAGGGATTATAGAGCACATATATTGACATCTCCTAAAAGTTTCCCCTGAGCACTCAAATATCAGGCATCTATTTACAAAGTATTTTAGGGTGATTATGTGGTCACAATAGTCTATTTAATCAATCGTAGACCAATTCGAATTCTAGAAGGACGGACTCCATTTGAAATGCTTTTCGAAAAGATGCCAGATATTAACCACTTAAGAGTTTTTGGCTGCTTGTGCTATGCCTTTAAAATTGGCCCTCGAAATAAGATGGATCCTTGTGCAATTTAGTGTATCTTTATGGGGTACTCCCATTTGCAAAAGGGTTACAGAGTTATGGATATGTTTATGGGGCGTTCCCTTGTTACTAGAGACATTATTTTTTCATGAAGATATATTTCCATTCTAGGAAATGACACCTTCATCTAAATCGCTATGCCAAAATCAAACAACAGTCAATTCTTATTAGAAGAGGATTAATTTGTGAGTTCTTAATATGTTTTCATTTAAGCAAACCCTATATCATATATTCCAGCCGATTCAAATTCTCGAATCAAGAAATTGAATCACTTACATCATCATCGACAAAGATGATCTCGCTTGCTTCTTCAATGACACTGCATCTTCAAGTGGGATCCCCACATCCATGCCTCGATGATTCTTGCTCACTAGTTCCGAGAAAAAGGCATATTGAGCAGCCACATTTGTCCTTCAGCATGGACCAAAGAGTACAAATGTCCCACATTGAATTCTCCATGTACATGTAGTCCTATCTCCTTTTATGTTTCATTTAGCCGACTATCACCAGAACATATATGTTGTATTAGTCGAATATCAGAGGAACAAGAATCGTCATCTTTTGATGAAGCAGTGCGTAACCCACAATGGCAAGGCCATGGAAGCTTAACTACATTCTCTCATTGAGAACCACACTTGGGATATTGTCAATCTACCTTTGCATTGAAAACCAAATTGGTAGAAAATGGGTATGCAAATTTAAGTACAACGCAAATGGCTCTGTTGAACGTAACAAGGCTCGCTTGGTTGCCAAATGATTGACTCAAAGGGAAGGTTTCGATTATCATGGGACTTTTCCAGTGGCGGCTCTTGTATTGACAACTTACTATTATAGACTGGTGAGTCTTTTGCGGCGGGGGCTCTATATTGTCATCGTGACAAACTAGTTCACAACGCACAGTAAACTTCCTGCGGCATTGATGGTGCGCTCAATGAAACCACCAATTTCGATGGTTCTTTTGGTGTCAACTATAACCCAATGGTCACCAGCTTAGGTTTCTCCAAAGACGCTAACACCGCCGATGGAGAATTCCTTCCCATGGTCGTGCCTTCAAGTTACAACTCACACTGAAAATCAATAAAAACTTAGGTTTCTCCAGAGACACCCACCTGCGGCATACCACTTGTCCTTGGTCACCCCTCAGGAATAGCTACAGCCGTCCGCCATCAAGCATTGTGTTACCGGCCACATCGTTCGTCATCCATCTGAGCCACCTTTGTCGATTCAATTTGGAAACGTAATAATCAAATTTAGGTAATAATCTTCATTTGATTTCGGTGAATATTTTATGGCCTAATTTGATTATTCAATATCTAATGTACATATTTGAGTGATAGACAAAATCCACTAGGGTTTGTTTTCTAATCCGCAACCGCGCAGCGATTTTTTATTATATCTATAAAGCTTTAGATGGAATAATTAAATGCGCGGTAATCTTTAAAATTGAAATTTTGATCTTTAAGATTTAAGATCAATTTTTTGATTTTATTAGCGGAATAATCAAGTTAATTAGATATTATTCTCTAATTTGAGTTATGGATGATATCTTTGGCAATTCGTTGATATTTTGTGAGATTGTTTTGGTTGTCCTTAGTTGAAAATTAAAAAAGAAAAAAAGATTGCTTGTAGATTAATTAGCTCTATTCGATAACATTGCATGTCTAAGTAGATTCTATAATATTCATGATAAGATTCTAATTGAAATTAGGAATTGACACAATTTAATACTTAAATTGAATTAGATATTATCTTTATTCCAAATAGTTAATTTCCCTCATTTTTAGTTACGAATTTTAATAAAAAAAATATATCACATGCATGTCATGTAGAGTAGTCACATATAAATCATTGCCCATCAATAGAGTTAGATCATTAAATTTAAATTGCGCGTATAGTTTGTGTGTTAGGATTTTTTTTTTTTTAAAGTCTCGTGTATGTTATATAAACTATTTTTGTATGTCATTGAATGCATTGCACGTAGTTTACCTGTCACGCCCTGATCCTCAGGCATGCACACATCCCTTTCTTTTGGTCGATTTTAAAAATGCGATATCCCAGGACTAATATCGCCAACCCTTTCATTTTCAATAGCACATGCGGAAGTAGTTATAAATCCCCAGTCAATAAAGCGATGTGATAGAAAAGCAGGGCCCTAATTTTCATACTGAAATTCACAACTACACTTTTATACAAGCACCTCATAGTATATAATACAATACTATTCACAGGGTTCTGATCTAACCCTTTTCCACATATAATCAAGGTCCGACAAAACAGGATGGGATCTCAGTCCTCATCCGGGTCGTACTCAGGATCCTTCTCTGGATCATCTTCTTCTTCTTAATCTTCCTTCTCCTCAGGTTTCACATCAGGGTTCTCCTCCTCAGGTTCCTCCTCCTCAGGCTCCTCATTAGGGTCTTGAAATGGTTATACAATAACCATTGAGACCATGTCTCAGCGAGTTCTACCCCCTAAGACTCGATTAGTAAACCAATACACTAACTGGGCCGCCTATGCACACACGGGTCAGAGGACTTACCTTGGCCTTAGATTCCACCTGCATGTTAGCACCGTTCAAAAGGCACCCAAGCAATCACATCACAAATCGATACCTCGATCAATCGACCTAGTCGATTTCATGTCATTCGGATCATTCATCGGTCAATTCAATCCAATCAATCAATTCACGACATTAGATCAAAGCAATGATCAATCGACCTAGTCGATTACATGTCATCTCGACTCTTTCTTAGTCGCCTCATCTCATTTACTCAAGTTCACTGCTGAATTACAGCTCAGCGAGTACGGCCTACTTAAAAATTTGGCGGTAATGCTGAATTACGGCTCAGCGGGCACGGCTTACTAATTCTTCGGCGGTTAATGTTAAATTGCGGCTCAGCGAGCACAACCGATTCCAAATTTGGTGGAATGCTGAATTGTGGCTCAGTGAGCACAACCTAGATTAGGTGGTAATGCTGAATTATGGCTCAGCAAGCACAACCTTTAATAGGTGGAGAATTACGGCCTCGTAGGCACAACCATACGTCGGTGGTTAATTACGGCCCCAAATAGGCACTACCTTTATTAGGTGGTCAATCTTAATCTGTGTCATAACCTCACCCGATTATTCATCTACAGCCAAAGACTTTGTCTTCCACAATCATATTCCTCATTTAAGAATTATGTCTTGACCCAATACCCTTATGATAAAATACACGGTACAAACAGCTGTGTGTGGGGACACGGTCGGCCTTAGCCAAAATGCTATAATTTCCTTTTCATAACTCCCACATTTTCTGTAGTCCACTTAAATATTTTTGGCATTATCAACCGATGTCTGGTTATTTTTCAATTAATAACCAATGATTATCCAATTAAAGAATAATTCCCACTTTCAAAAATAATTCAATTCAGCATGAAATAAAGCTCAATTAAATAAACGGACTACGCCACGACAATCAGCATAAAATTCCAGTCGTCGGCTATCCCTACCTAATTTCCGGAAAATAAATAAATAATTAAATAATTTCGAAAATTGATAAATAATTACTAAAAATCCAATTTAGGCCCGTAATGCCTGATTGGAGCCTGAAACAGATTGGGAAAAAATTACGAGATGCATTCGATAAATAGAAGTATGTCTCTACTTGCTAATTACACTAATCAATCACCTAACATGCATTATTAAGTCACTAATTAAATTACTCTAAACTAATCTAACCACCTAATTGCACTTAATTAAATCTAATCAACCCTTAAGCATAATTAGCAAACTAAGAAAGCTTTAGTAAGTAAAACTCACTTGAGCAAAGCGAAGACCAGAACACGATGACGGCGACTCGACGACGGCCGAACTTGGGCTCGCGACGACACCCACGAGCTTCGACCGGGCCTTAAATCGGCCCAACACAACCCAGCAAGGCTGAGCTTTGGCCTTAGGCTTCTGCAGGGCTGCTGGTTGCAGGATTGGGCCTGCTTCTTGGGCCTAAGATGGGCTGAACTACTGAATTTGCTGGGCTTCAAGTGGGTTGGAATGTTGGGCCAACGCTTAGTTGAGTTGTGGGCTACAATGGCTTCTTGGGCTGCTGGAGTTGATGGGCTTTGCTGGGCTGGACTATTGCAATTTTCGTGGCTAGTCGAGCAAAGAAACAGAAGGGACTTCAAATGGGCTAGGTCGAGTGGAGCACGGCCAGCTTGTTTCGGAGGTTGGTGCCGCGGACGAAGAGCAGCTTCGGTGGACGCCTGGCAGAGGAAGAAACGCTGGTGCTGCTTCGGTTTTCGTTGATGGACGAGGAGCTGCGTGGATGAAGACTTCGTGGAGAGCAGCGAAGATGGAGTCAATGTCGTGGGCACAAGGTTGAGAACTTTGACTCAAATGTGGCAACTTTGGTGGGATTTTGGGCAGTTTGCTGGCGTTCAGTGGACTCGGACATGGCAAGGAGCAGCAGGCGTGAGACGAGTCGGTGGAGACGGCAGAGGAGACAGCAGATGGTGGGGCGTGGAGCAGCTTCGGTCCATGATGGGGAGGAGTTCGCTGGTTGACCGAGGGAGGTGAGGCCGCGTGGAGTGAAGCGATCGAAGGAGAGGGGTGATTGTGGTTAGTGGATGTTGGGTTGTTTCAGAGGAAATCAAGGAAAAGCTGATGCAACTCGTCCAAGACCGAAGAAATAAAAGGAAAGCAGGAAGAAGCCGCGTCGGGGGAGGCAGAAGTTCGAAGAAGAAGGGAGAGGGGGAATGGATGAGGGAGAGAGACGTGCAAGAATGAAGAACCGAAGGAGGGGATGGAAAAAGTCAAATTAAATATCTAATCCATCATTAGCTTGCCCTAAAATTCTTCATGCATATCCATTGGTGTCCCCCAATTACTTTCTTGCTTGTAATTCCATGAATTAACAAATTCTAAAGCCAAAAGTTGCTGCCCTTTGTAAAGCTCTGAATTTCACTCCAATTCTCTTAAATTTCTTCACCGATTCTCCAAACCGAGGTCCGATTTCCCTGAAGAAAATTCCCGAACAATTTTTTTATAAATCCCCGACACTCAAAAGCTCGACTTAAAAGTCCAAATTCCCTTTAATTTGGCTCGTACGAATTTCCACTAATTTTTCCGCGACGTCCGAATGATTTTCCGTAAAAATCTCGGAATCCCTCAACATTTTTCAGAGGATGAGTCGATGTTCCTAAAATAGCTTGTGACACCACAGAATTTTCAATTTTTGAAATCGAGTTCGAATTCACGATTAATTTCCATTCGACACATTTTTAGCGTGACCCAGGCTACTGGATAACTTTCAGAAATTTTTAGTGTAAATGACCCGTGGTCAATTTTCTCGAGTTACAATGAACCCACTCGACACATTGGCGACTCTCGGTTGTTGTGAAAATCTCGAGAATTCAAATATGGACACAGGGTACCAAAACAATAAGAAAATCAGTCTAGCGTCGGTCGACGAGAATTTTCTAATTTAGTGGTGTCACCCACGATTAGCCACACATCTTAGTCGAACCATCTTATCTCTGATCTCTAATCGATTTTATACTGTGCCGTAATGGCCTCTAACAATGAGCACGGTTGAGAAGCCGATTCTTGGTCGAATTCTCAAGTCTATTTGCCTTAAAATCCTTAATGGTTTCCCCAGATAGTCTAGTTATCTCGAGAGTGATCAGCTCTGAGAACAGCACTATAGGCGCGTCAATGAAATGCCCGATTTATTCAGTAGAAAACAGGGTTGAAAATCTGGGATGTCACATTACCTTTCATTTAAATAAATGAATATCATGTGCATGTCAGGTATAATAGTTACGTATTAATCATTGTTCGTCATTAGAATTAGGTCATTAAATTAAAATCGAGTGTCATATAGTTTGCATGTTAATTGAAAGTCACATGTCATGTTAATATAAACTATTTTTGTACATTGTGTAGCTTAGCCTTCATTTAAATAAGAGAAAATCCTTTTAAAAAAAAACATTGAGTGAATTGCGTGATAATTAGAAGTCATATTTAAGTTGAACATGTGTTTCTAATTAGTATTTGTGGCAAATGCTTGCATTGCATCAAGGTAAGTATTTACTCCCTACATTTGCAATTTATTGGATGCCATGCTTTATTTAGTGTTTAATAATAGTTGCGCACCTGCATGATTATTCACATTTTAAATGATAGAGTTAAAATCAACTCAGACTGCTGCAAAATATTCTTAAAAATATATGATAAAACGTATCGAAAGAGCATTAGAGTAATCAAGCGTAATTAAGTCCCTAAATTTATTCAATCTTTAGTTTGTAGTAGTAAGGTATTTCTCACCATACTTTACTTTGGTATCAAATCGACCCATCATAAATTGATTAGTGGCGACTTCTATATAAAAAATCATTTCCATGTTCATAACTTGAACTCTAAGTCGCGAATTGATAAGGGTTTGGGAGAGCTTGAGTTAAGTGATCAATTTTTCAGAATTTTTGCACTTAAGTGAGCAAGAAGAAACTAGTAACACTCCAGTGAGCTCTTGCTGTACTTATCCCCCAACACAAGGTTAACTCTTTTCCTCTCTCAGATTTCAACTTAAAAATTAAGAAAATTCTATAGTGATGGGCTCAAGTAACAATGCACACAAATGTTTGTATCTCCAAATCACGTAAGGGTATTAAACCCGATTAGGGGCCCAGCATATGGGCCTAGACAAGGGCATAAAGTGAGAAATCTCGTCACGGCTTGACTGGGCAACGCAAATCTCTCATGACATTCACAGTGTTGAGTGGGTCAAAGACATTTGTTCATATCCAACTTTCACTAAAAACTTTTAGAATCTCAACGGTTTTCTGCTGAGTAGCTTAAAGATGATAGAGTTGGCGCCGGTTTAGCAAGAACAGAAGTCCCGATGATACCTTGGTGAAAAATGGAGATCAAAAAGCACTAAGAAGAATACTTTTTATTGACCAGAAACTCCAACTTTGGATGGAAAATTTGGAGCGTGAGGTTTTCATGTTAAGTAGGGGTGAAAGACGTGATATTTTTGGTGCGAGTTTAGCAAAGAGTTTTAGACGCCTCGATGAAAATTGAAGGTTAGTGAACACCCAGAAGTCAACGCCTTGGACTTATTTATTTGGGAAAGGGTGAGGAAATTGATGATGTGTGGTTTTTTGGGAGATTGTCGAGCACCACTTCATCTTAAGGGAACTTAAATATCAATGCAAAGGTGGACAAAATGTGTGTAGGAGCCCGTGTTCAAGGATCGGAAATCGAAAGACTAACATAAAACCCTCGAATTAAACATTCCAAACACAACACAATTGCTTCGGTAACCCAGAACACATGGGAGGAGTAGGGGTGTTGCCATCTACAGGCCTGAAATGGTTATTCAATAACCAATGAGACTATGTCTGAGCGAGTTCTACCCCCTAAGACTCGATTAGTAAACCAATATGCTAACCGGGCTACCTATGCACACACGGGTCAGAGGACTTACCTTAGCCTCATATTCCACCTGCAAATCAGCACAGTTCAATAGGCACCCAAGCAATCACATCACAAATCGATATCTTGATCAATCGAGCTAGTCAATTACATGTCAGCCAAACCATTCACCGGTCATTTCAATTCAATTAATCAATTCACAACATCAAATCAAAGCAATGATCAACCAACCTAGTTGATTACATGTTAGTTAGACCATTTCTAAATCATTTCCAATCACCAAATCCCATGTACTCTCTCGGGAGCTGTTTTCGCCAAATGACGTATGCAATGGACAGCACTCGTGCGTTTTTTATGGCGCCGTTTTCACCAGTGATATCCTTAATCACCGAACCACGTATGTCCATAATGATGCATGTAATATACAGCACTCATACGTTCTTTAAGGCGCCGTTTTTATCAGTGATTTCCTTATCACCGAACCACGTATGTCTATACTGATGTAGGTAATAGACAGTACGCGTGCATTCTTTAAGGCGCCGTTTTCACCAGTGATTTCCTTATCACCGAACCACATATATCTATACCCTCGTACCTGATCGGTCTCAAACAAGAGTATTCTTAGTTCGTTCTCACGATTTCCTCCACTTTACCACTCATCCAAGCATTATTAATGCTAAAAACAACATACTTGGTCATCTACTAATCAATCATTCAATTCCACTCAATTTAGAATAAATTCCTAAAATACCACAATTAATTCAATTCCACGTAACGTAGAGCTCAAATAAATAAACGGACTGCACCACGACGATTAGCATAAAATTCCGGTCGTTGGCTATCCCTGCCTAATTTCCAGAAAATAAATAAATAATTAAATTAATTTCGAAAATTAATAAATAAATACTAAAAATCCAATTTAGGCCCGTAATGCCTAATTGAAGCCCGAGATGGGTCGGGAAAAATCCCAAGATACATTCAATAAATACTATAGGCTATTCTCTAGCTAAGTACACTAACCACCTAGCTAATATGCAATGCAATTAACTAATAATCACTAATCTTTTCTAATCTAATCACCTAAACATGCTTAATTAACACTAATCAACCTTAAGCATAATTAGCAAAACTAAGCAATGATTAGTGAACTAAACTCACCCGTTTAACGATCCACTCGGATCGAAACGTCGGGAACACCGCGGGGGATGTTAAACTCCAAAGCAGGCCTCGGGTTCGGGGTCTGCAAGCACCTCAAAACGGCCTCTAAAGATGCTGAAAAACCCACAAATTTGCTTGCTGGTCGCTGCTGGAAAAGGAGGGAAAACGGCTTGGTTAAGGCGGTGGTTGCTCAGGAAAGATAGAATAGGCCTAACCGGGCTCCGAGGTGGACTCACGGGCTTCAAACAGGCTCAAGACAGCCCCGGCTAAGCTACAATGGATCCCAAACAGCAGCTGTGTTGCGTGAGAGGCGAGGCAAAGGGGCGGTGTGCGCGGGCGGTGGCGCGCGAACCGGCGACGGCGAGGCGGCGATCTAGTGTGGAGCGGCTGCAGCTTCTTCCTTGCTGCTGGTGGGTGGTGAAAATGGAGGGGAAATGGTGGGGTGGTCAGCCAAGAGGGTGAGAGAGAGAGAGAGGATAAGAGTGAGGGGGATGGAAGGCTCCACCAAGCCAATTTTTCCACACTTGGCGTCCAAGTTTCATTCTTGTCCATGTAATATCCCTTAGCCTTCATTAGGCCACCAATGCACTCCCCCAGAACTCTCAAATGGTCCATTTGGCTAGGGGGGATGGGGAGTTACGAATTTTGGCCTAACTCCTCTCAATTGGACACTTCATCTCTCTAGATTTAGTCTCACATGGTTTCAATTGATTCAATTGGTACTCAAATGCTTCAATTGATATTTTTCCTCACCCATGAATTCACCTTGCATCTCAAATTTACAACCAAAAATAATCCCCGGCCTTAATTGCATAAAAACGGTCATAAACCAACTTTTTCTCAAAAAGTCTTGATTGTCAGAAAAATCTTCTGAGACTAAGTCGACGCTCCTAGAATTCATTGTAACACAACATAATCCTCAATTTCTGAAATCGGACTCAAATCGGTAGTTAATTTCACTACGACGCGTTATTAGCGCGACCTAGGCTACTAGGTAGTTTTCAAAACTTTTTAGCGCAAATGACCCATGGTAAATTTTCTTCGAGCCACTATGAACCTACTCGACTCAATAGCGACTCTCGATTGTCGTGAAAATCTCGATTATTCAAATACGGACACAAGGTACCAAAACAACAGTAAAATCAAACTAGTGCCGGTCGATGAGAATTTTCCAATTTAGTGGAGTCACCCATGATCGGCCACACATCTCAGTTGAATCGACCTATCTCTAATCTCATATCGGTTTTATACTGTGCCGTAATGGCTTCTAAAGATGAGCACGGTCAAGAAGTCGATTTCTAGTCAAATTCTCAAGTCTATTGCCTTAAAATTCCTTAATGGCTTCCTTGGAAAGTCTAGTTATCTCGTGAGTGGGCAACTCAGAGAAAAACATTGTAGTCGTGTCGATAAAATGCCCAATTTATCCAATCAAATTCAAAACCTGAAAATCAGGATGTCACATTACCAGTCGAATTTTGGAGGCTTAAGAGCTGATTTAGGCGGTTCGCCATTGAATTTTACCGAATCGGACTTAGTGAAGGCTTGCCGATTGTTGAACGTGTGTGGAGCTTTCCCAGAATCAACGGATTGTGCGAGACCAAGAGTGGAAATTGGGATGATTTAGCTTAATTTGTTTCAAGGCATCGAGAGGAGATTCCTTTCATGAATAGATGCATAGTTGATGTGCGAGCTGCTGTGGTGTTTCGAGTTAAGGCGTGATCAACAATTAAAGCATGATTGTTAAACTCGATGACCATAATTCAAGAATATCTTTAAGATTACTGTCACTCTCTATTATCCTTTTTCCTGTACTGTTATGGTAGTTAAAGGATTTCTTCAAAAATTCTTGATTTTTTTTTCCTGGCCAGTGTGTTATTTGGATTTAGCATTTCATTGTTTTTCTGTTGGACAGTGAGGGATAGAGCCTGCGTAATTGAAAATATATCCTTAAGGATTTAATTTTTTTGAAATTAAAAAGCTACTAAAGGTATATTTGTTCTTGGTTTTGGGCTTAGATCTCCTAATTTATCTTGTTATCTCCACAAAAGCTCTATCCAATTAGATTTTTTGGATCAGTGCAATTCATTATACAGCTATGTATTATCCCCAAGATATTTCTATGATAAAATGTAATTGTGGATCCATTAGAACTTAACTACGTGGATCTTACTTGGACATTGATATTTACCTGTATTAATCATGTAGAGTTTTTCCTTTGATTAGCATAAGGAGATGGAAGATGCCAAAGACATTCAGCCTCTTGGTGTTGATAATGGATTTGGCATGGTTAAGGTGAGAATATTGATGCACCGGTCCATTGCTATGGACTTTCCTGGAGTGCACGGTAGTATTTGTGCTCACGTAATAACCTGAATTTGACAGGCTGCTTTTGTTGGAGATGATGCTCCAAGGGTTGTCTTCCCCAGTATGGTTTGTCAATCGAGGCACCCCGTTGACATGGTTTGTATGGGCCACAGGGTTGCTTATGTTGGAGATGAGGCCCAATCTAAAAGGGGCATGCTTACTTTGAAGTACCCTATGGAGAGTGGAATTGCCAGCAATTGGGACGATATGGAAAAGATCTGGCATCACACTTTCTACATTGAGCTACGCGGGGCTCTCGAAGAACGTTCGATGCTCCTTCAATCTTCCGTTTTTGTCTTTAGATTTTGGACTTCCAGCTTGACCTTTACTTGTTCTTCGACTTTGCAAATCTAGAATCGGTATCTTTATGAAAAGCGTTCATCGCACTTTAATCTAGATTGACAAAACATTTTAGAAAATAAAAAGCTCATTTGCTATTTTTAGTTATCATCACAAAGTTGCAGTGACTCTCTAGAAACTAAAATTTTCATTTTGACTTCATGCATCTTTGATTCTTACAAAATCATATGTGGAAGTTATTGGGAAGCACAATTATTTGTGGGAGACTTCTATCACATAGCAGGTGGAAGAAGATCTTTTGATGCTAAACATTGAACATTGGGTCATATTGGTGAGAAATGACTAATGACCCTTATTTTAAAGAAGATGGTGGATGGAAACCCAAGTTGTTTTATGGGTTTTGGATTTTGTGAACATCGTCAACATGGATAGAATCGAGTATCTTTTGAATCCATTGGAGGAAAGCTAAAGGAATTTTGGATTTGATCTACAGTGACATGTTTGGTCCTACATTTCAAGCATCGTGTGGAAAATCAAGGTATTATGTTTCTTTTACTCATGATTATTCCATATATGTGTGGATATATTTCTTGTAGAGGAAAGATGATGTGTTTGAAATTCAAAGCTACAGTGGAAAATTAGTTTGATAAGAAAAGATCAAAATTTTTAAGATTGACAACAGAAGAGAATTCTGTTCAGAGAAATTTGATCAACTCTATGGGACGATGGCATTGCAAGCCAAAAAATAATGCCCCATTCATCTACGTAGGATGGGGGTGGCAAAGAGGCTTTATCAGTCTCTCATGGAGAAGACAATGAGTATGCTATAAGTGGTGCAAGCTTATTTACTGAGTTTTAGGCGGAAGCAATGGCTACAAGGTGTTATTCGGGGAACAAGTCCCCTCCATTAGCCCTACAGGATTAGACATCGTTTGAGGCATTGATTGGAAAGAAGCCAGACATATATCATGTTAGGGTGTTTGGGTGTAAAGTGTATGTCCACATGCCAAAAGAAGGAACAAGTTTGAGAGCAAATTAGAGAAGTTCATCTTCGATGGGTACAAGGATGGTGTCAAAGGGTATAGGTTGTGGAACCCTGATACTAAAAGTTTCATCTATAGTAGCGATGTGATAGTTAGAGAATCTACAACAAAGTAGATTCTTTCACAAGATTTGAAAAAACATAGCTGGTTGAGTTAGATGTCGGTTTGAAGGAAGAGACAGAGGTTATAGAAGCTGGAATAGAAAATTTAGATTCTGAAGCTAATGAGCCAATAGGATGGATGACATAACAGATTCTGAAACTGAATTTGAAATTGAAGCAGCACTTGAACCACTCTTAAGAAGATCCAGATGGTTGAGAAGACCACTTGAGAGGTATACCCTATTTGCTAGTAACGATAATTGTAATCTAACTATTATAGGTGATAATTCAAGTATTGTCGAGAAAGCAAGAAGTGTAGAGGATACCGAACAGTGGGAAAAAGCCATGAAAGATGAAATGGACTCAGTTGATAAAAACGGAATGTGGAGTCTCGATCGCATGTGGGTGTTCAAGAAAAAGATATTAACATATGGGAAGATGAAATGACACAAAGCTCATTTAGTTGTGAAGAGATACTCGCTAACATAGGCGATTATGGTGAGATTTTTTCTCCCATTACTAAATTGAATTCCATAAGACTTGTCTTATCTGCAGCGGTTGCATACAATTTAAAGGTAGAGCAACTCGATGTGAAGACAATATTCCTCTATGGTGACTTTGAGAAGGATATTTACCTGAAGTAACCTGAAGGGTTTGTGGTCTAAAGAAAAGAAGATTTTGTTTGTGAACTGAATAAGTCTTTATATGGCCTAAAATAATCTCCAAGAATATTGTACCAGAAGTTTAACTCATATGTCTCGAAGCTTGGCTTTGTTCATTGTGATGTTGACTATTGTGTCCACGTGAGCAAGTTAGAGAATGATTTTGTTATTTTAACCTTAAATGTTGATG
Organism: Eucalyptus guilfoylei; assembly: GCA_016097605.1. Taxonomy (NCBI): domain Eukaryota; kingdom Viridiplantae; phylum Streptophyta; class Magnoliopsida; order Myrtales; family Myrtaceae; genus Eucalyptus; species Eucalyptus guilfoylei. The sequence continues at coordinate 13,118,619 of CM027864.1, read as the reverse complement.
ATATGCTGTTAGTTGAAAATAGTTCAAGAATGATTACCAATGTGAAAAGATTGTTGACAAAACAATTTGAGAGAAAAGATTTAGGTCCAACAAACTTCATCTTGGGCATGGAGATAAAATGGGAGTGTGAGAATGGGAAGTTGTGACCAAATCAGAAAAATTATGTTGAAAGCGTTGAAAATGTTCAACATGGCTGACTTTAAACCTATAAAGACTTTGATGTCTACAAGTTCCAAGTTATTAGTGTCTTAAGACTAAAGTGGAAGATAAGGAGATCTCAACAGTCTCATATGCTAGTGCAATTAGGAGCTTGACGTAAGCCATGTTGTGTACTCATCCAGAAATTGTCCAAGCAAGGGGAGTATTGAACAAATATATGTCCAATCTGAGGAAAGAGTATAGGATGGCAGCAAAGTAAGTGCTTCTTTATTTTTGCAGTACATTTAACTTCGTGCCATGCTACGAAGGCATGAAAAGCTCAAAGGGACAATAAGCAACATAACTGAAGTGTCTTGTAGATGCTGATTTGGGAGGTTGCATCGATAGTAGGAGGTCAATCAATGGATATATTGTTTTCTTATTCAACGGAGCTATGAGTTGGCTAAGCAAGAGACCGAGCACGTTTTCTTTATCTGCAACTAAGGTAGGGTACATGGCCCTTAATCATGCTACTGAGGAAGTGATCTAACTGCACTGCTTGTGTAAAGAGCTTTGTTTTGCACAAGGAGGAGGTAAGATTGTGTATCATAACTAGAGTGTTATATTCTTGGTTAAAAAAGTGGAACAAAAAACTGTAGTATTGGAGAAAATTGACACATAGGTGAATTTTTATTAAGGGAGGAAGTGCAGAAAAGTTTGAATGATCTACAATTGTGTTGGTTTTAAAGAAGCATGTAGAGTATTGATCAAGTGGGAGAATGTTCGGGTAGGTTCATGCTCCCCATCAACTTTGTGGGGACGATACCCTCACAACGCTAGAGGGTTTTTATAATTTAAGTTCATATTTTATTGGTACTTTGGGCTTTGGCAAAAAATTGATGAAATTAGGCAATATGTACCCCTTTTCCTAAAGGAACGTACAAGTCCCGCTGGACTGACTATAATGAGAGCATGCATCAGCTATGGTTATGGAGTCTTGCTTCATGCTCAATGTTGATGCTCATAATTGACTCAGCTGGCATGTGCTTCTCATGGGATGAGAAAAATATAATATTTGGAGAGAAATAGGCTATTGTCACGTGCATAAACATGGGTGATATCTAATACATATCGAACTATCTCAAGCATCTCTCCCAAGTGGTATATCTTGGGCTACTAATGCATTCTCTGTACTCCATATAGATTTTTGGAGGCCTTATCATATCCCTCATCGCGATGGGTCACTTTTCCTTTTTACAGTGATAGATGATTATACTCGTGCCACCTATGTTTTTCTTTTGCAATCAAAAGGTCAAACTTTTTCCTATCTGTCGAATTTCTTCTCCTCAATTAAAAACCAACTCGATAAATGTCCAAAGAATTCGTACATACAATGGACGTGAATTTTTTACTAATAAATGCATCTCTTTTCTCTCCTCCCATGGAATTCTCCATGAAAGCTCTTGCAAATACTCTCCCCAAAAAAAAGGGATTATAGAGCGCAAATATCGACATCTCCTAAAAGTGGCATGAGCACTCAAATATCAGGCATCTATTTACAAAGTATTTTAGGGTGATTATGTGGTCACAATAGTCTATTTAATCAATCGTAGACCAATTCGAATTTTGGAAGGACGGACTCCATTTGAAATGCTTCTCGAAAAGATGCCAGATATTAACCACTTAAGAGTTTTTGGCTGCTTGTGCTATGCCTTGAAAATTGGCCCTCGAAGTAAGATGGATCCTTGTGCAATTTAGTGTATCTTTATAGGGTACTCCCATTTGCAAAAGGGTTACAGAGTTATGGATATGATTATGGGGCGTTCCTTTGTTAGTCGAGACATTATTTTTTCATGAAGATATATTTCCATTCTAGGAAATGACACCTTTATCTAAATCCCCTATGCCAAAATCAAACAACAGTCAATTCTTATTAGAAGAGGATTAATTTGTGAGTTCTTAATATGTTTTCATTTCAGCAAACCCTATATGATATATTCCAGCCGATTCAAATTCTTTGAATCAAGAAATTTAATCACCTACATCATCATCTGACAACGATGATCTGCCTGCTTCTTCAATGACACCTGCATCTTTAGTGGGATCCCCGCATCCATGCCTTGATGATTCTTGCTCACTAGTTCCGAGACAAAGGCATATTGAGCAGCCACATTTGTCCTTTGGCATGGACCAAAGAGTACAAATGTCCCACATTGAATTCTCCATGTACATGTCGTCCTATCTCCTCTTATGTTTCATTTAGCCGACCATCACCAGAACATATATGTTGTATTAGTCGCATATCAGAGGAACAAGAATCGTCATCTTTTGATGAAGCAGTGCGTAACCCACAATGGCAAGGCCATGGAAGCTTAACTACATTCTCTCATTGAGAACCACACTTGGGATATTGTCAATCTACCTTTGCATTGAAAACCAAATTGGTTGCAAATGGGTATGCAAATTTAAGTACAACGCAAATGGCTCTGTTGAACGTAACAAGGCTCGCTTGGTTGCCAAATGATTGACTCAAAGGGAAGGTTTCGATTATCATGGGACTTTTCCAGTGGCGGCTCTTGTATTGACAACTTACTATTATAGACTGGTGAGTCTTTTGGGGCGGGGGCTCTATATTGTCATCGTGACAAACTAGTTCACAACGCACGGTAAACTTCCTGCGGCATTGATGGTGCGCTCAATGAAACCACCAATTTCGATGGTTCTTTTGGTGTCAACTATAACCCAATGGTCACCAGCTTAGGTTTCTCCAAAGACGCTAACACCGCCGATGGAGAATTCATTCCCATGGTCGTGCCTTCAAGTTACAACTCACACTGAAAATCAATAAAAACTTAGGTTTCTCCAGAGACACCCACCTGCGGCATACCACTTGTCCTTGGTCACCCCTCGGGAATAGCTACAGCCGTCCGCCATCAAGCATCGTGTCACCGGCCACATCGTTCGTCATCCATCGAGCCACCGTGTCGATTCAATTTGGAAACATAATATTCAAATTTAGGTAATAATCTTCATCTGATTTCGGTGAATATTTTATGGCCTAATTTGATTATTCAATATCTAATGTACATATTTGAGTGATAGACAATATCCACTAGGATTTGTTTTCTAATCCATAACCGCGCAACGATTTTTTATTCTATTTATAAGGCTTTAGATGGAATAATTAAATGCGCGGTAATCTTTAAAATTGAAATTTTGATCTTTAAGATTTAAGATCAATTTTTTGATTTTATTAGCGGAATAATCAAGTTAATTAGATATTATTCTCTAATTTGAGTTATGGATGATATCTTTGGCAATTCGTTGATATTTTGTAATTTGTGTGATTGTTTTGGTTGTCCTTAGTTGAAAATTAAAAAAGAAAAAAAGATTGCTTGTAGATTAATTAGCTCTATTCGATAACATTGCATGTCTAAGTAGATTCTATAATATTCATGATAAGATTCTAATTGAAATTAGGAATTGACACAATTTAATACTTAAATTGAATTAGATACAAAAACAGTAGAATGTCATCATCTGCATAATTGCTGTTGGTAATTTGTTTATAAAACAAATAAAGAGGTGCCTTGTCCCACATCGAAAAGATGTGAGTGGGCACATGGACGAGATTTGGCACTAACCAACGATCATTATTAAAAATTTGGATTTATTTCTATAGAAAATTAATTATAAAGTCTTATTGAAACAGTGCGACTCTTCACGAAAAGTTACAATTATTTATTATTTATTATTTATTTAATTTTGAATTTTTATGTCTTTTCAACGTAACCTTTGAGACGTACTTGTTCATTTTACAACCCTTCCCGAAAGGTTGTCTTTGTTCTTTTGCAACCTTTTGAAGAGTTACCTCTATTGAAAGACAAAGATAAGTACGTATGTTTTGAGATCAAACACACATCTTCTTCCATTTTTTTCGTTTTTCTTTCAAAAGAAACTTCAACCATTGTTTTTATTGTTTCCCATGAGAGACCCTGGAGAAATACTAGAATTGCTATCTAGTATTCTCAGTTGAGACTTTGTTGTATTCTGGAGGAAATTTGCCGGTGACCATTAGCAATTTTGTGGGGCAAATAAATCCTTAAAGAAAGTGATATCACGCCTCAAAGTCCGATTTGAGTACTCTAAAGATCCGACTTCATTGTTCTACCCAATTCGAAGCCATAATTATCCAACAATTTTAAGGATTTATTTTGCAACAATGGAGCTAAGTGGATGAAGCGCACAGAACAGTTTGTCAAAATGCCCTTTAGACATCCCTTCGAAGTAGTTTGCGATTTTTGTGTAAATCTGAGAATGGGATGTGGTGTAATAATCTCATTATTGCGTAGACTTAATTTTGCCTACGTTTCTTTGTCGTTAAGATCGAAAATCTGAACACATTTTTTTTTTGTCATTCTTTGTCTCTCTGTATCTTGGAGTATTCCCACATCCGTCCATGGTGATCGTCCGAGAGAGATGTTCGAGGGGTGTGGATGTGCATACAAAGGAATCGATGGCCGAAAAATGAGAGAAATTGATCGGGGACGTCGCCAAGAACCAGGTCGCCATGAATCCCACCAACTCCGTCTCTGATGCAAATTGGTTGTTCGGGAGGAGATTCAGCGATCCTTCGGTCCAGAGTAATATGAGGCACTGCTCGATGTCGATGCTGCGGTCGCAGATCGGCAAGGAAAAATCTGCGAATCGCCTTTCTCTGGGAGGAGCATGTGAAAGCCATCGTTTTTATATCAAGCGTACGCAGACGCGGAGATGGAAAGATCCGAAGGTCCGATGTTTGAACGAGAAGACAAGGATCATGAAGGGCGATGACTATCTTGAGTATCTCCTCCTAAACCCCAACCATAGTCTCGAGGATGATCTGTTGCTCCTCGATCCGGAATTCATTGAGAAGTCCAATGACAACACTCCTTGGTCTGACAATGGGATTCGAAACCCGAACCCATTTGATGATCCCGCCGTTTGGCACATGTTTAAGGGACAAACATGGTAACGGGAACAAAGGTGCCGGTTCATCCCATGCGGGTTCCTCCTGGGTGAGCAATGACGGCGCAGAAGATTGCTTCAGTCCATGACCAGAGGATTGGAACTATTTCTTACCAAGGCTGCTCGCCAATTGGTCAACGCCTCCACTTCCATACAATTGCAATTGTTCTCTTGTGATTATAGAAATCATTCATACTCATGGTGCGTTCGATCATTCTTCCAATAGAAAAGAAACTTTTCTTGATGATTATTCTGTGTGAGTAGTTCATGTGTGGTCGAACACTATCGCCAAGTTCTGTGTTTGATCATGCACTGATGATGTTTGCCATTTGCTAATACTTTTTGTCACGATATCTCTAATGCTAGTTGGTTTTGTTTTTGACTTGAATTAAGTCATGTTAGTTATTTTCTTAGTCATTTCAATGATCAAATGCGTTTTCTAATTCATCATTTTCTTTGTCTTATGGTTATGGGTGAGATGATGCTGCTGGATCCAAGTCCTAAATGATTATTAGTACACGCATCGGCATAGGCCGATGAGGTAGACACGAAAATTTTTCGGTGGTGCGTGTCTAGCAAAATTGCCATGTGACGTGTACACTTACCGGGGGAAAGATACTGTTTAGCAGATGGACCGGAGGCACCCTTTGAGTCTTTGGCTTGATTAAGCGAAGGGGACTTCGATTCTTTTTGCTCAAATTTCATTGAATTGAGGGAATCTATTTTTGATTTGTTTGGCAAAACGAGGAGAGAGATGATAACACCAAATTTGGGTTCGGAGGAACAATGACTAGAGGGTCATTGGGAATACGCTTTGGTAGCTATGGATCTCTACAACAACAAAAGCTGCTCCTCCAAAATGGTGGGTTGCAAATCCAATCGACCCCGCTTCCTCTGTTGCCGTTCCAAAAGCCGAGCAAGATGCCAAATTACTTGGGGAGGCTCGTTCACTGGATTGTCAAATTCACTGGCAAGAAGAAAGTGGGCATGCTCTTCCTTTGTTTGATATCCACGGTGGCTTTTACTTGGGAATAAAACTGATCTTGTTGATAAGAGCCTTGCCGGGGATGGAGACATTAAACTCTACAAAACCGAACCCCGAAGGCAAGGTTGCTTGCGAAACATGCACCAAGACCAACATGGTCATGGTGTTCAGAGAAATTACCACCAAGGCCAATGAAGACTATGAGAAAATTGTCCGTGACACATGCAGGTCTATTGGATTTGTGTTTGATGACGTTGGTCTTGATGCTGATTAGTGCCAAGGTTCTGTTCAACATTATGTAGCATAGCCCTGATATTGCCCAAGCAGGCCACGACCTTCGTGCCCAACGTTGAGGAAGCTGAGACTCCGATCCACAAGATCAAGCGCAAGGTATGGATCTTATTGTATATTTCGGAAGGTTTCGGCTTATATGAGGTTGTTGATTCCATTCCAAGAATTTATTTTTTTCCCCTTTCAATCCTAGTTTATGTGCTTTTGATACCTCCATACTCGATTTGCTCGCATTTATTGGATTGTTAGAGAATGTCATTACATGCATGGGCTAATATGTAGTGCTCTATTTATGGAGGCGATATAGAGATACTTAATGGGTTTTCAGGTGTCCCTTGTTTGGTTCTAATGTGTTTTATTTGCTGTCCTTACCCCTCATAGATTTGATTCTATGGAATAGCATAAATGAGCCAAGAGAGTAGAATTGCATTGATTTACTATTTTGATGTATGTATTTCATCGAGGATGAAAATTTGATGATGCATAACTTCGATTAATTACCTCTTGGAATATTCTTGAAGTGGGGTTATGTCCAAAGGGGACTTTGGAACTAATATGACTGGAATCATTGAGATTAAGAAGTATCTGACTTTCATTTTCAAAATGAAAGATTTGGGTGAAACAGATACTATCTTAAGTATTAAAATTAAAAAAATAGTGGGGGTTATTCTTTGAGCTAAAGTGATTACATGGAGAAGATGTTGCATAGATTTAAACATCTTGTTTTCAAATATATGAGTACTCCATTTGATTCCTAGTGGAGAGTTTTTAATGTGAGTGATATTGGTCTTTGCTGTATGCGATACATTATACTAGACCTGATATTACTTTTTGTACATGCAAGTTGAGTAAATACTAGTAATCCAATATAGAACATTGGAGGGTTATCTTATTGTTCTATAATAATTCAGCTATATTAGAAAGATATACCGATACTAGTTGGATTGCAAGTGTGAGAGATAAACAATCCACTAATGGATTAATTTTCACATTACGTGAATGTGTTGTTTCTTGGGGGAGCAAGAAACAAATGTGCATAATTCACTCAACTATGAAACTTGAATCGTTGCTTTAGCAGAATTTAAGAAAGAGGCTAAATGGACTATGAATTTGTTGTTAAATATCAAATTATGGCCTAGTCCTATGCCTCCAATTTCTATCCACTGTGATAGTCAAACTACTTTAGCAAGAGCCTATAGTAGCACCTATAATTGTAAGTCTAGACATATTAGTCTAAGACAAGAATATGTGAGACAATTGATTAAAGATGGTACCATAACAATTGTCTATGTGAGGTCAAGTAATCATCTTGCCGATCCATTGACGAAGGCTTTACCAAGACACATGGTAATAATGATCTCACAAGAAATGGGGCTGAAACCCTTTAATTGAAATCACCAATAATGGTAACCCGACCTTTTTCTAGAACATCACTAGTTACAAGGTTTAATGGGTAAGAACAAGTTATTGAATGTGATTGTTTGATACTGACGTAGCCTTGATATGAGAAGTTAGTATCGTCTGTTACGTATTGTAGGTTGAATTGAATTCTTAATGAAGTATAGTACAAATTTGTAATGTGTTGATAGTAACAGAAACACATGGTAGATACTTCACCTATTTGAGCTTAGAAGTGGTGCCGCTTTTTACGAAAGTTAGGTTTGCTTCCTAGAGAGCTCATGAAATAGGATCAAGCACAAGGCCATAATAGTGCGGAGTAATATAGAACTTCTCGCTGAAACAAGAGATTAGTGTATGTGCGGTATGTCCGGTTCTATTATATAAAAGTACAAGTTTAAAGCCGAGCTACTTGTCACTTTGATAGAGCTTTGAGATGCTTGCACTAAGTAAAGGTTTAACTCGAAAGAGACCTTTATGTATGTATATTAATCTCACGAAAATTTTGGCTATATATTTCTAACGTTTTATTTCTTGTTTTCTTTTATAAACAAAAGTGGGGGATTGTTGGTAATTTGTTTATAAAACAAATAAAGAGGTGCCTTGTCTGTGACATCCTGAAATTCGACCCTATTTCGATAAAGTGAAATGGGCCTTTCGTCGACGTGCCTATGGTTCTTTTTCTCTGAGCTGATCACTCACGAGTTAACTAACCTATTGGGTGAAGCCGTTAAGGGATGTATCTGCAGTAAAATCCCTGAAAGCTACTCAATTCGTTGGATTGAACTAAAATCGCGTCTGATCGATTTTAACCACGGAATTGAACTCGATTTCGGGAAATCGAATATTCGGGCATGTTATAATTTATTTTTTTTATATTGTCTCATCGGCCGTCAAATTATTGACGAGTCCGAAATTTCAAGAAAGAAATTATCGGAGGAAAAATCGAAGTCCAGGAGAAAATAAAAAGGGAATGAGAAAAGGAAAATAATGGAAGTAATAAGAAAATTGTGTTTTCTTATTTAAAATATTATTTTCTTTTCCCTTTTTCTTTCTCTCCCTTTTCTTTCTTTTTCTCTCTTTTCTCTCTTCTCTCCCCTCCCCTCGTGTGATTCCCTCCCCTGCCGACCGCCTACCCCTTCTTTTCCTCTCTCTTCTCTTCTTCTTTGACTAGTCAAACCCTCCTTTCTCCCTTATCTCTTCTTCTTCTCTCTCCTCTCTCTTCTCCCCCACCCCACGTGACCGAACTCCCTCTCCCCTCTCTTCTTCTTCTTCTTCTTCTTCTTCTTTCTTCTTCGAGCAAAACCAGAATTGGAAGAAGTCGGGTAGCAGCAGCTCGCCGTCACTGCCGTTCCGCCGCCCGCGCCCGCGCCCGCGCGTCCACCGCTCGCCGCGCGCTCCGCCAGCCCCTGTCCCTCGCATCCAAGTGTCCGCCGCGCGACCTCCGCCTCTGCCCAGCTCGTCCAGCCACCTCCGGCTGCCGCCTAGCCCCGTCCGGCCACCGTTCGGACCCGCGGGAGCTTCCCTCACCCTTCCCCGGCCTTGCTTCGCCGCCCTAGCCGCCGAATCAACCTCGGCCAGGCCTAAACCAACAACCCACGAAGTGGGTATCCAACCGGTTCGTGGGCCGATTTGGGCCGTTTCCGAGCCCCGGACCCGAGACCCGCTTTGAGGTTTATCGTTCCTCGCGCCGTCCCCGTCGGATTGATCCGATTTGCACGTGATTCCGGTGAGTAATCTCACTAATCCTTGCTTAGTGGGCTAATTACACTTAAGGGCTGTTTAGTTTTAATTAATTAGGCTTAGGTGGTTAGATTAGTATGGATTAGTATTTATTAGTCAATTGTGATGTGAATTAGTTAAATTGAATGTGTATTTAGCAAGTAGACATGGTCTACTATTTATTGAGGGTAGCCCGGGATTTTTCCGACCCTTTATCGGGCTTCAATTTGACAATTCGGGCCTAAGTGGAATGTTTGGTATTTAAATATTATGTTTCGGAATTAAATTAATTAATTATTTATTTACCAAAAATTCAACTGGGATGGCTAAAGTGACCGGAAAATTATGCTGATGACCGTGGTGAAGTCCGTTTATTTAATTGGGCTTTATTTTAAGCTAAATTGAATTTTTAATATTAATTATTTAATTTTCGTAATTAATTATTTATTTATTTATTTTTCGGAAATTAAAGTTGAGATGGCCGACGACCGAAATCTCGTGCTGATTTTCGTAGCGTAGTCTGTTTATTTAATTGAGCTCTACGTTGCATGGAATTAAATAAATTGTGATATTTTAGGGATTTACCCTAAATTGATTGGAATTGATTGAGATTGAATTATTGATTGGTAAATGGCCAAGTATGTTTATTCAGTATTTTAATGCTTTGTTGAGCTGTAAGTGGAGAGAGTGGTGAGAGCTAACTGAGAATTCTATTGGCTGAGACCGATCAAGTACGAAGTATAGACAGGCGTGGTTCGGTGATAAAGTACATCACTGTGCGAAAACGGCGCCTTAAAGAACGCACGTAGATTGTCTATGACTTATGGCAGGCGTGGTTCGGTGATTAGGGAGATCACTGTGCGAAAACGGCGCCTTAAGGAACGCACGTAAACTGCCTATGTATCGCGACAGGCGTGGTTCGGTGATGAAGGACATCACTGTGCGAAAACGGCGCCTTAAAGAACGCACGTAGACTGTCGGCGATCTGTGACCTATGACAGGCATGGTTCGGTGATTAGGGAGATCACTGTGTGAAAACGGCGCCTTAAAGAACGCACGTAGACCGTTTGATACTTATGTCACCTTGGCAAAAACGACGCCCGAGAGCATTGATGGAGCTCTGTGACTAAGTATATTATTGGAGGTTATATGGGATGAAACGAATGACCTAGGAATGGTCTGACTGATATGTAATCGACTAGTTCGATTGATCAATGATTTGATCCGATTATTGTGATTTGACCGATTGTTCGTTGTGATTTATGAAGTGTCTGTATATAACCTTGAATTGCAAGTTGAGACTGATGGTAAGGTACGTCTTCTGACCTGTGCGTGTTTAGGCAGCCTACAGTATAATGGTTTACTAATTGAGCCTTAGTGGGGTAGAACTCGCTGAGACGTAGTCTCATCCCGGTTTGGGGAAAACATTTCAGGACCCCGATAAGGAGCTGAGGAGGAATCCGAGAAGTAGAATTTTGAAGTGAAACCTGAGGAGAAGAAGTTTTGGAAGAAGAAGATAATACCAAGAGGGGCCTTGAGTACGGCTCGGATGGACTGAGATTTTATCTTCTTTTAAGAACTCCGTTTTGATGTGAATAGTTGTGAAATACTCTAGTTTAAGCTTTATGTAAAAGTTTGGTTGTGGATTTAAATATGAAAAATATGGCCTTACTTTTCTATCCCAATTATGTTATTGTCTGGGGATTTATAACTGCTTCCGCATGTGCTTAATAAATGAAAGGGGTCGGCGATACTTAGTCCTGGGATATCGCATTTTAAAATCGATCAAAAGTAAGGGATGTGCGCGTGCCTGAGGATCGGGGCGTGACATCCCCTTTTTGTAGTATCAGAGCTTAGTTCAAGATTGGAGTGATAAGGAGCGTTGATCATGGGATAGTTAGTAGGAAAGGCCTTTAAATTCATGCTGGTGCATGTCTGTGTTAGCTGAATGCTAAAATTGCTTGTTGATTGAATCGCTCCGTTTCTAATTCAGTGTTGAATTAGAAGCATGTGTCAGTAGATTAAAGTGACACCATGAGCGATCAGGAGCCAAGGACTCCTAGGCAGAGGACCTTATCCTCAGTGACTCGGGCTAGAACGCCGACTAGAGGCAGTACCCGAGGCAGTCGTGGTAAAGCGCCAGTTGTGGCTAGCGCTAGTGATGAAGCGCCACCTTCTGTTGGTGCTGGGGTAGCAGCCCCGGGTGAGCAAGGAATTGTTGGAATCAATCAGGCTCTAGATGCTATGCTGGAATTGATGGGGCAACAGGCCCGAGATCAAACTGCCGCATTTATTGCCGTTGTTGGAGCCGACACCACTGCCGCTGCCAACGCTGCCATTGCTGCCGCAGCCGCTGCCGTACCTATTGCTACACCCGCAGTTGCACCTGCTTAAATACTACCAGGAGCTATGGCCGCTGGGAGGCCGATCCACCAGTTAGTGGATCAATTCTTAAAAATGAATCCGTCGAAATTCATGGGTATCGGAGACCCTGAGGCCGCATCTCTATGAGTACAGGATTTGGAAAAGGCATTTGCACTTTTGATGTGCAATGAGGAGGAAAAGGTGTTACTAGCTGTGTACCAACTTCAAGGTAACGCCAATATATGGTGGAGATCCGCCAAGGATATTGTATTCCCGGAAGGTGTGGTCCAAGTGTGGGACACTTTCCTTAGAGCCTTTAATGATCAGTACTTTTCAAGTACTGCTCGAGAACAAAAGATAGAGGAGTTCCACCGTCTCTGCCAAGGGAGCATGACAGTTGACCAATATGGGGTCAAGTTCGCAGAACTGTCACAGTATGCTCCTAAACTGATAGAAGACCCTGAAGAGAAAGCTCGGAAGTTCAAAAGTGGTCTTCGTACTGAATTGAAACAACCTCTGCTACCATGGGACTTGAAAGATTACAGAGAGGTTTATCGTCGAGCCCAGATGATAGAGCGAGGATTGAATGAACAAGCTGCCTCATCTTGATCGAGGTTTAGCTCTAATCGAGAGGATATCCGTCAAGGGAAGAGACCCATGCCTGGAGGTAGGCCCAATGCTCCACCCTTCAAGAGAAGCGGATTCAATAGACCGATGCCTAATAGGGTTAATTCTTGTCGCTTATGTGGAAGACAAGATGGGACAGGTCCGTGCCCAGCCAGGACAGGAGCATGTTACGAATGTGGCCAGCAGGGCCACATCGCAAGGTATTGTCCAAAGAAGCAGAGAGGACAACCTCTATTGCCGCTGCCACCACCGAAAGGACAGATAAGAGGGTATGCCCCTTAGAATATACCGCAAGGAGGACAGTAGAGACCTCCAGCTCAAGGCACGATTTATGCAATCACACAAGGTCAGGTAGAAGCTGCGCCTAACGTGATAACAGGTATGGTTTCGCTCAACGACCAACCTGCTTATGCTTTATTTGATCTGGGAGCAACCCACTCATTTATTGCCGAGCAGTATCTTAAGTTGATAGGAGTCAGTCCTATATTATTGGAGTCGGCAATGTGCTTATCTACATCCTTGAAAGATAAAGTTATTACTACTTTGGGTTGTCCGAGGTGCAAGTTACTGATTGGTGAGCGAGAGGGGAAAATAGATCTGTTAGTCCTAGCCATGTATGATTTTGATTTAATAATTGGCATGGATTGGCTCACCAAGCAAAGAGCTAAAATGGACTGTTATCGTAAAGCGATTCAGTTTGACCCGTTAGGGGGTAAGAGCTTCGAGTTTGTTGGGAATCGAGGAGGACCCTCGATTGTCCTGATCTCATCGCAAGAGACAACTCGTCTATTAGACGAGAGTTGTCGAGGGTATCTGGCAACTGTCGTGGACACGACAGTTGAGGAACTGAAAGTGGAGGACATTTCAGTTGTGCAACAATTTCAAAATGTATTTCCAAAAGAATTGCTAGGATTACCGCCAGAAAGGGAGATTGAATTTGTAATTGAGTTAGCACCAGGGACAGAACCAATTTCGAAGGCACCTTATAGAATGGCATTATCAGAGTTGAAAGAACTAAAGGTGCAGATGCAAGAATTATTGGACAAGGGATTTTATTCGTCCTAGTCCATCGCCTTGGGGAGCACCAGTTCTATTTGTTAAGAAGAAAGATGGATCGTTGCGCCTGTGCATTGACTACCGACAGCTCAACTAGGTATCCATTAAGAACAAATATCCCCTCCCAAGGATTGATGATTTGTTCGACCAGTTGCAAGGAGCGTCAATATTCTCGAAAATTGATTTGAGGACAGGATATCATCAGTTGAGGATTAAGAAAGAGGATATTCCTAAGTCAGCATTTCGTATTCGGTATGGTCACTATGAGTTCACAATGATGCCATTCGGGTTGACGAATGCTCCAGCTGCTTTCATGGATATGATGAACCGGATATTTAAGGAATATTTAGATCAATTTGTGATCGTGTTCATTGATGATATCTTGGTCTATTCGAGGAGTGATGAAGAGCATGAGAATCACCTGAGATTAGTACTCCAGACCTTAAGGACGCATCAGTTGTATGCTAAGTTTCGCAAATGCGAGTTTTGGTTGACTCGTGTTGCGTTCCTAGGTCATGTGATTTCCGGAGAAGGAATCTCCGTCGACCCGAGCAAGATAGAAGCCGTGATCAATTGGCAAAGACCGACATCAGTGACAGAAATCAGAAGTTTTCTGGGATTGGCAGGTTATTACAGACGGTTTGTAGAAGGTTTCTCGGCGTTAGCATCGCCTCTGACAAAGCTCACAAAGAAAGACGAGAAGTTCATATGGACAGACAAGTGCGAGCGTAGTTTTCAAGAGCTGAAGGAAAAGTTGACTACCGCACTTGTGCTGACAATTCCATCTGGTCCTAGAGGATTCGAGATCTACAGTGATGCGTCATTTAGAGGGTTGGGTTGCGTGCTAATGCAACATGGTAGGGCTGTTGCATACGCCTCCCGCCAGTTGAGACCTCATGAATTCAACTACCCGACGCATGACTTAGAACTCGCAGCCATCATATTTGCATTGAAGATTTGGAGGCGCTACTTGTGCGGGGAAAAGTTTCAAATCTTCACGGACCATCAGAGTCTCAAGTATCTGTTCTCTCAGAAGGAGTTGAACATGAGACAGCGCAGATGGATGGAATTGTTGAAAGACTACGACTGTGACATTTTATATCACCCGGGAAAGGCGAACAAGGTCGTCGATGCATTGAGTCGGAAGTCTTCAGTGGCTCATATACTGATTAAGGAGTGGAACTTAATCGAGAGAGCTCGGGATTCAGTATTCAAATTTGAGGTAGGCCACCTCTCAAGTTTTATGGCCACCCTCAAAATTGAACCAGATGTCCAGGTCAGAATCAAACAACTTCAACCGACAGACCCAGATGTACAGAGAATTCTTCAGGAAGACACAGAGAAAAGGAAGGCTGATTTTTAGATTGCTGATGACAGGACACTAAGGTTCCAAGGACGTTTAGTTGTACCTGATGATGTAGAGCTTAGAGAAGAAATTTTATCTGAAGCACATCGTAGTAACTACAATGTTCATCCTGGAAGCACTAAGATGTATCAGAATCTACGTCAACACTATTGGTGGTCGGGTATGAAGGCGCACATCGCCAAGCATGTGGCCAAGTGTTTGACATGTCAACAAGTAAAAGCTCAGCATTGCAAGCCGGGAGGACTTTTGCAACCTCTTGCGATTCCAGAATGGAAATGGGAGCATATCACGATGGATTTCGTGACTGGACTACCAAGGAGTCAAAGAGGAAACGATTCAATTTGGGTAGTAGTCGACAGGCTGACAAAGTCGGCTCACTTCATAGCAGTTCGAAAGGATCTGAGTCTGGATAGACACGCAGACCTGTATGTGCGTCAGGTGGTTCGTATGCATGGAGTGCCGGTGACGATAACCTTAGACAGAGACCCGAGGTTTACTGCTGCTTTTTGGAAGAGCTTGCAGAGTGCTTTAGGTACAAAGCTTCAGTATAGTACAGCCTATCATCCTCAGATCAATGGTCAGTCTGAGAGGACAATTCAGACTCTCGAGGATATGCTGAGAGCATGTGTAATAGATTTCAAAGGAAGTTGGGAAGATCAACTTCATCTGGTAGAGTTCGCCTACAACAATAGTTATCAGCAGAGCATCCAAATGGCTCAATTCGAAGCGTTGTATGGCAGAGCGTGCTGGACACCAGTGTGTTGGGATGAAATTGGGGAAAGGAAGATAACAGGCGCAAAGTTGGTCCAGCAATCAGTAGATGCCGTGGCAGTGATCAAAGACCGATTAAAGACAGCGCAGAGCAGGAAGAAAAGTTATGCAGATAAGCGTCGAAGGTCTTTGGAATTCCAAGTTGGTGATCATGTCTTTCTAAAAGTGTCACCAATGAGGGGAACTTTGCGCTTTGGTAAGAAAGAAAAATTGAGTCCGAGGTACGTAGGTCCGTTTGAGATTCTTGAGAGAATCGAGAACCTAGCGTATCGTCTTGCGTTGCCGCCAAGACTAGCGCAAGTGCATGACGTCTTTTACGTGTCGATGTTAAGGAAGTATGAACCTGACCCGACCCACGTACTCAATTTCGAAGAATTAGACGTGGATGACCGTATGTCATACGTGGAAAGCCCGGTTCAAATTGTCGATCGCAAAGAGCAAGTGCTGCGTACAAAGACCATTCCGTTGGTCAAAGTGGTCTGGCAACACCACGGTACTGAAGGAGCGACTTGGGAGACTGAAGAGTCGATGAGACAGTGGTACCCCCGCCTTTTTGAGCAAAGTGTGTAATGGTTTAAATTTCGAGGACGAAATTTTTATAAGAGGGGAAGAGTTGTGACATCCTGAAATTCGACCCTATTTCGATAAAGTAAAATGGGCCTTTCGTCGTCGTGCCTATGGTTCTTTTTCTCTGAGCTGATCACTCACGAGTTAACTAACCTATTGGGTGAAGCCGTTAAGGGATGTATCTGCAGCAAAATCCCTGAAAGCTACTCAATTGGTTGGATTGAACTAAAATCGTGTCTGATCGATTTTAACCATGGAATTGAACTCGATTTCGAGAAATCGAATATTTGGGCATGTTATAATTTATTTTTTTTATATCGTCTCATCGGCTGTCAAATTATTGACGAGTCCGAAATTTCAAGAAAGAAATTATCGGAGGAAAAATCGAAGTCCAGGAGAAAATAAAAAAGGAATGAGAAAAGGAAAATAATGGAAGTAATAAGAAAATTGTGTTTTCTTATTTAAAATATTATTTTCTTTTCCCTTTTTCTTTCTCTCTCCCTTTTCTTTCTTTTTCTCTCTTTTCTCTCTCCTCTCCCCACCCGTCGTGTGATTCCCTCCCCTGCCAACTGCCTACCCCTTCTTTTCCTCTCTCTTCTCTTCTTCTTTGACTAGTCAAACCCTCCTTTCTCCCTTATCTCTTCTTCTTCTCTCTCCTCTCTCTTCTCCCCCACCCCACGTGACCGAACTCCCTCTCTCCTCTCTTCTTCTTCTTCTTCTTCTTTCTTCTTCGAGCAAAACCAGAAGCGGAAGAAGTCGGGTAGCAGCAGCTCGCCGTCGCCGCCATTCCGCCGCCCGCACCCGCGCCCGTGCATCCACCGCTCGCCGCGCATCCACCGCTCGCCTTGCATCCAAGCGTCCCCCGCGCGACCTCCGCCTCTGCCCAGCTCGTCCAGCCACCTCCGGCCGCCGCCTAGCCCCGTCCGGCCACCGTTCGAACCCGCGGGAGATTCCCTCACCCTTCCCCGGCCTTGCTTCGCCGCCCTAGCCGCCGAATCAGCCTCAGCCAGGCCTAAACCAGCAACCAACGAAGTGGGTATCCAATTGGTTCGTGGGCCGATTTGGGCCGTTTCCGGGCCCGGACCCGAGACCCGCTTTGAGGTTTATCGTTCCTCGCGCCGTCCCCGTCGGATTGATCCGATTTGCGCGCGATTCCGATGAGTAATCTCACTAATCCTTGCTTAGTGGGTTAATTACACTTAAGGGCTGTTTAGTTTTAATTAATTAGGCTTAGGTGGTTAGATTAGTATGGATTAGTATTTATTAGCCAATTGTGATGTGAATTAGTTAAATTGAATGTGTATTTAGCAAGTAGACATGGTCTACTATTTATTGAGGGTAGCCCGGGATTTTTCCGACCCTTTATCGGGCATCAATTTGACAATTCGGGCCTAAGTGGAATTTTTGGTATTTAAATATTATTTTTCGGAATTAAATTAATTAATTATTTATTTACCGAAAATTCAACTGGGATGGCCAGTGACCGGAAAATTATGCTGATGATCGTGGTGAAGTCCGTTTATTTAATCGGGCTTTATTTTAAGCTAAAATGAATTATTCGAAATTAATTAATTAATTAATTATTTTTCGGAAATTAAAGTTGAGATGGCTGACGACCGAAATCTCGTGCTGATTGTCGTAGCGCAGTCCGTTTATTTAATTGAGCTCTACGTTGCATGGAATTAAATAAATTGTGATATTTTAGGGATTTACCCTAAATTGATTGGAATTGATTGAGATTGAATTATTGATTGGTAAATGGCCAAGTATGTTTATAAAGTATTTTAATGCTTTGTTGAGCTGTAAGTGGAGAGAGTGGTGAGAGCTAACTGAGAATTCTATTGGCTGAGATCGATCAAGTACGAAGTATAGACAGGCGTGGTTCGGTGATAAAGTACATCACTGTGCGAAAACGGCGCCTTAAAGAATGCACGTAGACTGCCTATGACTTATGGTAGGCGTGGTTCGGTGATTAGGGAGATACTGTGCGAAAACGGCGCCTTAAAGAACGCACGTAGACTGTCGGCGATCTGTGACCTATGACGGGCATGGTTCGGTGATTAGGGAGATCACTGTGCGAAAACGGTGCCTTAAAGAACGCACGTAGACCGTCTGATACTTATGTCACCTTGGCAAAAACGATGCCCGAGAGCATTGATGGAGCTCTGTGACTAAGTATACTATTGGAGGTTATGTGGGATGAAACGAATGACCTAGGAATGGTCTGACTGATATGTAATCAACTAGTTCGATTGATCAATGATTTGATCCGATTATTGTGATTTGACTGATTGTTCGTTGTGATTTATGAAGTGTCTGTATATAACCTTGAATTGCAGGTTGAGACTGATGCTAAGGTACGTCTTCTGACCTATGCGTGTTTAGGCAGCCTACAGTATAATGGTTTACTAATTGAGCCTTAGTGGGGTAGAACTCGCTGAGACGTAGTCTCATCCCGGTTTGGGGAAAACATTTCAGGACCCCGATGAGGAGCTGAGGAGGAATCCGAGAAGTAGAATTTTGAAGTGAAACCTGAGGAGAAGAATTTTTAGAAGAAGAAGATAATACCAAGAGGGGCCTTGAGTACGGCCCGGATGGACTGAGATTTTATCTTCTTTTAAGAACTCCGTTTTGATGTGAATAGTTGTGAAATACTCTAGTTTATGCTTTATGTAAAAGTTTGGTTGTGGATTTCAATATGAAAAATATGGCCTTACTTTTCTATCCCAATTGTGTTATTGTCTGGGGATTTATAACTGTTTCCGCATGTGCTTAATAAATGAAAGGGGTCGGCGATACTTAGTCCTGGGATATCGCATTTTAAAATCAACCAAAGGTAAGGGATGTGCGCGTGCCTGAGGATCGGGGCGTGACATTGTCCCACATCGAAAAGATGTGAGTGCGCACGTGGACGAGATTTGGCACTAACCAACGATCATTATTAAAAATTCAGATTTATTTCTATAAAAAATTAATTATAAAGTCTTATTGAAACAGTGCGACTGTTCACAAAAAGTTACAATTATTTTTTATTTATTATTTATTTAATTTCGAATTTTTATGTCTTTTCAATGTAATCTTTGAGACGTACTTGTTCATTTTACAACATTTCCCGAAAGGTTGTCTTTGTTCTTTTGCAACCTTTTGAAGAGTTGCCTCTATTTGAAAGACAAAGATACGTATGTATGTTTTGAGATCACACACACATCTTCTTCCATTTTTTTCGTTTTTCTTTCGAAAGAAACTACAGCCATTGTTTTTATTGTTTCCCATGAGAGACCCTGGAGAAATACTAGAATTGCTATCTAGTATTCTCATTTGAGACTTTGTTGTATCCTGGAGGAAATTTGCCGGTGACCATTAGCAATTTTTTGGGGCAAATAATCTTTTAAGAAAGTGATATCACGTCTCAAAGTCCGATTTGAGTACTCTAAAGATCCGACTTCATTGTTCTACCCAATTCGAAGCCATAATTATCCAACAATTGCGATGTTAATTTTCAGGACTAACCTGCTCAACATCAATCCCTTGAGCCCACACATTGGTGGTGATCATCAACCGAGTCGCCCCAGATCAAAATCCAGCCATTACTGCATCTCTCTCCTTTTGAGGCTTTTCCCCGTGCATGAAAGACACAGTGAAGTTAGAATCACGCATCTTTTCAGCAAGCCACTCTACCTGCTCGACAAATATAAGGAAGACTTGAAGAGCCACAGCACAAAATATAGATCAAAGAGAAATAGAGCAGTAGAGGTCTTCACAATCTCTAAGTCATCGAGATGTTTATGTTCCACCTCAAGTGTGGAACCCAACGTGGTTGGGGTCGTACCTTCCGCTTAGTGTTGCAGAATACAACTCCTTGGCTTATGGGGCAGTTGTCGTATAGATCGCACAGAGTGTCAAATTTCCAGTCTTCTCTTTCCACTGGCACCATGTACTGGTCGACGCGCTGCAACCATATGAAGAAAAGGAAGGATGGCGTCAGAAGAATCACATGATCCCTCAAATGCAACTAACCCAATGTAGCTCACCTCCAGCATCAACTCATCACGCTTCACAACAATCCTTACGGGATCGGTCATGAATCTTCCTGTCATCTCTAATATCTCAGTGGGGAGGGTCGCTGAAACTAAGACAACCTGCAGAGAATGCCACTCATGCATTAGCCAGTTGCGTACATGAACGTGTAAGAGCGACTCCCTAAAAACTGATTTAATTTAGAACGAAGCAAATTATAGCAATGTGCTGAAAATTGCAAAGTGCGCTTTATGGGGAGAGAAGCATGTCTCGTCGTGGCAAAAAATCCGCTACTCATCAGACAAGACGAGGAAAAAAGCAAGTGTCCTATTCATAGTAGAAGTGTGAAGCCAAAAGACGACCGTTTTATTCACCTCGTACATGCTCTAATGTCCAAATCATGTAGAAATTAAGGAGCAGAAAGGAGGAAAGAAAATTCCAGATCTCCCGTCAAATTTTGAATCCCATAAAACTTAGACGCTTCATCTCGCAGCATGTTGACTAAAGCAGAAAGACCTTTTGGAAATTCTAAGAATCAGCTGAGGTGGAGAAGGGATGACTATCTAGATTGTGATGATTGAAAAGTGAAGAGCATTCCATTGCCAATCATGAAAGAGAAAGCTGAAATTGGATCCCACCCTTTCTTAGATTGGACTTAAAAAGAAGTAATGGCATTCGGTTTTTATTAGGATAACGCAATGGAATTAGGCCAAGGGGTGAGAATACTAGGGACCATTACTGGGGTTATTGCGCAAAAGAAGTCATCTTTACTACCACTACATTGATTCAACATGAAGGACAGGCAACCTGAATCTCTGGAGGAAGGAATCTGTAAACATCGTAGATTTGATCCTTAAATCCTTGGCTCAGCAACTCATCAGCTTCGTCCTGGCAAAAATATAGGTAAGTGAATAGAGAGAACTTGTTTTGCAGAAAGCAGAAGGAAACCTAACAGGATCCGGAGTTGAAGGAGGTGATGCAGTGCACTCACAAGGACTAGGAGTTTGATGGCTCTGGTGCGAAGAGTTCTCCTCTTTATCATGTCACCCTGCCCAGAGTTCCGGACACAACATGAACTCCGTGCTCCAATTTCCAGATATCTTCACCCATGCTCTTTGCCTCCAACGCATGCATGGGCTAGCACGTTCCTGTAATAACCAATAGCCAGCACAACTCTCTCCGTCTGACTCGCCAAATCCCTCGTAGGTGACAAAATCAGCACTTGCACACTGAACAGATCATGAAGGAAGCAAATTAGCTAAGACAAAATCGATGGCTACAAGGCAGCAACCAAATTCAAATTGCAACTTTCAGAGAGCCAAATAAACAAGGGTAGCTTGAAAAATCAACAAAATACAAGCAACAGAGTCACGGATACTTAATAATAGGAGCTTGTTGACGAGTGCATCCAGGATATTCGCTACACAAATAAGCAAACCCACATTGCAGTTTCAATTATACTAATGCTCCTGTTATATAGATAAAAAATGTAAGAATAAAACTACTCGTTTTCCTTGATAATGAAGAAAACCTTTCATGCCTTGCAAGTGCCTAAAATATTTAGTGAAGAGGACCCACTTAAACATTCCGATATAATATACATATATAACCTGAATAAGTGATAAACTCAGGCTACGCTTAATTCCAAGAAAGCTTCTCAAAACAAAGTTCAGGAACAAATTCCTTAAGGCTTGAACTTCTTTCAGGGCCATCCGAGGGGTGATGGTAAAACTAAAAGCCTGCATCCCTCTGCCTCAACATCAGAACATCTCAAATTGTTGAGTTAACGAGGTGGAAAACCAAAAATTCTTCCTGTCAGAGCGATTGAATTTTGTTACGCCAGAAATTCGAGAGAGAGAGGGTTCGCCAATTTTTTATTTAATTTTTTAAAATAATCTTTGGTGTCATAGTTTGAGCTCTATAATGTTAATGACTCATCTTACCCTCCAAAGCAAAACGCATAACATGCCTCAACCTAATTCCACAAGAAAACCGATAGTGACAGAAGGGTCTTCGCTCAAGAAGAGGATCGCGT
Organism: Eucalyptus guilfoylei; assembly: GCA_016097605.1. NCBI lineage: Eukaryota > Viridiplantae > Streptophyta > Magnoliopsida > Myrtales > Myrtaceae > Eucalyptus > Eucalyptus guilfoylei. Next base: position 13,096,275 of record CM027864.1, on the reverse strand, counting down.
ACTCTCTTGTGGAGGTGTCCACGATTTGGCAAAACGCAAGGGCAAAGGTGGAGGTCTTGCCCGTGCCGGATTGCGCCTGAGCGATCACGTCTCGGCCTCGGACAATGGGGACCACGGCTCGCTGTTGAATCGCCGAGGGCTTGTCGAACCCATGGCCGTAGATCCCACGGAGAACATCGTCGCCCAGGCCCATGCGGTCGAAGCTCGACACGGCCTCCACGCCTGTCGCCGTCTCGAATGCCACCGCAGCCACTGCCGCCGGCCGCGATTGGGTCGCCGGAACTGGCCTTGCCATCAAGGACGTCGCCATTACCGAATCCGAAGAGATGGGGAAAGGGCAAGAGCAGTCTCGTCTCTCTCTGGAATTGATGATTGAGCGGGAGTGTGGAAGCGCTTGTCTCAAACAGAGCCAAATGGACTTCGTGTTAAATTAGGACATCAAGGATTATGTCAATCTCAAATCAAGATCTGTCTAAAGTGTCTTGATTTTATTAAATAAGATCATGAAATGAACATCATCTCAAATAACTCTGAAGTGATGATATGACCTTGGGTAAAAGAAATTACTTCGATCCAAGACATTAGCATTTAAAAATCACATAGGATTTTGCACCTTGATTTTGTATTAATTTTGGGGTTTTCTATGATTAAAAAAAAAGACTTAGTTTAGCTTAAATTTATCACATATGTATGGGTTTGAGATTTTTTGTGACATTAATCCTATTTTCTTCCGTCAAAACCTCGAAAATCAAATTACGCAGAATGACAGCATGGGAAATTACATGTTTTGACCCTTGGGGATCTCAACGTTGGTCCTTTCACTTTTAATCCTAATTTCCAACGAAAATTTATGATAATTCCATCAAATTTCAATTCAAAATATGCCCAAAATTGTTGAGTTAGCATTTATAACTATCGTGCCCCATGTATGAACTGCTAATGCGAATTTCCCTATTGATCTTGTACTTTAAATGTTTCCCTTGGATTCTAAGTGTGTGTTGATGATCTAGCTAATTAGATTGATATGTTTTGGTGATTTTACTACAATTATCTTAGCATAAGTTGGAATGGTTGTATGACAAACCAGCCTTTTCTTAAGGCAATTTAACCACTTGAAAATGTACTATAAAAACTCCAAAGTTATTTCTTTCATTATTTAAATATCGTTAATTTTGTCTCGCAGTATGAAATGAGTATGAAAATATGTAGAAATAAGCATATTGAGGTCCTAAAACTTATTACGAAAGTGCAGTCGAGACATAAAACTTTCAAAAAGTGCAATCGAGTTATAAAACTTATTAAATTGATCGAGTTGAGTCCTTTCGTTAACTGCACTTTTTGAAAATTTTATAATTCGGTTGCCTTTTCGTGATAAATTTTAAAACTTGATTATACATCCGTGACAAGTTTTAAAACTTGATTACACTTTTTGAAAATTTGAAATGTAATTGTATTTTCTTGACAAGTTTAAAAACTTTGAATGTACTTATCTCGGATATGTATTAATATAATCTCGACGGTAATTATTTAATTCTTACTATTCTCTATTTAAAGTTTTGTGTGAGTATTTTCCTTTTATTCAGCTTCACATTTTTGTTTGAATATCAATCGAGTGTTTCCTATATTCTCAGTTGATTGATATGTTTTGATGATTTTATTACAGTTATCTAAGCATAAGTTGGAATGGTCATCGAAAAACAAATCTTTTCTTAAGTCAATTTAACCACTTGAAAATGTTCTATAAAAACTCCAAAGTTAATTACTTTATTATTTAAATATCGTTAATTTTGTCTCGTGATATGAAATGAGCAGGCAAATATGTAGAAATAAGCATATTGGGAGTCCTAAAACTTGTCGCGAATGTGCAATCGAGTCATAAAACTTTCAAAAAATGCAATTAAGTCGTAAAAATTGCTGCGAAAGTGCAGTCGAGGTATAAAACTTTCAAAAAGTGCTATCGAGTTATAAAATTTGTCAAATTGATTGAATTGAGTCCTTTCATTAACTGCACCTTTTGAAAGTTTTAGATTCAAGTGCATTTTTGTGATAACTTTTAAAACTTGATTACACTTTTGGAAACTTTTACGACTTGATTATACATCCGTGACAAGTTTTAAGACTTGATTACACTTTTTGAAAGTTTAAAAACTCAATTATATTTTCTTGACAAGTTTAAAAATTTTCAATGTACTTATCCCATATATATATTAATACAATTCTGGCGGGACTTATTTAATTCTTCCTATTCTCAATTGAAAGTTTTGTCCGAGTATTTTCATTTTATTCAGCTTCACACTTTTGTTTGAATATCAATCTTATGTTTCTTCTATTGGGGTGTTTATTTATTTTTGCTGCTCTAGAAATTGGTCACTGGACATGTACACTTTTCTAAGAAGGCCGCCTATGAGATATATATTATATCATTTTCCATTAACTTTCGCTTTGTAATAAATTTAAAACCTAAGATAACATGCGAATAAATGGTATACTGTCACGAATCTTTAATAATATAACATGTAAGACTCTAGAACCTTTCTTACCGTGGATGACACTTAATCGATTATGTCATTGGGCGTGTCTGAACTCTCAACCAAAGCTTGTCTCTTGCTTTTGTTTTGGATTTTGTCATTCGGTTCTGAATCGGAGAATGAAAAGGTGAATCGAATGGAATTTGACCCTTTTATATGTAATTCGAAGTTGGGTTTCGTTCCCTCATCTGTATTGACTGATGCACGGCCATGTTAACTGTCAAATTTTAGAGGCTTAGGAACTGATTTAGGTGGTTCGCCATTGAATTTTACCGAATCTGATTGGGTGATGGCTTGCCGATTGTTAAATGCACGTGGAGCTTTCCTAGAATCAACGGATTGTGAGAGACCAAGAGAGGAAATTGGGATGATTTAGCTTAATCTGTTTCAAGGAATTGAGAGGAGATTCCTTTCATGAATAGATGCATAGTTGGTGTGCGAGCTGCTGTGGTGTTTCGAGTTAAAGCGTGATCAACAATTAAAGCAAGATTGTTGAACTCGACAACCGTAATGGGTTGGAAAGTCCGTAAATATCTTTAAGATTCTCATCACTCACTATTATCCTTTTTCCTCTATTGTTATGGTAGTTAAAGAATTCCTTCAAAAATTCTTGATTGTTTTTTCCCTGGCTAGTGTATTATTTGGAATTAGCATTTCATTGTTTTGCTGTTGGATAGTGAGGGATAGAGCCTGCGTAATTGAAAATATATCCTTAAGGCTTTAATTTTTCTGAAATTAAAAAGCTACTAAAGGTATCTTTGTTCTTGGTTTTGGGCTTAGATCTCTTGATTTATCTTGGTATCTCCACGAAAGCTCTATTCAATTAGCTTTGTTGGATCGTTCAGTGCAATTCATTATACAGCTATGTATTATCCCCAAGATATTTCTATGATAAAATGTAATCGTGGATCCATTAGAACTTACCTACGTGGATCTTACTTGGACATTGATATTTACCTATATTAATCATGTAGAGTTTTTCCTTTGATTAGCATAAGGAGATGGCAGATGCCGAAGACATTCAGCCTCTTGGTGTTGATAATGGATTTGGCATGGTTAAGGTGAGAATATTGATGCACCGGTCCATTGCTATGGGCTTTCCTGGAGTGCATGGTGGTATTTGTGCTCACGTAATAACCTGAATTTGACAGGCTGGTTTTGTTGGAGATGATGCTCCAAGGGTTGTCTTCCCCAGTATGGTTTGTCGATCGAGGCACCTCGTTGACATGGTTAGTATGGGCCACAGGGTTGCTTATGTTGGAGATGAGGCCCAATCTAAAAGGGGCATGCTTACTTTGAAGTACCCTATGGAGAGTGGAATTGCCAGCAATTGGGACGATATGGAAAAGATCTGGCATCACACTTTCTACATTGAGCTACGTGGGGCTCTCGAAGAACGTTGGATGCTCCTTATTTAAGCAACCCTCAACCCAAAAAGCAACCGGGGAGAAGATGCCACTGATCATATTTGAAACGTTTGACCCTGATAGTGTTGTCAAATTAACATGAAGACATAATGAGAGAGTTGATTTAATAACTGCAAGGTGTATAAATGGGGATGAACTTTCACATGGAAACTTAGTAAGAGAGTTGATTTAATAAATGCAAGGTGTATAGATGGGGATGAACTTTCACGCGGAAACTTATCAAGAGAGTTGATTTAATAAATGCAAGATGTATATATAGGGATGGGTTCTTCAATGTGGATTTTTTTTTATTTGATTTGATTTGATTTTTCTTTTTTCTAACCGCATCCTGACCTTAATAGCATACTTGACGTGTAACCTACAGATTTATCCTTTTGAAGGTCCAAAGCGAACATGATATGAACCATAGTCAGTAAAAATCAAACAAGAAGGTTGCATCTCAGAAAAAAGGCAAATGAATATAACCTCTCAACTTCCCACGTTGACCAAATTTCAGCTTTAACATGGGATTGGGACATTCGGAAGGTCCAAAGCGAACATGACATGAACCATAGTCGAGAAAATTTCTACATGAGGGTTGCAGCTTGAAAAAGACAAATGAATACAATTTCTTGAGAGTTTTCTCGGCTAATTCTCTGTTCCTCTCTCCAGAACATTGCTCCGCAATCACATGAATCCATTCCACCAAAGAAAAAAGAAAATCACATGTATCCACTCTCAGAAACCCCAATCCAGCATACAAAAGACCAAAAAAATGCGACTTCTGAGTTGGTCGGTTTCTCTCTTAATTTTCAACATCTACTCCGGAATAAGAAGGCCCGCTCTAAAATTACAGCAGTCTGAAAATGGTAAGTGGAGACATTCTTCGAACATGGGACGCGCTTCTTCCCCATTAGACGTCTCCCACACGACTTATGTCCATCTAATTGTAGTGCTCATCACAGCTCTCTCTAAATAAGGTCCATTCACGAAATTTCGAGTGGAATAATGTTTTCTTTTTCTAGTTGGCTATAATATGTAGTCGGTCAACTATGCAACAAATATTACGTAATATTTCTAGCGGAATAATGTTTTATTTTTTTTATTGGTTTTGAAGTTTCCCGTAATCATTTAAGTGACCGCAAGTATAAATAAGGTCCATTCTTGAAGTCTGAGGGAAAGTTCCTGTTAACCATCTCAAACTGATTCTTGCTTCTGCCTTCTTATCTTGAACCAGGAAAACACTAAGAGAGACTGAGAGAGGGAGAGAAAATGTCAAGGACTGAGCAAGTTGTTTTAGAGGAGCTTGAGGAAGTGGAGAGGAGGATAGCGCGTCTCAGATGGGAGCTCGACCTTAAATTGAATGCCTTGTTGTTGCGTGCTAAGCGGGCCGTGAATATCAATCGCCCGGAAGCCCACGTGGCAGCGACGCGAGCCAAAGTGCAGGCAATTCGAGAAGAGATCGCCCGGGCTGAAGAGGATCATGCTGCGCTCCTCGTAGAATTCATTGAAGCCTAATGGCGTAACGATCTTCTCCTCTAAGATCGAGTATACGTTTGCTTTTATGGGCATCCGAACGTTAAGAGAAGCATAGTGGGGTCTGGGGTTTTATTGGATAAGGTTGTAAGAATGATATACTTATATAGTTGGGAGAATAATTGTTTCTTGGATATGGTTCTTGAACTTCAAGATTGATAATAGTGTTTTCTTGTTTCCTGGTCGTCCGGAGAATAAGAAATAAAGATATATAGAAGTGTTTCTTGTATCCCGCATTGAATATGTTTGGAGTTTCTTTGTTTACAATGCTCACAGCTTTTAAACTCGTAAGTTTAAAGTGTACGGGGCTGTCATACGATTGAAAATATCTTTCATCCATTTCTTTTTATATATGATTCTATATAATTCTTAAGTGTCAGATCATTTTCGTATTTCCCAGTCATTTAGTCGCAATGAGTATGATGCGGTGGGAAAAAAATGTTATAGAAAAGAAATGTATATAGACGAACTTCAAGTATATACAATTATATAATTACGCATTATGTATTGTCTCAAAAGTCCAACTATAGTTTCCGCATGAAAAATTGTCTTTGCTAGTGCAGTGGGAAAAAAATGTTGTATGATCTAATAATTAATTTATCCAACATGGAACTCACATAATTAATTGTCGAGACGGCATTGGTCCACAAGCTCCAAAATCTTTTGCTAGAGATCATTTAGGTGATCACCCCCGTCTTTAGTCTTGACCGCCGAATCGTCCACATAACATTCGATGATATAGTGGAGCAAAGTCCCCAGGGAGGAAAGTCATGAACGTTGCGCCCGCTTTCTTTGAACCTAAAATGTATAACTTTCTATCAGAATATTCCCCTGGGAATTATAAAGGCCATCGTTTCCTCTCCATCATTTGGATCCATTCTTGTATTGATTGCTGCCGGAATATCCATTCTAATCCATAGCTCGGCGATAGGCAAAAGGAATGTGTCCTTTAGACTGGCATTGTTTAAGTCTATAAAGTTAACAAAACACTCTAACATTGGTCATTCTTCTTTTTTGCTGGCAAAATATTTCCAAGCCGAGCAGGGTATTCATTTCAGTAACTTTGATAAGTTAGTCGAATTCAGCTACTAGGTCCAGATGAAAAGAATTTGGTTTCTGCACGAATATTCAACTAACATAACATCTGTTTCTCTTGTCAGCTGGTGACTAGTTATATAAAAGTAGATAACATGCACATGCACGTGCCCATAGACGTGCAGATTCCCCTCTTTTATCAACACAGGTAATAAATCCAAGATGTATAAATAAAGATGAGTTGTTCTAGTGCTTACGTCAAAAGCCCATATATATCCGCATTGAACAAGAATGCCTTGGATTAGAAGTACGTAGTTTTGTGAAAGTTAACGCGGAAACTTGATAAGAGCGTTGATTTAATACGTGCGAGATTTATAAATAAGGATGGGTCCTTCAACAGAGGTTTTTCTATTTGATTTGATTTTCCATTTTTGTAACCACTTCTTGATCCCACTCGTTTTCTTTTGTATGGCCAAGAATAGAAGTCCTTTGCCTTTGCAAGACTCCTTCAAGTCATACCCACAAGCACTTGAGACTCATTGATTTAATTTTTTTGCTGACAACTTGTGAATTTAATTCTATGTACCGCAACTGCTATCCCTGTCCACAATTTGGATAGCTTTAATGTGGACTTTTTTTTACCTCTCCAGTGAGCTAGCGATCACTAACTCAAATATAACATGGCACAAAATATCTCAAGAGCAAAATAATTAGCAACACCTAGCCACACTTCCTGAGTAGTTAAAGATTTGATCATACCCAAGTAGCTTGTGGTACAAAGTGTGACTCCTAAAATTCATTTTTCCCCGATTCAATCTCATGTGGTACTTCCTAACTAAGAGAAATGTTCCCCCGCGATTTTACTCTTCACTAATGTATAATCAACACATGACTCCGTATTCCTTTTCTAGTGTCAACAAAACTTTGCTTGCCCGCCTTTGGTACGTCGCGAGTTCGAGGGGCATCGGGCGAGTATAACCTTGATTTGTGATAAGTGACGTCTTTTCCTCATATTTCAAGGCCAGTGGTATTTAGTTTTACCTGCATCTAAGGACAGTAGTTTGTCGCCGTCCGTTGAATCTACCGGTTGCTTCGTCCGGGGCAAGGCGTAGTTGCCTTTCGGACAAGCTTTATTCAAGTCCGTCAAATCAAGGCAAATTCTGCGCTTTCCACTGCTCTTCTTCAGGAGCACCACATTGGCCGACCACTCCAGATAGTTCAGTTTCCGATGAAGCTTTGCCTTCTTCAATCTTGCCACTTTGACTTGAATCGCATCTTGCCGATAAGGGGCAAGTTTCTCTTTTCTTGTCCTACAAGGACTTTATCCCGTTCAACGTTCGAATGGGAGCACATTATCGTGGGCTCGGTTGCTTGCATATTTGTTGGTACCCATGCGAACAAGTCAGCATATTCAGGTACGCATTTGACGACTCGTATTCCACTTCCGAACTATCACGACCCTCCCAAAATGAATTTCGACATGGTTCACGGATCGTTAAGGGCGCGCATGACAACGTTTTTATTTCTCTATTTCTCTGTTTCTCTATTCCTCGGAACAAGTTTGCAACAGAAATCCGTTTGATAACACAATTTCATTTTTTCTATTTATAGAACAAATTTCTATTCCAAAAATAAATTTGGAGTAGAAATCAGAAGTTAAAATTTTTAGCTTTTCTACTTCTGGAACAGAAATGAGAAATTAAAACTTTCTTCATTGTTCACTCTCGTCATAAGCCGTCGCCCACCTGCCACCCATGGGATGCCGGACACCCATCGTCGGTTGCTGGCCGTCCACCACCAACCCCCTGCCATCGGCTGCCCGACACTGAATGCCGGCCGTCGGCCATCAAACTCCAACCGCTCGTCACCTACCGTCGACTGCCGAATGTTGGACGCTCGTTGGTCGTTGGCCGCTCATCGCCAACCACAGGACGTTGGAGGCCCATCGTCGACCACCGGATGTCCCTTGCCGACTGCTCGCCGATCGCCACTGGCCGCCAGATGTCGACTGTCGGACTTCGGCCGTTAGTCACCCACTGTCAGCCACTGGTCTCTGGTGGTGGACGTTGGATGCCGGACGCCAGGCACCGTACTCTGGATGATGGCCACTGAACGTTAGACTCTGACCACCCGCCATCGATTGTTGAACGCTAGACGCCGATTGTTGGACGTCAGACTCCGGCCACCGAATGCCGGCCGTGACCGCTCCTAGAAATACAAATTTTATTCTCTTATCAAACGAATTTTTACTCTAGAATTAGAAATTCTGAATTGTCATCAAACACATTTCTTTGCTTAGAAAGTCGTCCATGGAATAGAAATTGAGAAATCGATTTTTGGCTAGAAATTGATTTCTATTCCAGAAATTTTGTCATGCGTGCCATAAGTGGCCACGAATGTCTCTATGGGGAAGTGGTACTTAACTTCTCAAACCCTAATGACCGTAACTTAAATTGAAATAAAATTCATAAACTAGTCACATTTATCATAATCCACATCGAAATGACTTATGATTAAGGCCATCAAGAGTAATACAATGGAGCAATAACAACGATTCAAAGTATACTCACAAGAAAAAGATGAATGAAAATGAAACACCAAGAATTCTAACTTGAATATGCTCAAAAAACGAATCACGTTTAACAATGAACCCTTCCGCGTTTATGATTTGGGTTGCAAACATGTTTAGCGAATGAACATTTTGATCAAATCAATAAGTGGTTAGTAGGCTTATGCACTTGAATTAATCAAAAAGATTGGAAGCAAAAGTTCATATATTTACCTTAAAAAAACCAAAGGCAAGGACCGGTCTTGATGCATGGATTCATTGCCTTGCGGACACTGAACTCTCATGTTGATTCTTCAAGGTTCTCACCTTCAGCCCTAGGAGTAGCTAGGCATGTTACCGTGAGTATCTGAGTTCGTGATCGTGAGGGACCGAGTTCAGCCGTGAGTGACTGAGTTTCAACGGAATCCAACAGTATGCAGCCGAGTTTGGATCCGAATTTGCTCATGGCCTATTGCTCTTCCTTTTGCTGGATGTCCTTGTGTGATTGAGTGTGTTCTCTCGTGGCTGAGTAGTACTTCTATCGAGGAGTGAGCATAGTTCAGATGGGCGGTTCCTACCCTATAATCGAGAATCACCCACTAAATACTGATTCCGAAAAATTGGAATCTTGAACCGCCCATTATTTCCATGGATTTGGCCAGTCCGATTTGGATGAGGCTCAAAGTGAGGCTCATCGGTTAGGCGAGGCTCGGCCTTGCCTAGATTTGGCGAGGCCAAGCCTCGCAGTGGCCAGGCGAGCCTCCGGCAAGCTTGTCGGATTTCACCTAGCTGGTCACTAGCCATGGGAGTACCAAACGCATGAGGAATGAGGAAGGAGGAAGAAGAAGAGAAAAAGAAGAAGAAAAATGAAAAAGAGAAAAAAAAGAAAAATATAATAAAAATATTAAAAATTAAAAGAAAAAAAATTTAGAGCCGTATCAAACACATTTCTATTCGGGAAATAGAAATTTTGGATAATTATCAAATACCTTCACTTGCTCAGAATCTCATCCAGAGAACAAAATAAAATAAAATAAAATAAACATTTCTAAGCATAAAAATTTCATGGGAACAGAATGATTATCAAATACACCTTAAACGATAAATCTTGGCAACCCTAATTTTTAGCCCTAATTAGGGATCCCATTTACTTCTTTATAGTTTGGATAATTTCACTCTTAACAGGCTCATTTTCTTAGTGACAATCCAGATCTAGAATCAATTTTGTCAAATTCAAATGGGACTATTTCAATTTGATGAATTTAGCTTACTTGAACATTGAAAATTCAAGCTAATGTGCTTCAATTGATGCAATTCAAGTCGACCCATTCTAAACTAGTGTTCAATTTGATCATTGGACCTCAATTTCATTTTGCTGTCTAATTTGTACCATCATGTAAATGTCGATTTGAATTCAATAGGTCACCTCAAATTCAATTGATCAGACCAATTGATATTTTATTATATCAATTGAATTCAATTGCGATCAATTTGGTGATTGGGAGTGGAAATTGCATAAATGCGCTAATGGATTAGAAAATCTAGAATTTGTGTACCCATTAAATCCAAGCGCAATTGATGCTATTCATGAGGTGATTAAGCAATTTAAGTCAATTAAGGTGTTGATAAAATGTTCGATTGATTTTATTTGGGAAAATTTAAATTAGTTATTTTCAATTTAGCCCAATTCTCTTTCAATTTGACAGAACTTCCTTACAATTTGCATAGAAGTTTGAACTAGAGACTAGTTGAACCGGTTTAGACCGGTCTGAGCAGCTTCCGACAAGTTCCAGCCATTTCCTGGCCAATTTTTGGTAGCTAGCGGCCACCATGAGTTGGCCATCCTCTTTGACAACTAACCCTTATCCCTTATGCATGAAATTACAAAAATGTCTAGAGTGTGAAATTACGAAAAATGCCCTTGAATAATGAAATTACTAAAAAGCCTTGGTTAGTCAACCAATGAAGAGGCAATCTTGACCATTCATTTATTACTTTAACTTGGCTATCCAAGATGACAAGTCATCTATCCAAGTGATCACAATTAAGCCAATGAGAAGATTGCCTACTTAGCAAGACTCATTTAGAGTTTTTAGATCAAACCAAAGGCTAGGATTTCATCTAGAGGGGAGTATATAAATATTTTGCCTCTAAAATTTGAAGGTGGTTTATTCTTAAACACACACACACATACACATGCACTCTCTCTCTCTCTCTCTCTCTCTCTCTCTCTCTCTCTCTCTCTCTCTCGACTAAGCAAGTGGCCAAAGCCTTACTTGCTATCCATCGGCAAACCATTGCTTTGTACCAGCAATCCACCACATGAATCTTCGGCTTGCCCACTCATCAGTTGTAACACTCGACACTGACGTTTTTTGCTGGAGACCACGATCCAACGCCATTTCTCTTTCAGCCCAATGCTCGTGCTTCACACCAGTGATTCCATCAGGCGGTTCTGGATCTTCCTCCGATAGTTGATGATGGTCCATTAGCATTCCGATCCTTGTGATGCCAATCCTCAATGAGTCCTTGAAGTTTTCGTGGTCAAGACCTAGCTTAGATCTTCACAGGACCTACTCCAAATCCTTAATCTTCTTTGATTGTTCATTTTAAGCTCAATCAAACTTGTTCTCACATCTTGTTTTTGTGCAATTTATTCAAATTTTAGGAGCTATTCTCCATCCCATCATGAGGATCATTGGTGGCGGAGTAGCTCTATTGAGCTTGAGATTGATCATGCTAAAGGTAGGTGTTCCTTAGAACTCTTAAAATATGTCCGATGAAGCAAGATCCGTCCATAACGATTCAAGGATCGTTTATGAGGGTTTGGGGCTAGGACTTGCGTTAGAAATGGCTAGGGATGATGATAGAATGGCCTAAATCGATTATTTGATGTTTGATCGTTTGATTGTTGATGATTCATTGTTCTGAAAAGTTCGTATGCCTTCTAGACCAGAAAGCTTTGATTGAGGATATGAGCTATTATATGACCATATCTAATGAAAGTGTGTCCTTGACATTTGTAAAGCATGTTTTAAGCCTCGATTTGATATATTATGAGCTTCAATCAAACATCATTTACTAGATGAAACTTGCTTCGAAATATACGATAAGAATCTGGAAAAATGATAAGCTCTCCTTATTGCTCTATTTTTTTATGTACATCGGCAGTTTGTCGAATTTTTGTAATTTTTTGTAATGCGATTTTGGAGTCGATGTTTCATGAAATTTGTTCATCACAGCCAGATATAGATTACATAAATTTTTTTATAAAAACTTAATGTTATTTGGTTGGCACAATCCTCCTTCAATCTTCTGTTTTTCTCTTTAGATTTTGGACTTCTAGCTTGACCTTGTTAGGGAAATCCCTTATGATGTTTTGAAGATGACAAAATAAATCAAAGGCTGCTAACGTGTTTATTGGTTGAGTAATAGACTATGCAGATGATAGAACATATGAATGATATTATCAAAGTCTATACTTGGAAGAACCAGAATACTGAACATAACACATGTCCAAAGTCTATTATGAAGATTTCCAGACTTCTGTGTCAAAATCTGAAGACTGCCAGACTTTAGTGTCAAAGTCTGTTCTACATCAGAAGTCTGCCAACTCCGACAAATTCCAGACTGAACGTGAATGAAGAACTAGAAGATAGACTCTATGCTGAAGCTAAAGCAGAAGACAGACTATGCTGAAGCTAAAGCAGAAGACAGACTCTATGCTGAAGATGAACTTATTTAGACTGTGTTCAGATCTTAAAGTTAAATCTGTTCAGAAGCAGAATATGTTCAGGCCCAGATTGTAAAGTCTGCACTCAGACTCAAATTGTAAAGTTAATTGCTCTCAGACTTTATATCTAGATTCGACAGAACGTAACACAAGCCCAATCATATAACGGCTAGTGATCTGGTTTGGATTCTACATCAAGATTGATTTGATTGACTCAATCTAATTGATTGACAATTAGATCTTGAAGACAAGAACTTTCTATATGAAGAAGCTCTACTTATGGAAACCAAGGTTCTGTTTGTATGGGCGATTGGAATCAATTTGGGATTCTACTTTTGTCACTCAACGGCTACCAAATCTTCTAGATACAGATCTGTCCAACGGGTAGATTGGAAGATGATCCTCAAGATACTGTCCAATGGCTAGTTTGGAAGTGGAGGAGTATTTAAGGAGATGAAGGACCGATGAGCAAGTAAGAGACGGAGCGTGGAATTTATAATTCCAAAGTTTGAGCGAACTTTGATCATACACTTGTCTTTGGTGAGCTTAAACGTTTGTGATCGTGAGAGAAATACCAAAAGAGTGACTTAGTGAGATAGTGTGATCTACTACTAAGTGTTTGCACTCAAAGTTGTAATCTCTTGTTGATTGCATAGTGGAATCCAGCAAGAAGGCTGTTAGCGTGGGAGAGTGGATGTAGGCTTGGTCTAAGCCGAACCACTATAAACCTTGTGTTCTTATTCTCTTCCTTAACTCCTTTATTTTGTTCGAAGTTTATTTTATTCCGCATATATTTGCCAAGGTTTAGTTTAAACACCTATTCACCCCCCTTAGGTGTTCATACTAGCACTTTCAATTGGTATCAGAGCCAAGTGCTCGGTTTATAAAAGTGTTTTTACTTTTGAGCTAAAGATCTTCTATGACTAGTATCTTGGCCCCAGGACTTATGGAAGGGCAAAGCAACATCAGGCCACCATATTTAGATGGAAATGAATACAACGTGTGGAAGAACAAAATGAAAGCATTCCTATGATCTAGAGATCCCTTCCAATGGGATGTTGTGGAAAAAGGAATCAATCCCATTGCTGCATCTACATCAAATAAGATTGGCAAAGACAAAGAAACCAAACCCCCCGCTCCTATGTCTCGGACAGAGTTGTCCAAAAGAGAAGCGCTTGATACTAAAGCCATTTATTCTTTATATTGCGCTTTGTCTCCTATTGAATATAACAGAATTTCTTCATGTGAAACAGCAAAAGAAGTTTGGAAAAGACTTCATGTTACATATGAAGGAACCGATCGTGTAAAAGAAACAAAAGTAAACTTCCTGCTCGGCAAATATGAATCATTCAAGATGAAGCAAGGAGAGTCGATTGGAGATATGTTCAGCCGTTTTACAAAAATTGTAAATGGTTTAGCATATCAAGGTCAGCAAATTTCTTCCCCAATGAAGGTCAACAAACTCTTGCGAGGTCTCTCAAAAGATTGGAACCATGTCAAGACCTCAATGGGAAACTCGAGGATTATGCCACTCTCCGTTGATGAATAGATTGGCACCCTTTAATCCTATGAAGTGGAACAAATCAACGACGAAGATTCCGAAGGTAAGAAGTCCATCGCTTTAATATCTAATGCTAATTCTGATGATACAGACTCAGAAAATGACATGGATGTTGAAGAACTTGCTTTTATGATCAAGAAATTCAAAAAGCTGAGTAGAAAAGGAAGGAAATTTGATGGAAGAAGACAATACAAGCAGAATGGGCAGAAAAGAACAATGAAAGAAGATGATGAGCAAGGAAATATATGTTTGATGGCACATTCAGAATCTGAGTCTAACTTAGACACAGACTCAGAATCAGAGTCTGACTTGGACACAGACTCAGAATCCGATGAGGAAATTGAGGTAAGCCATTCAAAAATTCCTCTCAAACTTTTAAAGTATATAAATGAACTGTGCTTAAATCTCAAATCTTCTCTTAAAAGGATCTACGAACTTAAAAAGGAAAATTCTTGGCTTAGGCAACATGATCTTTCTCAAAAAGAAAATTTTGAAATTTTGCAAAAAGATTTTCTACAAACAAAAGAAAGTCGCGATTTACTTGTCAAAGAAAATGATTCTTTGAAGAAAGAATTTTCAAATATTTCGACAAAATTTTCAAATGGTTCAAAAACATTAGAGCATATCCTTTCTATACAAGTACCTTACAATAATAAGTCGGGACTTGGTTTCAATAAGGAAAGTGATTCTCTAATTGATTTTCCTAAAGTCAAGGAGAGACTTAGATAAATACCTCCAAAGGCATTTTACAAAAATCATTTTCAAAAAGCATTTGTAAAACCTGTTGGTGGAAATGCCTTCAAGTGTTCAAATTGTGGAGATTTGGAACACTTTGAGAAAGAATATCCAAAAGTCTGGAGATCTGTTAAGAAAGATTGGATAAAAACAGCATACTCTACTAACTCTCATGGACCCAAGAAAAAATGGGTACCAAAGAAAAGATGAGTTCTTTTTTGCAGGAAATAAAGGAAAAGAAGAAATTGGTAAGGAATGTTTTTGGGCACATAATTCTCATTATGCTTGAAATTCGATATATCATTGGTTGATTCAGATTTTATAATGATCATATTTTTTCATTTGCTTTATTGAAGAAAGAATCGTGTAATTATTATTCGAGAGTTGAGATTTGATACGTGTGGTTTTTTTTTTTTTGATATTTTTCTTAGAGACAAATAAATTTATTTGGCTTGATTTTATACTCTTAGATTTTATCATATTTTGCCAAATAGAAATCTGTTTTACGTGATATTAATTTATTATGCAAAATATTCTTTCTTAAATACTCAAGGATTTCATTCTCCCTGATTTTATTACACTATGACTAAGAGAGAATTTATTTTTCAAAATATCATTGTGCATAATATTCTTTCTTTGAATACTTTGTTATGTTGAATTTAGAAAGAATATCTGATTATGGAGATTTGATATTTTGCTCTAACAAAATGGAAGGATCCAAATTGATGGATACCAAAAAGGAAATGAGTGCATTGCAGGAAATTCAATAAGGCAAGAATGATTGCAAATCTACGCAGATTTTGGTGCAATTAGAAAAGAATCTCAGGCGAAGACTGGTAATGATTTTTTTGGTATATTTCAAACATATACCATGGGTAAGAGAATATTTTTTATCATCCCGCCTTACAAATTTCTACGTGCATTTATCATAACTTTGGATGATTGTTTATTATATTGCAAACATCTTTTGTCATAAATATAAGGCATTGCAATTTTGGCACATGATAGAAATATCATCTTTCTTTTTGCGAAATGCATTAATAATAGATTTATGCTTAAGGAAATCTCTTTAATCTTGAAATATATTGTTGCGTATATATGGATACTCTTGCTATATTCTTAGAAGATGTCTTATATCTAGCAAGTTTGATCTGCAAATCAAAGGAAGATATTATGTGATATTTTTCTGCAAAGATTATTATCTATTAGACAAGATTTTGCAGGTGACAATAGAATGTTCCATATGAATTTTGGAAAGCTCAATCAGAAAATTGTAGAGATTCTGAACTATCTTCTGGAGGCTCAAAGATTCCCTTCCTTGTGCAAAGTTTTTGCAAATATTGTGAAGGAAATCCCTAATGTGTCGTACAAAAGGTTGAGTAGTTCTGAATTTTAATTTTATATATGCTTTTCAATTTATTTATTTGAAGAAAGGGCATTATATATTATGTGGATATTATTACAGCTTATTTGTGCAAAAAGTTCATTAAGATTATGCAGGTTGAATTCGAGAAGAGCTTGATTGAAGAAAATAAATTTTTGCCTCGAATTTCAAAATGCAAGTGATTGTTGCGGATGTTGTTGCTACAAAGGGAATAATGGAAAAATATTCTGTTCAACATGCAAAAGCAACAATTGTTTCTATTTGCAAATATTGTCATGATGACAGGAGGAGAAAGCGAATCCAAAAATAAAAGGAAAAGAATCGAGACCACCTCAAAAAGGCAACAAATTGAGGGGGAGCATTGATCAATTATGGAAAGATCTTTTTGAATCGATCGTGATCTTGATTATTATGGAAGGAAGGAAAGGTAAATGTGTCAGAATTTGTTAAGTTCTAAAAAATCCGGTTAGTGCATCTTTTATTACCTTTTGTCATTAATAAATCTTTTATTGATATTATCATTTTATTATGACAAAAAGGGTACGTGAATTTTATGATGCATCCGTGATTTTTATTGGATATTTACTGATATATATATATATATGATCGAAGTGAGCTATATTTTCAGAAATTGTGTTTCATACAAGATATATTATGGTTTTATATTCTCTACGTGATACTATTTCCATTGTTATCGCTTTTTGATTATGACAAAAAGGGGAAGAGAATATAAATATGCATATGTGTTGAGAGATTGATATTATTTATTGCATAATATTGAGCTGTGATTATTTTTCAATACATTGTTATGCTCAATCTATTTGCTGTCTTTTGATTCAAATCACATTTTTTGAAAATCTAATTTGATGATTGATTTATCATTATTTTAGAAAGTGTGATTACACATCTGCATATTCAGAGATTGTTTTGTCATCATCAAAAATGGGGAGATTGTTAGGGAAATCCCTTATGATGTTTTGAAGATGACAAAATAAATCAAAGGCTACTAACGTGTTTATTGGTTGAGTAATAGACTATGCAGATGATAGAACATATAAATGATATTATCAAAGTCTATACTTGGAAGAACCAGAAGACTGAACATAACACATGTCCAAAGTCTATTCTGAAGATTTCCAGACTTCTGTATCAAAATCTGAAGACTGCCAGACTTTAGTGTCAAAGTCTGTTCTACATTAGAAGTCTGCCAACTCTGACAAATTCCAGACTAAACGTGAATGAAGAACCAGAAGATAGACTCTATGCTGAAGCTAAAGCAGAAGACAGACTCTATGCTGAAGCTAAAGCAGAAGACGGACTCTATGCTGAAGCTGAACTTATTCAGACTGTGTTCAGACCTTAAGGCTAAATATGTCCAGACCTAGATTGTAAAGTCTATTGCACTCAGACTCAAATTGTAAAGTCGATTGCTCTAAGACTTTACATCCAGATTCGACAAAACATAACACAAGCCCAATCATATAACGGCTAGTGATCTGGTTTGGATTCTACATCAAGATTGATTTGATTGACTCAATCTAATTGATTGAAAATTACATCTTGAAGACAAGAACTTTCGATACGAAGAAGCTCTACTTATGGAAACCAAGATTCTATTTGTATGGGCGATTGGAATCAATTTGGGATTCTACTTTTGTCACTCAACGGCTACCAAATCTTCTAGATACAGATCTGTCCAACGGGCAGATTGGAAGACGATCCTCAAGATACTGTCCAACGGCTAGTTTGGAAGTGGAGGAGTATTTAAGGAGATGAAGGACCCATGAGCAAGTAAGAGATGGAGCGTGGAATTTATAATTCCAAAGTTTGAGCGAACTTCGATCATACACTTGTCTTTGGTGAGCTTAAACGTTTGTGATCGTGAGAGAAATACCAAAAGAGTGACTTAGTGAGATAGTGTGATCTACTACTAAGTGTTTGCACTCAAAGTTGTAATCTCTTGTTGATTGCATAGTGGAATCCAGCAAGAAGGCTGTTAGCGTGGGAGAGTGGACGTAGGCTTGGTCTAAGCCGAACCACTATAAACCTTGTGTTCTTATTCTCTTCCTTAACTCCTTTATTTTGTTCGAAGTTTATTTTATTCCGCATATATTTGCCAAGGTTTAGTTTAAACACCTATTCACCCCCCTCAAGGTGTTCATACTAGTACTTTCAGACCTTTACTTGTTCTTTGAAGCTATGAAGGCATGAAAAGCTCAAAGGGACAGTAAGCAACATAACTGAAGTGTCTTGTAGATGCTGATTTGGGAGGTTACATAGATAGTAGGAGGTCAATCAAAGGATATGTTGTTTTCGTATTCAACGGAGCTATGAGTTGGTTAAGCAAGAGACCGAGCACGTTTTCTTTATCTACAACTATGGTAGAGTACATGGCCCTTAATCATGCTACTAAGGAAGTGATCTAACTGCACAGCTTGTGTAAAGAGCTTTGTTTTGAACAAGGAGGAGGTAAAATTGGGTATCATAACTAGAGTGCTATATTCTCGGCAAAAAAAGTGGAACAAAAAACTGTAGTATTGGAGAAAATTGACACATAGGTGAATAGTGCATTGTTTTTTTTTTATTATTATTAAGGGAGGAAGTGCATTGATTCATCAAGTGGGAGAATGTTCGGGTAGGCTCATGCTCCCCATCAACTGTGTGGGGACGGCACCCTCACGATGCTAGAGCGTTTTTATAATTTGAGTTCATATTTTATTGGTACTTTGGGCTAGGGCAAAAAACTAATGAAATTAGGCAATATGTACCCCTTTTCCCAAAGGAATGTACACGTCTTGTTGGATTGACTATAATGAGAGCATGCATCAGCTATGGTTATGGAGTCTTGCTTCATGCTCAATGTTGATGCTCATAATTGACTCAGTTGGCATGTGCTTGTCATGGGATGAGAGAAATATAATATTTGGAGAGAAATAGGCTATAGTCACGTGCATAAGCATGGGTGATAGATAATACATATCGAACTATCACAAGCATCTCTCCCAAGTGTTATATCTTGGGCTACTAATGCATTCCCTCTACTCCATATAGATTTTTGGAGGCCTTATCATATCCCTCATCGCGATGGGTCACTTTTCTTTTTTACAGTGTTAGATGATTATACTTGTGCCACCTATGTTTTTTCTTTTGCAATCAAAAGGTCAAACGTTTTCCTATCTGTCGAGTTTCTTCTCCTTGATTAAAAACCTGCTTGATAAATGTCCAAAGAATTCGTACATACAATGGTCGTGAATTTTTTACTAATAAATGCATCTCTTTTCTCTCCTCCCATGGAATTCTCCATGAAAGCTCTTGCACCTACTCTCCCAAAAAAAATGGGATTATAGAGCACAGATATTGACATCTCCTAAAAGTGCCCCTGAGCACTCAAATATCAGGCATCTATTTACAAAGTATTTTAGGGTGATTATGTGGTCACAATAGTCTATTTAATCAATCGTAGACCAATTCGAATTCTAGAAGGACGGACTCCATTTGAAATGCTTTTCGAAAAGATGCCAGATATTAACCACTTAAGAGTTTTTGGCTGCTTGTGCTATGCCTTTAAAATTGGCCCTCGAAATAAGATGGATCCTTGTGCAATTTAGTGTATCTTCATGGGGTACTCCCATTTGCAAAAGGGTTACAAAGTTATGGATATGTTTATGGGGCGTTCCCTTGTTACTCGAGACATTATTTTTTCATGAAGATATATTTCCATTCTAGGAAATGACACCTTCATCTAAATCACTATGCCAAAATCAAACAACAGTCAATTCTTATTAGAAGAGGATTAATTTGTGAGTTCTTAATATGTTTTCATTTCAGCAAACCCTATATCATATATTCCAGTCGATTCAAATTCTCTGAATCAAGAAATTGAATCACTTACATAATCATCTGACAAAGATGATCTACTTGCTTCTTCAATGACACCTGCATCTTCAGTGGGATCCCCACATCCATGCCTTGATGATTCTTGCTCACTAGTTCCGAGAAAAGGCATATTGAGCAGCCACATTTGTCCTTCAGCATGGACCAAAGAGTACAAATGTCCCACATTGAATTCTCCATGTACATGTAGTCCTATCTCCTTTTATGTTTCATTTAGCCGACTATCACTAGAACATATATGTTGTATTAGTCGCACATCAGAGGAACAAGAATCGTCATCTTTTGATGAAGCAGTGCGTAACCCACAATGGCAAGGCCATGGAAGCTTAACTACATTCTCTCATTGAGAACCACACTTGGGATATTGTCAATCTACCTTTGCATTGAAAACCAAATCGGTTGCAAATGGGTATGCAAATTTAAGCACAACGCAAATGGCTCTGTTGAACGTAATAAGGCTCGCTTGGTTGCCAAATGATTGACTCAAAGGGAAGGTTTCGATTATCATGGGACTTTTCCAGTGGCGGCTCTTGCGTTGACAACTTACTATTATACATTGGTGAGTCTTTTGGGGCGGCGGCTCTACATTGTCATCGTGACAAACTAGTTCACACCGCACGGTAAACTTCCTGCGGCATTGATGGTGCGCTCAATGAAACCACCAATTTCGATGGTTCTTTTAGTGTCAACTATAACCCAATGGTCACAAGCTTAGGTTTCTTCGAGGACGCCAACACCGCTAATGGAGAATTCCTTCCCATGGTCGTGCCTTCAAGTTACAACTCACACAGAAAATCAATAAAAACTTAGGTTTCTCCAGAGACACCCACCTGCGGCATACCACTTGTCCTCGGTCACCCCTTGGGAATAGCTACAGCCGTCCGCCATCAAGCATCGTGTTACCGGCCACATCGTTCGTCATCCATCTGAGCCACATTTGTCGATTCAATTTGGAAACGTAATAATCAAATTTAGGTAATAATCTTCATATGATTTCGGTGAATATTTTATGGCCTAATTTGATTATTCAATATCTAATGTACATATTTGAGTGATAGACAAAATCCACTAGGATTTGTTTTCTAATCCGCAACCGCACAGCGATTTTTTATTATATCTATAAAGCTTTAGATGGAATAATTAAATGCGCGGTAATCTTTAAAATTGAAATTTTGATCTTTAAGATTTAAGATCAATTTTTTGATTTTATTAGCGGAATAATCAAGTTAATTAGATATTATTCTCTAAGTTGAGTTATGGGTGATATCTTTGGCAATTCGTTGATATTTTGTAATTTGTGTGATTGTTTTGGTTGTCCTTAGTTGAAAATTAAAAAAGAAAAAAATATTGCTTGTAGATTAATTAGCTCTATTCGATAACATTGCATGTCTAAGTAGATTCTATAATATTCATGATAAGATTCTAATTGAAATTAGGAATTGACTCAATTTAATACTTAAATTGAATTAGATTTTATCTTTATTCCAAATAGTTAATTTCCCTCATTTTTAGTTACGAATTTTAATAAAAAAAAATATATCACATGCATGTCATGTAGAGTAGTCACATATAAATCATTGCCCGTCAATAGAGTTAGGTCATTAAATTTAAATTGCGTGTATAGTTTGTGTGTTAGGATTTTTTTTTTTTTAAAGTCTCGTGTATGTTATATAAACTATTTTTGTATGTCATTGCATGCATTGCACGTAGTTTACCTGTCACGCCCCGATTCTCAGGCACGCACACATCCCTTACTTTTGGTCGATTTTAAAAATGCGATATCCCAGGACTAATATCGCCAACCCTTTCATTTTCAATAGCACATGCGGAAGCAGTTATAAATCCCCAAACAATAAAGCAATGTGATAGAAAAGCAGGGCCCTAATTTTCATACTGAAATTCACAACTACACTTTTATACAAGCACCTCATAGTATATAATACAATACTATTCACAGGGTTCTGATCTAACACTTTTCCACATATAATCAAGGTCTGACAAAACAGGATGGGATCTCAGTCCTCATCCGGGTCGTACTCAGGATCCTTCTCTGGATCATCTTCTTCTTCTTAATCTTCCTTCTCCTCAAGTTTCACATCATGGTTCTCCTCCTCAGGTTCCTCCTCCTCAGGCTCCTCATTAGGGTCTTGAAATGGTTATACAATAACCATTGAGACCATGTCTCAGCGAGTTCTACCACCTAAGACTCGATTAGTAAACCAATACACTAACTAGGCCGCCTATGAACACACGGGTCAAAGGGCTTACCTTGGCCTTAGATTCCACCTGCATGTTAGCACCATTCAATAGGCACCCAAGCAATCACATCACAGATCGATACCTCGATCAATCGACCTAGTCGATTTCATGTCATTCGGATCATTCATCGGTCAATTCAATCCAATCAATCAATTCACGACATTAGATCAAAGCAATGATCAATCAACCTAGTCGATTACATGTCATCTCGACTCTTTCTTAGTCGCCTCATCTCAGTTACTCAAGTTCACTGCTGAATTACGGCTCAGTGAGCACGGCCTACACAGTCATCTCAAATACTAAATCCCAACACTGAATTACGGCTCAGCGAGCACGGCCTACTTAAAACTTTGGCGGTAATGCTGAATTACGGCTTACGGCTCAGCGGGCATGGCTTACTAATTCTTCGGCGATTAATGCTGAATTGCGGCTCAGCGAGCACAATTGGTTCCAAATTCAGTGGAATGCTGAATTATGGATCAGCGAGCACAACCTAGATTAGGTGGTAATGCTGAATTATGGCTCAGCAAGCACAACCTTTAATAGGTGGAGAATTACTGCCTCGTAGGCACAACCATACGTCGGTGGTTAATTACGGCCCCAAATAGGCACTACCTTTATTAGGTGGTCAATCTTAATCTGCGTCATAACCTCACCCAATTATTCATCTACGGCCAAAGACTTTGTCTTCCACAATCATATTCCTCATTTAAGAATTATGTCTTGACCTAATACCCTTATGATAAAATACACGGTACAAACAGTTGTGTGTGGGGACACGGTCGGTCTTGGCCAAAATGCTATAATTTCCTTTTCATAACTCCCACATTTTCTGTAGTCCACTTAAATATTTTTGGCATTATCAACCGATGCCTGGTTATTTTTCAATTAATAACCAATGATTATCCAATTAAAGAATAATTCCCACTTTCAAAAATAATTCAATTCAGCATGAAATAAAGCTCAATTAAATAAACGGACTGCGCCACGACAATCAGCATAAAATTCCGGTCGTCGGTTATCCCTGCCTAATTTTCGGAAAATAAATAATTAATTAAATAATTTCGAAAATTGATAAATAATTACTAAAAATCCAATTTAGGCCCGTAATGCCTGATTGGAGCCTGAAACGGATCGGGAAAAAATTATGAGATGCATTCGATAAATAAAAGTACGTCTCTACTTGCTAATTACACTAATCAATCACCTAACATGCATTGTTAAGTCACTAATTAAATTACTCTAAACTAATCTAACCACCTAATTGCACTTAATTAAATCTAATCAACCCTTAAGCATAATTAGCAAACTAAGAAAGCATTAGTGAGTAAAACTCACTTGAGCAAAGCGAAGACCAGAACACCATGACAGCGACTCAACGACGGCCGAACTTAGGCTCGCGACGACACCCACGAGCTTGGACCGGGCCTTAAATCGGCCCAACACAACCCAGCAAGGCTGAGCTTTGGCCTTGGGCTTCTGCAGGGCTGCTGGTTGTGGGATTGGGCCTGCTTCTTGGGCATAAGATGGGCCGAACTACTGAATTTGCTGGGCTTCAAGTGGGTTGGAATGTTGGGCCAACGCTTAGTTGAGTTGTGAGCTACAATGGCTTCTTGGGCTGCTGGAGTTGATGGGCTTTGCTGGGCTGGACTACTGCAATTTTCATGGGCTAGTCGAGCAAAGAAACAAAAGGGACTTCAAATGGGCTAGGTCAAGTGGAGCACGGCCAGCTTGTTTCGGAGGTTGGTGCCGCGGACGAAGAGCAGCTTCGGTGGACGCCTGGCAGAGGAAGAAACGTTGGTGCTGCTTCGGTTTTCGTTGATGGACGAGGAGCGGCGTGGATGAAGACTTCGTGGAGAGCAGCGAAGATGGAGTCAACGTCGTGGGCGCAAGGCTGAGAACTTTGACTCAAACGTGGCAGCTTCGGTGGGATTTTGGGTAATTTGCTGGCGTTCGGTGGACTCGGACGTGGCAAGGAGCAGCAGGCGTGAGACGAGTCGGTGGAGACGGCAAAGGAGACAGCGGATGGTGGGGCGTGGAGCAACTTCGGTCCATGATGGGGAGGAGTTCGCTGGTTGACCGAGGGAGGTGAGGCCGCGTGGAGTGAAGCGATCAAAGGAGAGGGGTGATTGTGGTTAATGGATGTTGGGTTCTTTCAGAGGAAATCAAGGAAAAGCTGATGCAGCTCATCCAAGACCGAAGAAATAAAAGGAAAGCAGGAAGAAGCCGCATCGGGGGAGGCAGAAGTTCGAAGAAGAAGGGAGAGGGGGAATGGATGAGGGAGAGAGACGTGCGAGAATGAAGAACCGAAGGAGGGGATGGAAAAAGTCAAATTAAATATCTAATCCATCATTAGCTTGCCCTAAAATTCTTCATGCATATCCATTGGTGTCCCCCAATTACTTTCTTGCTTGTAATTCCAGGAATTAACAAATTCTAAAGCCAAAAGTTGTTGCCCTTTGTAATGATCCGAATTTCACTCCAATTCTCCTAAATTTCTTCACCGATTCTTCAAACCGAGGTCTGATTTCCCTGAAGAAAAATCCCGAACAATTTTTTTATAAATCCCCGACACTCAAAAGCTCGACTTAAAAGTCCAAATTCCCTTTAATTTGGCTCGTACGAATTTCCACTAATTTTTCCGCAACGTTCGAACGATTTTCCATAAAAATCTCGGAATCCCTCAACATTTTTCAAAGGATGAGTCGATGCTTCTAAAATAGCTTGTGACACCACAGAATTTTCAATTTTTGAGATCGAGTTCGAATTCACGATTAATTTCCATTCGACGCGTTTTTAGCATGACTTAGGCTACTGGATAACTTTCAGAAATTTTTAGTGCAAATGACCCGTGGTCGATTTTCTTCGAGTCACAATGAACCCACTCGACACATTGGCGACTCTCGGTTGTTGTGAAAATCTCGAGAATTCAAATACAGACACAGGGTACCAAAACAATAAGAAAATCAGTCTAGCGTCGGTCGACGAGAATTTTCTAATTCAGTGGTGTCACCCACGATTAGCCAGACATCTTAGTCTAACTGTCTTATCTCTGATCTCTAATCGATTTTATACTGTGCCGTAATGGCCTCTAACAATGAGCACGGTTGAGAAGCCGATTCTTGGTCGAATTCTCAAGTCTATTTGCCTTAAAATCCTTAATGGTTTCCCCAGATAGTCTAGTTATCTCGATAGTGATCAACTCTGAGAACAGCACTATAGGCGCGTCAATGAAATGCCCGATTTATTAAGTAGAAAACAGGGTTGAAAATCTGGGATGTCACATTACCTTTCATTTAAATAAGTGAATATCATGTGCATGTCAGGTATAATAGTTACGTATTAATCATTGTTCATCATTAGAATTAGGTCATTAAATTAAAATCGAGTGTCATATAGTTTGCATGTTAATATAAACTATTTTTGTACATTGTGTAGCTTAGCCTTCATTTAAATAAGAGAAAATCCTTTAAAAAAAAAACATTGAGTGAATTGCGTGATAATTAGAAGTCATATTTAAGTTGAACATGTGTTTTTAATTAGTATTTGTTGCAAATGCTTGCGTTGCATCAAGGTAAGTATTTACTCCCTACATTTGCAATTTATTGGATGCCATGCTTTATTTAGTGTTTAATAATAGTTGCGCACCCGCATGATTATTCTCATGTTAAATGATAGAGTTAAAATCAACTCAGACTGCTGCAAAATATTTTTAAAAATATATGAGAAAACGTATCGAAAGAGCATTAGAGTAATCAAGCGTAATTAAGTCCCTAAATTTATTCAATCTTTGGTTTGTAGTAGTAAGGTATTTGTCACAATACTTTACTTTGGTATCAAATCGACCCATCATAAATTGATTAGTGATGACTTCTATATAAAAAATCATTTCCATATTAATAACTTGAACTCTAAGTCGCGAATTGATAAGGGTTTGGGAGAGCTTGAGTTAAGTGGTCGATTTTTCAGAATTTTTGCACTTAAGTGAGCAAGAAGAAACTAGTAACACTCCAGTGAGCTCTTGCTGTACTTATCCCCCAACACAAGGTTAACTCTTTTCCTCTCTCAAATTTCAACTTAAAAATTAAGAAAATTCTACAGTGATGGGCTCAAGTAACAACGCGCACAAATGTTTGTATCTCCAAATCACGTAAGGGTATTAAACCCGATTAGGGGCCCAGCATATGGGCTTAGACAAGGGCATAAAGTGAGAAATCTCGTCATGGCTTGACTAGGCAACGCAAATCTGTCATGACATTCACAGTGTTGAGTGGGTCAAAGACATTTGTTCATATCCAACTTTCCCTAAAAACTTTTAGAATCTCAACGGTTTTCTGCTGAGTAGCTTAAAGATGATATAGTTGGCGCCGGTTTAGCAAGAACAGAAGTCCCGATGATACCTTGGTGAAAAATGGAGATCAAAAAGCACCAAGAAAAATACTTTTTATTGACCAGAAACTCCAACTTTGGATGGAAACTTGGGAGCATGAGGTTTTCATGTTAAGTAGGGGTGAAAGACGTGATATTTTTGGTGCGAGTTTAGCAAAGAGTTTTAGACGCCTCGATGAAAATTGAAGGTTAGTGAACACCCAGAAGTCAACGCCTTGGACTTATTTATTTGGGAAAGGGTGAGGAAATTGATGATGTCTGGTTTTTGGGAGATTGTCGAGCACCACTTCATCTTAAGGGAACTTAAATATCAATGCGAAGGTGGACAAAATGTGTGTAGGAGCCCATGTTCAAGGATCGGAAATCGAAAGACTAACATAAAACCCTCGAATTAAACATTCCAAACACAACCCAATTGCTTCCAAGTTTTGAAAAGATCAAACAATGCGATAATATATGGGTCGGGAGTAAAAGCTATAGACTAATAACCGGACCTCTCGCGGCCTTTCTAAGTGTACCCACTGTTATCTTGTCATATTATATCAGTAGGGTCCTCCGGACATTCGCATATGTTGGTGCCATAATACTACTCTATGTCTCTAAGAATCTGGATCTCTTTGTCTTTGACAAAATTTACCAAAACACCCTGCAAAAGCAGACACGGATTGGCATTTGTAAATTGCAATGTCGATGAGATTTGCCGTTATACCCACGGCAAGAACAAAAAACTGAAAATAGGATTGCCGTTGCCTCCACTTCAAGGTTCATAATAGTTACCTTCCGCCCAAAACGGCCTACTCGACCGGCCCAATGGACGTACAGCTCTCTGCTGTTGGGAAGATCATAGTTGACAACGAGACAAACCTACAGAGTGTATTGAGAATGATTCAGTCGTCCACTTGCACAACTAAATGGTCGTGGTGCAACAGGGAAATAAGAAATTTGGCCTTCCGTAAAAGCAAGCATCCAACGTACGAATGAGTTGATGCACACGGCAGACAAAAACGGTAGAATGTCATCATCTGCATTATTGCGAAGTTAGTTTTCAGGACTAACCTGCTCAACATCAATCCCTCGAGCCCACACATCGGTGGTGATCATCAACCGAGTCACCCCAGATCGACATCCAGCCATTACTGCATCTCTCTCCTTTTGAGGCATTTCCCCGTGCATGAAAGACACAGTGAAGTTAGAATCACGCATCTTTTCAGCAAGCCACTCCACCTGCTCGACAAATATAAGGAAGAAATGAAGAGGCACAGCACAAAATATAGATCAAAGAGAAACAGAGCAGCAGAGGTCTTCACAATCTCTAAGTCATCGAGATGTTTATGTTCCACCTCAAGTGTGGAACCCAACGTGGTTGAGTTCGTACCTTCCGCTTAGTGTTGCAGAATACAACTCCTTGGCTTATGGGGCAGTTGTCGTATAGATCGCACAGAGTGTCAAATTTCCAGTCTTCTCTTTCCACTGGCACCATGTACTTGTCGACGCGCTGTAACCATACGAAGAAAAGGAAGGATGGCGTCAGAAGAATCTCATGATCCCTAGCTGCCATCAAATGCAACAAACCCAATGTAGCTCACCTCCAGCATCAACTCATCACGCTTCACAACAATCCTTACGGGATCGGTCATGAATCTTCCTGTCATCTCTAATATCTCAGTGGGGAGGGTCGCTGAAACTAAGACAACTTGCAGAGAATGCCACTCATGCATTAGCCAGTTGCGTACATGAACGTGTAAGAGTGACTCCCTAAAACCCGATTTAATTTAGAACGAAGCAAATCATAGCAATGTGCTGAAAATTACAAAGTGGGCTTTATGGGGAGAGAAGCATGTCTCGTCGTGGCAAAAAATCCGCTACTCATCAGACAAGACGAGGAAAAAAGCAAGTGTCCTATTCATAGTAGAAGTGTGAAGCCAAAAGACGACCGTTTTATTCACCTCGTACATGCTCTAATGTCCAAATCATGTAGAAATTAAGGAGCAGAAAGGAGGAAAGAAAATTCCAGATCTCCCATATAAAACTTAGACTTTTCATCTCGCAGCATGTTGACTAAAGCAGAAAGACCTTTTGGAAATTCTAAGAATCAGCTGAGGTGGAGAAGGGATGACTATCTAGATTGATGATGATCGAAAAGTGAAGAGCATTCCATTGCCAATCATGAAAGAGAAAGCTGAAATTGGATCCCACCCTTTCTTATATTGGACTTAAAAGAAGTAATGGCATTCGGTTTTTATTAGGATAACGCAATGGAATTAGGCCAAGGGGTGAGAATACTAGGGAACATTACTGGGGTTATTGCGTAAAAGAAGTCATCTTTACTACCACTACATTGATTCAACATGAAGGACAGGCAACCTGAATATCCGGAGGAAGGAATCTGCAAACATCGTAGATTTGATCCTTAAATCCTCGGCTCAGCAACTCATCAGCTTCGTCCTGGCAAAAATATAGGTAAGTGAATAGAGAGAACTTGTTTTGCAGAAAGCAGAAGGAAACCTAACAGGATCCAGAGTCGAAGGAGGTGATGCAGTGCACTTACAAGGACTAGGAGTTTGATGGCTCTGGTGCGAAGAGTTCTCCTCTTTATCATGTCGAGCACCCTGCCCGGAGTTCCGGACACAACATGAACTCCGTGCTCCAATTTCCGGATATCTTCACCCATGTTCTTGCCTCCAACGCATGCATGGGCTAGCACGTTCCTGTAATAACCAATAGCCAGCACAACTCTCTCCGTCTGACTCGCCAAATCCCTCGTAGGTGACAAAATCAGCACTTGCACACTGAACAGAACATGAAGGAAGCAAATTAGCTAAGACAAAATCGATGGCTACAAGGCAGCAACCAAATTCAAATTGCAACTTTTAGAGAGCCAAATAAACAAGGGTAGCTTGAAAAATCAACAAAACACAAGCAACAGAGTCACGGATACTTAATAATAGGAGCTTGTTGACGAGTGCATCCAGGATATTTGCTACACAAATAAGCAAACCCACATTGCAGTTTCAATTAAACTAATGCTCCTGTTATATAGAATCAATAATGTAAGAATAAAACTATTCGTTTTCCTTGATAATGAAGAAAAACTTTCATGCCTTGCAAGTGCCTAAAATACTCAATTAAGAGGACCCACTTAAACATTCTGATATAATACACATATATAACCTGAAGAAGTGCATAAACTAAGGCTTGAACTTCTTTCAGGGCCATCCGAGGGGTGATGGTAAAACTAAAAGCCAGCATCCCTCTGCCTCAACATCAGAACATCTCAAATTCTTTAGTTAACGAGGCCGAAAATAAAAAATTCTTCCTGTCAGAGCGATCGAATTTCGTTACGCTAGAAATTCGAGAGAGAGAAAGAGAGAGAGAGAGAGAGAGAGAGGGTTTGCCGATTATTTATTTATTTATTATTAATCCGTGGTGTCATAGTTTGAGCTCTATAATGTTAATGACTCATCTCACCCTCCCAAGCAAAACCCAAAACATGCCTCAACCTAATTCCACAAGAAAATCGATAGTAAAAGAAGGGTCTCCGCTCACGAAGAGGATCACGTACTCTCTTCCGGAGGTGTCCACGATCTGGCAAGACGCGAGGGCAAAGGTGGAGGTCTTGCCCGTGCCGGATTGCGCCTGAGCGATCACGTCCCGACCTCGGACGATCGGCACCACCGCTCGCTGTTGAATCGCCGAGGGCTTGTCGAACCCGTGGCCGTAGATCCCACGGAGGACATCGTCGCTCAGGCCCATGTGGTCGAAGCTGGACACGGCCTCCACGCTTGGCGCAGTCTCGAATGCCGCTGCCAGCGGGCGCGATCGGGTCGCCAGAACTGGCCTTGCCATCAAGGACGTCGCCATTACCGAATCCGAAGAGATGAGGAAAGGGCAAGAGAGCAGTCTCGTCTCTCTCTGGAATTGATGAGTGAGCGGGAGTGCGGAAGCGCTTGTCTCAAACAGGGCCAAATGCACTTTCTGTCAAATTAGGACATCAAGGATTATGTCAATCTCAAATCAGGATACCATCTGTCTAAAGTACCCTGATTTTATCAAACAATATCATGAAATGAACATCGTCTTAAAAAAAAAAATCTGAAGTGACAATATCAAGTTAATTCAAAAAAATTACTTTGATCTTGGACATTTACATTTAAAAATCGCATACGATTTTGCACCTTGATTTTGGATTTTCTAAATTTTGAAAATATCTTTGACTGAGAAAAGCTAAAATAAAAAAATCGAGTCACTTCAAAACAGTTAAAATTATGGGTATTGCAAATTTTTCCAAAATGACTTTATTCAAAAATAAACTAGACACTTGTTACCATATTAGAAAAATTTTAATTTCATTCCATCGTGTTATGTGTGATTGTTATCTCTAAAAATTAAGATTTTCTTTATTAGTACCATAAAAAGCCCCAATCTAATTTTTGACTATTAAACTAATTTTTTTTAGCATCAAAAACTCTTATTCAGTGCATCTATGATAAATTTACCATCCGTTAATATTTACTAAATTATATCAATACTGTAAAAAGTACAAAATATTGTACATATGACAAACAAAGGGTAAAACCCTAAATTGCTAACTCATCAACTACCATGTCTTGTCTAATTCGGTAATTTGACTATAGAATTTAAAAGAAATTAGTGGAGGCTAAAATTGTCGCATGTGTATTAATTTCGAGGTTTTCTATGGTAAAAAAAATTAGTTTAGTTTAAATTTGTCACATGCGTATGGGTTTGAGATTTTTCATGACATTAATCCTATTTTTTTCGGTCAAGACCTTGAAAATCAAATTATGCAAAATGACAGCATGGGAAATTACATGTTTTTGACCTGGAGATCTCATCGCTGGGCCTTTCACTTATAATCCTAATTTCCAACGAAAATTTTGATAATTTCATCAAATTTCAATTCAAAATATGCCCAAAATTTGTTGAGTTAGCATTAATAATAGACGTGCCCCATGTATGAACTGCTAAAGTGAATTTCACTATTGATCTTGTGCTTTAAATGTTTTGCTTGGATTCTAAATGCGTGTTAATGATCTAGCTAATTAGATTGATATGTTTTGGTGATTTTATTACGATTATTTAAGCATCAGTTGGAATGGTTGTACGAAAAAAAAAAAAAAAACCTTTTCTTAGGTCAATTTAACCACTTGAAAATGTACGATAAAAAAATCAAAAGTTATTGTTTCATTATTTAAATTTCATTAATATTGTCTCGCAAAATGAAATGAGTATGAAAATATGTAGAAATAAGCGTATTGGGGGTCTTAAAACTTATTGTGAAAGTGCAATCGAGTCATAAAACCTTCAAGAAGTGCAATTAAGTCGTAAGACTTACCGCGAAAGTGCGGTCGAAACATAAAACTTCCAAAAAGTGCAATCGATTTATAAGCTTGTCAAATTGGTCGAGTTGAGTCCTTTCATTAGCTGTACTTTTTGAAAAATTTATGACTCAATTGCATTTTCATGACAAATTTTAGAATTTGATTATACTTTTTGAAAGTTTTATGATTTGATTATACATTTGTGACAAATTTTAAAACTTGATTACACTTTTTGAAACTTTTAAAATGTAATTACACTTTCTTGATAAGTTTAAAAAATTCCAATAAACTTATCCCAGATATTTATTAATACAATCACAACGGGAATTATTTAATTCTTACTATTCTCTGTCGAAATTTTTGTCTGAGTAGTTTCCTTCTATTCAGCTTCACATTTTTGTTTGAATGTCAATCTTATGTTTCCTATATTCTCAGTTTATTGATATGTTTTTATCATTTTATTACAATTATCTAAGCATCATTCGGAATGGTTGTATGAAAAGCAAACCTTCTCTTAAGTCAATTTAACCACTTGAAAATGTACTATAAAAACTCCAAAGTTATTTCTTTCATTATTTAAATATCGTTAATTTTGTCTCGCAATATGAAATGAGTATGAAAATATGTAGAAATAAGTGTATTGGGGTCCTAAAACTCATCGCGAAAATACAATCGAGTCATAACAAGAAATGCAATTAAGTCTTAAAACTTACCATGAAAGTGCAATCGAAGCCTAAAATTTTCGAAAAGTGCAATCAAGTTATGAAGCTTGTCAAATTGGTCAAATGGAATTCTTTCGTTAGCTGTACTTTTTGAAAATTTTATGACTAGATTGTATTTTTGTGACAAATTTTAAAACTTGATTACACTTTTTGAAAAATTTACAACTTGATTATACATTATGTGGCACCCCTCGACGAACCCCCGATCCGATAGGGTCACCACAGGTACTTGTCACTTATCCTACTACAAGCCAGTCCTTGAAGCTTTTTAATTAAAGTGAAACCATAGTTCATAGGGGTTGATCAATAAAATTCTTCTCCCCCTTTTTCTTTTATAAAGGTCCCAGCGTAGCTCATCAATGGAAGCATAAACGAGTCTCACCATCCCTTACTCCAATAACAATAATGCTATGCACACCAACTATTTACCATATAAAACAATAAAGCCGAGTCGCTTTTATTTATATTTTCACGATGGACATCTCGGGTCGGTACAGCAAAATGCCAATATTTTTAACTATACTTGGCTATAACTCAAAAAAGAACTCGACCCTACATCAAACATGTACACCCCTCCATCAACAAGCGTCGGCTATCCCCAAAAAGTGTCAGCTCCCTCTAGTCATACGTGCCATCACACCCAACGCGATGCATCGGGCGGCGGCATCCCTAGCATCACTCCACCACGCCGGACATGAACAGACAAAAACTTTTGGATAACCAGGCCATCAACAAGACCCACATCGTACATCACTAAGACACGGACTTGGACATATACCAGACCAGGTATACTAACACAGGAATGCTCCGTCCACCTCGACATCAAAGGGCAATCCATAATAAGTACCACGCGCGACTGGGAGCAAAGGCATCTTTCTAATCTGAAATGTTAATCCCCAAAAGGGGTGAGTACAACCACTAAGCTGTAAAGATCCACCAAACTACACAATGCATCAAACAGAATAATTAAGGTATCATGAATAAATCACATATCATTCATGCATTCAAGCACACCTTACCTTGCAGCCATGCATATATAACCATACAACGTGCATATACCACCATGCACTTATACATGTATCATCGAGCAGCCAAACATATATCACCATGATTCGTATCATCCATGCTATCAAGCATACATCCATGCGCATGATTCAATTCTCGATCTTCGTCTTTCAATTAGATCACATCATCATTTTTTTTTTCTTTCCAGGAACCAATGTTTGCATCCCACAATTTTATCACTCGCATCCAACCTGGCATCGCGAGGAACCTTCGGCACACACCTCCAGGCATCCGGCACACACACTCTGGGCATCTCGTACCCCAACTAGCATCACGAGGTATCCCCCCGGCACACACCTCCGAGGCTTCCGGCACACACCTTCGGGCATCTCGAAACTCCTGAGGACATCCGGCACACACACTCCGGGCATCTCGAAACTCCCGAGGCATTGTCGGCTCACACCTCCGATGGTCTTGTTATTATCTCAATTTATATTCACATATTTATCTCAATTTCAACGTGGCATTTGATGCAACAATATCAAGCAAGGGTCTCAACCAGCTTTAATGTCATATAACATGCCATATGTCACTACATATGCAGCATAATCAACCACTCAAGACATTATATCACATGGAGAAATTTCATTTTTTTTTTTTTGAAAATGCAGCAAATTTTCGGATAAAAACAGATTGCACTCCTTTGGGCATAATTCTTGAAAAATTAGTAAACAGCCTTAATAAATTCTGAAAATTTGACATGTTATGTACAAGATCTAGAGGAAAATATTCCATGAAGAACACCATATCAAAAGAACATGATACGAATCAGTACAGTCCACGCATCATAGTCTTTATAATTTCGGAATATTGCCATACACAGTTTCATTCACAATTTCGGTAAAAATCCTAAATCAGCCCCAACCTAAACTCATCCATTTCCTCTAAACTTTTTATGAAGAACTCAAAACCAGATTTGTGATATATTTCATGAAGAACTCAAAACCAGATTTGTGATATATTAAAAACTATAATAACCATAACCGTCCATAACCCTCGGCACCGAATTCCAGTTCTAACCGTTTGGGATATAGATTGTTTCACCAACCTAAACTCATCCATTTCCTCTAAACTTTTAGTATGTTATTCCTTAACATGTCATATTCAACTTTCATTCATAACACGAGATAAATTTCAACCGGAGAAGTTTATAAAATTCACAGAATCACACTAGGTCAGCATTACGATTTCCAGATCTGACTTCTTCAAAGAAAAATAGTTTCACCAGCCTATAATTGTTCATTTCTTCTGAAATTTTGATATGTTACTCTCCAAGAAGTTCTCTATAATTTTCATCAAGAGGTCGAAATGAAATTCCAACTGAAAAGTTGCATGCAGCTCACAAATTCATCAAAGGTCGGACTGCCTTTCTAGAAAACAAAATGCAAGGCTACCATGTTTTTCACTAGAGCTTCGAATTTCTTCACTTCTACCACAACCAAAGTTTATCATCCCTTATAACACATGTCACAGCAAGCAAACGGCAGGGCAAGGCGGCTCGACGGCGGGACTCCGCAGCACGCACGGCGGCGAACGGCCTCCCTCTTCCTTTCTTTCTTCCTCTCTTCTCTCCTCTTCCTCTCTTTCTCTCTCTCTCTCTCTCTCTCTCTCTCTCTCTCTCTCTCTCTCTCTCTCTCTCTCTCTCTCTCTCGATCTCCCTCGATCGATCACTCTTCCCCCTCATCAAACCGGTTCTCCATTTTTTTCTTCCCTTCAATGATTTGCAATCATTTGATTTTGCATGCAAATGCCATTTGGCCAAACCCCTTAGCCACTTGGCATTTCTCCCATGCAAGATGATGGGCTTGATGGGCCGGCCTCTCCCTCCATCCGGTCGACAGCAGCCCCTTCCCTTTGGGCTTCGCGGGCCAGGCCCTAATGGCCGAACGGTGGGGTCTTGTCTTGGGCCTAAAATCCAACCCACTCTTCTCTAATTTTTTTCATTTAATCATCACCTAATTACCCATCATATAATTACCTAATTACACTTATTCACTTGGCCATAAAGCTTGCAACATAAATAAAAAAAAATCAAATCCATAAGGTGCATAGGCAAGAACAAAATTCTCATTATCAAATTATCCTATAGTACCAACTTTGATAACCCAAGAACATAAGATATCTTTCCATTAAAGTGCTCGGCTTTAATCTATTACAATTTTTCGGTCTAGAGGCCACACCATACTTCAACGACACAACCATTCACTTTTCCATAGGTCGTAATGCCTTCAGAAATTGCCATGGAATTTTTGGGATGCCACACATTAGTGATAAGTTTTAAGACTTGATTGCACTTTTTGAAAGTTTTAAAATGTAATTACACTTTCTGGACAAGTTTAAAAATTATCAACATACTTATCTCAAATATGTTTTAATACAATCCCAGCGAGAATTATTTAATTCTTACTATTCTCTGTTGAAAGTTTTGTCTAAGTATTTTCCTTTTATTCAGCTTCATATTTTTGTTTGGATATCAATCTTATGTTTTCTATAGTCTAAGTTGATTGATATGTTTGGTGATTTTATTACAATTATCTAATCATCAGTTGGGATGGTTGTACGAAAAATAAACCTTTTCTTAAGTCAATTTAACCACTTGGAAATGTACTATAAAAACTCCAAAGTTATTTCCTTTGTTATTTAAATATCGTTAATTTTGTCTCACAATATGAAATGAGTATGGAAATATGTAGAAATAAAGATATTGGGGCTCCTAAAACTTATCGCGAAAGTATAATCAAGTCATAAAATTTTCAAAAAGTGCAATAAAATCATAAAACTTAATGCGAAAGTGCAATCGAGGCATAAAACTTTCAAAAAATACAATCAAGTTATAAAACTTGTCAAATTAGTTGAATTGAATCCTTTCGTTAACTGCACTTTTTGAAAATTTTATGACTCGGTTGCATTTTTGTGAATGATTTTAGAACTTGATTACACTTTTGGAAAGTTTTACAACTTGATTGTACATTCTTGATAAGTTTTAAGACTTAATTGCACTTTTTGAAAGTTTAAAACATAATTGTACTTTCTTGACAAGTTTAAAAATTTTCAATGTACTTATCCCAGATATATATTAATACAATTCTAGCAGACTTATTTAATTCTTCCTATTCTCAGTGAAAGTTTTGTTTGACTATTTTCTTTTTATTCAGCTTCACATTTTTGTTTGAATATCAATGTTGTGTTTCCTCTATTGGGTTGAGTCTTTATTTTTTCTGCTCTAGAAATTTGTCATTGGACATGTACACTTTTCTAAGAAGGCTGCCTATAAAATATATACTATATTTTTTTCCATTAACTTTCGCTTTGCAATAAATTGAAAACCTAAGATAACACACGAATAAATGGTATACTGTCACGAATCTTAAATAATATAACACGTAAGACTCTAGAACCTTTCTTATTGTGGATGACACTAAAACGATTATGTCGTTGGGTGTGTCTAAACTCTGAACTAAAGTTTGTCTCTCTGCATCTGTTTTGGACTTTGTCACTCGATTCTGAATCGGAGAATGAAATGGTAAATTGAATGGAATGTGACCATTTTTTTTTTTTTAATTTGAAGTTGGATTTCGTTCCTTCGTCTGTTTTGACCAATGCGCGGCCATGTTACCTATCACGCCCCGATCCTTGAACGCGTGCCCACCCCTCTCCTAGTCGATTTATTTGCGACGTCCCAGGAATGTCGCCGACCCATTCATTTATATATGCATGCGGAAGCATAATTAAATCCCCAGACAATCAAACAATGAGATATAAAAGTATGCCATATTTTTCACATTTGAAAACCACAACCGTACCTCCTACACAAGCAAACTATATAGTATAATACAATACTATTCACAAGTCTGATCTACTATACATCCGATCACAACTTATAGTTTGCAAAACAAGAGTGAGGTTTCAGTCCTCCACTCAGTCTTCATCTGGATTCTCCTCTTGCTTCACAATCTTTCCTCCTTCCACGTTCCCGTTGGAATCTATCGTAGGATACTCAGATGATTCTGGGCCTTCAAGGATGGGAGTCATCGGGTCAATCACCTCTCCACCTCTGGGTTCTGCAATGCCCTCTCCATACACTACTTCCAAAGCATACCTAGGCACCTCAAATTCCGGTATCGGGCCCTCTCTTCGCCCATCACTATAATAGCGATACCATGCTCAGTATTGATGGGGCATCCTTTGGGTTCTACCCACATCCACCCAGATGATGGATTCCATCATTACGTACTTCAGTCCTTCGGCGTGCCCAGGCATCGGCATGTGGAACTTCTCCTCGGTGATTTCCTTCGGTAACCCAAAACACATGGGAGGAGATAGGGGTGTTGCCATCTACAGGCCTGAAATGGTTATTGAATAACCAATGAGACTACGTCTCAGCGAGTTCTATCCCCTAAGACTCGATTAGTAAACCAATATGCTAACCGGGCTACCTATGCACACACGGGTCAGAGGACTTACCTTAGCCTCATATTCCACCTGCAAATCAACACAGTTCAATAGGCACCCAAGCAATCACATCATAAATCGATATCTTGATCAATCGAGCTAGTCAATTACATGTCAGCCAAACCATTCACCGGTCATTTCAATTCAATTAATCAATTCACAACATCAAATCAAAGCAATGATCAATCAACCTAGTTGATTACATGTTAGTTAGACCATTTCTAAATCATTTCCAATCACCAAATCCCATGTACTCTCTCGGGAGCTGTTTTCGCCAAATGACGTATGCAATGGACAGCACTCATGCGTTCTTTATGGCGCTGTTTTCACCAGTGATATCCTTAATCACCGAACCACGTATGTCCATAATGATGCATGTAATATACAACACTCGTGCGTTCTTTAAGGCGCCGTTTTCATCAGTGATTTCCTTATCACCGAACCACGTATGTCTATACTGATGTAGGTAATAGACAGCACTCGTGCATTCTTTAAGGCGCCATTTTCACCAGTGATTTCCTTATCACCGAACCACATATATCTATACCCTCATACCTAATCGGTCTCAGCCAAGAGTATTCTTAGTTCGTTCTCACGATTTCCTTCACTTTACCACTCATCCAAACATTATTAATGCTAAAAACAACATACTCGGCCATCTACTAATCAATCATTCAATTCCACTCAATTTAGAATAAATTCCTAAAATACCACAATTAATTCAATTCCACGTAACGTAGAGCTCAAATAAATAAACGGATTGCACCACGATGATTAGCATAAAATTCCGGTCGTTGGCTATCCCAAGATACATTCAATAAATACTATAGGCTATTCTCTAGCTAAGTACACTAACCACCTAGCTAATATGCAATGCAATTAACTAATAATCACTAATCTATTCTAATCTATTCACCTAAACATGCTTAATTAACACTAATCAACCTTAAGCATAATTAGCAAACTAAGCAATGATTACTGAACTAAACTCACCCGTTTAACGATCCGCTCGTATCGAAACATCGGGAACGCTGCTGGGGATGTTAAACTCCAAAGTGGGCCTTGGGTTCGGGGTCTGCAAGCACCTCAAAACGGCCTCTAAAGATGCTGAAAAACCCACAAATTTGCTTGCTGGTCGCTGCTGGAAAAGGAGGGAAAACGGCTTGGTTAAGGCGGTGGTTGCTCAGGAAAGATAGAATAGGCCTAACCGGGCTCCGAGGTGGACTCACGGGCTTCAAACAGGCTCAAGACAGCCCCGGCTGAGCTGTAATGGATCCCAAACAGGAGCTGTGTCGTGTGAGAGGTGAGGCAAAGGGGCGGTGGCGCGCGAACCGGCGACGGCGAGGCGGCGATCTAGTGTGGAGCGGCTGCAGCTTCTTCCTTGCTGCTGGTGGGTGGTGAAAATGGAGGGGAAATGGTGGGGTGGTCAGCCAAGAGGGTGAGAGAGAGAGAGAGGATAAGAGTGAGGGGGATGGAAGGCTCCACCAAGCCAATTTTTCCACACTTGGCCTCCAAGTTTCATTCTTGTCCATGTAATATCCCTTAGCCTTCATTAGGCCACCAATGCACTCCCCCACAACTCTCAAATGGTCCATTTGGCTAGGGGGATGGGGAGTTACGAATTTTGGCCTAACTCCTCTCAATTGGACACTTCATCTCTCTAGATTTAATCTCACATGGTTTCAATTGATTCAATTGGTACTCAAATGCTTCAATTGGTATTTTTCCTCACCCATGAATTCACCTTGCATCTCAAATTTACAACCAAAAATAATCCCCGGCCTTAATTGCATAAAAACGGTCCTAAACCAACTTTTTCTCAAAAAGTCTTGATTGTCAGAAAAATCTTCTGAGACTGAGTCGATGCTCCTAGAATTCATTGTGACACAACATAATCCTCAATTTCTGAAATCGGACTCAAATCAACAGTTAATTTCACTACGACGCGTTATTAGCGTGACCTAGGCTACTAGGTAGTTTTCAAAACTTTTTAGGGCAAATGACCCATGGTCAATTTTCTTCGAGCCACTACGAACCTACTCGACTCAATGGTGACTCTCGATTGTCGTGAAAATCTCGAGTATTCAAATACGGACATAGGGTACCAAAACAACAGTAAAATCAAACTAGTGCCGGTCGATGAGAATTTTCCAATTTAGTGGAGTCACCCATGATCGGCCACACATCTCAGTTGAATCGACCTATCTCTAATCTCATATCGGTTTTATACTGTGCCGTAATGGCTTATAAAGATGAGCACGGTCAAGAAGTTGATTTCTGGTCAAATTCTCAAGTCTATTGCCTTAAAATTCCTTAATGGATTCCTTGGATAGTCTAGTTATCTCGTGAGTGGGCAACTCAGAGAAAAACATTGTAGTCGCATCGATGAAATGCCCAATTTATCCAATCGAAATCAGAACCTGAAAATCAGGATGTCACATTACCAGTCGAATTTTGGAGGCTTAAGAGCTGATTTAGGCGGTTCGCCATTGAATTTTATCGAATCGGACTGGGTGAAGGCTTGCTGATTGTTGAACGTGTGTGGAGCTTTCCCAGAATCAACAGATTGTCCAAGACCAAGAGTGGAAATTGGGATGATTTAGCTTAATTTGTTTCAAGGCATCGAGAGGAGATTCCTTTCATGAATAGATGCATAGTTGATGTGCGAGCTGCTGTGGTGTTTCGAGTTAAGGCGTGATCAACAATTAAAGCATGATTGTTGAACTCGATGACCATAATTCAAGAATATCTTTAAGATTACTGTCATTCTCTATTATCCTTTTTCCTGTACTGTTATGGAAGTTAAAGGATTTCTTCAAAAATTCTTGATTTTTTTTTTCCTGGCCAGTGTGTTATTTGGATTTAGCATTTCATTGTTTTTCTGTTGGACAGTGAGGGATAGAGCCTGCGTAATTGAAAATATATCCTTAAGGCTTTAATTTTTTTGAAATTAAAAAGCTACTAAAGGTATCTTTGTTCTTGGTTTTGGGCTTAGATCTCCTAATTTATCTTGTTATCTCCACAAAAGCTCTATCCAATTAGATTTGTTGGATCAGTGCAGTTCATTATACAGCTATGTATTATCCCCAGCATATTTCTATGATAAAACATAATCGTGGATCCATTAGAACTTACCTACGTGGATCTTACTTGGACATTGATATTTACCTGTATTAATCATGTAGAGTTTTTCCTTTGATTAGCATAAGCAGATGGCAAATGCCGAAGACATTCAGCCTCTTGGTGTTGAAAATGGATTTGGCATGGTTAAGGTGAGAATATTGATGCACCGGTCCATTGCCATGGGCTTTCCTGGAGTGCATGGTAGCATTTGTGCTCACGTAATAACCTGAATTTGACAGGCTGGTTTTGCTAAAGATGATGCTCCAAGGGTTGT
The DNA here is from genome assembly GCA_016097605.1 of Eucalyptus guilfoylei. NCBI lineage: Eukaryota > Viridiplantae > Streptophyta > Magnoliopsida > Myrtales > Myrtaceae > Eucalyptus > Eucalyptus guilfoylei. The sequence goes on along the minus strand of CM027864.1, from coordinate 13,054,292 downwards.
CTTCCCCAGTATGGTTTGTCGATCGAGGCACCTCGTTGACATGGTTAGTATGGGCCATAGGGTTGCTTATGTTGGAGATGAGGCCCAATCTAAAAGGGGCATGCTTACTTTGAAGTACCCTATGGAGAGTGGAATTGCCAGCAATTGGGATGATATGGAAAAGATTTGGCATCACACTTTCTACATTGAGCGACGCGGGGCTCTCGAAGAACGTTCGATGCTCCTTATTTAAGCAACCCTCAACTCGAAAAGCAACCGGGGAGAAGATGCCACTGATCATATTCGAAACGTTTGTCCCTGATAGTGTTGTCAAAGTTAACATGAAGACATAATGAGAGAGTCGATTTAATAAATGCAAGGTGTATAAATGGGGACGAACTTTCACATGGAAACATAGTAAGAGAGTTGATTTAATAAATGCAAGGTGTATAGATGGGGATGAACTTTCACGCGGAAACTTATCAAGAGAGTTGATTTAATAAATGCAAGATGTATATATAGGGATGGATTCTTCAACAAGGATTTTTTTGATTTGATTTGATTTGATTTTTCTTTTTTCTAACCACATCCCGACCTTAATAGCATACTTGATGTGTAACCTAAAGATTTATCCTTTTGAAGGTCCAAAGCGAACATGATATGAACCATAGTCGGCAAAAATCAAACGAGAAGGTTGCATCTCAAGAAAAGGCAAATGAATATAACCTCTCAACTTCCCACGTTGACCAAATTTCAGCTTTAACATGGGATTGGGACATTCGGAAGGTCCAAAGCGAACATGACATGAACCATAGTCGAGAAAAATTCCACATGAGGGTTGCAGCTCGAAAAAGACAAATGAATATAATTTCTTGAGAGTTTTCTCAGCTAATTCTCTGTTCCTCTCTCCAGCACATTGTTCCTCAATCACAAGAATCCATTCCACCAAAGAAAAAAGAAAATCGCATGTATCCACTCTCAGAAACCCCAATCCAGCATACAAAAGACCAAAAAAAATGCGACTTCTGAGTTGGTCGGTTTCTCTCTTAATTTTCAACATCTACTCCGGAATAAGAAGGCCCGCTCTAAAATTACACCAGTCTGAAAATGGTAAGTGGAGACATTCTTCGAACATGGGACGCGCTTCTTCCCCATTAAAGGTCTCCCACACGACTTATGTCCATCTAATTGTAGTGCTCATCACAGCTCTCTCTAAATAAGGTCCATTCACGAAATTTCGAGTGGAATAATGTTTTCTTTTTCTAGTTGGCTATAATATGTAGTCGGTCAACTATGCAACAAATATTACGTAATATTTCTAGCGGAATAATGTTTTATTTGTTTATTGGTTTTGAAGTTTCCCGTGATCATTTAAGTGACCGCAAGTATAAATAAGATCCATTCTTGAAGTCTGAGGGGAAAGTTCCTGTTAACCATCTCAAACTGATTCTTGCTTCTGCCTTCTTATCTTGAACCAGGAAAACACTAAGAGAGACTGAGAGAGGGAGAGAAAATGTCAAGGACTGAGCAAGTTGTTTTAGAGGAGCTTGAGGAAGTGGAGAGGAGCATAGCGCGTCTCAGACGGGAGCTCGACCTTAAAGTGACTGCCTTGTTGTTGCGTGCTAGGCAGGCCGTGAATATCAATCGCCCGGAAGCCCACGTGGCAGCGAGGCGAGCCAGAGTGCAGGCAATTCGAGAAGAGATCGCCCGGGCTGAAGAGGATCATGCTGCGCTCCTCGTAGAATTCATTGAAGCCTAATATCTTAACGATCTTCTCCTCTAAAATCGAGTATACGTTTGCTTTTAGGGGCATCCGAAGGTTAAGAGAAGCATAGTGGGGTCTGGGGTTTTATTGGATAAGGTTGTAAGAATGGTATACTTACGTAGTTGGGAGAATAATTGTTTGTTGGATATGGTTCTTGAACTTCAAGATTGATAATGGTGTTTTCTTGTTTCGTGGTCATTCGGAGAATAAAAAATAAAGATACATAGAAGTGTTTCTTGGATCCCGCATTGAATATGTTTGGAGTTTCTTTGTTTACAATGCTCACAGCTTTTAAACTCGTAAGTTTAAAGTGTACGGGGCTGTCATACGATTAGAAATATCTTTCAGCCATTTTTAATATATGATTCTATATAATTCTTAAGTGTCAGATCATTTTCATATTTGCCGGTCATTTAGTCGCAATGATTATGATGCTGGTGAATAGGTGGGAGTAAATGAGGAAGAGAAATGGGCATGCACAAGCGGAAAAAAAAAAATACTGAAGAGAAAAGCTAGGAGAGTAAAATTCGTGAAGAAGTCCCTTAATTCTTAGATTCATCCAACATCTGCTTTTATAAATTTGTGCATTTGAGATCTTTGATGATACACACCTCCTGGAGATTACATATCCTTCAATCTTCCCCAAAGAAAAGCATAATAATACCTGAGTATGTCATAGAAAAGAAATGTACACGGACGAACTTCAAGTATATGCAATTATATAATTACGTATTCTCTATTGTCTCGAAAGTCCAAATACAGTTTCCGCGTGAAAAATTGTCTTTGCTGGTGCGGTGGGAAAAAAAATGTTGTATGATCTAATAATTAATTCATCCAACATGGAACTCACATAATTAATTGTCCAGACAGCATTGGTCCACAAGCTCCGAAATATTTTGCTAGAGATGATTTAGGTGATCGCCCCCGTCTTTAGTCTTGACCGCCAAATCGTCCACATAACATTCGATGATATAGTGGAGCAAAGTCCCCAGGGAGGAAAGTCATGAACGTTGCGCCCGCTTTCTTTGAACCTAAAATGTATAACTTTGTATCGGAATATTCCCCAGGGAATTATTAAGGCCGTCGTTTCCTCTCCACCATTTGGATCCATTCTTGTATTGATTGCTGCCGGAATATCCATTCTATCCGTAGCTCGGCGATAGGCAAAAGGAATGCGTCCTTTGGACTGGCATTGTTTAAGTCTATAAAGTTAACAAAACACTCTATGATTGGTCATTCTTCTTTTTCGCTGGCAAAATATTTCCAAGCCGGGCAGGGTATTCATTTCAGTAACTTTGATAAGTTAGTCGAATTCAGCTACTAGGTCCAGATGAAAAGAATTTGGTTTCTACACGAATATTCAACTAAGATAACATCTGTTTCTCTCGTCAACCGGTGACTAGGCATATACAAGTAGATAACATGCACATGCACATGCCCATAGACGTGCAGATTCCCCTCTTTTATCAACACAGGTAATAAATCCAAGATGTATAAATAAAGATGAGTTCTTCTAGTGCTCACAGAAAGGTCAAAAGCCCATATATATCTGCATTGAACAAGAATGCCTTGGATTAGAAGTACGTAGTTTTGTGAAGGTTAACGTGGAAACTTGATAAGAGCGTTGATTTAATACGTGCGAGATTTATAAATAAGGATGGGTCCTTCAACAGAGGTTTTTCTATTTGATTTGATTTTCCATTTTTTCTAACCACTTCTTGATCCCACTCGTTTTCTTTTGTATGGCCAAGAACGGAAGTCCTTTGCCTTTGCAAGACTCCTTCAAGTCATACCCACAAGCACTAGAGACTCGTTGATTTAATTTTTTTGCTGACAACTTGTGAATTTAATTCAATGTACCGCAACTGCTATCCCTGTCCACAATGTGAATAGCTTAAATGTCGACTTTTTTTTACCTTTCCATTGAGCTAGCAATCACTAACTCAAATATAACATGGCACAAAATATCTTAAGAGCAAAATAATTAGCAACACCTAGCCACACTTCCTGAGTAGTTAAAGATTTGATCATACCCAACTAGCTCGTGGTGCAAAGTGTGACTCCTAGAATCTCATCCAGAGAACAAAATAAAATAAAATAAAATAAAATAAAATAAACATTTCTAAGCATAAAAATTTCCTGAGAACATAATGATTATCAAATATACCCTATACGATAACCCCAATTTTTAGCCCTAATTAGGGATCCCATTTACTTCTTCATAGTGTGGATAATTTCACTCTTAATGGGCTCAATTTCTTAGTAACAATCCAGATCCAGAAATAATTTTGTCAAATTCAAATGGGAGTATTTCAATTTGATAAATTTAGCTTACTTGAACATTGAAAATTCAAGCTAATGTGCTTCAATTGATGCAATTCAAGTCGACCCATTCTAAACTAGTGTTCAATTTGATAAATTGGTGTTCAATTTGATCATTGGACCTCAATTTCATTTTGGTGTTTAATTTGTACCATCATGTAAACGTCGATTTGAATTCATTAGGTCACCTCAAATTCAATTGATCAGACCAATTGATATTTTATTATATCAATTGAATTCGATTGCGATCAATTTGGTGATTGGGAGTGGAAATTGCATAAATGCGCTAATGGACTAGAAAATCTAGAATTTGTGTACCCATTAAATCCGAGCGCAATTGATGCTATTCATGAGGTGACTAGGCAATTTAAGTCAATTAAGGTGTTGATAAAATGTTCGATTGATTTAATTTGGGAAATTTAAATTAGTTATTTTCAATTTAGCCCAATTCTCTTTCAATTTGATAGAACTTCCTTACAATTTGCATAGAAGTTTGAACTAGAGACTAGTCGAACCGGTTTAGACCGGTCTGAGCAGCCTTCGACAAGTTCCAGCCATTTCCTAGCCAAGTTTTGGTAGCTAACGGCGACCATGATTTGGCCATCCTCTTTGCCAACTAACCCTTATCCCTTATGCATGAAATTACAAAAATGTCTGGAGTGTGAAATTACGAAAATGCCCTTGAACAATGAAATTACTAAAAAGCCTTGATTAGTCAACCAATGAAGAGGCAATCTTGACCATTCATTTATTCTTTTAACTTGGCTATCCAAGATGACAAGTCGTCTATCCAAGTGATCACAATTAAGCCAATGAGAAGATTGCTTACCTAGGAAGACTCATTTAGAGTCTTTAGATCAAACCAAAGGCTAGGATTTCATCTAGAGGGGAGTATATAAATATTTTGCCTCTAAAATTTGAAGGGGGTTCATTCTTAAACACACACGCACACATGTGCGCGTGCTCTCTCTCTCTCTCTCTCTCTCTCTCTCGACTAAGCAAGTGGCCAAAGCCTTACTTGCTATCCATCGGCAGGCCATGGCTTTGTACCAGCAATCCACCACATGAATCTTCGGCCTGCCCCCTCATCAGTCGTAACACTCGACACCGACGGTTTTTGCTGGAGACCACGATCCAACACCATTTCTCTTTCGGCCTAATGCTTGTGCTTCACACCAGTGATTCCATCAGGCGGTTCTAAATCATCCTCCGATAGTTGATGATGGTCCATTAGCATTCCGATCCTTGTTATGCCAATCCTCAACGAGTCCTTGAAGTTTTGTGGTTAGACCTAGCTCAGATGTTCACAGGACCTACTCCAATTCCTTAATCTTCTTTGATTGTTCATTTTAAGCTCAATCAAACTTGTTCTCAGATCTCGTTTTTGTGCAATTTATTCAAATTTTAGGAGGTATTCTCCATCCCATCATGAGGATCATTGGCGGTGGAGTAGCTCTATTGAGCTTGAGATTGATCATGCTAAAGGTAGGTGTTCCTTAGAACTCTTAAAATATGTCCGATGAAGCAAGATCCGTCCATAACGATTCAAGGATCATTTATGAGGGTTTGGGGCTAGGACTTGCGTTAGAAATGGCTAGGGATGATGATAGAATGGCCTAAATCGATTATTTGATGTTTGATCGTTTTATTGTTGATGATTCATTGTTCTGAAAAGTTCGTATGCCTTCTAGACCAGAAAGCTTTGATCGAGGATATGAGCTATTATATGACCATATCTAATGAAAGTGTGTCCTTGACATTTGTAAAGCATGTTTTAAGCCTCGATTTGATATATTATGAGCTTCAATCGAACATCATTTACTAGATGAAACTTGCTTCGAAATATACGATAAGAATCTATAAAACTCATAAGCTCTCCTTATTGCTCTATTTTTTTTTATGTACATCGGCAGTTTGTCGAATTTTTGTAATTTTTTGAGATGCGATTTTGGAGTCGTTGTTTCATGAAATTTGTTCATCACATCCAGATATAGATTACATAAAATTTTCGTAAAAATTGAATGTTGTTCGGTTGGCACAATCCTCCTTCAATCTTCCGTTTTTGTCTTTAGATTTTGGACTTCCAGCTTGACCTTTACTTGTTCTTCGACTTTGCAAATCTAGAATCGGTATCTTTATGAAAAGCATTCATCGCACTTTAATCTAGATTGACAAAACATTTTAGAAAATAAAAAGCTCTTTTGCTATTTTTAGTTATCATCACAAAGTTGCAGTGACACTCTAGAAACTAAAATTTTCATTTTGACTTCATGCATTCTTTGATTCTTACAAAATCATATGTGGAAGTTATTGGGAAGCACAATTATTTGTGGGAGACTTCTATCACATAGCAGGTGGAAGAAGATCTTTTGATGCTAAACATTGAACATTGGGTCATATTGGTGAGAAATGACTAATGACCCTTATTTTAAAGAAGATGGTGGATGGAAACCCAAGTTGTTTTATGGGTTTCGGATTTTGTGAACATCGTCAACATGGATAGAATCGAGTATCTTTTGAATCCATTGGAGGAAAGCTAAAGGAATTTTGGATTTGATCTACAGTGACATGTTTGGTCCTACATTTCAAGCATCGTGTGGAAAATCAAGGTATTATGTTTCTTTTACTCATGATTATTCCATATATGTGTGGATATATTTCTTGTAGAGGAAAGATGATGTGTTTGAAATTCAAAGCTATGGTGGAAAATTAGTTTTGATAAGAAAAGATCAAAATTTTTAAGATTGACAACAGAAGAGAATTCTGTTAAGAGAAATTTGATCAACTCTATGGGACGATGGCATTGCAAGCCAAAAAATAATGCCCCATTCATCTACGTAGGATGGGGGTGGCAAAGAGGCTTTATCAGTCTCTCATGGAGAAGACAATGAGTATGCTATAAGTGGTGCAAGCTTATTTACTGAGTTTTAGGCGGAAGCAATGGCTACAAGGTGTTATTCGGGGAACAAGTCCCCTACATTAGCCCTACAGGATTAGCCATCGTTTGAGGCACTGATTGGAAAGAAGCCAGACATATATCATGTTAGGGTGTTTGGGTGTGAAGTGTATGTCCACATGCCGAAAGAAGGAACAAGCTTGAGAGCAAATTAGAGAAGTTCATCTTCGATGGGTACAAGGATGGTGTCAAAGGGTATAGGTTGTGGAACCCTGATACTAAAAGTTTCATCTATAGTAGCGATGTGAAATTTAGAGAATCTACAACAAAGCAGATTGTTTCACAAGATTTGAAAAAACATAGCTGGTTGAGTTAGATGTCGGTTTGAAGGAAGAGATAGAGGTTATAGAAGCTGGAATAGAAAATTTAGATTCTGAAGCTAATGAGCCAATAGGATGGATGACATAATAGATTCTGAAACTGAATTTGAAATTGAAGCAACACTTGAACCACTCTTAAGATGATCCAGATGGTTGAGAAGACCACTTGAGAGGTATACCCTATTTGCTAGTAACGATAATTGTAATCTAACTATTATAGGTGATAATTCAAGTATTGTCGAGAAAGCAAGAAGTGTAGAGGATACTGAATAGTGGGAAAAAGCCATGAAAGATGAAATGGACTCAGTTGATAAAAACGGAATGTGGAGTCTCGATCGGATGTGGGTGTTCAAGAAAAAGATATTAACATATGGGAAGATGAAATGACACAAAGCTCATTTAGTTGTGAAGAGATACTCGCTAACAGAGGCGATTATGGTGAGATTTTTTCTCCCATTACTAAATTGAATTCCATAAGACTTGTCTTATCTGCAGCGGTTGCATACAATTTAAAGGTAGACCAACTCGATGTGAAGACAATATTCCTCTATGGTGACTTTGAGAAGGATATTTACCTAAAGTAACCTGAAGGGTTTGTGGTCTAAAGAAAAGAATATTTTGTTTGTGAACTGAATAAGTCTTTATATGGCCTAAAATAATCTCTAAGAATATTGTACCAGAAGTTTAACTCATATGTCTCGAAGCTTGGCTTTGTTCATTGTGATGTTGACTATTGTGTCCACGTGAGCAAGTTAGTGAATGATTTTGTTATTTTAACCTTAAATGTTGATGATATGCTGTTAGTTGAAAATAGTTCAAGAATGATTACCAATGTGAAAAGATTGTTGACAAAACAATTTGAGAGAAAAGATTTAGGTCCAACAAACTTCATCTTGGGCATGGAGATAAAATGGGAGTGTGAGAACGGGAAGTTGTGAGCAAATCAGAAAAATTATGTTGAAAGCGTTGAAAAAGTTCAACATGGCTGACTTTAAACCTATAAAGACTTTGATGTCTACAAGTTCCAAGTTATTAGTGTCTTAAGACTAAAGTGGAAGATAAGGAGATGTCAACAGTCTCATATGCTAGTGCAATTAGGAGCTTGACGTATGCCATGGTGTGTACTCATCCAGAAATTGTCCAAGCAAGGGGAGTATTGAACAAATATATGTCCAATATGAGGAAAGAGTATAGGATGGCAGCAAAGTAAGTGCTTCTTTATTTTTGCAGTACATTTAAGTTCGTGCCATGCTACGAAGGCATGAAAAGCTCAAAGGGACAATAAGCAACATAACTGAAGTGTCTTGTAGATGCTGATTTGGGAGGTTGCATCAATAGTAGGAGGTCAATCAATGGATATGTTGTTTTCTTATTCAACGGAGCTATGAGTTGGTTAAGCAAGAGACCGAGCACGTTTTCTTTATCTACAACTAAGGTAGGGTACATGGCCCTTAATCATGCTACTAAGGAAGTGATCTAAGGTCAATCAATGGATATGTTGTTTTCTTATTCAACGGAGCTATGAGTTGGTTAAGCAAGAGACCGAGCACATTTTCTTTATCTACAATTAAGGTAGGGTACACAGCTTGTGTAAAGAGCTTTGTTTTGCACAAGGAGGAGGTAAGATTGGGTATCATAACTAGAGTGCTATATTCTTGGCTAAAAAAGTGGAACAAAAAACTGTAGTATTGGAGAAAATTGACACATAGGTGAATAGTGCATTGTTTTTTTATTAAGGGAGGAAGTGCAGAAAAGTTTGAATGATCTACAATTGTGTTGGTTTTAAGGAAGCATGTAGAGTATTGATCAAGTGGGAGAATGTTCGGGTAGGTTCATGCTCCCCATCAACTGTGTGGGGACGGCACCCTCACAACACTAGAGGGTTTTTATAATTTGAGTTCATATTTTATTGGTACTTTGGGCTTTGCAAAAAATTGATGAAATTAGGCAATATGTACCCCTTTTCCTAAAGGAACGTACAAGTCCCGCTGGACTAACTATAATGAGAGCATGCATCAGCTATGGTTATGGAGTCTTGCTTCATGCTTAATGTTGATGCTCATAATTGACTCAGTTGGCATGTGCTTCTCATGGGATGAGAGAAATATAATATTTCGAGAGAAATAGGCTATAGTCACGTGCATAAACATGGGTGATATCTAACACATATCGAACTATCTCAAGCATCTCTCCCAAGTGGTATATCTTGGGCTACTAATGCATTCTCTGTACTCCATATATATTTTCGGAGGCCTTATCATATCCCTCATCACGATGGGTCACTTTTCCTTTTTACAGTGATAGATGATTATACTCACACCACCTATGTTTTTCTGTTGCAATCAAAAGGTCAAACTTTTTCCTATCTGTCAAATTTCTTCTCTTCAATTAAAAACCAACTCGATAAATGTCCAAAGAATTCATACATACAATGGACGTGAATTTTTTACTAATAAATGCATCTCTTTTCTCTCCTCCCATGGAATTCTCCACGAAAGCTCTTGCAAATACTCTCCCCAAAAAAATGGGATTATAGAGCGCAAATATCGACATCTCCTAAAAGTGGCCTGAGCACTCAAATATCAGGCATCTATTTACAAAGTATTTTTGGGTGATTATGTGGTCACAATAGTCTATTTAATCAATCGTAGACCAATTCGAATTTTGGAAGGACGAACTCCATTTGAAATGCTTCTCGAAAAGATGCCAGATATTAACCACTTAAGAGTTTTTGGCTGCTTGTGCTATGCCTTGAAAATTGGCCCTCGAAATAAGATGGATCCTCGTGCAATTTAGTGTATCTTTATGGGGTACTCCCATTTGCAAAAGGGTTACAGAGTTATGGATATGATTATGGGGTGTTCCTTTGTTCGTCGAGACATTATTTTTTCATGAAGATATATTTCCATTCTAGGAAATGACACCTTCATCTAAATCGCCTATGCCAAAATCAAACAACAGTCAATTCTTATTAGAAGAGGATTAATTTGTGAGTTCTTAATATGTTTTCATTTCAGCAAACCCTATATGATATATTCCAGCCGAGTCAAATTCTTTGAATCAAGAAATTTAATCACCTACATCATCATCTGACAACGATGATCTGCCTGCTTCTTCAATGACACCTGCATCTTTAGTGGGATCCCTGCATCCATGCCTTGAAGATTCTTACTCGCTAGTTCTGACACAAAGGCATATTGAGCAGCCACATTTGTCCTTTGGCATGGACCAAAGAGTACAAATGTCCCACATTGAATTATCCATGTACATGTCGTCCTATCTCCTCTTATGTTTCATTTAGCCGACTATCACCAGAACATATATGTTGTATTAGTCGCATACTAGAGGAACAAGAATCGTCATCTTTTGATGAAGCAGTGCGTAACCCACAATGGCAAGGCCATGGAAGCTTAACTACATTCTCTCATTGAGAACCACACTTGGGATATTGTCAATCTACCTTTGCATTGAAAACCAAATTGGTTGCAAATGGGTATGCAAATTTAAGTACAAGGCAAATGGCTCTGTTGAACGTAACAAGGCTCGCTTGGTTGCCTAATGATTGACTCAACGGGAAGGTTTCGATTATCATGGGACTTTTCCAGTGGCGGCTCTTGTGTTGACAACTTACTATTATAGACTGGTGAGTCTTTTGGGGCGGGGGCTCTATATTGTCATCGTGACAAACTAGTTCACACCGCATGGTAAACTTCCTGCGGCATTGATGGTGCGCTCAATGAAACCACCAATTTCGATGGTTCTTTTGGTGTCAACTATAACCCAATGGTCACCAGCTTAGGTTTCTCCAAAGACGCTAACACTGCCAATGGAGAATTCCTTCCCATGGTCGTGCCTTCAAGTTACAACTCACACTGAAAATCAATAAAAACTTAGGTTTCTCCAGAGACACCCACCTGCGGCATACCACTTGTCCTTGGTCACCCCTCGGGAATAGCTACAGCTGTCCGCCATCAAGCATCATGTCATCGGCCACATCGTTCGTCATCCATCTAAGCCACCTTTGTCGATTCAATTTGGAAACATAATATTCAAATTTAGGTAATAATCTTCATCTGATTTCGGTGAATATTTTATGGCCTAATTTGATTATTCAATATCTAATGTACATATTTGAGTGATAGACAATATCCACTAGGATTTGTTTTCTAATCCGCAACCGCGCAACGATTTTTTATTCTATTTATAAGGCTTTAGATGGAATAATTAAATGCGCGGTAATCTTTAAAATTGAAATTTTGATCTTTAAGATTTAAGATTAATTTTTTGATTTTATTAGCGGAATAATCAAGTTAATTAGATATTATTCTCTAATTTGAGTTATGGATGATATCTTTGGCAATTTGTTGATATTTTGTAATTTGTGTGATTGTTTTGGTTGTCCTTAGTTGAAAATTAAAAAAGAAAAAAAGATTGCTTGTAGATTAATTAGCTCTATTCGATAACATTGTATGTCTAAGTAGATTCTATAATATTCATGATAAGATTCTAATTGAAATTAGGAATTGACACAATTTAATACTTAAATTGAATTAGATATTATCTTTATCCCAAATAGTTAATTTCCCTCATTTTTAGTTACGAATTTTAATAAAAAAATATATCACATGCATGTCATGTAGAGTAGTCACATATAAATCATTGCCCATCAATAGAGTTAGGTCATTAAATTTAAATTGCGTGTATAGTTTGTGTGTTAGGATTATTTTTTTTTTAAAGTCTCGTGTATGTTATATAAACTATTTTTGTACGTCATTGCATGCATTGCACATAGTTTACCTTTCATTTAAATAAGTGAATATCATGTGCATGTCAGGTATAATAGTTACGTATTAATCATTGTCCGTCATTAGAATTAGGTCATTAAATTAAAATCGAGTGTCATATAGTTTGTCACATGTCATGTTAATATAAACTATTTTTGTACATTGTGTAGCTTAGCCTTCATTTAAATAAGCGAAAATCCAAAAAAAAAAATGAGTGAATTGCGTGATAATTAGAAGTCATATTTACGTTGAACATGTGTTTCTAATTAGTATTTGTTGCAAATGCTTGCGTTGCATCAAGGTAAGTATTTACTCCCTACATTTGCAATTTATTGGTTGCCATGCTTTATTTAGTGTTTAATAATAGTTGCGCACCCGCATGATTATTTACATGTTAAATGATAGAGTTAAAATCAACTTAGACTGCTGCAAAATATTTTTAAAAATATATGAGAAAACGTATTGAAAGAGCATTAGAGTAATCAAGCGTAATCAAGTCCCTAAATTAATTCAATCTTGAGTTTGTAGTAGTAAGGTATTTCTCACAATACTTTACTTTGGTATCAAATCGACCTATCATAAATCGATTAGTGGCGACTTCTATATAAAAAATCATTTGCATGTTAATAACTTGAACTCTAAGTCGCAAATTGATAAGGGTTTGGGAGAGCTTGAGTTAAGTCTAGACTTAATAAATCATTAATTGAACCATAGTTGGTACACTCGAGGTAACGTCATGACAGTAATGTCACGTAGGATAACCAGCGTCCACATTGAATTTTCCGACGAAACAAATCGCTAATGGCACTTAAGGGATCGATTTTCAAAATTTTTGCACTTAAGTGAGCAAGAAGAAACTAGTAACACTCCAGTGAGCTCTTGCTATACTTATCCCCCAACACAAGGTTAACTCTTTTCCTCTCTCAGATTTCAACTTAAAAATTAAGAAAATTCTACTGTGATGGGCTCAAGTAACAACGCGCACAAGTGTTTGTATCTCCAAATCACGTAAGGGTATTAAACCCGATTAGGGGCCCAGCATATGGGCTTAGACAAGGGTATAAAGTGAGAAAGCTCGTCACGGCTTGACTGGGCAACGCAAATCTCTCATGACATTCACGGTGTTGAGTGGGTCAAAGACATTTGTTCATATCCAACTTTCGCTAAAAACTTTTAGAATCTCACGGGTTTTCTGCTGAGTAGCTTAAAGATGATAGAGTTGGCGCCGGCTTAGCAAGAGCAGAAGTCCCAATGATACCTTGGTGAAAAATGGAGATAAAAAAGCACCAAGAAGAGTACTTTTTATTAACCAAAAACTCCAACTTTGGATGGAAACTTTGGAGCTTAAGGTTTTCATATTAAGTAGGGGTGAAAGACCTGATATTTTTGGTGCGTGTTTAGCAAAGAGTTTTAGACGCCTCGGTGAAAATTGAAGGTTAGTGAACACCCAGAAGTCAACGCCTTGGACTTATTTATTTGGGAAAGGGTGAGGAAATTGATGATGTCTGGTTTTTTTTTTTTTTTTTTTTTTTTTTTTTTTTTTTTTTTTTTGGAGATTGTCGAGCACCACTTCATCTTAAGGGAACTTAAATATCAATGCGAAGGTGGACAAAATGTGTGTAGGAGCCCGTGTTCAAGGATCGGAACTCGAAAGACTAACATAAAACCCTCGAATTAAACATTCCAAACACAACCCAATTGCTTCCAAGTTTTGAAATGATCAAACAATGCGATAATATATGGGTCGGGAGTAAAAGCTATAGACTAATAACCGGACCTCTCGTGGCCTTTCTAAGTGTACCCACTGTTATCTTGTCATATTATATCGGCAGGGTCCTCCGGACATTCGCATATGTTGGTGCCATAATACTGCTCTATGTCTCTAAGAATCTGGATCTCTTTGTCTTTGACAAAATTTACCACAACACCCTGCAAAAGCAGACACGGATTGGCATTTGTAAATTGCAATGTCGATGAGATTTGTCGTTATACCCACGGCAAGAACAAAAAACTGAAAATAGGATTGCCGTTCCCTCCACTTCAAGGTTCATAATAGTTACCTTCCGCCCAAAACGGCCTACTCGACCGGCCCAATGGATGTACAGCTCTCTGCTGTTGGGAAGATCATAGTTGACAACGAGACAAACCTACAGAGTGTATTGAGAATGATTCAGTTGTCCACTTGCACAACTAAATGGTCGTGGTGCAACAGGGAAAGAAATTTGGCCTTCCGTAAAAGCAAGCATCCGACGTACGAATGAGTTGATGCACATGGCAGACAAAAACGGTAGAATGTCATCATCTGCATAATTGCTGTTGGTAATTTGTTTATAAAACAAATAAAGAGGTGCCTTGTCCCACATCGAAAAGATGTGAGTGCGCACGTGGACGAGATTTGGCACTAACCAACGATCATTATTAAAAATTCGGATTTATTTCTATAGAAAATTAATTATAAAGTCTTATTGAAACAGTGCGACTCTTCACGAAAAGTTACAATTATTTTTTATTTATTATTTATTTAATTTCGAATTTTTATGCCTTTTCAACGTAATCTTTGAGACGTACTTGTTCATTTTACAACCTTTCCCGAAAGGTTGTCTTTGTTCTTTTGCAACCTTTTGAAGAGTTACCTCTATTCGAAAGACAAAGATAAGTACGTATGTTTTGAGATCAAACACACATCTTCTTCCATTTTTTTCGTTTTTCTTTCGAAAGAAACTACAGCCATTGTTTTTATTGTTTCCCATGAGAGACCTTGGAGAAATACTAGAATTGCTATATAGTATTCTCATTTGAGACTTTGTTGTATTCTAGAGGAAATTTGCCGGTGACCATTAGCAATTTTGTGGGGCAAATAAATCCTTAAAGAAAGTGATATCACGCCTCAAAGTCCGATTTGAGTACTCTAAAGATCCGACTTCATTGTTCTACCCAATTCGAAGCCATAATTATCCAACAATTTTAAGGATTTATTTTGCAACAATGGAGTTAAGTGGATGAAGCGCACAGAACAGTTTGTCAAAATGCCCTTTAGACATCCCTTCGAAGTAGTTTGCAATTTTTTGTGTAAATCTGAGAATGGGATGTGGTGTAATAATCTCATTATTGCGTAGACTTAATTTTGCCTACGTTTCTTTGTCGTTAAGATCGAAAATCTGAACACATTTTTTTTTTTGTCATTCTTTGTCTCTCTGTATCTTGGAGTATTCCCACATCCGTCCATGGTGATCGTCCGAGAGAGATGTTCGAGGGGTGTGGATGTGCATACAAAGGAATCGATGGCCGAAAAATGAGAGAAATTGATCGGGGACGCCGCCAAGAACCAGGTCGCCATGAATCCCACCAACTCCGTCTCTGATGCAAATTGGTTGTTCAGGAGGAGATTCAGCGATCCTTCGGTCCAGAGTAATATGAGGCATTGCTCGATGTCGATGCTGCGGTCGCAGATCGGCAAGGAAAAATCTGCGAATCGCCTTTCTCTGGGAGGAGCACGTGAAAGCCATCGTTTTTATATCAAGCGTACGCAGACGCGGAGATGGAAAGATCCGAAGCTCCGATGTTTGAACGAGAAGACAAGGATCATGAAGGGCGATGACTATCTTGAGTATCTCCTCCTAAACCCCAACCATAGTCTCGAGGATGATCTGTTGCTCCTCGATCCGGAATTCATTGAAAAGTCCAATGACAACACTCCTTGGTCTGACAATGGGATTCGGAACCCGAACCCATTTAATGATCCCGCCGTTTGGCACATGTTTAAGGGACAAACATGGTAACGGGAACAAAGGTGCCGGTTCATCCCATTCGGGTTCCTCCTGGGTGAGCAATGACGGCGCAGAAGATTGCTTCAATCCATGACCAGAGGATTGGAACTATTTCTTACCAAGGCTGCTCGCCAATTGGTCAGCGCCTCCACTTCCATACAATTGCAATTGTTCTCTTGTGATTATAGAAATCATTCATACTCATGGTGCGTTCGATCATTCTTCCAATAGAAAAGAAACTTTTCTTGATGATTATTCTGTGTGAGTAGTTCATGTG
The DNA here is from genome assembly GCA_016097605.1 of Eucalyptus guilfoylei. Classification (NCBI taxonomy): domain Eukaryota; kingdom Viridiplantae; phylum Streptophyta; class Magnoliopsida; order Myrtales; family Myrtaceae; genus Eucalyptus; species Eucalyptus guilfoylei. The sequence continues at coordinate 13,038,122 of CM027864.1, read as the reverse complement.
TGGTCGAACACTATCGCCAAGTTCTGTGTTTGATCATGCGCTGATGATGTTTGCCATTTGCTAATACTTTTTGTCACGATATCTCTAATGCTAGTTGGTCTTGTTTTTGACTTGAATTAAGTCATGTTAGTTATTTTCTTAGTCATTTCAATGATCAAATGCGTTTTCTAATTCATCATTTTCTTTGTCTTATGGTTATGGGTGAGATGATGCTGCTGGATCCAAGTCCTAAATGATTATTAGTACACGAATCGGCATAGGCCGATGAGGTAGACACGAAAATTTTTCGGTGGTGCGTGTCTAGCAAAATTGCCATGTGACGTGTACACTTACCGGGGGAAAGATACTGTTTAGCAGATGGACCGGAGGCACCCTTTGAGTTTTTGGCTTGATTAAGCGAAGGGGACTTCGATTCTTTTTGCTCAAATTTCATTGAATTGAGGGAATCTATTTTTGATTTGTTTGGCAAAACGAGGAGAGAGATGATAACACCAAATATGGGTTCGGAGGAACAATGACTAGAGGGTCATTGGGAATACGCTTTGGTAGCTATGGATCTCTACAACAACAAAAGCTGCTCCTCCAAAATGGTGGGTTGCAAATCCAATCGACCCCGCTTCCTCTGTTGCCGCTCCAAAAGCCGAGCAAGATGCCAAATTACTTGGGGAGGCTCGTTCACTGGATTGTCAAATTCACTGGCAGGAAGAAAGTGGGCATGCTCTTCCTTTGTTTGATATCCACGGTGGCTTTTACTTAGTAATAAAACTGATCTTGTTGATAAGAGCCTTGCCGGGGATGGAGACATTAAACTCTACAAAACCGAACCCCGACAGCAAGGTTGCTTGCGAAACATGCACCAAGACCAACATGGTCGTGGTGTTCAGAGAAATTACCACCAAGGCCAATGAAGACTATGAGAAAATTGTCCGTGACACATGCAGGTCTATTGGATTTGTGTTTGATGACGTTGGTCTTTATGCTGATCAGTGCCAAGGTTCTGTTCAACATTATGTAGCGTAGCCCTGATATTGCCGAAGCAGGCCACGACCTTTGTGCCCAACGTTGAGGAAGCTGAGACTCCGATCCACAAGATCAAGCGCAAGGTATGGATCTTATTGTATATTTCGGAAGGTTTCGGCTTATATGATGTTGTTGATTCCGTTCCAAGAATTTATTTTTTTTCCCCTTTCAATCCTAGTTTATGTGCTTTTGATACCTCCATACTCGATTTGCTCGCATTTATTGGATTGTTAGAGAATGTCATTACATGCATGGGCTAATATGTAGTGCTCTATTTATGGAGGCGATATAGAGATACTTAATGGGTTTTCAGGTGTCCCTTGTTTGGTTCTAATGTGTTTTATTTGCTGTCCTTACCCCTCATAGATTTGATTCTATGGAATAGCATAAATGAGCCAAGAGAGTAGAATTGCATTGATTTACTATTTTGATGTATGTATTTCATCGAGGATGAAAATTTGATGATGCATAATTTCGATTAATTACCTCTTGGAATATTCTTGAAGTGGGGTTATGTCCAAAGGGGACTTCGGAATTAATATGACTGGAATCATTGAGATTAAGAAGTATCTGACTTTCATTTTCAAAATGAAAGATTTGGGTGAAACAGATACTATCTTAAGTATTAAAATTAAAAAAATAGTGGGGGTTATTCTTTGAGCTAAAGTGATTACATGGAGAAGATGTTGCATAGATTTAAACATCTTGTTTTCAAATATATGAGTACTCCATTTGATTCCTAGTGGAGAGTTTTTAATGTGAGTGATATTGGTCTTTGCTGTATGCGATACATTATACTAGACCTGATATTACTTTTTGTACATGCAAGTTGAGTAAATACTAGTAATCCAATATAGAACATGGGAGGGTTATCTTATTGTTCTATAATAATTCAGCTATATTAGAAAGATATACCGATACTAGTTGGATTGCAAGTGTGAGAGATAAACAATCCACTAATGGATTAATTTTCACATTACGTGAATGTGTTGTTTCTTGGGGGAGCAAGAAACAAATGTGCATAATTCACTCAACTATGAAACTTGAATCGTTGCTTTAGCAGAATTTAAGAAAGAGGCTAAATGGACTATGAATTTGTTGTTAAATATCAAATTATGGCCTAGTCCTATGCCTCCAATTTCTATCCACTGTGATAGTCAGGCTACTTTAGCAAGAGCCTATAGTAGCACCTATAATTGTAAGTCTAGACATATTAGTCTAAGACATGAATATGTGAGACAATTGATTAAAGATGGTACCATAACAATTGTCTATGTGAGGTCAAGTAATAATCTTGCCGATCCATTGATGAAGGCTTTACCAAGACACATGGTAATAATGATCTCACAAGAAATGGGGCTGAAACCCTTTAATTGAAATCACCAATAATGGTAACCCGACCTTTTTCTAGAACATCACTAGTTACAAGGTTTAATGGGTAAGAACAAGTTATTGAATGTGATTGTTTGATACTGACGTAGCCCTGATATGAGAAGTTAGTATCGTCTGTTACGTATTGTAGGTTAAATTGAATTCTTAATGAAGTATAGTACAAATTTGTAATGTGTTGATAGTAACAGAAACACATGGTAGATACTTCACTTATATGAGCTTAGAAGTGGTGCCGCTTTTTACAAAAGTTAGGGTTGCTTTCTAGAGAGCTCATGAAACAGGATCAAGCACAAGGCCATAATAGTGCGGAGTAATATAGAACTTCTTGCTGAAACAAGAGATTAGTGTATGTGCGGTATGTTCGGTTTTATTATATAAAAGTACAAGTTTAAAGCCGAGCTACTTGTCACTTTGATAGAGCTTTGAGATGCTTGCACTAAGTAAAGGTTTAACTCGAAAGAGACCTTTATGTATGTATATTAATCTCACGGAAATTTTGGCTATATATTTCTAATGTTTTATTTCTTGTTTTGTTTTATAAACAAAAGTGGGGGATTGTTGGTAATTTGTTTATAAAACAAATAAAGAGGTGCCTTGTCCCACATCAAAAAGATGTGAGTGCGCACGTGGACGAAATTTGGCACTAACCAACGATCATTATTAAAAATTCGGATTTATTTCTATAAAAAAATTAATTATAAAGTCTTATTGAAACAGTGCGACTCTTCACGAAAAGTTACAATTATTTTTTATTTATTATTTATTTAATTTCGAATTTTTATGTCTTTTCAACGTAATCTTTGAGACGTACTTGTTCATTTTACAACCTTTCCCGAAAGGTTGTCTTTGTTCTTTTGCAACCTTTTGAAGAGTTGCCTCTATTTGAAAGACAAAGATAAGTACGTATGTTTTGAGATCAAACACACATCTTCTTCCATTTTTTTTCATTTTTCTTTCGAAAGAAACTACAGCCATTATTTTTATTGTTTCCCATGAGAGACCCTGGAGAAATACTAGAATTGCTATCTAGTATTCTCATTTGAGACTTTGTTGTATCCTGGAGGAAATTTGCTGGTGACCATTAGCAATTTTGTGGGGCAAATAAATCCTTAAAGAAAGTAATATAACGTCTCAAAGTCCGATTTGAGTACTCTAAAGATCCGACTTCATTGTTCTACCCAATTTGAAGCCATAATTATCCAACAATTGCGATGTTAATTTTCAGGACTAACCTGCTCAACATCAATCCCTTGAGCCCACACATTGGTGGTGATCATCAACCGAGTCGCCCTAGATCGAAATCCAGCCATTACTGCATCTCTCTCCTTTTGAGGCTTTTCCCCGTGCATTAAAGACACAGTGAAGTTAGAATCACGCATCTTTTCAGCAAGCCACTCCACCTGCTCGACAAATATAAGGAAGACTTGAAGAGCCACAGCACAAAATATAGATCAAAGAGAAATAGAGCAGTAGAGGTCTTCACAATCTCTAAGTCATCGAGATGTTTATGTTCCACCTCAAGTGTGGAACCCAACGTGGTTGGGGTCGTACCTTCCGCTTAGTGTTGCAGAATACAACTCCTTGGCTTATGGGGCAGTTGTCGTATAGATCGCACAGAGTGTCAAATTTCCAGTCTTCTCTTTCCACTGGCACCATGTACTGGTCGATGCGCTGCAACCATATGAAGAAAAGGAAGGATGGCGTCAGAAGAATCGCATGATCCCTCAAATGCAACTAACCCAATGTAGCTCACCTCCAGCATCAACTCATCACGCTTCACAACAATCCTTACGGGATCGGTCATGAATCTTCCTGTCATCTCTAATATCTCAGTGGGGAGGGTCGCTGAAACTAAGACAACCTGCAGAGAATGCCACTCATGCATTAGCCAGTTGCGTACATGAACGTGTAAGAGCGACTCCCTAAAAACTGATTTAATTTAGAACGAAGCAAATCATAGCTATGTGCTGAAAATTACAAAGTGCGCTTTATGGTGAGAGAAGCATGTCTCGTCGTGGCAAAAAATCCGCTACTCATCAGACAAGACGAGGAAAAAAGCAAGTGTCCTATTCATAGTAGAAGTGTGAAGCCAAAAGACGACCGTTTTATTCACCTCGTACATGCTCTAATGTCCAAATCATGTAGAAATTAAGGAGCAGAAAGGAGGAAAGAAAATTCCAGATCTCCCGTCAAATTTTGAATCCCATAAAACTTAGACGCTTCATCTCGCAGCATGTTGACTAAAGCAGAAAGACCTTTTGGAAATTCTAAGAATTAGCTGAGGTGGAGAAGGGATGACTATCTAGATTGTGATGATTGAAAAGTGAAGAGCATTCCATTGCCAATCATGAAAGAGAAAGCTGAAATTGGATCCCACCCTTTCTTAGATTGGACTTAAAAAGAAGTAATGGCATTCGGTTTTTATTAGGATAACGCAATGGAATTAGGCCAAGGGGTGAGAATACTAGGGACCATTACTGGGGTTATTGCGTAAAAGAAGTCATCTTTACTACCACTACATTGATTCAACATGAAGGACAGGCAACCTGAATCTCTGGAGGAAGGAATCTGTAAACATCGTAGATTTGATCCTTAAATCCTCGGCTCAGCAACTCATCAGCTTCGTCCTGGCAAAAATATAGGTAAGTGAATAGAGAGAACTTGTTTTGCAGAAAGCAGAAGGAAACCTAACAGGATCCGGAGTCGAAGGAGGTGATGCAGTGCACTCACAAGGACTAGGAGTTTGATGGCTCTGGTGCGAAGAGTTCTCCTCTTTATCATGTCACCCTGCCCAGAGTTCCGGACACAACATGAACTCCGTGCTCCAATTTCCAGATATCTTCACCCATGCTCTTTGCCTCCAACGCATGCATGGGCTAGCACGTTCCTGTAATAACCAATAGCCAGCACAACTCTCTCCGTCTGACTCGCCAAATCCCTCGTAGGCGACAAAATCAGCACTTGCACACTGAACAGATCATGAAGGAAGCAAATTAGCTAAGACAAAATCGATGGCTACAAGGCAGCAACCAAATTCAAATTGCAACTTTCAGAGAGCCAAATAAACAAGGGTAGCTTGAAAAATCAACAAAATACAAGCAACAGAGTCACGGTTACTTAATAATAGGAGCTTGTTGACGAGTGCATCCAGGATATTTGCTACACAAATAAGCAAACCCACATTGCAGTTTCAATTATACTAATGCTCCTGTTATATAGATAAAAAATGTAAGAATAAAACTACTCGTTTTCCTTGATAATGAAGAAAACCTTTCATGCCTTGCAAGTGCCATAAATATTTAGTGAAGAGGACCCACTTAAACATTCCGATATAATATACATATATAACCTGAATAAGTGATAAACTCAGGCTACGCTTAATTCCAAGAAAGCTTCTCAAAACAAAGTTCAGGAACAAATTCCTTAAGGCTTGAACTTCTTTCAGGGCCATCCGAGGGGTGATGGTAAAACTAAAAGCCAGCATCCCTCTGCCTCAACATCAGAACATCTCAAATTGTTGAGTTAACGAGGTGGAAAACCAAAAATTCTTCCTGTCAGAGAGAGCGACTGAATTTTGTTACGCCAGAAATTCGAGAGAGAGAGGGTTCGCCAATTTTTTATTTTATTTTTTTAAATAATCTTTGGTGTCATAGTTTGAGCTCTATAATGTTAATGACTCATCTTACCCTCCAAAGCAAAACGCATAACATGCCTCAACCTAATTCCACAAGAAAACCGATAGTGACAGAAGGGTCTTCGCTCAAGAAGAGGATCGCGTACTCTCTTGTGGAGGTGTCCACGATTTGGCAAAACGCAAGGGCAAAGGTGGAGGTCTTGCCCGTGCCGGATTGCGCCTGAGCGATCACGTCTCGGCCTCGGACAATGGGGACCACGGCTCGCTGTTGAATCGCTGAGGGCTTGTCGAACCCGTGGCCGTAGATCCCACGGAGAACATCGTCACCCAGGCCCATGCGGTCGAAGCTCGACACGGCCTCCACGCCTGTCACCATCTCGAATGCCGCCGCAGCCGCTGCCGCCGGCCGCGATTGGGTCGCTGGTACTGGCCTTGCCATCAAGGACGTCGCCATTACCGAATCCGAAGAGATGAGGAAAGGACAAGAGCAGTCTCGTCTCTCTCTGGAATTGATGAGTGAGCGGGAGTGTGGAAGCGCTTGTCTCAAACAGGGCCAAATGGACTTCGTGTTAAATTAGGACATCAAGGATTATGTCAATCTCAAATCAAGATCTGTCTAAAGTGTCCTGATTTTATTAAATAAGATCATGAAATGAACATCATCTCAAATAACTCTGAAGTGACTATATGACCTTGGGTAAAAGAAATTACTTCGATCCAAGACATTAGCATTTAAAAATCACATACGATTTTGCACCTTGATTTTGTATTAATTTTGGGGTTTTCTATGATAAAAAAAAAAAAAAGACTTAGTTTAGCTTAAATTTATCACATATGTATGGGTTTGAGATTTTTTGTGACATTAATCCTATTTTCTTCCGTCAAAACCTCGAAAATCAAATTACGCAGAATGACAGCATGGGAAATTACATGTTTTGACCCTTGGGGATCTCAACGTTGGTCCTTTCACTTTTAGTCCTAATTTCCAACGAAAATTTATGATAATTCCATCAAATTTCAATTCAAAATATGCCCAAAACTGTTGAGTTAGCATTTATAACTATCGTGCCCCATGTATGAACTGCTAATGCGAATTTCCCTATTGATCTTGTACTTTAAATGTTTCCCTTGGATTCTAAGTGTGTGTTGGTGATCTAGCTAATTAGATTGATATGTTTTGGTGATTTTACTACAATTATCTAAGCATAAGTTGGAATGGTTGTATGAAAAACCAGCCTTTTCTTAAGTCAATTTAACCACTTGAAAATGTACTATAAAAACTCCAAAGTTATTTCTTTCATTATTTAAATATTGTTAATTTTGTCTCGCAATATGAAATGAGTATGAAAATATGTAGAAATAAGCATATTGAAGTCCTAAAACTTATTACGAAAGTGCAGTCGAGACATAAAACTTTCAAAAAGTGCAATCGAGTTATAAAACTTATTAAATTGATCGAGTTGAGTCCTTTCGTTAACTGCACTTTTTGAAAATTTTATAATTCGGTTGCATTTTCGTGATAAATTTTAAAACTTGATTATACATCCGTGACAAGTTTTAAAACTTGATTACACTTTTTGAAAATTTGAAATGTAATCGTACTTTCTTGACAAGTTTAAAAACTATGAATGCATTATCTCGGATATGTATTAATATAATCTCGATGGTAATTATTTAATTCTTACTATTCTCTGTTTAAAGTTTTGTGTGAGTATTTTCCTTTTATTCAGCTTCACATTTTTGTTTGAATATCAATCGAGTGTTTCTTATATTCTCAGTTGATTGATATGTTTTGGTGATTTTATTACAGTTATCTAAGCATAAGTTGGAATGGTCGTTGAAAAACAAATCTTTTCTTAAGTCAATTTAACCACTTGAAAATGTTCTATAAAAACTCCAAAGTTATTTACTTTATTATTTAAATATCGTTAATTTTGTCTCGTGATATGAAATGAGCAGGCAAATATGTAGAAATAAGCATATTGGGAGTCCTAAAACTTGTCGCGAATGTGCAATCGAGTCATAAAACTTTCAAAAAATGCAATTAAGTCATAAAAATTGCCGCGAAAGTGTAGTCGAGGTATAAAACTTTCAAAAAGTGCTATCGAGTTATAAAATTTATCAAATTGATTGAATTGAGTCCTTTCATTAACTGCACCTTTTGAAAGTTTTAGATTCGGTTGCATTTTTGTGATAACTTTTAAAACTTGATTACACTTTTGGAAACTTTTTTACGACTTGATTATACATCCGTGACAAGTTTTAAGACTTGATTACACTTTTTGAAAGTTTAAAAACTCAATTATATTTTCTTGACAAGTTTAAAAATTTTCAATGTACCTATCCCATATATATATTAATACAATTCTGGTGGGACTTATTTAATTCTTCCTATTCTCAATTGAAAGTTTTGTCCGAGTATTTTCATTTTATTCAGCTTCACATTTTTGTTTGAATATCAATCTTATGTTTCTTCTATTGGGGTGTTTATTTATTTTTGCTGCTCTAGAAATTGGTCACTGGACATGTACACTTTTCTAAGAAGGCCGCCTATGAGATATATATTATATCTTTTTCCATTAACTTTCGCTTTGTAATAAATTTAAAACCTAAGATAACATGCGAATAAATGGTATACTGTCACGAATCTTTAATAATATAACATGTAAGACTCTAGAACCTTTCTTACCGTGGATGACACTCCATCGATTATGTCATTGGGCGTGTCTGAACTCTCAACCAAAGCTTGTCTCTTGCTTCTGTTTTGGATTTTGTCGTTCGGTTCTGAATCGGAGAATGAAAAGGTGAATCGAATGGAATTTGACCCTTTTATATGTAATTCGAAGTTGGGTTTCGTTCCCTCGTCTGTATTGACCGATGCACGGCCATGTTAACCGTCGAATTTTAGAGGCTTAGGAACTGATTTAGGCGGTTCGCCATTGAATTTTACCGAATCTGACTGGGTGATGGCTTGCCGATTGTTAAACGCGTGTGGAGCTTTCCCAGAATCAACGAATTGTGAGAGACCAAGAGAGGAAATTGGAATGATTTAGCTTAATTCGTTTCAAGGAATTGAGAGGAGATTCCTTTCATGAATAGATGCATAGTTGGTGTGCGAGCTGCTATGGTGTTTCGAGTTAAAGCGTGATCAACAATTAAAGCAAGATTGTTGAACTCGACGACCGTAATGGGTTGGAAAGTCCGTAAATATCTTTAAGATTCTCGTCACTCACTGTTATCCTTTTTCCTGTATTATTATGGTAGTTAAATGATTTCTTCAAAAATTCTTGATTTTCTTTTCCCTGGCCAGTGTATTATTTGGAATTAGCATTTCATTGTTTTGCTGTTGGATAGTGAGGGATAGAGCCTACGTAATTGAAAATATATCCTTAAGGCTTTAATTTTTCTGAAATTAAAAAGCTACTAAAGGTATCTTTGTTCTTGGTTTTGGGCTTAGATCTCTTGATTTATCTTGGTATCTCCACAAAAGCTCTATTCAATTAGCTTTGTTGGATCGTTCAGTACAATTCATTATACAGCTATGTATTATCCCCAAGATATTTCTATGATAAAACGTAATCGTGGATCCATTAGAACTTACCTACGTGGATCTTACTTGGACATTGATATTTACCTGTATTAATCATGTAGAGTTTTTCCTTTGATTAGCATAAGGAGATGGCAGATGCCGAAGACATTCAGCCTCTTGGTGTTGATAATGGATTTGGCATGGTTAAGGTGAGAATATTGATGCACCGGTCCATTGCTATGGGCTTTCCTGGAGTGCATGGTGGTATTTGTGCTCACGTAATAACCTGAATTTGACATGCTGGTTTTGTTGGAGATGATGCTCCAAGGGTTGTCTTCCCCAGTATGGTTTGTCAATCGAGGCACCCCGTTGACATGGTTAGTATGGGCCATAGGGTTGCTTATGTTGGAGATGAGGCCCAATCTAAAAGGGGCATGCTTACTTTGAAGTACCCTATGGAGAGTGGAATTGCCAGCAATTGGGACGATATGGAAAAGATCTGGCATCACACTTTCTACATTGAGCTACGTGGGGCTCTTGAAGAACGTTGGATGCTCCTTATTTAAGCAACCCTCAACCCAAAAAGCAACCGGGGAGAAGATGCCACCGATCATATTTGAAACGTTTGACCCTGATAGTGTTGTCAAAGTTAACATGAAGACATAATGAGAGAGTTGATTTAATAAATGCAAGGGGTATAAATGGGGATGAACTTTCACATGGAAACTTAGTAAGAGAGTTGATTTAATAAATGCATGGTGTATAGATGGGGATGAACTTTCACGCGGAAACTTATCAAGAGAGTTGATTAATAAATGCAAGATGTATATATAGGGATGGGTTCTTCAACGTGCATTTTTTTGATTTGATTTTTCTTTTTTCTAACCGCATCCCGACCTTAATAGCATACTTGACGTGTAACCTAAAGATTTATCCTTTTGAAGGTTTAAAGCGAACATGATATGAACCATAGTCGGCAAAAATCAAACGAGAAGGTTGCATCTCAGAAAAAGGCAAATGAATATAACCTCTCAACTTCCCACGTTGACCAAATTTCAGCTTTAACATGGGATTGGGAAATTCGGAAGGTCCAAAGCGAACATGACATGAACCATAGTCGAGAAAAATTCTACCTGAGGGTTGCAGCTCGAAAAAGACAAATGAATATAATTTCTTGAGAGTTTTCTCAGCTAATTCTCTGTTCCTCTCTCCAGAACATTGCTCCTCAATCACATGAATCCATTCCACCAAAGAAAAAAGAAAATCACATGTATCCACTCTCAGAAACCCCAATCCAGCATACAAAAGACCAAAAAAAATGCGACTTCTGAGTTGGTCGGTTTATCTCTTAATTTTCAACATCTACTCCGGAATAAGAAGGCCCGCTCTAAAATTACAGCAGTCTGAAAATATTACGTAATATTTCTAGCGGAATAATGTTTTATTTTTTTTTATTGGTTTTGAAGTTTCCCGTAATCATTTAAGTGACCGCAAGTATAAATAAGATCCATTCTTGAAGTCTGAGGGGAAAGTTCCTGTTAACCATCTCAAACTGATTCTTGCTTCTGCCTTCTTATCTTGAACCAGGAAAACACTAAGAGAGACTGAGAGAGGGAGAGAAAATGTCAAGGACTGAGCAAGTTGTTTTAGAGGAGCTTGAGGAAGTGGAGAGAAGGATAGCGCGTCTCAGATGGGAGCTCGACCTTAAAGTGAATGCCTTGTTGTTGCGTGCTAAGCAGAACGTGAATATCAATCGCCCGGAAGCCCACGTGGCAGCGAGGCGAGCCAGAGTGCAGGCAATTCGAGAAGAGATCGCCCGGGCTGAAGAGGATCATGCTGCGCTCCTCGTAGAATTCATTGAAGCCTAATGGCGTAACGATCTTCTCCTCTAAAATCGAGTATACGTTTGCTTTTATGGGCATCCGAAGGTTAAGAGAAGCATAGTGGGGTCTGGGGTTTTATTGGATAAGGTTGTAAGAATGGTATACTTACGTAGTTGGGAGAATAATTGTTTGTTGGATATGGTTCTTGAACTTCAAGATTGATAATGGTGTTTTCTTGTTTCGTGGTCGTTCGGAGAATAAAAAATAAAGATATATAGAAGTGTTTCTTGGATCCCGCATTGAATATGTTTGGAGTTTCTTTGTTTACAATGCTCACAGATTTTAAACTTGTAAGTTTAAAGTGTACGGGGCTGTCATACGATTAGAAATATCTTTCATCCATTTTTAATATATGATTCTATATAATTCTTAAGTGTCAGATCATTTTCATATTTGCCGGTCATTTTGTCGCAATGATTATGATGCTGGTGAATAGGCGGGAGTAAATGAGGAAGAGAAATGGGCATGCACACGCGGAAAAAAAAAAATACTGAAGAGAAAAACTAGGAGTAAATTTCATGAAGAAGTCCCTTAATTCTTAGATTCATCCAACATCTGCTTTTATAAATTTGTGCATTTGAGATCTTTGATGATACACACCTACTGGAGATTACATATCCTTCAATCTTCCCCAAAGAAAAGCATAATAATACCTGAGTATGTCATAGAAAAGAAATGTATACGGACGAACTTCAAGTATATGCAATTATATAATTACGTATTCTCTATTGTCTCGAAAGTCCAAATACAGTTTCCGCGTGAAAAATTGTCTTTGCTGGTGCGGTGGGAAAAAAAATGTTGTATGAACTAATAATTAATTCATCCAACATGGAACTCACATAATTAATTGTCCAGACAGCATTGGTCCACAAGCTCCGAAATATTTTGCTAGAGATGATTTAGGTGATCGCCACCGTCTTTAGTCTTGACTGCCAAATCGTCCGCATAACATTCGATGATATAGTGGAGCAAAGTCCCCAGGGAGGAAAGTCATGAACGTTGTGCCCGCTTTCTTTGAACCTAAAATGTATAACTTTGTATCGGAATATTCCCCGGGGAATTATTAAGGCCGTCGTTTCCTCTCCACCATTTGGATCCATTCTTGTATTGATTGCTGCCGGAATATCCATTCTATCCGTAGCTCGGCGATAGGCAAAAGGAATGCGTCATTTGGACTGGCATTGTTTAAGTCTACAAAGTTAACAAAACACTCTATGATTGGTCATTCTTCCTTTTCGCTGGCAAAATATTTCCAAGCCGAGCAGGGTATTCATTTAAGTAACTTTGATAAGTTAGTCGAATTCAGCTACTAGGTCCAGATGAAAAGAATTTGGTTTCTACACGAATATTCAATTAAGATAACATCTGTTTCTCTCGTCAACCGGTGACTAGGCATATAAAAGTAGATAACATGCACATGCACGTGCCCATAGACGTGCAGATTCCCCTCTTTTATCAACACAGGTAATAAATCCAAGATGTATAAATAAAGATGAGTTCTTCTAGTGCTCACGGAAAGGTCAAAAGCCCATAGATATCTGCATTGAACAAGAATGCCTTGGATTAGAAGTACGTAGTTTTGTGAAGGTTAACGTGGAAACTTGATAAGAGCGTTGATTTACTACGTGCGAGATTTATAAATAAGGATGGGTCCTTCAACAGAGGTTTTTCTATTTGATTTATTTTCCATTTTTTCTAACCACTTCTTGATCCCACTTGTTTTCTTTTGTATGGCCAAGAACGGAAGTCCTTTGCCTTTTGCAAGACTCCTTCAAGTCATACCCACAAGCACTAGAGACTCGTTGATTTAATTTTTTTGCTGACAACTTGTGAATTTAATTCAATGTACTGCAACTGCTATCCCTGTCCACAATGTGAATAGCTTAAATGTCGACTTTTTTTTTACCTTTCCATTGAGCTAGCGATCACTAACTCAACTATAACATGGCACAAAATATCTTAAGAGCAAAATAATTAGCAACACCTAGCCACACTTCTTGAGTAGTTAAAGATTTGATCATACCCAAGTAGCTCGTGGTGCAAAGTGTGACTCCTAGAATCTCATCCAGAGAACAAAATAAAATAAAATGAAATAAAATAAACATTTCTAAGCATAAAAATTTCCTAAGAACAGAATGATTATCAAATACACCCTAGACGATAACCCCAATTTTTAGCCCTAATTAGGGATCCCATTTACTTCTTCATTGTGACATCCCAGATTTTCAGTCCTGTCTTCTACTGAATAAATCGGGCATTTCATTGACGCGCCTATAGGGCTGTTCTCAGAGCTGATCACTCTCGAGATAACTAGACTATCTGGGGAAGCCATTAAGAATTTTAAGGCAAATAGACTTGAGAATTCGACCAAGAATCGGCTGTTCGACCGTACTCATCTACCGAGATCATTACGGCATAGATATAAATCGATTAGAGATCAGAGATAGGTCGGTTCGACTGAAATGTGTGGCTAATCGTGGGTGACTCCACTAAATTGGAAAATTCTCGTCGACCGGCACTAGTTTAATTTCTCTGTCGTTTTGGTACCCTGTGTCCGTATTTGAATACTCGAGATTTTCACGACAATCAAGAGTCGCCAATCTGTCGAGTGGGTTCATTGTGGCTCGAAGAAAATTGACCACGGGTCATTTGAACTAAAAATTTCTGAAAACTATCCGGTAGTTTAGGTCACGCTAAAAACGCGCCAAATAGAAATTAACCGCCAATTCAAGTCTGATTTCAGAAATTGAAAGTTCTATCATGTCACGATCTATTTTAGGAACGTCGACTTAGTCTCAATAGATTTTTCAGAGATTCCGAGATTTTTACGGAAAATCGTTCGGACGTCGCGGAAAAATTAACGGAAATCCAGATGAGCTAAATCGATGGAAATTAAGACTTCTAAATTGAGCCTAGGAGTGTTGGGGATTTATAGAAAATTGTTCGGGACTTTTCTTAATCAATTTTAGACTTCGAATTTGGAGAAATTGAAGACCAAAAATTGTGGAATTCGGATCTAGAAGAAGACAGCCAGTTTTTGGCTTTAAATTGAATAAATTGGAGGATTTATTGGCAAGAAAGTATTAGAGACCAAGTGGGATAAGTTTGAATGCTTTAAGGGGACAAAGCATTCAATCTTTGGCTAAGCCTTTCTGTCCACTCCCTCCTTTTTCTTGGCTTCCCACGCACGATTCCCCTCCATCTCCTTTGATTTCCCTTTCGGCCAAGCCAAAAAGCCACATCTCTCTTTCACGGCTTCTTCGGTCTTCTATTCTGACCTTGCTTCCATTTTCTACAATCTTCCCTCTGTTGGACTCCACCGAAATTCTCTCTCCCCGTGTTATTTCTCTCGCCTATCCCTCTCACCCACTCACTCTCTCTCTCGGCCACAAAAGTTACAAACGAAGCCAGTCGATTTCCTATTTTGTTGACCTTGTGGCCATGTGTCTTCAGCTCCATTGAACTCAACTCCAACGATGTCCAAGTCTCCGCACGTCCGCGCCACTTGTCCATGCACTGCGATTCTTCGGTCAACAGCCGCAGGTTGCTCCCATTTGGTTGACCATCGAGCGAAGTTGAAGTAGCTCCGTTCTTCGCGGCGTCTTCTTCAGCTCGTGCGAAGCGGCCCAACCCAGCAACTTCACGTGCGACACCTCCTGCTGTTACCTCGAGCAGCACCGTTCGAAGACCACCCGCCAGCTGCTTCCTCGTCCGTTGATCTTCGTGAAGTGGGCTCAACATCTTCGAGAATTCCAGCGCCCGCATGCCCCGATCCCAGCCGCCAACAATTGCGCGAAGCTGCACGCGTGCAATCGAGTGGCCCATCAGCCCAGCGTCTTCAGGTTTCAGCCCAGCTCCTTCAGTCTCGCGGGCCCAAAGAATTGAGTCCATCCAGCCCATAAGTCAGTGAAGTCAGTCCAAATTCGGCCCATCTCCAGCAATCTTCAGCCCACTGATCAGCCCAGTTTCCTTTGTGCAACTTACTTGGCCCAATTTCAGCAAATCAAGTGAAGACCGGCCCGCGAAGAAAGCCCATTTGCAGTCAAGCCCAAGCCCAAGAGCGAACCCGGTCCGAAGCAAGAATAAATCTCAGTTGGGCTGAGATTTGTTGGGCCAAGGTCAAGGCCCGGGCTAATCCCGCCGGTGTCGTCAAAAGCCCGATTTCGGCCGCCGTTGCGTCGCCGTCGCGGTGATTCGGTCTCCGCTTTTACCAAGTGAGTTTTGCTCACTAATGCTTTCTTAGTTTGCTAATTATGCTTAAGGGTTGGTTAGATTTAATTAAGTGCAATTAGGTGGTTAGATTAGTTTAGAATAATTTAATTAGTGACTTAATGATGCATGTTAGGTGGTTAGACTTAGTTATTAGCAAGTAGAGATGTACTATTATTTATTGAATGCATCTCGGGATTTTTCCCGACTCGTTTCGGGCTCCAATCAGGCAATACGGGCCTAAATTGGATTTTTAATATTTATTTATTTAATTTTCGAAATTAATTATTTAATTAATTATTTTTCCGGAAATTCAACCGGGATGGCCGGTGACCGGAATTTTGTGCTGATGATTGTGGTGCAGTCCGTTTATTTAATTGAGCTTTATTTTGTGCTAAATTGATTTATGAGTGATTTTAGGATTTATTCCTAAATTAAATAATCTTTGGTTATTAATTGAAAAAAATAACCGGGCATCGGTTGACAGTGCCAAAAATATTTTGGTGGACTATAGAAAATGGTGGGACTTGTGGAAAGGAAACTATAATATTTTGGCTAAGGCCGACCGTGTGCCCACGCACGTGTATTTTTGTCGGAAATGAATAAAATGACAAATTGATTATACGTTCGAAGTATCATGTTATATACCGGCTCGGTGACTATATGTCATTTTGTAGAATGGACGGTATTCAATGTCGGCTCGGTGACTATATGTCATTTTGGAGAATGGACGACATGCCATAACGGCTTGATGACACAATATGTCATTTTGGAGAATGGACGTTATGATGAATATACTCGATATACAATGTCGACTCGGTGACTATAGGTCATTTTGGAGAATGGACAACATGCCATAACGACTCGGTGACTTAATATGTCATTTTGGAGAATGGACGTTATGATGAATATACTCAGTAACTTGGTATGTCATTAAGGAAAATGAATCTTAATATACTGGCTTGGTAACCCAATGGGTTATTTTAGAGAATTGACAATATTGATTGAAATGACCAAGAATGGTCTGTTTGGCATGTAATCAACTAGGTCGATTGATCGAGATATCGATCCGTGAAATAATGATTGGGTGCCTATTTGAACTGTGCTAATATGCAGGGTGGAATATGAGGCCAAGGTAAGTCCTCTGAACCGTGCGTGCATAGGCAGCCCGGTTAGCGTATTAGTTTACTAATCGAGTCTTAGGGGGTAGAACTTACTGAGACGTGGTCTCAATGGTTATTGAATAACCATTTCAGGACCCTGATGAGGAGCCTGAGGAGAAGGAATCTGAAGAGGAGAACCTTGATGTGGAACCAGATGAGGAGGAAGATTTTGAAGAAGAAGATGACCACGAGGAGGATCCTGAGTACGACCCGGATGAGGATTGAGATCCTATCCTGTTTCGTCAGACCTTGATTCAATGTGAATAAGTGTTAGATCAGACCCCTGTGAATAGTATTGCATTATATACTATGAGGTGCTGGTATAAAAGTGTGGTTGTGAATTTCAGCATGAAAATTATGGCCCTACTTTTCTATCCCATTGTTTTATTGTCTGAGGATTTATAACTGCTTCCGCATGCGCATAAGGGTAAAAGAAAGGGTCGGCGATACATAGTCCTTAGATATCGCATTAATAAATTGACCAAAGATGAAGGATGGGCACGTGACCGAGGATCGGGGCGTGACATTCATAGTGTGGATAATTTCACTCTTAATGGGCTCATTTTCTTAGTGACAATCTAGATCCAAAAATAATTTTGTCAAATTCAAATGGGAGTATTTCAATTTGATAAATTTAGCTTACTTGAACATTGAAAATTCAAGCTAATGTGCTTCAATTGATGCAATTCAAGTCGACCCATTCTAAACTAGTGTTCAATTTGATAAATTGGTGTTCAATTTGATCATTGGACCTCAATTTCATTTTGGTGTCTAATTTGTACCGTCATGTAAACGTCGATTTGAATTCATTAGGTCAACTCAAATTCAATTGATCAGACCAATTGATATTTTATTATATCAATTGAATTCGATTGCAATCAATTTGGTGATTGGGAGTGGAAATTGCATAAATGCACTAATGGATTAGAAAATCTAGAATTTGTGTACCCATTAAATCCGAGCGCAATTGATGCTATTCATGAGGTGATTAGGCAATTTAAGTCAATTAAGGTGTTGATAAAATGTTCGATTGATTTAATTTGGGAAAATTTAAATTAGTTATTTTCAATTTAGCCCAATTCTCTTTTAATTTGACAGAACTTCCTTACAATTTGCATAGAAGTTTGAACTAGAGACTAGTCGAACCGGTTTAGACCGGTCTGAGCAGCCTTCAACAAGTTCCAGCCATTTCCCGGCCAATTTTTGGTAGCTAGCGGCGACCATGATTTGGCCATCCTCTTTGCCAACTAACCCATATCCCTTATGCATGAAATTACAAAAATGTCTGGAGTGTGAAATTATGAAAATGCCCTTGAACAATGAAATTACTAAAAAGCCTTGATTAGTCAACCAATGTAGAGGCAATCTTGACCATTCATTTATTCCTTTAACTTGGCTATCCAAGATGACAAGTCGTCTATCCAAGTGATCACAATTAAGCCAATGAGAAGATTGCTTACTTAGGAAGACTCATTTAGAGTCTTTAGATCAAACCAAAGGCTAGGATTTCATCTAGAGGGGAGTATATAAATATTTTGCCTCTAAAATTTGAAGGGGGGTTCATTCTTAAACACACACGCACGCACGTGCGCGTGCTCTCTCTCTCTCTCTCTCTCTCTCTCTCTCTCTCTCTCTCTCTCTCTCTCTCTCTTTCTCTCGACTAAGCAAGTGGCCAAAGCCTTACTTGCTATCCATCGGCAGGCCATGGCTTTGTACCAGCAATCTACCACATGAATCTTTGGCCTGCCCCCTCATCAGTTGTAACACTCGACACCGACGTTTTTTGCTGGAGACCACGATCCAACGCCATTTCTCTTTCGGCCCAATGCTCGTGCTTCACACTAGTGATTCCATCAGGCGGTTCTAAATCTTCCTCCGATAGTTGATGATGGTCCATTAGCATTCCGATCCTTGTTATGCCAATCCTCAACGAGTCCTTGAAGTTTTGTGGTCAGACCTAGCTCAGATCTTCACAGGACCTACTCCAATTCCTTAATCTTCTTTGATTGTTCATTTTAAGCTCAATCAAACTTGTTCTCACATCTTGTTTTTGTGCAATTTATTCAAATTTTAGGAGCTATTCTCCATCCCATCATGAGGATCATTGGTGGCGGAGTAGCTCTATTGAGCTTGAGATTGATCATGCTAAAGGTAGGTGTTCCTTAGAACTCTTAAAATATGTCCGATGAAGCAAGATCCATCCATAATGATTCAAGGATCGTTTATGAGGGTTTGGGGCTAGGACTTGCGTTAGAAATGGCTAGGGATGATGATAGAATGGCCTAAATCGATTATTTGATGTTTGATCGTTTTATTGTTGATGATTCATTGTTCTGAAAAGTTCGTATGCCTTCTAGACCAGAAAGCTTTGATCGAGGATATGAGCTATTATATGACCATATCTAATGAAAGTGTGTCCTTGACATTTGTAAAGCATGTTTTAAGCCTCGATTTGATATATTATGAGCTTCAATCGAACATCATTTACTAGATGAAACTTGCTTCGAAATATACGATAAGAATCTATAAAACTCATAAGCTCTCCTTATTGCTCTATTTTTTATGTACATCGGCAGTTTGTCGAATTTTTGTAATTTTTTTAGATGCGATTTTGGAGTCGATGTTTCATGAAATTTGTTCATCACATCCAGATATATATTACATAAAATTTTCGTAAAAATTGAATGTTGTTCGGTTGGCACAATCCTCCTTCAATCTTCCGTTTTTGTCTTTAGATTTTGGACTTCTAGCTTGACCTTTACTTGTTCTTCGACTTTGCAAATCTAGAATTGGTATCTTTATGAAAAGCATTCATCGCACTTTAATCTAGATTGACAAAACATTTTAGAAAATAAAAAGCTCATTTGCTATTTTTAGTTATCATCACAAAGTTGCAGTGACACTCTAGAAACTAAAATTTTCATTTTGACTTCATGCATTCTTTGATTCTTACAAAATCATATGTGGAAGTTATTGGGAAGCACAATTATTTGTGGGAAACTTCTATCACATACCAGGTGGAAGAAGATCTTTTGATGCTATAACATTGAACATTGGGTCATATTGGTGAGAAATGGCTAATGACCCTTATTTTAAAGAAGATGGTGGATTGGAAACCCAAGTTGTTTTATGGGTTTCAGATTTTGTGAACATCGTCAACATGGACAGAATCGAGTATCTTTTGAATCCATTGGAGGAAAGCTAAAGGAATTTTGGATTTGATCTACAGCCACATGTTTGGTCCTACATTTCAAGCATCGTGTGGAAAATCAAGGTATTATGTTTCTTTTACTCATGATTCTTCCATATATGTGTGGATATATTTCTTGTAGAGGAAAGATGAGGCGTTTGAAATTCAAAGCTACGGTGGAAAATTAGTTTGATAAGAAAAGATCAAAATTTTTAAGATTGACAACAGAAGAGAATTATGTTCAAAGAAATTTGATCAACTCTATGGGACGATGGCATTGCAAGCCAAAAAATAATGCCCCATTCATCTACGTAGGATGGGGGTGGCAAAGAGGCTTTATCAGTCTCTCATGGAGAAGACAATGAGTATGCTATAAGTGGTGCAAGCTTATTTATTGAGTTTTAGGCGGAAGCAATGGCTACAAGGTGTTATTCGGGGAACAAGTCCCCTACATTAGGCCTACAGGATTAGACATTGTTTGAGGCACTGATTGGAAAGAAGCCAGACATATATCATGTTAGGGTGTTTGGGTGTGAAGTGTATGTCCACATGCCGAAAGAAGGAACAAGCTTGAGAGCAAATTAGAGAAGTTCATCTTCGATGGGTACAACGATGGTGTCAAAGGGTATAGGCTGTGGAACCCTGATACTAAAGGGTTCATCTACAGTAGCGATGTGATATTTAGAGAATCTACAACAAAGCAGATTGTTTCACAAGATTTGAAAAAACATAGCTGGTTGAGTTAGATGTCGGTTTGAAGGAAGAGATAGAGGTTATAGAAGCTGGAATAGAAAATTTAGATTCTGAAGCTAATGAGCCAATAGGATGGATGACATAGCAGATTCTGAAACTGAATTTGAAATTGAAGCAGCACTTGAACCACTCTTAAGAAGATCCAAATGGTTGAGAAGACCACTTGAGAGGTATACCCTATTTGCTAGTAACGATAATTGTAATCTAACTATTATAGGTGATAATTCAAGTATTGTCGAGAAAGCAAGAAGTGTAGTGGATACTGAACAGTGGGAAAAAGCAATGAAAGATGAAATGGACTCAGTTGATAAAAACGGAATGTGGAGTCTCGATAGCATGTGGGTGTTCAAGAAAAAGATATTAACATATGGGAAGATGAAATGACACAAAGCTCATTTAGTTGTGAAGAGATACTCGCTAACAGAGGCGATTATGGTGAGATTTTTTCTCCCATTACTAAATTGAATTCCATAAGACTTGTCTTATCTGCAGCGATTGCATACAATTTAAAGGTAGAGCAACTCGATGTGAAGACAATATTCCTCTATGGTGACTTTGAGAAGGATATTTACTTGAAGTAACCTGAAGGGTTTGTGGTCTAAAGAAAAGAAGATTTTGTTTGTGAACTGAATAAGTCTTTATATGGCCTAAAACAATCTCCAAGAATATTGTACCAGAAGTTTAACTCATATGTCTCGAAGCTTGGCTTTGTTCATTGTGATGTTGACTATTGTGTCCACGTGAGCAAGTTAGAGAATGATTTTGTTATTTTAACCTTAAATGTTGATGATATGCTGTTAGTTGAAAATAGTTCAAGAATGATTACCAATGTGAAAAGATTGTTGACAAAACAATTTGAGAGAAAAGATTTAGGTCCAACAAACTTCATCTTGGGCATGGAGATAAAATGGGAGTGTGAGAATGGGAAGTTGTGACCAAATCAGAAAAATTATGTTGAAAGCGTTGAAAAAGTTCAACATGGATGACTTTAAACCTATAAAGACTTTGGTGTCTACAAGTTCCAAGTTATTAGTGTCTTAAGACTAAAGTGGAAGATAAGGAGATGTCAACAGTCTCATATGCTAGTGCAATTAGGAGCTTGACGTATGCCATGGTGTGTACTCATCCAGAAATTGTCCAAGCAAGGGGAGTATTGAACAAATATATGTCTAATCTGAGGAAAGAGCATAGGATGGCAGCAAGTAAGTGCTTCTTTATTTTTGCAGTACATTTAACTTCGTGCCATGCTACGAAGGCATGAAAAGCTCAAAGGGACAATAAGCAACATAACTGAAGTGTCTTGTAGATGCTGATTTGGGAGGTTGCATCGATAGTAGGAGGTCAATCAATGGATATGTTGTTTTCTTATTCAACGGAGCTATGAGTTGGTTAAGCAAGAGACCGAGCACGTTTTCTTTATCTACAACTAAGGTAGGGTACATGGCCCTTAATCATGCTACTAAGAAAGTGATCTAACTGCACAGCTTGTGTAAAGAGCTTTGTTTTGCACAAGGAGGAGGTAAGATTGGGTATCATAACTAGAGTGCTATATTCTTGGCTAAAAAAGTGGAACAAAAACTGTAGTATTGGAGAAAATTGACACATAGGTGAATAGTGCATTGTTTTTTTATTAAGGGAGGAAGTACAGAAAAGTTTGAATGATCTACAATTGTGTTGGTTTTAAAGAAGCATGTAGAGTCTTGATCAAGTGGGAGAATGTTCGGGTAGGTTCATGCTCCCCATCAACTGTGTGGGGACGACACCCTCACAACGCTAGAGGGTTTTTATAATTTGAGTTCATATTTTATTGGTACTTTGGGCTTTAGCAAAAAAATTGATGAAATTAGGCAATATGTACCCCTTTTCCTAAAGGAACGTACAAGTCCCACTGGACTGACTATAATGAGAGCATGCATCAGCTATGGTTATGGAGTCTTGCTTCATGCTCAATGTTGATGCTCATAATTGACTCAGTTGGCATGTGCTTCTCATGGGATGAGAGAAATATAATATTTGGAGAGAAATAGGCTATAGTCACGTGCATAAACATGGGTGATATCTAATACATATCGAACTATCACAAGCATCTCTCCCAAGTGGTATATCTTGGGCTACTAATGCATTCTCTGTACTCCATATAGATTTTTGGAGGCCTTATCATATCCCTCATCGCGATGGGTCACTTTTCCTTTTTACAGTGATAGATGATTATACTCGTGCCACCTATGTTTTTCTTTTGCAATCAAAAGGTCAAACTTTTTCCTATCTGTCGAATTTCTTCTCCTCAATTAAAAACCAACTCGATAAATGTCCAAAGAATTCGTACATACAATGGACGTGAATTTTTTTACTAATAAATGCATCTCTTTTCTCTCCTCCCATGGAATTCTCCATGAAAGCTCTTGCAAATACTCTCCCCAAAAAAATGGGATTATAGAGCGCAAATATCGACATCTCCTAAAAGTGGCCTGAGCACTCAAATATCAGGCATCTATTTACAAAGTATTTTAGGGTGATTATGTGGTCACAATAGTCTATTTAATCAATCGTAGACCAATTCGAATTTTGGAAGGACGGACTCCATTTGAAATGCTTCTCGAAAAGATACCACATATTAACCACTTAAGAGTTTTTGGCTGCTTGTGCTATGCCTTGAAAATTGGCCCTCGAAATAAGATGGATCCTCGTGCAATTTAGTGTATCTTTATGGGGTACTCCCATTTGCAAAAGGGTTACAGAGTTATGGATATGATTATGGGGCGTTCCTTTGTTGGTCGAGACATTATTTTTTCATGAAGATATATTTCCATTCTAGGAAATGACACCTTCATCTAAATCGCCTATGCCAAAATCAAACAATAGTCAATTCTTATTAGAAGAGGATTAATTTGTGAGTTCTTAATATGTTTTCATTTCAACAAACCCTATATGATATATTCCAGCTGATTCAAATTCTTTGAATCAAGAAATTTAATCACCTACATCACCATCTGACAACGATGATCTGCCTGCTTCTTCAATGACACCTACATCTTTAGTGGGATCCCCGCATCCATGCCTTGATGATTCTTGCTCACTAGTTCCGAGACAAAGGCATATTGAGCAGCCACATTTGTCCTTTGGCATGGACCAAAGAGTACAAATGTCCCACATCGAATTCTCCATGTACATGTCGTCCTATCTCCTCTTATGTTTCATTTAGCCGACTATCACCAGAACATATATGTTGTATTAGTCGCATATCAGAGGAACAAGAATCGTCATCTTTTGATGAAGCAGTGCGTAACCCACAATGGCAAGGCCATGGAAGCTTAACTACATTCTCTCATTGAGAACCACACTTGGGATATTATCAATCTACCTTTGCATTGAAAACCAAATTGGTTGCAAATGGGTATGCAAATTTAAGTACAACGCAAATGGCTCTGCTAAACGTAACAAGGCTCGCTTGGTTGCCAAATGATTGACTCAAAGGGAAGGTTTTGATTATCATGGGACTTTTCCAATGGCGGCTCTTGTGTTGACAACTTACTATTATAGACCGGTGAGTCTTTTGGGGCGGGGACTCTAGGTATCTCTTAAAGTTATATTTTTTCTTTATTAGTACCATAAAGAGCCCCAATCTAATTTTTGACTATCAAATTAATTTTTTTAGCATCAAAAACTCTTATTCAATGCATCTATGACAAATTTACCATCCGTTAATATTTACTAAATTGTATCAATACTGTAAAAAGTACAAATATTGTACATATGACAAACGAACGGTAAAACCCTAAATCACTAACTTGTCAACTACCATGTCTTGTCTAATTCGGTAATTTGACTGTAGAATTTAAAAGAAATTAATGGAGGGTAAAATTGTTGCATGTGTATTAGTTTTGAGGGTTTCTATGGTAAAAAAAAATAATAATAATTTAGTTTAAATTTGTCACATGCGTATGGGTTTGAGATTTTGCATGACATTAATCCTATTTTTTCGGTTAAGACCTAGAAAATCAAATTATGCAAAATGACAGCATGGGAAATTACATGTTTTTGACCTTGGAGATCTCATCACTGGGCCTTTCACTTATAATCCTAATTTCCAACGAAAATTTTGATAATTTCATCAAATTTCAATTCGAAATATGCCCAAAATTGTTGAGTTAGCATTAATAATTGACGTGCCCCATGTATGAACTGCTAAAGCAAATTTCACTACTGATCTTGTACTTTAAATGTTTCCCTTGGATTCTAAATGCGTGTTAATGATCTAGCTAATTAGATTGATATGTTTTGGTGATTTTATTACGATTATTTAAGCATCAGTTGGAATGGTTGTACGAAAAAAACCTTTTCTTAGGTCAATTTAACCACTTGAAAATGTACTATAAAAAAATCAAAAGTTATTTCTTTCATTATTTAAATTTCATTAATATTGTCTCGCAAAATGAAATGAGTATGAAAATATGTAGAAATAAGCGTATTGGGGGTCTTAAAACTTATTGCGAAAGTGCAATCGAGTCATAAAACTTTCAAGAAGTGCAATTAAGTCGTAAGACTTACCGCGAAAGTGCGGTTGAAACATAAAACTTTCATAAAGTGCAATCGAGTTATAAAGCTTGTCAAATTGATCGAGTCGAGTCCTTTCGTTAGCTGTACTTTTTGAAAATTTTATGACTCGATTGCATTTTCATGACAAATTCGAAAATTTGATTATACTTTTTGAAAGTTTTATGATTTGATTATACATTCGTAACAAGGTTTAAAACTTAATTGCACTTTTTGAAAGTTTTAAAATGTAATTGTACTTTCTTGATAAGTTTAAAAAATTTGAATATACTTATCCCAGATATGTATTAATATAATCACAACGGGAATTATTTAATTCTTACTATTCTCTGTCGAAAGTTTTGTCTGAGTATTTTCCTTCTATTCAGCTTCACATTTTTGTTTGAATGTCAATCTTATGTTTCCTATATTCTCAGTTTATTGATATGTTTTTGTCATTTTATTACAATTATCTAAGCATTAGTTGGAATGGTTGTACGAAAAACAAACCTTTTCTTAAGTCAATTTAACCACTTGAAAATGTACTATAAAAACTCCAAAGTTATTTCTTTCATTAGTTATATATCGTTAATTTTGTCTCGCAATATGAAATGAGTATGAAAATATGTAGAAATAAGTGTATTGGGGTCCTAAAACTCATCGCGAAAATACAATCGAGTCATAAAAAGAAATGCAATTAAGTCTTAAAACTTACCGTGAAAGTGCAATCGAAGCCTAAAACTTTCGAAAAGTGCAATCAAGTTATGAAGCTTGTCAAGTTGGTCAAATCGAATTCTTTCATTAGCTGTACTTTTTGAAAAATTTATGACTATATTGTATTTTTGTGACAAATTTTTAAACTTGATTACACTTTTTGAAAATTTTACAACTTGATTATACATTAGTGATAAGTTTTAAGACTTGATTGTACTTTTTGAAAGTTTTAAAATGTAATTGCACTTTCTTGACAAGTTTAAAAATTTTCAACATACTTATCCCAAATATGTTTTAATACAATCCCGGCGAGAATTATTTTATTCTTACTATTCTCTGTTGAAAGTTTTGTCTGAGTATTTTCCTTTTATTCAGCTTCATATTTTTGTTTGAATATCAATCTTATGTTTTCTATAGTCTGAGTTGATTAATATATTTGGTGATTTTATTACAATTATCTAATCATCAGTTGGGATGGTTGTACGAAAAATAAACCTTTTCTTAAGTCAATTTAACCACTTGGAAATGTACTATAAAAGCTCCAAAGTTATTTCCTTTATTATTTAAATATTGCTAATTTTGTCTCACAATATGAAATGAGTATGGAAATATGTAGAAATAAACATATTGGGGCTCCTAAAACTTATCGCGAAAGTATAATCATGTCATAAAACTTTCAAAAACTACAATAAAATCGTAAAACTTAATGCGAAAGTGCAATCGAGGCATAAAACTTTCAAAAAATACAATCAAGTTATAAAACTTGTCAAGTTAGTTGAATCGAATCCTTTCGTTAACTTCACTTTTTGAAAATTTTATGACTCAATTGCATTTTTGTGAATGATTTTAGAACTTGATTACACTTTTGGAAAGTTTTACAACTTGATTGTACATTCTTGATAAGTTTTAAGACTTAATTGCACTTTTTTGAAAGTTTTAAAACGTAATTGTACTTTCTTGACAAATTTAAAAATTTTCAATGTACTTATCCCAGATATATATTAATACAATTCTAGTGGACTTATTTAATTCTTCCTATTCTCAGTGAAAGTTTTGTTTGACTATTTTCCTTTTATTCAGCTTCACATTTTTGTTTGAATATCAATGTTGTGTTTCCTCTATTGGGTTGAGTCTTTATTTTTGCTGCTCTAGAAATTGGTCATTGGACATGTACACTTTTCTAAGAAGGCTGCCTATAAAATATATACTATATTTTTTTCTATTAACTTTCACTTTGCAATAAATTGAAAACCTAAGATAACACACGAATAAATGGTATACTGTCACGAATCTTAAATAATATAACATGTAAGACTCTAGAACCTTTCTTACCGTAGATGACACTAAAACGATTATGTCGTTGGGCATGTCTGAACTCTGAACTAAAGCTTGTCTCTCTACTTCTGTTTTGGATTTTGTCACTCGATTCTAAATCGGTGAATGAAATGGTAAATTGAATGGAATGTGACCATTTTTTATGTAATTTGAAGTTGGATTTCGTTCCTTCATCTGTTTTGACCAATGCGTGGCCATGTTACCAGCCGAATTTTGGAGGCTTAGGAGCTGATTTAGGCGGTTCGCCATTGAATTTTACCGAATCGGACTAGGTGAAGGCTTGCCGATTGTTGAACACGTGTGGAGCTTTCCCAGAATCAACGGATTGTGCGAGACCAAGAGAGGAAATTGGGATGATTTAGCTTAATTTGTTTCAAGGCTTCGAGAGGATATTCCTTTCATGAATAGATGCATCGTTGGTGTGCGAGCTGCTGTGGTGTTTCGAGTTAAAGCATGATCAACAATTAAAGCATGATTGTTGAACTCAACGACACGCCCCGAACCTCGAGCACGCGCACATCCCACAGCGGTCGATAGAAATGCGACTTCCCAGGACACGTCGCTGACCCATTCTTTTTAATGCACATGCGGAAGCGGATAAATAATCCCCAGACAAAACTCAATTGGGATAGAAAAGCAAGATCACATTTTTCAAAACCAACCACATACTTTTTATACATATCAAACCAGTTCATTTACAGGACTAGGCTATTTACAAAAGATCTATAGAAGATCAGTCCTCAAAAACTAAGCTATCCTAAGATCAGCTAGACAGGTCCATTCGCCAGCTCTTCAGTCGGGATCGGTGAAGTCAAAAATCCTCTCAACGACCCTCACTGGTCTACCAAAAAGCTCCGGAGGATCCGCCATCTAGGGACCTGAAATATTTTCCCCAAACCGGGATGAGACTACGTCTCAGCGAGTCCTACCCTCTAAAACTCGATTAGGAAGAAAATAAGCCCCAGGGCGCTCTAGTCACACAAAGAGAATTGAGGACTTACCTCGCCTCAGTCCATTCCTGCACGTCAGCACAATTCAATTCTCAATCACATTTGATCATTCACAATGATTCAATTCAATCACATTATCTATCTTTCCATACCGTCTATCACACCAGTCGTTAATAAGACATATGCTTTCCAAAGCTGTAGCTGATAGATAATATAATAGCTCGCCAGAAGCTGCCGCAATATTTATATAGTATACTATAGCTCACCAGAAGCTGCCGCAATATTTATATATATACTATATCATAACTGCTCGCCAAAGTTATCAATTCAACAATAACCCAATCCATTCCTCAATCAAATCAATCAATAGATTTAAACTGGTCCTACCAACCAATTACGATGCCAATAACTGACACCGGGTATTTTCAAGTTAAATACCAAAACTTCTCCAATTTCACTTAATTCCACATTTTTGGAATTATTAACCACAATCATCATTTTCACTCAATTTCGCAATTACGCATACAATTGATACAAACCGATCCGACCTTCTTTGCGATCGGTGCGAAATTCTAACGACCGACCATCCGGCAAAATTTTCGAAATTATTAAATAATAAAATTTAATTCCGAAAATTAAATAATTAAATATTATATTATAATAATATAATTTAATAAAATAATATTTATAAAATTCGAAATAATTAATTAATTAAAAATAATTAATTAGGGCTTAAACTAGATCACACTAATTTAAACATACAATTAGCCCTAATTAAACATCCCTTAAACTAATCATATAACTAATCTAATTTACTTTAAAATAATCTAATCTAACCACCTAAACCTAATTAGACTAATCTAAACACCCCTTAAGCATGATTAACTTGCTAAGCAAGGTTTAGAGGATAAACTCACCGGTTTTGCACGCCGGTGAGTTCATGGCGACCACGACACCAAGGTGGTCGATAAATCCTGAAGCGGCGACACCAACGTAGGCCGGGAAGACACTGAAAACGGGCCTCGAAGTCTGGAACTTCTTGCTGTCTTTCGCTTCGATCCGGGCTGAACTGAGAGAAG
Source organism: Eucalyptus guilfoylei (assembly GCA_016097605.1). Classification (NCBI taxonomy): domain Eukaryota; kingdom Viridiplantae; phylum Streptophyta; class Magnoliopsida; order Myrtales; family Myrtaceae; genus Eucalyptus; species Eucalyptus guilfoylei. The sequence continues at coordinate 13,008,738 of CM027864.1, read as the reverse complement.
AAACCAAAGCAACTTCAACGGCGAAAAAACGGGCCGTCGGAGCTCCGGCGAGCGGGTGGTTGGCAACCGGCGGCTCCGGGGTCAAGGAAATCTTATTGGAGGTTGGTATGGGTGGAGGTAGGGTGGAAATGGGGAGAAAATGGCTAAAAACCGCGAAACGGGCGAACCGGGTGGAACCGGGCGAGTCCAGATGGTCCGGCGCGCGGCGGCTTCGGGCGGCCGTACGGGACGTCCGGAGAATCGTTCCGGCGAGCGGCGAGGTGCTCCGGAACGGGCTGGATGTCGTATTCGTGGAGATGGGTGGCTCGTTCGCTGATTCAACCGGGAAGTTAACTTTTTACTCGGATCTTTGACGAAAGGTCGGCTGGAGCAGAAACTGGAACGAGGGGAAAACAGAGGGGAAAACGGTCGACGGTTTGGACGACGACGGAGGCGCGGCTTCTGCTGGTCTTCCTTTGGTTCTTTGAAGCTCAAGATGGATAATAACAATGGAGAAAGCCTTGGATTATGGAGGAAGATGGGCTGCTGAAACAAAGGGGTCCCCAAGAGCTCTTCTAGCTTCAACACTTGTCCAATTCCCCTCTCTCTTGCCCCCACCATCCATGGCCCTCACCCTTTGCCCTTTGCAGCCACCAATCTTCCCCAACAAGCTTGGTTGAGTGTCCAAAATGTTGTGTGCCATGGGAGTTACGAATTTTGGACATTTTGTACATTGAATTCAACCAATTCTCATTCAATTCCATCCAATTGAAGTTCAATTAAATCCGTCCATGTGTCCTCAACCTTCTCATAACTTTTCCCCATCAAATGATCCAACTTGCATCCCAAAGATTCGATCAAAAACGGCCCTCTGACAATCCCGAACAAAATTGGCCTTACTTTGCTTTTCCGCCAAAATCCCGGTTTGCAGAAAAATAATCGAGGATGAGTCGATGTTCCTAAAATGAATTGTGACATGACAGAACTTTCAATTTCTGAATTCGGGTTTAAAATCACGGTTAATTTCAATCGGCGCGATTTGAGCGCGTCCTAATCTACCGGGTAGCTTTTAGAAATTTTCAGTGCAATTGACCCGTGGTTGATTATTTTCAAGCCACGACATAATCTTTGACACATTGGCGACTCTCGGTTGTCGTGAAAATCTCGAGGTTTCAAATACGGACACAGGGTACCCAAAACGACAGAAGAATCGGTCTAGTGCCGGTCGACGAGGATATTGCGATCAGGTGGAATCACCCACACTTTAATCACATATCTCAGTCGAATCGGCCTATGACTAATCTCTGTTCGATTCGATGTGTCGTAATGATCATTGCAGATTAATACGGTCGAGCAGCCGATTCATGGTCGATTCTCAAGCCTATTGCATTTAAATTCCTTAACGGCTTCACCTGATAGACTAGTTATCTCGAGAGTGATCAGCTCGGAGAATTGAACTACAAACGAGTCGATGAAAAGTCCGTTTCATTTAATTGAAAACAGAATCAGAAATTTGGGATGTCACAAAGGATTTCTTCAAAAATTCTTGATTTTTTTTTCCTGGCCAGTGTTTTATGTGGATTTAGTATTTCATTGTTTTTCTGTTGGACAGTGAGGGATAGAGCATGCATAATTGAAAATATATCCTTAAGGCTTTAATTTTTTTGAAATTAAAAAGCTACTAAAGGTATCTTTGTTCTTGGTTTTGGGCATAGATCTCCTAATTTATCTTGTTATCTCCACAAAAGCTCTATTCAATTAGCTTTGTTGGATCAGTGCAGTTCATTATATAGCTATGTGTTATCCCTAGGATATTTCTTTGATAAAACATAATTGTGGATCCATTAGAACTTACCTGTGACATCCCAAATTTCTAATTCTGCTTTCAATTAAATGAGACGGACTTTTCATCGACGCGCTTATAGTTCAATTCTTCGAGCTGATCACTCATGAGATAACTAGTCTATCAGGTGAAGCCGTTAAGGAAATTAAATGCAATAGGCTCGAGAATCTGACTATGAATCGGTTGCTCGACCGCATTAATCTACCAGGATTATTACGACACTGTCAAAATCGAACAGAGATCCGTAATAGGTCGATTCGACTGAGATATGTGATTAGAGTGTGGATGATTCCACCTGATTTCAATACCCTCGTCGACCGGCACTAAACCGATTCTTCTGTCGTTTTGGGTACCCTATGTCTGTAATTGAAACTTCAAGATTTTCACGACAACCGAGAGTCGCCAATGTGTCGAAGATTATGTCGTGGCTTGAAAATAAGCAACCACAGGTCAATTGCACTGAAAATTCCTAAAAGCTACCCGGTAGATTAGGACGCGCTCAAATCGCGCCAGATTGAAATTAACCATGATTTGAAACCTGAATTCAGAAATTGAAAGCTCTGTCATGTCACAGTTCATTTTAGGAACGTCGACTCATCTTCGGAAGATTTTTCATGCAAACCGAGTTTTCCGGCAAAATAATCAAAGTATGGTTAATTTGGTTCCGGAAATTAGTAGGCCCGCTTTTGGTCATGCTTTTGAGACTTAAGAAGGTTCTATAAACAAGAGAAGATGTGAATTAAAGTATGGTGACATTGGATTAATTTTATGAACTTCAATTTGGTTCAATTAGAAGAGAATTGAATGAAATCGATATACAAGATTTCATGCCACGGCGGAAAAAGAAATTGCAACCATTGGAATAAGGTTGTGGGAGATTGGAGATAGTGGAGTGTGACATCATCAAGTGACGTCATGGTGGGGCTTGAGTGTCTAGGATTTTGACAAATGGAGGGTGGATATTGGCTCTCAAAAGGTGGGACATCACTTCACCAATCAACTCCATCTTCAAGCTTGGCTTCTTGGAATTTGGAAAGAGGAGAGAGAGGGAGGATCCGACCGGACCAGCCTGCTCGACGCCGCCCCCTTTGCCCGCTCGTCGCCGTCGCCGGAGCCGTCGCCATCATCGTCGTCGTCTATTCGCACGCGAAGGCCCACGTGCGCCTCGCCGGCCAGCTCTCGAGCTGCTCCGCCTCTCCTCCTCCGTAGCAGCGCCCCTGGCCGTCGTCCTCCATTGTCTACTCATCCAGGCCGCCGTTCAGCCTTGTCAACTACCGTCGAAGCCAGCTCGCCACCGTTCGGTCCCCGGAGCAACTGAGGTCGCCGTTGCTCGTCGTAGCGCGCTCGTTCGCGCGAGTCGTCCCAGCCGCAAGCTCCTGTTGTTCTGCCTCTGTCCCGCCGTCCAAGAGCCTCGTCCGTCACTGCCCTGGCCGTGCTACCACTGTGAGCCGCCGCCTCAACCAGCCTGACCTCCGCCTGCTCGCTACTACTCCTCTTTCGCCATTCAGCCTCAACCGCCGCTGGTTCCAGCTGGTTTTGTCCAAGATCAGCAGCTTCTGACCAGCAAGCCTGTGAGGCTTTGAGGAGCGTTATCGGGTTCTTCCCGACCTCCGTTGGTGTCGTCGCTTCGAGGATTATCAACCGCCTTGGCGTCTGGTCGCCGTGAACTCACCGGCGCGCAAAACCGGTGAGTTTACCTTCTAATCCTTGCTTAGTGAGTTAATTATGCTTAAGGGGTGCTTAGATTATTCTAAGTATGTTTAGGTGGTTAGATTAGATTATTTAAATGTTAATTAGATTAGTTGTATGATTAGTTTAATGGTTGATTAATTAGGGCTAATTGTATGTTTAAATTAGTGTAATCTAGTTTAAGCCCTAATTAATTGTTTTTGATTATTTAATTATTTCGAATTTTACAATTATTATTTTATTAAATTATATTAATATAATTTATTATTTAATTATTTAATTTTCGGAATTAAATTTAATTATTTAATAAATTTGAAAATTTTGCGGGATGGCCAGTTGCTAGAATTTCGACCGATCGCAATAGTGCGATCAGTTTGTGCTAATTGTATGTGTAATTGTAGAATTGAGTGAAAATGATGATTATGAGTAATAATTCCAAAAGTGTGGAATTGAGTGATATTGATGAAGTTTTGGTATTTAATTTGAAAATACCCGGTGTCGGCTTTTGGCACCGTAATTGATATGTATGTCAGTTTGTATCATAGATCTGAATGAATTCTTTATCCAATTCTCTAGTTTATATATTATATTATATCAGCTACAACTTTTGCGAGCTATTATATTATCTATCAGCTACAGCTTTTGAGAGCTATTATATCAGCTACAGCTTTTGCGAGCTATTATATTATCTATCAGCTACAACTTTTGGTGAGCTACCGTCTATATATTACGGCTTGGAAAGCATATGTCATATTGATGAATGGATTGATAGACGGTATCGATAGATAGATAATATGATTGAATTGAATCGTTGGATCAATTGTTCGATTTGAGAATTGAATTGTACTAACTTGCAGGAAGGGACTGAGGCGAGGTAAGTCCTCTGTCTGTTTTGTGTGGCTAGAGTGCCCTGGGGCATATTGCCTTTCTAATCGAGTCTTAGAGGGTATGACTCGCTGAAACATTGTCTCACCCCGTTGTGGGATAACATTTTCAGGTCCCTAGATGGCGGTTCCTCCGGAACGGTTTGGTTGGCCAAAGAGTGTTAATAAGCATGTCATTGATGTCCCTACTCCCGGGGGCCAAGGAGTCTGTATCTATGAACTTGTGAGGACCATTGTCTCGGTCGATACGGGTTTACCTTAGAGAGTACCCCATCAATTCAGGGCATGGTACCGTAGCAGGTATAATGGACCCAGGGAGGGTCCTCTTCAAGATGTTGAGGTCCTAGCGTTGGTGTCCGAGGTTGCTTTTGGCGAGGGTACTGCCGACTCTCCTGATGGTGCAGCGGTGAACCCAAGTCCAAGTCTTCAAGGAACTCCGTGGTCTTTAGTTAAGGGTCTGATCGTTTAGTGGACCGTAGCCCTTCTATTTTTGCAAACCCTTGTGAATAGACTAGTATTGTAAGTGATCTAGTAAGTTATGTATAAAGTGCGTGGTTTGGTTTTGAAAATGTGATCCTGCTTTTCTATCCCAATTAAGTTTTGTCTGGGGGTTATTTATCCGCTTCCGTATGTGTAAATAAATGAATGGGTTTGCGATGCGTCCTGGGAAGTTGCATTTGTATCGACCAAAGTGGGATGTTCGCGTGCTCGAGGTTCGGGGCGTGACATTACCTACGTGGATCTTACTTCGACATTGATATTTACCTGTATTAATCATGTAGAGTTTTTCCTTTGATTAGCATAACGAGATGGCAGATGCCGAAGACATTCAGCCTCTTGGTGTTGATAATGGATTTGGCATGGTTAAGGTGAGAATATTGATGCACCGGTCCATTGCTATGGGCTTTCCTGAGTGCATGGTGGTATTTGTGCTCACCTAATAACCTGAATTTGACAGGTTGGTTTTGCTGGAGATGATGCTCCAAGGGTTGTCTTCCCCAGTATGGTTTGTCGATCAAGGCACCCCGCTGACATGGTTAGTATGGGCCACAGGGTTGCTTATGTTGGAGATGAGGCCCAATCTAAAAGGGGCATGCTTACTTTGAAGTACCCTATGGAGAGTGGAATTTCCGGCAATTGGGATGATATGGAAAAGATCTGGCATCACACTTTCTACATCGAGCTACGCGGGGCTCCCGAAGAACGTCCGATGCTCCTTATTTAAGCAACCCTCAACCCAAAAAGCAATCGGGGAGAAGATGCCACTGATCATATTTGAAACGTTTGTCCCTGATAGTGTTGTCAAAGTTAACATGAAGACACAGTGAGAGAGTTGATTTAATAAATGCAAGGTGTATAAATGGGGATGAACTTTCACATGGAAACTTAGTAAGAGAGTTGATTTAATAAATGCAAGGTGTATAGATGGGGATGAACTTTCATGTGGAAACTTATGAAGAGAGTTGATTTAATAAATGCAAGATGTATATATAGGGATGGGTTCTTCAACGCAGGTTTTTTTATTTGATTTGATTTGATTTTTCTTTTTTCTAACCACATCTCAACCTTAATAGCATACTTGACGTGTAACCTAAAGATTTATCCTTTTGAAGGTCCAAAGCGAACATGACATGAACCATAGTCGGCAAAAATCAAACAAGAAAGTTGCATCTCAGAAAAAGGCAAATGAATATAACCTCTCAACTTCCCACGTTGACCAAATTTCAGCTTTAACATGGGATTGGGACATTCGGAAGGTCCAAAGCGAACATGACATGAACCATAGTTGAGAAAAATTCTACATGAGGGTTGCAGGTCGAAAAAGACGAATGAATATAATTTCTTGAGGGTTTTCTCAGCTAATTCTCTGCTCATCTCTCCAGAACATTGATCCTCAATCACATGAATCAATTCCACCAAAGAAAAAAGAAAATCACATGAATCCACTCTCAGAAACCCCAATCCAGCATACAAAAGACCAAAAAAATGCGACTTCTGAGTTGGTCGGTTTCTCTCTTAATTTTCAACATCTACTCCGGAATAAGAAGGCCCGCTCTAAAATTACAGCAGTCAGAAAATGGTAAGTAGAGACATTCTTCGAACATGGGACGCGCTTCTTCCCCATTAAACGTCTCCCACAGGACTTATGTCCATCTAATTGTAGTGCTCATCACAGCTCTCTCTAAATAAGGTCCATTCACGAAATTTCGAGTGGAATAATGTTTTCTTTTTCTAGTGGGCTATAATATGTAGTCGGTCAACTATGCAACAAGTATTACGTAATATTTCTAGCAGATTAATGTTTTATTTTTTTTATTGGTTTTGAAGTTTCCCGTAATCATTTAAGTGGCCGCAAGTATAAATTGTTGAAATAAAATAAAATTGATTATCAAATGACGATTGCCGGATGAGAAACTTGCAAGCATTGAAGGAGCCATAAAAACTTTACGGTAGGCTACATGGATTTGAAGAATGGAAGTTATTGAAGACTTCTGTTACTTTATTGTGCGTTTTGATTGTGTTTATGTAATGAGGCTGTTTTGTTTTAGTCATTAAATTTGTGGGTTGTTATGTAATCCTTGGCGTTTGTAAACATCAATTCCTATATAAAGGGATGAAGTCATGAGTTGTAAATCAAGCCACAAGCCATAATCCACGAAGATACAAATAAGAGAAAGCATTCTCAATACAAATTTCTCCCTCAAATTTCTAGTGTTCTTATTCCAAGTTTCCAAAGTTTATTATCATTCTTTTGGTTCCAACATAAATAAGGTCCATTCTTGAAGTCTGAGGGGAAAGTTCCTGTTAACCATCTCAAACTGATTCTTGCTTCTGCCTTCTTATCTTGAACCAGGAAAACACTAAGAGAGACTGAGAGAGGGAGAGAAAATGTCAAGGACTGTGCAAGTTGCTTTCCGGGAGATTAACGAAGTGGAGAGGAGGATAGGGCGTCTCAGATCGGAGCTCGACACTATCGAGAATGCCTTTTTGCGTGATAGGCGGGTCGAGAATATCAATCACCCGAAAGCCCACATGGCAGCGAATCGAGCCAGAGTGCCGGATATTCGAGAAGACATCACCCGGGCAGCCCACATGGCAGCGACGCAAGCCAGAATGCGGAAAATTCGACAAGAGATCAACCGGGCTGAATATGAGCGTGATGCACTCACCGTAGAAGCCATTGACTAAATGGCGTAACGATCTTCTCCTCTAAAATCGAGTATACGTTTGCTTTTATGGGCGTCCGAACGTTAAGAGAAGCATAGTGGGGTCTGGGGTTTTATTGGATAAGGTTGTAAGAATGGTATACTTATGTAGTTGGAAGAATAATTGTTTCTTGGATATGGTTCTTGAACTTCAAGATTGATAATAGTGTTTTCTTGTTTCCTGGTTGTTTGGAGAATAAGAAATAAAGATATATAGAAGTGTTTCTTGGATCCCGCATTGAATATGTTTGGAGAATCTTTGTTTACAATGCTCACAGCTTTTAAACTTGTAGATTTAAAGTGTACGGGGCTGTCATACGATTGAAAATATCTTTCATCCATTTCTTTTTATATATGATTCTATATAATTCTTAAGTGTCAGATCATTTTCATAGTTGCCAGTCATTTAGTCGCAATGAGTATGATGCTGGTGAATAGGTAGGAGTAAACGAGGAAGAGAAATGGGCATGCACAAGTGGGAAAAAAAAAATACTGAAGAGAAAAGCTAGGAGAGTAAAATTCGTGAAGAAGTCCCTTAATTCTTAGATTCATCCAACATCTGCTTTTATAAATTTGTGCACTTGAGATCTTTGATGATACACACCTACGGGAGATTACATATCCTTCAATCTTCCCCAAAGAAAAGCATAATAATACCTGAGTATGTCATAGAAAAGAAATGTATACAGACGAACTTCAAGTATATGCGATTATATAATTATGTATTCTCTATTGTCTCGAAAGTCCAAATACAGTTTCGCATGAAAAATTGTCTTTGCTGGTGCGGTGGGAAAAAAATGTTGTATGATCTAATAATTAATTCATTCAACATGGAACTCACATAATTAATTAATTGTCGAGACGGCATTGGTCCACAAGCTCCGAAATCTTTTGCTAGAGCTCATTTAGGTGATTGCCCCCGTTTTTAGTCTTGACCGCCAAATCGTCCACATAACATTCAAAGATATAGTGGAGCAAAGTCCCCAGGGAGGAAAGTCATGAACGTTGCGCCCGCTTTCTTTGAACCTAAAATGTATAACTTTGTATCGGAATATTCCCCTGGGAATTGTAAAGGCCGTCGTTTCCTCTCCACCATTTGGATCCATTCTTGTATTGATTGCTGCCGGAATATCCATTCTATCCGTAGCTCGGCGATAGGCAAAAGGAATGCATCCTTTGGACTGGCATTGTTTAAGTCTATAAAGTTAACAAAACACTCTAACATTGGTCATTCTTCTTTTTCGCTGGCAAAATATTTCCAAGCCGAGCAGGGTATTCATTTCAGTAACTTTGATAAGTTAGTCGAATTCAGCTACTAGGTCCGGATGAAAAGAATTTGGTTTCTGCACGAATATTCAACTAAGATAACATCTGTTTCTCTTGTCAGCCGGTGACTAGGCATATAAAAGTAGATAACATGCACATGCACGTGCGCATAGACGTGCAGATTCCCCTCTTTTATCAACACAGGTAATAAATCCAAGATGTATAAATAAGGATGAGTTCTTCTAGTGCTCACGGAAAGGTCAAAAGCCCATATATATCCGCATTGAACAAGAATGCCTTGGATTAGAAGTACGTAGTTTTGTGAAAGTTAACATGGAAACTTGATAAGAGCGTTGATTTAATACGTGCGAGATTTATAAATACGGATGGGTCCTTCAACAGAGGTTTTTCTATTTGATTTGATTTTCCATTTTTCTAACCACTTCTTGATCCCACTCGTTTTCTTTTGTATGGCCAAGAACAGAAGTCCTTTGCCTTTGCAAGACTCCTTCAAGTCATACCCACAAGCACTGGAGACTCGTTGATTTAATTTTTTTGCTGACAACTTGTGAATTTAATTCTATGTACTGCAACTGCTATCCCTGTCCACAATTTGAATAGCTTTAATGTGGACTTTTTTTTACCTCTCCATTGAGCTAGCGATCACTAACTCAAATATAACATGGCACAAAATATCTTAAGAGCAAAATAATTAGCAACACCTAGCCACACTTCCTGAGTAGTTAAAGATTTGATCATACCCAAGTAGCTCGTGGTACAAAGTGTGACTCCTAAAATTCATTTTTCCCCGATTCAATCTCATGTGGTACTTCCTAACTAATAGAAATGTTCCCCCGCGATTTTACTCTTCACTAACGGATAATCAACACATGACTCCGTATTCCTTTTCTAGTGTCAACAAAACTTTGCTTGCCCGCCTTTGGTACGTCGTGAGTTCGAAGGGCATCGGGCGAGTATAACCTTGATTGGTGATAAGTGACGTCTTTTCCTCATATTTCAAGGCCAGTCGTATTTAGTTTTACCTGCATCTAAGGATAGTAGTTTGTTGCCGTCCGTTGAATCTACCGGTTGCTTCGTCCGGGGCAAGGCGTAGTTGCCTTTCGGACAAGCTTTATTCAAGTCCGTCAAATCAAGGCAAATTCTGCGCTTTCCACTGCTCTTCTTCAGGAGCACCACATTGGCCGACCACTCCAGATAGTTCAGTTTCCGATGAAGCTTTGCCTTCTTCAATCTTGCCACTTTGACATGAATCGCATCTTGCTGATAAGGGGCAAGTTTCTCTTTTCTTGTCCTACAAGGACTTTATCCCGTTCAACGTTCGAATGGGAGCACATTATCGTGGGCTCGGTTGCTTGCATATTTGTTGGTACCCATGCGAACAAGTCAGCATATTCAGGTACGCATTTCACGACTCGTATTCCACTTCCGAACTATCACGACCCTCCCAAAATGAATTTCGACATGGTTCACGGATCGTTAAGGGCGCACATGACAACATTTTTATTTCTCTATTTCTCTGTTTCTCTATTCCTCGGAACAAGTTTGCAACAGAAATCCGTTTGATAACACAATTTCATTTTTTCTATTTATAGAACAAATTTCTATTCCATAAATAAATTTCGAGTAGAAATCAGAAGTTAAAAATTTTTAGTTTTTCTACTTCTGGAACAGAAATGAGAAATTAAAACTTTCTTCATTGTTCACTCTCGTCATAGGCCGTCGCCCACCCACCACCCATGGGATGCCGGACACCCATCGTCGGTTGCTGGCCGCCCACCACCAACCCCCTGCCATCGGTTGCCCACCACTGAACGCCGGCCGTCGGCCATCAAACTCCAACCGCTCGTCACCTACCGTCGGCTGCCGGATGTTGGACGCTCGTTGGTCGTTGGCCGCTCTTCGCCAACCATAGGATGCTGGAGGCCCATCGTTGACCACCGGATGTCCCTTGCCGATTGCTCGCCGGTCGCCACCGGCCGCCAGATGTCCACTGTCGGACTTCGGCCGTTAGTCATTCACCGTCAGCCACTGGTCTCTGGTGGTGGACGTTGGATGCCGGACGCCAGGCATCGGACTCTGGATGATGGCCACTGAACATTAGACTCTGACCACCCACCATCGATTGTCGAACGCTAGACGCCGATTGTTGGACGTCAGACTCCGGCCACCGAATGCCGGCCGTCACCGCTCCTAGAAATAAAAATTTTATTCTCTTATCAAACGAATTTTTACTCTAGAATTAGAAATTTTGAATTGTCATCAAACACGTTTCTTTGCTTAGAAACTTGTCCATGGAATAGAAATTGATTTCTATTCCAGAAATTTTGTCATGCGCGCCATAAGTGGCCACGAATGTCTCTATGGGGAAGTGGTACTTAACTTCTCAAACCCTAATGACCGTAACTTAAATTGAAATAAAATTCATAAACTAGTCACATTTATCATAATCCACATCGAAATGACTTATGATTAAGGCCATCAAGAGTAATACAATGGAGCAATAACAACGATTCAAAGTATACTCACAAGAAAAACATGAATGAAAATGAAACACCAAGAATTCTAACTTGAATATGCTCAAAAAACGAATCACGTTTAACAATGAACCCTTCCGCGTTTATGATTTGGGTTGCAAACATGTTTAGCGAATGAACATTTTGATCAAATCAATAAGTGGTTAGTAGGCTTATGCACTTAAATTAATCAAAAAGATTGGAAGCAAAAGTTCATATATTTACCTTAAAAAAAACCAAAGGCAAGGACCGGTCTTGATGCATGGATTCATTGCCTTGCGGACACCGAACTCTCATGTTGATTCTTCAAGGTTCTCACCTTCAGCCCTAGGTGTAGCTAGGCATGTTACTGTGAGTATCTGAGTTCGTGACCGTGAGGGGCCGAGTTCAGCCGTGAGTGACTGAGTTTCGACGGAATCCAACAGTATGCAGCCGAGTTTGGATCCGAATTTACTCATGGCCTATTGCTCTTCCTTCTGCTGGATGTCCTTATGTGATTGAGTGTGTTCTCTCATGGCTGAGTAGTACTTCTATCAAGGAGTGAGCATAGTTCAGATGGGCGGTTCCTACCCTATAATCGAGAATCACCCACTAAATACTCATTCCGAAAAATTGGAATCTTGAACCGCCCATTATTTCCATGGTTTTGGCCAGTCCGATTTGGATGAGGCTCAAAGTGAGGCTCATCGGTTAGACGAGGCTCGGCCTTGCCTAGATTTAGTGAGGCCAAGCCTCGCAGTGGCCAGGCGAGCCTCCGGCAAGCTTGTTGGATCTCACCTAGCTGGTCACTAGCCATGGGAGTACCAAATGCATGAGGAATGAGGAAGGAGGAAGGAGAAGAGAAAAAGAAGAAGAAAAATGAAAAAGAGAAAAAAGAAAGAAAAATATAATAAAAATATTAAAAATTAAAAGAAAAAAAAAATTTAAGAGTCAGTATCAAACACATTTCTATTTCGGAAATAGAAATTTTGGATAATTATCAAATACCTTCACTTGCTCAGAATCTCATCCAGAGAACAAAATAAAATAAAATAAAATAAAATAAACATTTCTAAGCATAAAAATTTCATGGGAACAGAATGATTATCAAATACACCTTAAACGATAACTCTTGGCAACCCCAATTTTTAGCCCTAATTAGGGATCCCATTTACTTCTTTATAGTTTGGATAATTTCACTCTTAACAGGCTCATTTTCTTAGTGACAATCCAGATCCAGAATCAATTTTCTCAAATTCAAATGGGAGTATTTCAATTTGATAAATTTAGCTTACTTGAACATTGAAAATTCAAGCTAATGTGCTTCAATTGATGCAATTCAAGTCGACCCATTCTAAACTAGTGTTCAATTTGATCATTGGACCTCAATTTCATTTTGTTGTCTAATTTGTACCATCATGTAAATGTCGATTTGAATTCAATAGGTCACCTCAAATTCAATTGATCAGACCAATTGATATTTTATTATATCAATTGAATTCAATTGCGATCAATTTGGTGATTGGGAGTGGAAATTGCATAAATGCGCTAATTGATTAGAAAATCTAGAATTTGTGTACCCATTAAATCCAAGCGCAATTGATGCTATTCATGAGGTGATTAAGCAATTTAAGCAATTAAGGTGTTGATAAAATGTTCGATTGATTTTATTTGGGAAAATTTAAATTAGTTATTTTCAATTTAGCCCAATTCTCTTTCAATTTGACAGAACTTCCTTACAATTTGCATAGAAGTTTAAATTAGAGACTAGTTGAATCGGTTTAGACCGGTCTGAGCAGCTTCCGACAAGTTCCAGCCATTTCCCAGCCAATTTTTGGTAGCTAGCGGCCACCATGAGTTGGCCATCCTCTTTGCCAACTAACCCTTATCCCTTATGCATGAAATTACAAAAATGTCTAGAGTGTGAAATTACGAAAATGCCCTTGAATAATGAAATTACTAAAAAGCCTTGGTTAGTCAACCAATGAAGAGGCTATCTTGACCATTCATTTATTACTTTAACTTGGCTATCCAAGATGACAAGTCATCTATCCAAGTGATCACAATTAAGCCAATGAGAAGATTGCTTACTTAGCAAGACTCATTTAGAGTTTTTAGATCAAACCAAAGCCTAGGATTTCATCTAGAGGGGAGTATATAAATATTTTGCCACTAAAATTTGAAGGTGGTTTATTCTTAAACTCACACACACATACACATGCTCTCTCTCTCTCTCTCTCTCTCTCTCTCTCTCTCTCGACTAAGCGAGTGGCCAAAGCCTTACTTGCTATCCATCGGCAAACCATTGCTTTGTACCAGCAATCCACCACATGAATCTTCGGCTTGCCCCCTCATCAGTTGTAACACTCGACACTGACGTTTTTTGCTGGAGACCACGATCCAACGCCATTTCTCTTTCGGCCCAATGCTCATGCTTCACACTAGTGATTCCATCAGGCGATTCTGGATCTTCCTCCGATAGTTGATGATGGTCCATTAGTATTCCGATCCTTGTGATGCCAATCCTCAATGAGTCCTTGAAGTTTTCGTGGTCAGGACCTAGCTTAGATCTTCACAGGACCTACTCCAAATCCTTAATCTTCTTTGATTGTTCATTTTAAGCTCAATCAAACTTGTTCTCACATCTTGTTTTTGTGCAATTTATTCAAATTTTAGGAGCTATTCTCCATCCCATCATGAGGATCATTGGCAGCGGAGTAGCTCTATTGCGCTTGAGATTGATCATGCTAAAGGTAGGTGTTCCTTAGAACTCTTAAAATATGTCCGATGAAGCAAGATCCGTCCATAACGATTCAAGGATCGTTTATGAGGGTTTGGGGCTAGGACTTGCGTTAGAAATGGCTAGGGATGATGATAGAATGGCCTAAATCGATTATTTGATGTTTGATTGTTTGATTGTTGATGATTCATTGTTCTGAAAAGTTCGTATGCCTTCTAGACCAGAAAGCTTTGATTGAGGATATGAGCTATTATATGACCATATCTAATGAAAGTGTGTCCTTGACATTTGTAAAGCATGTTTTAAGCCTCGATTTCATATATTATGAGCTTCAATCGAACATCATTTACTAGATGAAACTTGCTTCGAAATATACGATAAGAATCTAGAAAAATGATAAGCTCTCCTTATTGCTCTATTTTTTTATGTACATCGGCAGTTTGTCGAATTTTTGTAATTTTTTGTAATGCGATTTTGGAGTCGATGTTTCATGAAATTTGTTCATCACATCCAGATATAGATTACATAAATTTTTTTATAAAAACTGAATGTTATTTGGTTGGCACAATCCTCCTTCAATCTTCCGTTTTTGTCTTTAGATTTTGGACTTCTAGCTTGACCTTGTTAGCGAAATCCCTTATGATGTTTTGAAGATGACAAAATAAATCAAAGGCTACTAACGTGTTTATTGGTTGAGTAATAGACTATGCAGATGATAGAACATATGAATGATATTATCAAAGTCTATGCTTGGAAGAACCAGAATACTGAACATAACACATGTCCAAAGTCTATTATGAAGATTTCCAGACTCGTGTCAAAATCAAGACCGCGACTTTAGTGTCAAAGTCTGTTCTACATCAGAAGTCTGCCAACTCTGACAAATTCCAGACTGAACGTGAATGAAGAACTAGAAGATAGACTCTATGCTGAAGCTAAAGCAGAAGACAGAGTATGCTGAAGCTAAAGCAGAAGACAGACTCTATGCTGAAGCTGAACTTATTCAGACTGTGTTCAGATCTTAAAGTTAAATCAGTTCAGAAGCAGAATATGTTCAGACCCAGATTGTAAAGTCTGCACTCAGACTCAAATTGTAAAGTCGATTGCTCTCAGACTTTATATCCAGATTCGGCAGAACGTAGCCCAATCATATAACGGCTAGTGATCTGGTTTGGATTCTACATCAAGATTGATTTGATTGACTCAATCTAATTGATTGACAATTAGATCTTGAAGACAAGAACTTTCTATATGAAGAAGCTCTACTTATGGAAACCAAGGTTCTGTTTCTATGGGCGATTGGAATCAATTTGGGATTCTGCTTTTGTCACTCAACGGCTACCAAATCTTCTAGATACAGATCTGTCCAACGGGTAGATTGGAAGACGATCCTCAAGATACTGTCCAATGGCTAGTTTGGAAGTGGAGGAGTATTTAAGGAGATGAAGGACCGATGAGCAAGTAAGAGACGGAGCGTGGAATTTATAATTCCAAAGTTTGAGCGAACTTTGATCATACACTTGTCTTTGGTGAGCTTAAACGTTTGTGATCGTGAGAGAAATACCAAAAGAGTGACTTAGTGAGATAGTGTGATCTACTACTAAGTGTTTGCACTCAAAGTTGTAATCTCTTGTTGATTGCATAGTGGAATCTAGCAAGAAGGCTGTTAGCGTGGGAGAGTGGACGTAGGCTTGGTCTAAGCCGAACCACTATAAACCTTGTGTTCTTATTCTCTTCCTTAACTCCTTTATTTTGTTCGAAATTTATTTTATTCCGCATATATTTGCCAAGGTTTAGTTTAAACACCTATTCACCCCCCTCTAGGTGTTCATACTAGCACTTTCAATTGGTATCAGAGCCAAGTGCTCGGTTTATAAAAGTGTTTTTACTTTTGAGCTAAAGATCTTCTATGACTAGTATCTTGGCACTAGGACTTATGGAAGGGCAAAGCAACATCAGGCCACCATATTTAGATGGAAATGAATACAACGTGTGGAAGAACAAAATGAAAGCATTCCTAAGATCTAGAGATCCCTTGCAATGGGATGTTGTGGAAAAAGGAATCAATCCCATTGCTGCATCTACATCAAATAAGATTGGCAAAGACAAAGAAACCAAACCCCCCGCTCCTATGTCTCGGACAGAGTTGTCCAAAAGAGAAGCGCTTGATACTAAAGCCATTTATTCTTTATATTGTGCTTTGTCTCCTATTGAATATAACATAATTTCTTCATGTGAAACAGCAAAAGAAGTTTGGAAAAGACTTCATGTTACATATGAAGGAACCGATCGTGTAAAAGAGACAAAAGTAAACTTCCTGCTCGGCAAATATGAATCATTCAAGATGAAGCAAGGAGAGTCGATTGGAGATATGTTCAGCCGTTTTACAGAAATTGTAAATGGTTTAGCATATCAAGGTCAGCAAATTTCTTCCCCAATGAAGGTCAACAAACTCTTGCGAGGTCTCTCAAAAGATTGGAACCATGTCAAGACCTCAACTGGGAAACTCGAGAGGATTATGCCACTCTCTCGTTGATGAATTGATTGGCACTCTTTAATCCTATGAAGTGGAACAAATCAACGACGAAGATTCCGAAGGTAAGAAGTCCATCGCTTTAATATCTAATGCTGATTCTGATGATACAGACTCAGAAAATGACATGGACGTTGAAGAACTTGCTTTTATGATCAAGAAATTCAAAAAGCTGAGTAGAAAAGGAAGGAAATTTGATGGAAGAAGACAATACAAGCAGAATGGGCAGAAAAGAACAATGAAAGAAGATGATGAGCATGGAAATATATGTTTGATGGCACATTCAGAATCTGAGTCTAACTTAGACACAGACTCGGAATCAGAGTCTGACTTGGACACAGACTCAGAATCCGATGAGGAAATTGAGGTAAGCCATTCAAAAATTCCTCTCAAACTTTTAAAGTATATAAATGAGCTATGCTTCAATCTCAAATCTTCTCTTAAAAGGATCTCTGAACTTAAAAAGGAAAATTCTTGGCTTAGGCAACATGATCTTTCTCAAAAAGAAAATTTTGAAATTTTGCAAAAAGATTTTCTACAAACAAAAGAAAGTCGCGATTTACTTGTCAAAGAAAATGATTCTTTGAAGAAAGAATTTTCAAATATTTCGACAAGATTTTCAAATGGTTCAAAAACATTAGAGCATATCATTTCTATACAAGTACCTTACAATAATAAGTTGGGACTTGGTTTCAATAAGGAAAGTGATTCTCTAATTGATTTTCCTAAAGTCATGAGAGACTTAGACAAATACCTCCAAAGGCATTTTACAAAAATCATTTTCAAAAAGTATTTGTAAAACCTGTTGGTGGAAATGCCTTCAAGTGTTCAAATTGTGGAGATTTGGAACACTTTGAGAAAGAATATCCAAAAGTCTGGAGATCTGTTAAGAAAGATTGGATAAAAACAGCATACTCTACTAACTCTCATGGACCCAAGAAAAAATGGGTACCAAAGAAAAGATGAGTTCTTTTTTGCAGGAAATAAAGGAAAAGAATAAATTGGTAAGGAATGTTTTTGGGCACATAATTCTCATTATGCTTGAAATTCGATATATCATTGGTTGATTAAGATTTTATAATGATCATATTTTTTGATTTGCTTTATTGAAGAAAGAATCGTGTAATTATTATTCGAGAGTTGAGATTTGATACGTGTGGTTATTTTTTTTTTGTTGATATTTTTCTTAGAGACAAATAAATTTATTTGGCTTGATTTTATACTCTCAGATTTTATCATATTTTGCCAAATAGAAATATGTTTTACGTGATATTAATTTATTATGCAAAATATTCTTTCTTAAATACTCAAGGATTTCATTCTCCCTGATTTTATTACACTATGACTAAGAGAGAATTTATTTTTCAAAATATCATTGTGCATAATATTCTTTCTTTGAATACTTTGTTATGTTGAATTTAGAAAGAATATCTGATTATGGAGATTTCATATTTTGCTCTAACAAAATGGAAGGATCCAAATTGATGGATACCAAAAAGGAAATGAGTGCATTGCAGGAAATTCAATAAGGCAAGAATGATTGCAAATCTACACAGATTTTGGTGCAATTAGAAAAGAATCTCAGGCGAAGATTGGTAATGATTTTTTTGGTATATTTCAAACATATACCATGGGTAAGAGAATATTTTTTATCATCCCGCCTTACAAATTTCTATGTGCATTTATCATAATTTTGGATGATTGTTTATTATATTGCAAACATCTTTTGTCATAAATATAAGGCATTGCAATTTTGGCACATGATAGAAATATCATCTTTCTTTTTGCGAAATGCATTAATAATAGATTTATGCTTAAGGAAATCTCTTTAATCTTGAAATATATTATTGCGTATATATGGATACTCTTGCTATATTCTTAGAAGATGTCTTATATCTAGCAAGTTTGATCTGCAAATCAAAGGAAGATATTATGTGATATTTTTTTGCAAAGATTATTATCTATTAGACAAGATTTTGCAGATGACAATAGAATGTTCCATATGAATTTTGGAAAGCTCGATCAGAAAATTGTAGAGATTCTGAACTATCTTCTGGAGGCTCAAAGATTCCCTTCCTTGTGCAAAGTTTTTGCAAATATTGTTAAGGAAATCCCTAATGTGTCGTACAAAAGGTTGAGTAGTTCTGAATTTTAATTTTATATATGCTATTCAATTTATTTATTTGAAGAAAGGGCATTATATATTATGTGGATATTATTACAGCTTATTTGTGCAAAAAGTTCGTTAAGATTATGCAGGTTGAATTGGAGAAGAGCTTGATTGAAGAAAATAATTTTTTGCCTCGAATTTCAAAATGCAAGTGATTGTTGCGGATGTTGTTGCTACAAAGGGAATAATGGAAAAATATTATGTTCAACATGCACAAGCAACAATTGTTTCTATTTGCAAATATTGTCATCATGACAGGGGGAGAAAGCGAATCCAAAAATAAAAGGAAAAGAATCGAGACCACCTCAAAAAGGCAACAAATTGAGGGGGAGCATTGATCAATTATGGAAAGATCTTTTTGAATCGATCGTGATCTTGATTATTATGGAAGGAAGGAAAGGTAAATGTGTCAGAATTTGTTAAGTTCTAAAAAATCCTGTTAGTGCATCTTTTATTACCTTTTGTCATTAATAAATCTTTTATTGATATTATCATTTTATTATGACAAAAAGGGTACGTGAATTTTATGATGCATCCGTGATTTTTATTGAATAGTTGCTGATATATATATGATCGAAGTGAGCTATATTTCATATCTTTAATATTCGATTACTTTATAAAAGCTGATTTTTTTTTCCGAAATTTTGTTTCATACAAGATATATTATCGTTTTATATTCTCTACGTGATACTATTTCCATTGTTATCGCTTTTTGATTATGAAAAAAAGGGGAAGAGAATATAAATATGCATATGTGTTGAGAGATTGATATTATTTATTGCATAATATTGAGCTGTGATTATTTTTCAATACATTGTTATGCTCAATCTATTTGCTGTCTTTTGATTCAAATCACATTTTTTGAAAATCTAATTTGATGATTGATTTATCATTATTTTAGAAAGTGTGATTACACATCTGCATATTCAGAGATTGTTTTTTCATCATCAAAAATGGGGAGATTATTAGGGAAATCCCTTATGATGTTTTGAAGATGACAAAATAAATCAAAGGCTACTAACGTGTTTATTGGTTGAGTAATAGACTATGCAGATGATAGAACATATAAATGATATTATCAAAGTCTATACTTGGAAGAACCAGAAGACTGAACGTAACACATGTCCAAAGTCTATTCTGAAGATTTCCAGACTTCTGTATCAAAATATGAAGACTGCCGGACTTTAGTGTCAAAGTCTGTTCTACATCAGAAGTCTGCCAACTCTGACAAATTCTAGACTAAACGTGAATGAAGAACCAGAAGATACACTCTATGCTGAAGCTAAAGCAGAAGACAGACTCTATGCTGAAGCTAAAGCAGAAGACGAACTCTATGCTGAAGCTGAACTTATTCAGACTGTGTTCAGACCTTAAGGCTAAATCTGTTCAGAAGTAAAATATGTTCAGACCCAGATTGTAAAGTCTATTGCACTCAGACTCAAATTGTAAAGTCGATTGCTCTAAGACTTTACATCCAGATTCAACAGAACGTAACACAAGCCCAATCATATAACGGCTAGTGATCTGGTTTGGATTCTACATCAAGATTGATTTGATTGATTAAATCTAATTGATTGAAAATTAGATCTTGAAGACAAGAACTTTCTATATGAAGAAGCTCTACTTATGGAAACCAAGATTCTGTTTGTATGGGCGATTGGAATCAATTTGGGATTCTACTTTTGTCACTCAACGGCTACCAAATCTTCTAGATACAGATCTGTCCAACGGGTAGATTGGAAGACAATCCTCAAGATACTGTCCAACGGCTAGTTTGGAAGTGGAGGAGTATTTAAGGAGATGAAGGATCGATGAGCAAGTAAGAGATGGAGCGTGGAATTTATAATTCTAAAGTTTGAGCGAACTTCGATCATACACTTGTCTTTGGTGAGCTTAAACGTTTGTGATCGTGAGAGAAATACCAAAAGAGTGACTTAGTGAGAAAGTGTGATCTACTACTAAGTGTTTGCACTCAAAGTTGAAATCTCTTGTTGATTGCACAGTGGAATCCAGCAAGAAGGCTGTTAGCATGGGAGAGTGGACGTAAGCTTGGTCTAAGCCGAACCACTATAAACCTTGTGTTCTTATTCTCTTCCTTAACTCCTTTATTTTGTTCGAAGTTAATTTTATTCCGCATATATTCGCCAAGGTTTAGTTTAAACACCTATTCACCCCCCTCTAGGTGTTCATACTAGTACTTTCAGACCTTTACTTGTTCTTTGAAGCTATGAAGGCATGAAAAGCTCAAAGGGACAGTAAGCAACATAACTGAAGTGTCTTGTAGATGCTGATTTGGGAGGTTACATCGATAGTAGGAGGTCAATCAAAGGATATGTTGTTTTCGTATTCAACGGAGCTATGAGTTGGTTAAGCAAGAGACCGAGCACGTTTTCTTTATCTACAACTATGGTAGAGTACATGGCCCTTAATCATGCTACTAAGGAAGTGATCTAACTGCACAGCTTGTGTAAAGAGCTTTGTTTTGCACATGGAGGAGGTAAAATTGGGTATCATAACTAGAGTGCTATATTCTTGGCAAAAAAAGTGGAACAAAAAACTGTAGTATTGGAGAAAATTGACACATAGGTGAATAGTGCATTGTTTTTTTTTATTTAATAAGGGAGGAAGTGCATTGTTTCATCAAGTGGGAGAATGTTCGGGTAGGCTCATGCTCCCCATCAACTCTGTGGGGACGGCACCCTCACGATGCTAGAGCGTTTTTATAATTTGAGTTCATATTTTATTGGTACTTTGGGCTGGGGCAAAAAATTGATGAAATTAGGCAATATGTACCCCTTTTCCCAAAGGAATGTACACGTCTTGCTGGACTGACTATAATGAGAGCATGCATCAGCTATGGTTATGGAGTCTTGCTTCATGCTCAATGTTGATGCTCATAATTGACTCAGTTGGCATGTGCTTGTCATGGGATGAGAGAAATATAATATTTGGAGAGAAATAGGCTATAGTCACGTGCATAAGCATGGGTGATATATAATACATATCGAACTATCACAAGCATCTCTCCCAAGTGTTATATCTTGGGCTACTAAAACATTCCCTCTACTCCATATAGATTTTTGGAGGCCTTATCATATCCCTCATCGCGATGGGTCACTTTTCTTTTTTACAGTGTTAGATGATTATACTCGTGCCACCTATGTTTTTCTTTTGCAATCAAAAGGTCAAACGTTTTCCTATCTGTCGAGTTTCTTCTCCTTGATTAAAAACCAGCTTGATAAATGTCCAAAGAATTCGTACATACAATGGTCGTGAATTTTTTACTAATAAATGCATCTCTTTTCTCTCCTCCCATGGAATTCTCCATGAAAGCTCTTGCACCTACTCTCCCAAAAAAAATGAGATTATAGAGCACAGATATTGACATCTCCTAAAAGTGGCCCCTGAGCACTCAAATATCAGGCATCTATTTACAAAGTATTTTAGGGTGATTATGTGGTCACAATAGTCTATTTAATCAATCGTAGACCAATTCGAATTCTAGAAGGACGGACTCCATTTGAAATGCTTTTCGAAAAGATGCCAGATATTAACCACTTAAGTGTTTTTGGCTGCTTGTGCTATGCCTTTAAAATTGGCCCTCGAAATAAGATGGATCCTTGTGCAATTTAGTGTATCTTTATGGGGTACTCCCATTTGCAAAAGGGTTATAGAGTTATGGATATGTTTATGGGGCGTTCCCTTGTTACTCGAGACATTATTTTTTCATGAAGATATATTTCCATTCTAGGAAATGACACCTTCATCTAAATCGCTATGCCAAAATCAAACAACAGCCAATTCTTATTAGAAGAGGATTAATTTGTGAGTTCTTAATATGTTTTCATTTCAGCAAACCCTATATCATATATTCCAGCCGATTCAAATTCTCTGAATCAAGAAATTGAATCACTTACATCATCATCTGACAAAGATGATCTGCTTGCTTCTTCAATGACACCTGCATCTTCAGTGGGATCCCCACATCCATGCCTTGATGATTCTTGCTCACTAGTTCCGAGAAAAAGGCATATTGAGCAGCCACATTTGTCCTTCAGCATGGACCACAGAGTACAAATGTCCCACATTGAATTCTACATGTACATGTAGTCCTATCTCCTTTTATGTTTCATTTAGCCGACTATCACTAGAACATATATGTTGTATTAGTCGTATACCAGAGGAACAAGAATCGTCATCTTTTGATGAAACAGTGCGTAACCCACAATGGCAAGGCCATGGAAGCTTACCTACATTCTCTCATTGAGAACCACACTTGGGATATTGTCAATCTACCTTTGCATTGAAAACCAAATCGGTTGCAAATGGGTATGCAAATTTAAGTACAACGCAAATGGCTCTGTTGAACGTAACAAGGCTCCCTTGGTTGCCAAATGATTGACTCAAAGGGAAGGTTTCGATTATCATGGGACTTTTCCAGTGGCGGCTCTTGCGTTGACAACTTACTATTATACATTGGTGAGTCTTTTAGGGCGGCGGCTCTACATTGTCATCGTGACAAACTAGTTCACACCGCACGGTAAACTTCCTGCGGCATTGATGGTGCGCTCAATGAAACCACAAATTTCGATGGTTCTTTTAGTGTCAACTATAACCCAATGGTCACCAGCTTAGGTTTCTTCGAGGACGCCAACACCGCTAATGGAGAATTCCTTCCCATGGTCGTGCCTTCAAGTTACAACTCACACTGAAAATCAATAAAAACTTAGGTTTCTCCAGAGACACCCACCTGCAGCATACCACTTGTCCTTGGTCACCCCTCGGGAATAGCTACAGCCGTCCGCCATCAAGCATAGTGTTACCGGCCACATCGTTCGTCATCCATCTGAGCCACCTTTGTCGATTCAATTTGGAAACGTAATAATCAAATTTAGGTAATAATCTTCATCTGATTTCGGTGAATATTTTATGGCCTAATTTGATTATTCAATATCTAATGTACATATTTGAGTGATAGACAAAATCCACTAGGATTTGTTTTCTAATCCACAACCGCGCAGCGATTTTTTATTATATCTATAAAGCTTTAGATGGAATAATTAAATGCGCGGTAATCTTTAAAATTGAAATTTTGATCTTTAAGATTTAAGATCAATTTTTTGATTTTATTAGCGGAATAATCAAGTTAATTAGATATTATTCTCTAAGTTGAGTTATGGATGATATCTTTGGCAATTCGTTGATATTTTGTAATTTGTGTGATTGTTTTGGTTGTCCTTAGTTGAAAATTAAAAAAGAAAAAAAGATTGCTTGTAGATTAATTAGCTCTATTCGATAACATTGCATGTCTAAGTAGATTCTATAATATCCATGATAAGATTCTAATTGAAATTAGGAATTGACACAATTTAATACTTAAATTGAATTAGATATTATCTTTATTCCAAATAGTTAATTTCCCTCATTTTTAGTTACGAATTTTAATAAAAAAAAATATATCACATGCATGTCATGTAGAGCAGTCACATATAAATCATTGCCCGTCAATAGAGTTAGGTCAGTAAATTTAAATTGCGTGTATAGTTTGTGTGTTAGGATTTTTTTTTTTTAAAGTCTCGTGTATGTTATATAAACTATTTTTGTATGTCATTGCATGCATTGCACGTAGTTTACCTGTCACGCCCCGATCCTCAGGCAAGCACACATCCCTTACTTTTGGTCGATTTTAAAAATGCGATATCCCAGGACTAATATCGCCAACCCTTTCATTTTCAATAGCACATGCGGAAGCAGTTATAAATCCCCAGACAATAAAGCAATGTGATAGAAAAGCAAGGCCCTAATTTTCATACTGAAATTCACAACTACACTTTTATACAAGCACCTCATAGTATGTAATACAATACTATTCACAGGGTTCTGATCTAACACTTTTCCACATATAATCAAGGTCCGACAAAACAGGATGGGATCTCAGTCCTCATCCGGGTCGTACTTCCCTCAGGATCCTTCTCGGATCATCTTCTTCTTCTTAATCTTCCTTCTCCTCAGGTTTCACATCAGGGTTCTCCTCCTCAGGTTCCTCCTCCTCAGGCTCCTCATTAGGGTCTTGAAATGGTTATACAATAACCATTGAGACCATGTCTCAGCGAGTTCTACCCCCTAAGACTCGATTAGTAAACCAATACACTAACTGGGCCGCCTATGCACACACGGGTCAAAGGACTTACCTTGGCCTTAGATTCCACCTGCATGTTAGCACCGTTCAATAGGCACCCAAGCAATCACATCACAGATCGATACCTCAATCAATCGACCTAGTCGATTTCATGTCATTCGGATCATTCATCGGTCAATTCAATCCAATCAATCAATTCACGACATTAGATCAAAGCAATGATCAATCGACCTAGTCGATTACATGTCATCTAGACTCTTTCTTAGTCGCCTCATCTCATTTACTCAAGTTCACTGCTGAATTACGGCTAAGCGAGCACGGCCTACACAGTCATCTCAAATACTAAATCCCAACACTGAATTACGGCTCAGCGAGCACGGCCTTCTTAAAACTTTGGCGGTAATGCTGAATTACGGCTCAGCGGGCACGGCTTACTAATTCTTCGGCGATTAATGCTGAATTGCGGCTCAGCGAGCACAACCGGTTCCAAATTCGGTGGAATGCTGAATTATGGCTCAGCGAGCACAACCTAGATTAGGTGGTAATGCTGAATTATGGCTCAGCAAGCACAACCTTTAATAGGTGGAGAATTACGGCCTCGTAGGCACAACCATACGTCGGTGGTTAATTACGGCCCCAAATAGGCACTACCTTTATTAGGTGGTCAATCTTAATCTGTGTCATAACCTCACCCGATTATTCATCTACGGCCAGAGACTTTGTCTTCCACAATCATATTCCTCATTTAAGAATTATGTCTTGACCCAATACCCTTATGATAAAATACACGGTACAAAAAAACCGTGTGTGGGGACACGGTCGGCCTTGGCCAAAATGCTATAATTTCCTTTTCATAACTCCCACATTTTCTGTAGTCCACTTAAATATTTTTGGCATTATCAACCGATGCCTGGTTATTTTTCAATTAATAACCAATGATTATCCAATTAAAGAATAATTCCCTCTTTAAAAAATAATTCAATTCAGCATGAAATAAAGCTCAATTAAATAAACGGACTGCGCCACGACAATCAGCATAAAATTCCGGTCGTCGGCTATCCCTGCCTAATTTCCGGAAAATAATTAATTAATTAAATAATTTCGAAAATTGATAAATAATTACTAAAAATCCAATTTAGGCCCGTAATGCCTGATTGGAACCTGAAACGGATCGGGAAAAAATTACGAGATGCATTCGATAAATAGAAGTACGTCTCTACTTGCTAATTACACTAATCAATCACCTAACATGCATTATTAAGTCACTAATTAAATTACTCTAAACTAATCTAACCACCTAATTGCACTTAATTAAATCTAATCAACCCTTAAGCATAATTAGCAAACTAAGAAAGCATTAATGAGTAAAACTCACTTGAGCAAAGCGAAGACCAGAACACCATGACGACGACTCGACGACGGCCAAACTTGGGCTCGCGACGACACCCACGAGCTTGGACCGGGCCTTAAATCGGCCCAACACAACCCAGCAAGGCTGAGCATTGGCCTTGGGCTTCTGCAGGGCTGCTGGTTGTGGGATTGGGCCTGCTTCTTGGGCCTAAGATGGGCTGAACTACTGAATTTGCTGGGCTTCAAGTGGGTTGGAATGTTGGGCCAACGCTTAGTTGAGTTGTGGGCTACAGTGGCTTCTTGGGCTGCTGGAGTTGATGGGCTTTGCTGGGCTGGACTACTGCAATTTTCATGCGCTAGTCGAGCAAAGAAACAAAAGGGACTTCAAACGTGGCAGCTTCGGAGGTTGGTGCCGCGGACGAAGAGCAGCTTCGGTGGACGCCTGGCAGAGGAAGAAACGTTGGTGCTACTTCGGTTTTCGTTGATGGACGAGGAGCCGCGTGGATGAAGACTTCGTGGAGAGCAGCGAAGATGGAGTCAATGTCGTGGGCGTAAGGCTGAGAACTTTAACTCAAACGTGGCAGCTTCGGTGGGATTTTGGGCAGTTTGCTGGCGTTCGGTGGACTCGGACGTGGCAAGGAGCAGCAGGCGTGAGACGAGTCGGTGGGGACGGCAAAGGAGACAGCGGATGGTGGGGCGTGGAGCAGCTTCGGTCCATGATGGGGAGGAGTTCGCTGGTTGACCGAGGGAGGTGAGGCCGCGTGGAGTGAAGCGATCGAAGGAGAGGGGTGATTGTGGTTAATGGATGTCGGGTTCTTTCAGAGGAAATCAAGGAAAAGCTGATGCAGCTATTCCAAGACGGAAGAAATAAAAGGAAAGCAGGAACAAGCCGCGTCGGGGGAGGCAGAAGTTCGAAGAAGAAGGGAGAGGGGGAATGGATGAGGGAGAGAGACGTGCGAGAATGAAGAACCGAAGGAGGGGATGGAAAATGTCAAATTAAATATCTAATCCATCATTAGCTTGCCCTAAAATTCTTCATGCATATCCATTGGTGTCCCCCAATTACTTTCTTGTTTCTAATTCCATGAATTAACAAATTCTAAAGCCAAAAGTTGTTGCCCTTTGTAATGCTCCGAATTTCACTCCAATTCTCTTAAATTTCTTCACCGATTCTCCAAACCGAGGTCTGATTTCCCTGAAGAAAAATCCCAAACAATTTTTTTATAAATCCCCGACACTCAAAAGCTCGACTTAAAAGTCCAAATTCCCTTTAATTTGGCTCGTACGAATTTCCACTAATTTTTCCGCGACGTCCGAACGATTTTCCGTAAAAATCTCGAAATCCCTCAACATTTTTCAGAGGATGAGTCGATGTTTCTAAAATAGCTTGTGACACCACAGAATTTTCAATTTTTGAAATCGAGTTCGAATTCACGATTAATTTCCATTCGACGCGTTTTTAGCGTGACCTAGGCTACTGGATAACTTTCAGAAATTTTTAGTGCAAATGACCCGTGGTTGATTTTCTTCGAGTCACAATGAACCCACTCGACACATTGGCGACTCTCGGTTGTTGTGAAAATCTCGAGAATTCAAATATAGACACAGGGTACCAAAACAATAAGAAAATCAGTCTAGCGTCGGTCGACGAGAATTTTCTAATTCAGTGGTGTCACCCACGATTAGCCACACATCTTAGTCGAACCGTCTTATCTCTGATCTCTAATCGATTTTATACTGTGCCGTAATGGCCTCTAACAATGAGCACGGTTGAGAAGCCGATTCTTGGTCGAATTCTCAAGGCTATTTGCCTTAAAATCCATAATGGTTTCCCCAGATAGTCTAGTTATCTCGAGAGTGATCAGCTCTGAGAACAGCACTATAGGCGCGTCAATGAAATGCCCGATTTATTCAGTAGAAAACAGGGTTAAAAATCTGGGATGTCACATTACCTTTCATTTAAATAAGTGAATATCATGTGCATGTCAGGTATAATAGTTACGTATTAATGATTGTTCATCATTAGAATTAGGTCATTAAATTAAAATCGGGTGTCATATAGTTTGCATGTTAATTGAAAGTCACATGTCATGTTAATATAAACTATTTTTGTACATTGTGTAGCTTAGCCTTCATTTAAATAAGAGAAAATCCTTAAAAAAAAAACATTGAGTGAACATGTGTTTCTAATTAGTATTTGTTGCAAATGCTTGCGTTGCATCAAGGTAAGTATTTACTCCCTACATTTGCAATTTATTGGATGCCATGCTTTATTTAGTGTTTAATAATAGTTGCGCACCCGCATGATTATTCACATGTTAAATGATAGAGTTAAAATCAACTCAGACTGCTGCAAAATATTTTTAAAAATATATGAGAAAACGTATCGAAAGAGCATTAGAGTAATCAAGCGTAATTAAGTCCCTAAATTTATTCAATCTTTGGTTTGTAGTAGTAAGGTATTTGTCACAATACTTTACTTTGGTATCAAATCGACCCATCATAAATTGATTAGTGGTGACTTCTATATAAAAAATCATTTCAATGTTAATAACTTGAACTCTAAGTCGCGAATTGATAAGGGTTTAGGAGAGCTTGAGTTAAGTGATCGATTTTTCAGAATTTTTGCACTTAAGTGAGCAAGAAGAAACTAGTAACACTCCAGTGAGCTCTTGCTGTACTTATCCCCCAACACAAGGTTAACTCTTTTCCTCTCTTAGATTTCAACTTAAAAATTAAGAAAATTCTACAGTGATGGGCTCAAGTAACAACACGCACAAATGTTTGTATCTCCAAATCACGTAAGGGTATTAAACCCGATTAGGGGCCCAGCATATGGGCTTAGACAAGGGCATAAAGTGAGAAATCTCGTCACGGCTTGACTAGGCAACGCAAATCTCTCATGACATTCACAGTGTTGAGTGGGTCAAAGACATTTGTTCATATCCAACTTTCCCTAAAAACTTTTAGAATCTCAACGGTTTTCTGCTGAGTAGCTTAAAGATGATAGAGTTGGCGCCGGTTTAGCAAGAACAGAAGTCCCGATGATACCTTGGTGAAAAATGGAGATCAAAAAGCACCAAGAAGAATACTTTTTATTGACCAGAAACTCCAACTTTGGATGGAAACTTTGGAGCGTGAGGTTTTCATGTTAAGTAGGGGTGAAAGACGTGATATTTTTGGTGCGAGTTTAGCAAAGAGTTTTAGACGCCTCGATGAAAATTGAAGGTTAGTGAACACCCAGAAGTCAACGCCTTGGACTTATTTATTTGGGAAAGGGTGAGGAAATTGATGATGTCTGGTTTTTTGGGAGATTGTCGAGCACCACTTCATCTTAAGGGAACTTAAATATCAATGCGAAGGTGGACAAAATGTGTGTAGGAGCCCGTGTTCAAGGATCGGAAATCGAAAGACTAACATAAAACCCTCGAATTAAACATTCCAAACACAACCCAATTGCTTCCAAGTTTTGAAAAGATCAAACAATGCGATAATATATGGGTCGGGAGTAAAAGCTATAGACTAATAACCGGACCTCTCGCGGCCTTTCTAAGTGTACCCACTGTTATCTTGTCATATTATATCGGTAGGGTCCTCCGGACATTCGCATATGTTGGTGCCATAATACTGCTCTATGTCTCTAAGAATCTGGATCTCTTTGTCTTTGACAAAATTTACCACAACACCCTGCAAAAGCAGACACGGATTGGCATTTGTAAATTGCAACGTCGATGAGATTTGTCGTTATACCCACGGCAAGAACAAAAAACTGAAAATAGGATTGCCGTTGCCTCCACTTCAAGGTTCAGAATAGTTACCTTCCGCCCAAAACGGCCTACTCGACCGGCCCAATGGACGTACAGCTCTCTGCTGTTGGGAAGATCATAGTTGACAACGAGACAAACCTACAGAGTGTATTGAGAATGATTCAGTCGTCCACTTGCACAACTAAATGGTCGTGGTGCAACAAGGAAATAAGAAAATTTGGCCTTCCGTAAAAGCAAGCATCCAACGTACGAATGAGTTGATGCACACGGCAGACAAAAACGGTAGAATGTCATCATCTGCATTATTGCGAAGTTAGTTTTCAGGACTAACCTGCCCAACATCAATCCCTCGAGCCCACACATCGGTGGTGATCATCAACCGAGTCGCCCCAGATCGAAATCCAGCCATTACTGCATCTCTCTCCTTTTGAGGCATTTCCCCGTGCATGAAAGACACAGTGAAGTTAGAATCACGCATCTTTTCAGCAAGCCACTCCACCGGCTCTACAAATATAAGGAAGAAATGAAGAGACACAGCACAAAATATAGATCAAAGAGAAACAGAGCAGCAGAGGTCTTCACAATCTCTAAGTCATCGAGATGTTTATGTTCCACCTCAAGTGTGGAACCCAACGTGGTTGAGGTCGTACCTTCTGCTTAGTGTTGCAGAATACAACTCCTTGGCTTATGGGGCAGTTGTCGTATAGATCGCACAGAGTGTCAAATTTCCAGTCTTCTCTTTCCACTGGCACCATGTATTGGTCGACGCGCTGTAACCATACGAAGAAAAGGAAGGATGGCGTCAGAAGAATCTCATGATCCCTAGCTGCCATCAAATGCAACAAACCCAATGTAGCTCACCTCCAGCATCAACTCATCACGCTTCACAACAATCCTTACGGGATCGGTCATGAATCTTCCTGTCATCTCTAATATCTCAGTGGGGAGGGTCGCTGAAACTAAGGCAACTTGCAGAGAATGCCACTCATGCATTAGCCAGTTGCGTACATGAACGTGTAAGAGTGACTCCCTATAACCCGATTTAATTTAGAACGAAGCAAATCATAGCAATGTGCTGAAAATTACAAAGTGCGCTTTATGGGGAGAGAAGCATGTCTCGTCGTGGCAAAAAATCCGCTACTCATCAGACAAGACGAGGAAAAAAGCAAGTGTCCTATTCATAGTAGAAGTGTGAAGCCAAAAGACGACCGTTTTATTCACCTCGTACATGCTCTAATGTCCAAATCATGTAGAAATTAAGGAGCAGAAAGGAGGAAAGAAAATTCCAGATCTCCCATATAAAACTTAGACGCTTCATCTCGCAGCATGTTGACTAAAGCAGAAAGACCTTTTGGAAATTCTAAGAATCAGCTGAGGTGGAGAAGGGATGACTATCTAGATTGATGATGATCGAAAAGTGAAGAGCATTCCATTGCCAATCATGAAAGAGAAAGCTGAAATTGGATCCCACCCTTTCTTCGATTGGACTTAAAAAGAAGTAATGGCATTCGGTTTTTATTAGGATAACGCAATGGAATTAGGCCAAGGGGTGAGAATACTAGGGAACATTACTGGGGTTATTGCGTAAAAGAAGTCATCTTTACTACCACTACATTGATTCAACATGAAGGACAGGCAACCTAAATATCCGGAGGAAGGAATCTGTAAACATCGTAGATTTGATCCTTAAATCCTAGGCTCAGCAACTCATCAGCTTCGTCCTGGCAAAAATATAGGTAAGTGAATAGAGAGAACTTGTTTTGCAGAAAGCAGAAGGAAACCTAACAGGATCCAGAGTCGAAGGAGGTGATGCAGTGCACTCACAAGGACTAGGAGTTTGATGGCTCTGGTGCGAAGAGTTCTCCTCTTTATCATGTCGAGCACCCTGCCCGGAGTTCCGGACACAACATGAACTCCGTGCTCCAATTTCCGGATATCTTCACCCATGCTCTTGCCTCCAACGCATTCATGGGCTAGCACGTTCCTGTAATAACCAATAGCCAGCACAACTCTCTCCGTCTGACTCGCCAAATCCCTCGTAGGTGACAAAATCAGCACTTGCACACTGAACAGAACATGAAGGAAGCAAATTAGCTAAGACAAAATCGATGGCTACAAGGCAGCAACCAAATTCAAATTGCAACTTTTAGAGAGCCAAATAAACAAGGGTAGCTTGAAAAATCAACAAAACACAAGCAACAGAGTCACGGATACTTAATAATAGGAGCTTGTTGACGAGTGCATCCAGGATATTTCCTACACAAATAAGCAAACCCACATTGCAGTTTCAATTAAACTAATGCTCCTGCTATATAGAATCAATAATGTAAGAATAAAACTATTCGTTTTCCTTGATAATGAAGAAAACCTTTCATGCCTTGCAAGTGCCTAAAATACTCAGTTAAGAGGACCCACTTAAACATTCTGATATAATATACATATATAACCTGAAGAAGTGCATAAACTAAGGCTTGAACTTCTTTCAGGGCCATCCGAGGGGTGATGGTAAAACTAAAAGCCAACATCCCTCTGCCTCAACATCAGAACATCTCAAATTCTTTAGTTAACGAGGCCGAAAATAAAAAAATTCTTCCTGTCAGAGCGATCGAATTTCGTTACGCTAGAAATTCGAGAGAGAGAAAGAGAGAGAGAGAGAGAGAGAGAGAGAGAGAGAGGGTTTGCCGATTATTTATTTATTTATTATTAATCCGTGGTGTCATAGTTTGAGCTCTATAATGTTAATGACTCATCTCACCCTCCCAAGCAAAACCCAAAACATGCCTCAACCTAATTCCACAAGAAAATCGATAGTAAAAGAAGGGTCTCCGCTCACGAAGAGGACCGCGTACTCTCTTCCGGAGGTGTCCACGATCTGGCAAGACGCGAGGGCAAAGGTGGAGGTCTTGCCCGTGCCGGATTGCGCCTGAGCGATCACGTCTCGGCCTCGGACGATTGGCACCACCGCTCGCTGTTGAATCACCGAGGGCTTGTCGAACCCGTGGCCGTAGATCCCACGGAGGACATCGTCGCTCAGGCCCATGCGGTCGAAGCTCGACACGGCCTCCATGCCTGGCGCCATCTCGAATGCCGCTGCCGGCGGGCGCGATCGGGTCGCCGGAACTGGCCTTGCCATCAAGGACGTCGCCAACACCGAATCCGAAGAGATGAGGAAAGGGCAAGAGAGCAGTCTCGTCTCTCTCTGGAATTGATGAGTGAGCGGGAGTGTGGAAGTGCTTGTCTCAAACAGGGCCAAATGCACTTTCTGTCAAATTAGGACATCAAGGATTATGTCAATCTCAAATCAGGATACCATCTGTCTAAAGTACCCTGATTTTATCAAACAATATCATGAAATGAACATCGTCTTAAAAAAAAAAAAATCTGAAGTGACGATATCAAGTTAATTCAAAAAAATTACTTTGATCTTGGACATTTACATTTAAAAATCGCATACGATTTTGCACCTTGATTTTGGATTTTCTAAATTTTGAAAATATCTTTGACTGAGAAAAGCTAAAATAAAAAAATCGAGTCACTTCAAAACAGTTAAAATTATGGGTATTGCAAATTTTTCCAAAATGACTTTATTCAAAAATAAACTAGACACTTGTTACCATATTAGAAAAATTTTAATTTCATTCCATCGTGTTATGTGTGATTGTTATCTCTAAAAATTAAGATTTTCTTTATTAGTACCATAAAAAGCCCCAATCTAATTTTTGACTATTAAACTAATTTTTTTAGCATCAAAAACTCTTATTCAGTGCATCTATGATAAATTTACCATCCGTTAATATTTACTAAATTATATCAATACTGTAAAAGGTACAAAATATTGTACATATGACAAACAAAGGGTAAAACCCTAAATTGCTAACTCATCAACTACCATGTCTTGTCTAATTCGGTAATTTGACCATAGAATTTAAAAGAAATTAGTGGAGGCTAAAATTGTCACATGTGTATTAATTTCGAGGTTTTCTATGGTAAAAAAAATTAGTTTAGTTTAAATTTGTCACATGCGTATGGGTTT
The DNA here is from genome assembly GCA_016097605.1 of Eucalyptus guilfoylei. Classification (NCBI taxonomy): domain Eukaryota; kingdom Viridiplantae; phylum Streptophyta; class Magnoliopsida; order Myrtales; family Myrtaceae; genus Eucalyptus; species Eucalyptus guilfoylei. The sequence continues at coordinate 12,974,626 of CM027864.1, read as the reverse complement.
GAGATTTTTCATGACATTAATCCTATTTCTTTTCGGTCAAGACCTTGAAAATCAAATTATGCAAAATGACAGCATGGGAAATTACATGTTTTTGACCTTGAGATCTCATCGCTGGGCCTTTCACTTATAATCCTAATTTCCAACGAAAATTTTGATAATTTCATCAAATTTCAATTCAAAATATGCCCAAAATTTGTTGAGTTAGCATTAATAATAGACGTGCCCAATGTATGAACTGCTAAAGTGAATTTCACTATTGATCTTGTACTTTAAATGTTTTGCTTGGATTCTAAATGCGTGTTAATGATCTAGCTAATTAGATTGATATGTTTTGGTGATTTTATTATGATTATTTAAGCATAAGTTGGAATGGTTGTACGAAAAAAAAAAAAAAAACCTTTTCTTAGGTCAATTTAAGCACTTGAAAATGTACTATAAAAAAATCAAAAGTTATTTCTTTCATTATTTAAATTTCATTAATATTGTCTCGCAAAATGAAATGAGTATGAAAATATGTAGAAATAAGCATATTGGGGGTCTTAAAACTTATTGTGAAAGTGCAATCGAGTCATAAAACCTTCAAGAAGTGCAATTAAGTCGTAAGACTCACCGTGAAAGTGCGGTCGAAACATAAAACTTACAAAAAGTGCAATCGATTTATAAGCTTGTCAAATTGGTCGAGTTGAGTCCTTTCATTAGCTGTATTTTTTGAAAAATTTATGACTCAATTGCATTTTCATGACAAATTTTAGAATTTGATTATACTTTTTGAAAGTTTTATGATTTGATTATACATTTGTGACAAATTTTAAAACTTGATTACACTTTTTGAAACTTTTAAAATGTAATTACACTTTCTTGATAAGTTTAAAAAACTCCAATATACATATCCCAGATATTTATTAATATAATCACAACGGGAATTATTTAATTCTTACTATTCTCTGTCGAAATTTTTGTCTGAGTAGTTTCCTTCTATTCAACTTCACATTTTTGTTTGAATGTCAATCTTATGTTTCCTATATTCTCAGTTTATTGATATGTTTTTATCATTTTATTACAATTATCTAAGCATCATTTGGAATGGTTGTATGAAAAGCAAACCTTCTCTTAAGTCAATTTAACCACTTGAAAATGTACTATAAAAACTCCAAAGTTATTTCTTTCATTATTTAAATATGGTTAATTTTGTCTCGCCATATGAAATGAGTATGAAAATATGTAGAAATAAGTGTATTGGGGTCCTAAAACTCATCGCGAAAATACAATCGAGTCATAACAAGAAATGCAATTAAGTCTTAAAACTTACCATGAAAGTACAATCCAAGCCTAAAATTTTGAAAAGTGCAATCAAGTTATGAAGCTTGTCAAATTGGTCAAATGGAATTCTTTCGTTAGCTGTACTTTTTGAAAATTTTATGACTAGATTGTATTTTGTGACAAATTTTAAAACTTGATTACATTTTTTGAAAAATTTACAACTTGATTATACATTATGTGGCACCCTCGACGAACCCCCGATCCGATAGGGCCACCCACAGTACTTGTCACTTATCCTACTACAAGCCAGTCCTTGAAGCTTTTTAATTAAAGTGAAACCATAGTTCATAGGGGTTGATCAATAAAATTCTTCTCCCCCTTTTTCTTTTATAAAGGTCCCAGCGCAGCTCATCAACGGAAGCATAAACGAGTCTCACCATTTCTTACTCCAATAACAATAATGCTATGCACACCAACTATTTACCATATAAAACAATAAAGCCGAGTCGCTTTTATTTATATTTTCACGATGGACATCTCGGGTCGGTACAGCAAAATGCCAAGATTTTTAACTATACTTGGCTATAACTCAAAAAAGAACTCGACCCTACATCAAACATGTACACCCCTCCATCAACAAGCGTCGGCTATCCCCAAAAAGTGTCAGCTCCCTCAAGTCATACGCGCCATCACACCCAACCCGATGCATCGGGCGTCAGCGGCGGCGGCATCCCTAGCATCACTCCACCACGCCGGACATGAACAGACAAAAACTTCTGGATAACCAGGCCATCAACAAGACCCACATCGTACATCACTAAGACACGGACTCGGACATATACCAGACCAGGTATACTAACACAAGAATGCTCCGTCCACCTCGACATCAAAGGGCAATCCATAATAAGTACCACGCGCGACTGGGAGCAAAGGCATCTTTCTAATCTGAAATGTTAATCCCCAAAAGGGGTGAGTACAACCACTAAGCAGTAAAGATCCACCAAACTACACAATACATCAAACAGAATAATTAAGGTATCATGAATAAATCACATATCATTCATGCATTCAAGCACACCTTACCTTGCAGCCATGCATATATCACCATACAACGTGCATATACCACCATGCACTTATACATGTATCATCGAGCAGCCAAACATATATCACCATGATTCGTATCATCCATGTTATCAAGCATACATCCATGCACATGATTCAATTCTCGATCTTTGTCTTTCAATTAGATCACATCATCATTTTTTTTTCTTTCTAGGGACCAATGTTTGCATCCCACAATTTTATTGCTCACATCCAACCTGGCATCGCGAGGAACCTCCGGTACACACCTCCGGGCATCCGGCACACACACTCTGGGCATCTCGTACCCCAACTAGCATCACGAGGTATCCCCCCGGCACACACCTCCGAGGCTTCCGGCACACACCTCCGGGCATCTCGAAACTCCCGAGGCATCGTCAGCTCACACCTCCAATGGTCTTGTTATTATCTCAATTTATATTCACATATTTATCTCAATTTCAACATGGCATTTGATGCAACAATATCAAGCAAGGGTCTCAACCAGCTTTAATGTCATATAACATGCCATATGTCACTACATATGCAGCATAATCAACCACTCAAGAAATTATATCACATGGAGAAATTTCATTTTTTTTTTTTTTTGAAAATGCAGCAAATTTTCGGATAAAAACAGATTGCACTCCTTTGGGCATAATTCTTGAAAAATTAGTAAACAGCCTTAATAAATTCTGAAAATTTGACATGTTCTGTACAAGATCTAGAGGAAAATATTCCGTGAAGAACACCATATCAAAAGAACATCATACGAATCAGTACAGTCCACGCATCACAGTCTTTATAATTTCGGAATATTTCCATACACAGTTTCATTCACAATTTCGGTAAAAATCCTAAATCAGCCCCAAAAATTCTGAAATTTTTATATGTTATAGAAGAAATCCAGAAGTAAATATGTCATGAAGAACTCAAAACCAGATTTGTGATATATTAAAAACTATAATAACCATAGCCGTCCATAACCCTCGGCACAGAATTCCAGTTCTAACCGTTTGGGATATAGATTGTTTCACCAACCTAAACTCATCCATTTCCTCTAAAATTTTAGTATGTTATTCCTTAACATGTCATATTCAAATTTCATTCATAACACGAGATCAAATTTCAACCGGAGAAGTTTATAAAATTCACAGAATCACACTAGGTCAGCATTACGATTTCCAGATCTGACTTCTTCAAAGAAAAATAGTTTCACCAGTCTATAATTGTTCATCTCTTCTGAAATTTTGATATGTTACTCTCCAAGAATTTCTCTACAATTTTCATCCAGAGGTCGAAATGAAATTCCAACTGAAAAGTTGCATGCAGCTCACAAATTCATCAAAGGTCGGACTGCCTTTCTAGAAAACAAAATGCAAGGCTACCATGTTTTTCCCTAGAGCTTCGAATTTCTTCACTTCTACCACAACCAAAGCTTATCATCCCTTATAACACATATCACAGCAAGCAAACGGTAGGGCAAGGCGGCTCGACGGTGGGACTCGGCAGCACGCACGGCAGCGAACGGCTTCCCTCTTCCTTTCTCTCTTCCTCTCTTCCTCTCTTTCTCTCCTTCTCTTGCATGACAGCTCTCTCTCTCTCTCTCTCTCTCTCTCTCCCTCGGTCGATCACTCTTCCCCCTCATCAAACCGGTTCTCCATTTTTTTCTTCCCTTCAATGATTTGCAATCATTTGATTTTGCATGCAAATGCCATTTGGCCAAACCCCTTAGCCACTTGGCATTTCTCCCATGCAAGATGATGGGCTTGATGGGCCGGCCTCTCCCTCCATCCGGTCGACAGCAGCCCCTTCCCTTTGGGCTTCGCGGGCCAGGCCCTAATGGCGAACGGTGGGGTCTTGTCTTGGGCCTAAAATCCAACCCACTCTTCTCTAATTTTTTTCATTTAATCATCACCTAATTACCCATCATATAATTACCTAATTACACTTATTCACTTGGCCATAAAGCTTGCAACATAAATAAATAAAAAATCAAATCCATAAGGTGCATAGCCAAGAACAAAATTCTCATTATCAAATTATCCTATAGTACCAACTTTGATAACCCAAGAACATAAGATATCTTTCCATTAAAGTGCTCGGCTTTAATCTATTACAATTTTTCGGTCTAGAGGCCACAACATACTTCAACGACACAACCATTCACTTTTCCATAGGTCGTAATGCCTTCAGAAATTGCCATGGAATTTTTGGGATGCCACACATTAGTGATAAGTTTTAAGACTTGATTGCACTTTTTGAAAGTTTTAAAATGTAATTACACTTTCTGGACAAGTTTAAAAATTATCAACATACTTATCCCAAATATGTTTTAATACAATCCTAGCGAGAATTATTTAATTCTTACTATTCTCTGTTGAAAGTTTTGTCGGAGTATTTTCCTTTTATTCAGCTTCATATTTTTGTTTGAATATCAATCTTATGTTTTCTATAGTCTAAGTTGATTGATATGTTTGGTGATTTTATTACAATTATCTAATCATCAGTTGGGATGGTTGTACGAAAAATAAACCTTTTCTTAAGTCAATTTAACCACTTGGAAATGTACTATAAAAACTCCAAAGTTATTTCCTTTATTATTTAAATATCGTTAATTTTGTCTCACAATATGAAATGAGTATGGAAATATGTAGAAATAAAGATATTGGGGCTCCTAAAACTTATCGCAAAAAGTATAATCAAGTCATAAAATTTTTAAAAAGTGCAATAAAATCATAAAACTTAATGCGAAAGTGCAATCGAGGCATAAAACTTTCAAAAAATACAATCAAGTTATAAAACTTGTCAAATTAGTTGAATCGAATCCTTTCGTTAACTGCACTTTTTGAAAATTTTATGACTCGGTTGCATTTTTGTGAATGATTTTAGAACTTGATTACACTTTTGGAAAGTTTTACAACTTGATTGTACATTCTTGATAAGTTTTAAGACTTAATTGCACTTTTTGAAAGTTTTAAAACATAATTGTACTTTCTTGACAAGTTTAAAAATTTTCAATGTACTTATCCCAGATATATATTAATACAATTCTAGCGGACTTATTTAATTCTTCCTATTCTCAGTGAAAGTTTTGTTTGACTATTTTCTTTTTATTCAGCTTCACATTTTGTTTGAATATCAATGTTGTGTTTCCTCTATTGGGTTGAGTCTTTATTTTTTCTGCTCTAGAAATTTGTCATTGGACATGTACACTTTTCTAAGAAGGCTGCCTATAAAATATATACTATATTTTTTTCCATTAACTTTCGCTTTGCAATAAATTGAAAACCTAAGATAACACACGAATAAATGGTATACTGTCACGAATCTTAAATAATATAACACGTAAGACTCTAGAACCTTTCTTACTGTGGATGACACTAAAACAATTACGTCGTTGGGTGTGTCTAAACTCTGAACTAAAGTTTGTCTCTCTGCATCTGTTTTTGACTTTGTCACTCGATTCTGAATCGGAGAATGAAATGGTAAATTGAATGGAATGCGACCATTTGTTTTTTTTTCTAATTTGAAGTTGGATTTCGTTCCTTCGTCTGTTTTGACCAATGCGCGGCCATGTTACCTATCACGCCCCGATCCTCGAACGCGTGCCCACCCCTCTCCTAGTCGATTTATTTGCGACGTCCCAGGAATGTCGCCGACCCATTCATTTATATACGCATGCGGAAGCATAATTAAATCCCCAGACAATCAAACAATGAGATATAAAAGTATGCCATATTTTTCACATTTGAAAACCACAACCGTACCTCCTACACAAGCAAACTATATAGTATAAGACAATACTATTCACAAGTACGATCTACTATACATCCGATCACAACTTATAGTTTGCAAAACAAGAGTGAGGTTTCAGTCCTCCACTCAGTCTTCATCTGGATTCTCCTCTTGCTTCACAATCTTTCCTCCTTCCACGTTCCCGCTGGAATCTATCGTAGGATACTCGGATGGTCTGGGCCTTCAAGGATGGGAGTCACCGGGTCAATCACCTCTCCACCTCTGGGTTCTGCAATGCCCTCTCCATACACTACTTCCAAAGCATACCTAGGCACCTCAAATTCCGGTATCGGGCCCTCTCTTCGCCCATCACTATAATAGCGATACCATGCTCAATATTGATGGGGCATCCTTTGGGTTCTACCCACATCCACCCAGATGATGGATTTCATCATTACGTACTTCAGTCCTTCGGCATGCCCAGGCATCGGCATGTGGAACTTCTCCTCGGTGATTTCCTTCGGTAACCCAAAACACATGGGAGGAGATAGGGGTGTTGCCATCTACAGGCCTGAAATGGTTATTCAATAACCAATGAGACTCGATTAGTAAACCAATATGCTAACCGGGCTACCTATGCACACACGGGTCAGAGGACTTACCTTAGCCTCATATTCCACCTGCAAATCAGCACAGTTCAATAGGCACCCAAGCAATCACATCACAAATCGATATCTTGATCAATCGAGCTAGTCAATTACATGTCAGCCAAACCATTCACCGGTCATTTCAATTCAATTAATCAATTCACAACATCAAATCAAAGCAATGATCAATCAACCTAGTTGATTACATGTTAGTTAGACCATTTCTAAATCATTTCCAATCACCAAATCCCATGTACTCTCTCGGGAGCTGTTTTCGCCAAATGACGTATGCAATGGACAGCACTCGTGCGTTCTTTATGGTGCCGTTTTCACCAGTGATATCCTTAATCACCGAACCACGTATGTCCATAATGATGCATGTAATATACAGCACTCGTGCGTTCTTTAAGGTGCCGTTTTCATCAGTAATTTCCTTATCACCGAACCACGTATGTCTATATTGATGTAGGTAATAGACAGCACTCGTGCATTATTTAAGGCGCCGTTTTCACCAGTGATTTCCTTATCACCGAACCACATATATCTATACCCTCGTACCTGATCGGTCTCAGCCAAGAGTATTCTTAGTTCGTTCTCACGATTTCCTCCAGTTTACCACTCATCCAAGCATTATTAATGCTAAAAACAACATACTCAGCCATCTACTAATGAATCATTCAATTCCATTCAATTTAGATTAAATTCCTAAAATACCACAATTAATTCAATTCCACGTAACGTAGAGCTCAAATAAATAAACGGATTGCACCACAATGATTAGCATAAAATTCCGGTCGTTGGCTATCCCAAGATACATTCAATAAATACTATAGGATATTCTCTAGCTAAGTACACTAACCACCTAGCTAATATGCAATGCAATTAACTAATAATCACTAATCTATTCTAATCTAATCACCTAAACATGCTTAATTAACACTAATCAACCTTAAGCATAATTAGCAAACTAAGCAATGATTAGTGAACTAAACTCACCCGTTTAACGATCCGCTTGGATCGAAACGTCGGGAACGCCGCGGGGGATGTTAAACTCCAAAGCGGGCCTCGGGTTCGGGGTCTGCAAGCACCTCAAAACGGCCTCTAAAGATGCTGAAAAACCCACAAATTTGCTTGCTGGTCGCTGCTGGAAAAGGAGGGAAAACGGCTTGGTTAAGGCAGTGGTTTCTCAGGAAAGATAGAATAGGCCTAACCGGGCTCCGAGGTGGACTCACGGGCTTCAAACAAGCTCAAGATAGCCCCGGCTGAGCTGCAATGGATCCCAAACAGCAGCTGTGTCGCGTGAGAGGCGAGGCAAAGGGGCAGTGTGCGCGGGCGATGGCGCGCGAACCGGCGACGGCGAGGCGGCGATCTAGTGTGGAGTGGCTGCAGCTTCTTCCTTGCTGCTGGTGGGTGGTGAAAATGGAGGGGAAATGGTGGGGTGGTCAGCCAAGAGGGTGAGAGAGAGAGGATAAGAGTGAGGGGGATGGAAGGCTCCACCAAGCCAATTTTTCCACACTTGGCCTCCAAGTTTCATTCTTGTCCATGTAATATCCCTTAGCCTTCATTAGGCCACCAATGCACTCCCCCACAACTCTCAAATGGTCCATTTGGCTAGGGGGGATGGGGAGTTACGAATTTTGGCCTAACTCCTCTCAATTGGACACTTCATCTCTCTAGATTTAATCTCACATGGTTTCAATTGATTCAATTGGTACTCAAATGCTTCAATTGATATTTTTCCTCACCCGTGAATTCACCTTGCATCTCAAATTTACAACCAAAAATAATCCCCGGCCTTAATTGCATAAAAACGGTCCTAAACCAACTTTTTTTCTCAAAAAGTCTTGATTGTCAGAAAAATCTTCGAGGCGAGTCGACGCTCCTAGAATTCATTGTGACACAACATAATCCTCAATTTCTGAAATCGGACTCAAATCAACAGTTAATTTCACTATGACGCGTTATTAGCGCGACCTAGGCTACTAGGTAGTTTTCAAAACTTTTTAGGGCAAATGACCCGTGGTCAATTTTCTTCAAGCCACTACGAACCTACTCGACTTAATGGTGACTCTCGATTGTCGTGAAAATCTTGAGTATTCAAATACGGACACAGGGTACCAAAACAACAGTAAAATCAAACTAGTGCCGATCGATCAGAATTTTCCAATTTAGTGGAGTCACCCATGATCGGCCACACATCTCAGTTGAATCGACCTATCTCTAGCCTCATATCGGTTTTATACTGTGCCGTAATGGCTTCTAAAGATGAGCACGGTCAAGAAGTCGATTTCTGGTCAAATTCTCAAGTCTATTGCCTTAAAATTCCTTAATGGCTTCCTTGGATAGTCTAGTTATCTCGTGAGTGGGCAACTCAGAGAAAAACATTGTAGTTGCGTCGATGAAATGCCCAATTTATCCAATCGAAATCAGAAACCTGAAAATCAGGATGTCACATTACCAGTCGAATTTTGGAGGCTTAAGAGCTGATTTAGGCGGTTCGCCATTGAATTTTACCGAATCGGATTAGGTGAAGGCTTGCTGATTGTTGAACGTGTGTGGAGCTTTCCCAGAATCAACGGATTGTGCGAGACCAAGAGTGGAAATTGGGATGATTTAGCTTAATTTGTTTCAAGGCATCAAGAGGAGATTCCTTTCATGAATAGATGCATAGTTGATATGCGAGCTGCTGTGGTGTTTCGAGTTAAGGCGTGATCAACAATTAAAGCATGATTGTTGAACTCGATGACCATAATTCAAGAATATATTTAAGATTACTGTCATTCTCTATTATCCTTTTTCCTGTACTGTTATGGTAGTTAAAGGATTTCTTCAAAAATTCTTGATTTTTTTTTTCCTGGCCAGTGTGTTATTTGGATTTAGCATTTCATTGTTTTTTCTGTTGGGACGGTGAGGGATAGAGCACGCGTAATTGAAAATATATCCTCAAGGCTTTAATTTTTTTGAAATTAAAACGCTACTAAAGGTATCTTTGTTCTTGGTTTTGGGCTTAGATCTCCTAATTTATCTTGTTATCTCCACAAAAGCTCTATCCAATTAGATTTGTTGGATCAGTGCAGTTCATTATACAGCTATGTATTATCCCCAGCATATTTCTATGATAAAACATAATCGTGGATCCATTAGAACTTGCCTATGTGGATCTTACTTGGACATTGATATTTACCTGTATTAATCATGTAGAGTTTTTCCTTTGATTAGCATAAGGAGATGGAAAATTCCGAAGACATTCAGCCTCTTGGTGTTGATAATGGATTTGGCATGGTTAAGGTGAGAATATTGATGCACCGGTCCATTGCTATGGGCTTTCCTGGAGTGCACGGTAGTATTTGTGCTCACGTAATAACCTAAATTTGACAGGCTGGTTTTGCTGGAGATGATGCTCCAAGGGTTGTCTTCCCCAGTATGGTTTGTCGATCGAGGCACCCCGTTGACATGGTTAGTATGGGCCATAGGGTTGCTTATGTTGGAGATGAGGCCCAATCTAAAAGGGGCATGCTTACTTTGAAGTACCCTATGGAGAGTGGAATTGCCAAAGAATTGGGACGATATGGAAAAGATCCGCATCACACTTTCTACATTGAGCTACGCGGGGCTCTCGAAGAACATTCGATGCTCCTTATTTAAGCAACCCTCAACTCGAAAAGCAACCGGAGAAGATGCCATCGATCATATTCGAAACGTTTGTCCCTGATAGTGTTGTCAAAGTTAACATGAAGACATAATGAGAGAGTTGATTTAATAAATGCAAGGTGTATAAATGGGGATAACTTTCACATGGAAACTTAGTAAGAGAGTTGATTTAATAATGCAAAGGCGTATAGATGGGGATGAACTTTACGGAAACTTATCAAGAGAGTTGATTTAATAAATGCAAGATGTATATATAGGGATGGATTCTTCAACAAGGATTTTTTTGATTTGATTTGATTTGATTTGATTTTTTCTAACCACATCCCGACCTTAATAGCATACTTGATGTAACCTAAAGATTTATCCTTTTGAAGGTCCAAAGCAGACATGATATGAACCATAGTCGGCAAAATCAAACGAGAAGGTTGCATCTCAAGAAAAGGCAAATGAATATAACCCTCTCAACTTCCCACGTTGACCAAATTTCAGCTTTAACATGGGATTGGGACATTCGGAAGGTCCAAAGCGAACATGACATGAACCATAGTCCAGAAAAATTCTACATGAGGGTTGCAGCTCGAAAAAGACAAATGACTATAATTTCTTGAGAGTTTTCTCAGCTAATTCTCTGTTCCTCTCCAGCACATTGCTCCTCAATCACATGAATCCATTCCACCAAAGAAAAAGAAAATCACATGTATCCACTCTCAGAAACCCAAATCCAGCATACAAAAGACCAAAAAAAATGCGACTTCTGAGTTGGTCGGTTTCTCTCTTAATTTTCAACATCTACTCCGGAATAAGAAGGCCCGCTCTAAAATTACAGCAGTCTGAAAATGGTAAGTGGAGACATTCTTCGAACATGGGACGCGCTTCTTCCCCATTAAAGGTCTCCCACACACACGACTTATGTCCATCTAATTGTAGTGCTCATCACAGCTCTCTCTAAATAAGGTCCATTCACGAAATTTCGAGTGTAATAATGTTTTCTTTTTCTAGTTGGCTATAATATGTAGTCGGTCAACTATGCAACAAATATTATGTAATATTTCTAGCGGAATAATGTTTATTTTTTTTATTGGTTTTGAAGTTTCCCGTAATCATTTAAGTGACCGCAAGTATAAATAAGATCCATTCTTGAAGTCTGAGGGGAAAGTTCCTGTTAACCATCTCAAACTGATTCTTGCTTCTGCCTTCTTATCTTGAACCAGGAAAACACTAAGAGACTGAGGAGAGAAAATGTCAAGGACTGAGCAAGTTGTTTAGAGGAGCTTGAGGAAGTAGAGAGGAGCATAGCGCGTCTCAGACGGGAGCTCGACCTTAAAGTGACTGCCTTGTTGTTGCGTGCTAGGCAGGCCGTGAATATCAATCGCCCGGAAGCCCACGTGCCAGCGAGGCGAGCCAGAGTGCAGGCAATTCGAGAAGAGATCGCCCGGGCTGAAGAGGATCATGCTGCGCTCCTCGTAGAATTCATTGAAGCCTAATATCTTAACGATCTTCTCCTCTAAAATCGAGTATACGTTTGCTTTTAGGGGCATCCGAAGGTTAAGAAGCATAGTGGGGTCTGGGGTTTTATTGGATAAGGTTGTAAGAATGGTATACTTACGTAGTTGGGAGAATAATTGTTTGTTGGTTATGGTTCTTGAACTTCAAGAATGATAATGGTGTTTTCTTGTTTCGTGGTCGTTCGGAGAATAAAAAATAAAGATATATAGAAGTGTTTCTTGGATCCCGCATTGAATATGTTTGGAGTTTCTTTGTTTACAATGCTCACAGCTTTTAAACTCGTAAGTTTAAAGTGTACGGGGCTGTCAT